>JACGWO010000001.1:25272416-25962430 GCA_034509735.1 Sesamum alatum | reverse complement strand
CATTGGAATGACAATGGGTATATTACTATTGTAATAATTTAGGACCACCCTAGACAGACCATAGACTCACTGCGGGCTCAGTGGGTCGCATAGGTTGGGCTTGTGATCATCCTAACAGGGGTATGCTATGTTTTCTGCATGCGGCGTATTTATTTATCGCTTTAAATATTGGATATTTATGCATGCTAAAACACAATAATGTGATGAGGTCTCGGTCATACACAAACTCTCATTTGGTTGGACCAAATTAAATATTAGGCCCAGAACGGACTTGGATCAAAATGGTATTTTGGTCTGTCCGAGCCTTCCATCCACAGCAATGTGGTGAGGAAGCTACCACTACCTAAGTGTGGTCTCACGAGTCGTGGCACACTTGGACTAGGGGAAAGCTGCACTATTGTTGTGAACAAAAAGACTGCGCTCGCTGTTTCCCTGTCTCACGAGTCGTGGGGGGCGACAGTTTGAGGCATGATTTGGTTGATGGGTCGGGCCTAACACTGAGTAACATGGTTCGCTTGGAGTCCTCGGAACCATGCGAATAGGTGAGGCAAAATATCTTGGGAATCTCATTGGATGAGAATGATATTGGATATCTCCCACGAGGTCTTCTTCATGTGAATCGTAAAAGCGGGGCATGGAGATTACGCTTGTGGATCCCAAGCCCACTAGGAAATGGTTTCCCGAAACTCCGCTTGAGAGTGGCGGACTTTCGTATAAATAGTGGGAGGGTTAAAGACTAAAAGACCAAGTCTTCAACTTGAACAATAATATTACCATCATCTGCTAATTTCTGCTTTACATTCTCATTAATGTAGATATGTCTAAGAACCCGTTAACCATGATTCTTGAGACTAACAAATTCAACGGAACGAACTACTCGGACTGGCTGAGAAACCTGAGGATTATCCTCGGTTTCGAGAACCAAGGCTACGTCTTGGACGAGCCGCCACCGAGCAACTTACCGGAGGGGTCCACGCCTGAAGAACGTTTAACGTTCGAGAAATGGCATGAGGACAACCGGAAAGTACGCAGTATCATACTAGCTTCAATGTCTAACGACATCCAGAAGCAGTATGAGAGGCTGGACAACGTCTCCGCCATAATGCTCCGCATGAACGAGGTTTATGCGGTTCCGGATAGGCATATTAGATATGCCGCCACAAAAGCATTCTTTGGCACCAAGCTCGCTGAAGGAGCGTCTGTACAGAGTCATGGGGTCAAGATGCTCTCCCTAGTGGAGAAACTCGAGGACCTTAAAGCTGGGCTTAACAATGACACGTACATTGACGTGATCCTCCAGTTGCTCCCTCCATCCTATGACCCGTTTGTTGTAAACTACAACATGAACGGACTTGAGAAGTCTATTCATGAGTTGATCAACATGCTGGTCCAATACGAGGCAACGACCCACAAGTCGGCGCCGGCGGTATTGATAGGAGAGGCTTCGACCTCCAAGGTGAATGGCAAGAGGGCCGGACGCTGGAAGAGGAAGAAGGGCAAAGGGAAGACGGTTGCGGCCCCTGCTCACGCTCCGGGCGTCCCTGTTGCTCCGGTTGGACCGAGCAAAGGGAAAGGAAAGGCCCGTGGTTCTCAGCGGTCCAAGGCAAATGATGTCTGCATGCATTGCCAAGGAAAGGGCATTGGAAGAGGGAGTGCCCACAACTCCTCTCCAACCCAGGTGTGTTTGTGGTTGAAGTTAATATGATTACTAATTCTGCTTCATGGGTATTGGATACCGGGTGTGGTGCTCACATCTGCAATGATTTGCAGGCACTGCAAAGAAGCAGAAGGCTAACCAAGGATGAGATGATCCTGAGGCTAGGCGATGGCAAGGCCGTTGCTGCGGAGGCCGTAGGATCACTAGAGTTAGCCATTAGTAGTCATGTTAGGATTGTACTGAACGACTGTTTCTATGTACCTAGCATGATTAAAAACATTGTTTCCATCCCGGTCCTTGATAAGGAGGGATATGAATTTACCATCAATAAAAACGGTTTTTTCATTATCAAAGATGGTATTTCTCATTTGCTTGGTACATTGGTCAACGGTCTGTACATACTTCAACAGTCTAATTGGATTATGACTGCAGAACACAAACGAAAACATGATGATCATAATAACGCACAGATATGGCATGCGAGGTTAGGTCATATCTCTAAAGATAGGATAAGAAGGTTGGTGGACTCAAAGAGTCTAGAAATAGACGATTTGGACAACCTACCGACCTGCGAATCCTGTCTAAAGGGAAAGATGACCAAGAAAACCCTTTGTTGGACAAAGTACGCTGGCCAGTGGTCTGTTGGATTTGATCCATACAGATGTCTGTGGTCCACTAAGTACTCAGGCTAGAGGTGGGTACTCGTACTTCATAACCTTTACCGATGATCACTCACGGTATGGTTATGTTTACCTGATGAGGTACAAGTCTGAAGCCTTTGGAAGGTTTAAGGAATACAGACTTGAAGTAGAGAACCAAACCGGTCGAAAGATCAAAGCCCTTCGGTCGGACCGAGGTGGAGAGTATTTGAGTGGTGAGTTTACTGATTATCTAAAAGAGAATGGGATTCTCTCTCAGTGGACCCCTCCTGGAACACCGCAATTTAACGGTGTGTCTGAAAGGAGGAATCGGACCTTGTTGGACATGGTCCGATCCATGATGAGTTTTACCGAACTACCCCTTTCCTTCTGGGGATACGCTCTTGAGACGGCGGCCAAAGTTTTTGAACTTGGCGCCATCTAAAAGGGTATCCCAGACGCCATATGAGATATGGCATGGCAAGCCTGCCTCCTACAAATACTTGAAAGTGTGGGGTTGCCCCGCATATGTCAAGAGATTAGTGGGAGATAAACTGGACTCGAGGTCTAGTTTATGCAGGTTTATCGGCTATCCGAAAGAAACTGCGGGGTATTATTTCTATGATCCCTCCGAGCAAAAGGTTTTTGTCTCGCGAAACGCAGTGTTCTTGGAAAAAGGTTTTCCACCGGATAGTCGACGCGATGAGGTACTCCTTGAGGAATCAAGTGAGGTACCCCATGAGGCGGCAGTGACATCTGAGCCAGTGGTTCCCACTGATATTGTTCCAGTCCTCCGTAGGTCGGCCAGAGTATCCCATGCACCTGATAGGTATGGATTTCTGGGCCTGACCGGTCAGTTGGATAATGATCCAAAGACGTACGGAGAAGCGATGTCGGACATCGATTCGGACAAGTGGCTTGAGGCCATGAAATCCGAGATGGACTCGATGGGTACAAACAAGGTTTGGACCCTAGCAGATCCACCAAAAGGGGTTAAACCCGAAAGCTGGAACATACGTTTGGATGAAGTCATACGGGGATATGATTTCATCAAGAACGAGTCCGATCCTTGTGTATACAAGAAGATCAGTGGGAGCTCAGTTGCGTTTTTGGTGCTTTACGTGGATGACATCTTGCTCTTTGGGAATGATGCTAAGATGTTGGGTACCACTAAAGCTTGGTTGTCAACACAATTCTCCATGAAGGATATGGGCGAGGCATCCTACATCCTTGGCATCAAGATCTACAGGGATAGATCTAAAAGGATGTTAGGAATGGCCCAGTCCTCGTACATTGAGAAAGTCTTGAAGAGATTCAAGATGGAGAACTCAAAACGAGGATTCCTTCCAATGAGGCATGGAATTAAGTTATCCAAGAAGCAGTCTCCTAAGACTGATGAGGGTGCTTAAACGGATGTTGGACATCCCCTATGCTTCAGCCGTAGGCAGCATACAGTATGCTGTTCAATGCACTAGACCTGATGTGGCTTTCGCTTTGAGCGTAACAAGTCGATATCAGTCGTGTGCCGGGGAGGCACACTGGAGTGCAGTCAAGACTATCTTGAAGTACCTGAAAAAGACTAAGGACATGTTCTTGATCTACGGCAGTGGAGAGTTGATACTGGAAGGCTATAGCGACGCTAGCTTCCAGTCGGATGACGATGATGCCAAGTCTCAGTCTGGTTATGTATTCAAACTTAATGGTGGCGTGGTTGCTTGGAAGAGTTCCAAGCAGGCTACCACGGCGGACTCCACCACAGAGTCTGAATACATAGCGGCTTTGGAAGCTGCTAAGGAGTGGTTTGGTTGATGAGCTACATCCAAGGGTTGGATGTAGTACCTAGCATTGCTAAGCCTGTAATTATCTTTTATGATAACAACGGGGCGATAGCGCTAGCAAAGGAACCGAGATCTCATCACGATCCAAGCATATTCTTAGACGCTACCATCTCTTAGAGAGATGGATAGCAGGAGTGACGTTCGGTTGGACCGAGTCAGCTCCGCAGAAAACATAGCAGATCCACTTGCTAAGCCCATGTCGCAAGTTGCCCATACTCACCATCTGAATAAGAGGTTCGAGGTCAATGGGTGATTGGCTTTAGGTCAAGTGGGAGATTGTTGGAATAGGTGACCAGAAAGCCAATAGGTTTGGCAATTTGTAACCTATCCGACAACTTGGTGTGAATATAATATTATTATGTGATGAATAAGATGAGTATTCGTCACCAATGGTACCTTCTTTGTTGCGCTCATCTTACATTTGTTAAAACGGTTTTTTTAACTTATATCGCAACAAAGCCCACAGACCATGGATAACAACTCGTGCAGTTGGGCCACGCATTGGATGGTGGTCATGAAACCAACTGATTAAGAGTTGGGTCTGAAACGTTCCAAGTCGAGGACCTCGAGACAGGGCATCGAGAGTCCTATTGAGACTTGCATCAAGAGTCGTGTTCATTGGATGAGTGACGTGTTTTATCGGCGACAGGCGTGGGACGCCTACACGGTCTTGATGGGTTGGTCGACTGGGGTCGAGCCGACTGGACTGACTCGCGGGGATCATCATATGGAAACCTTGGAGGCTTGGTCGGTATGATTGGATTCCCCGGTTCCGATAGTACGGGAGTAATCCTCAGACTTGAGGAATCATGGCAGTCACGTGCACAGGACGGCTGTATCTTGGACCTGGCGAGAGGTGATCATTCTGTAAGATGATCATTATAAGCCTTGTCCAGTGCAGTCGGAATGTGTAGCGAGGACGGTGGATTCCAAGAAGAGGATCCGTCCCCTGTCAGTATGTGACAGAGGTATCTCCTATGCACTCGGAGACACGTTCATGCTGTTTGAAGCTGTGGCCACAGTGGTTGGTCGAACAGGGAATGGTTTCCTGTGTCGACGCAATGAAGCATACGTGGTCTCGAGTATTAAGCATAGATGCCTAGTCAAGGATGGGAACCGACGCCCAATTCCATACCCTAGACTAAGGCCGGGAGACGGTAGACGGAAGGATCGTACCCGTACGGAATCGGCGCCTAAATGTTCACGCCAATTCACCTAGTCTCTAGTGCCATGGACCGTTGCTAGACGGCCACCCATGGTAACGGGCCCTTGTGGGACACGGGCCCAAGTCTAGCTGAGGGTGAACCTAAAGGGTCACACACAAATCACCGAGGAGGTTGAGAGATCGACTTGGAGTCAATCTCGAAGGATAAAATAAGTAATTGGATTACTTAAGGGAAAGTCCATTGGATGGACGGGCCGATATTGTATCGGGCTTTCATTTAATCGGTAAATTGGATTTTCGATTAAATATGGAAAGTTGAGATGTTGAGACGTTGGATCTTTTAATTGGATTAAAAGATCAACGGAAATAATTTAAGTGGACATTAAATTAGATTTAATATTGGGTTCGTCGTAATTGGATTACGATAAAACCCGGTCCGTTAAATTATACCCGAGAGGAGAAATAATTCCTAATTTGGAATAGGAAGAAGTTGGACTTCTTCCCTTAATTAAACATAGCCGACATGCTCCCTTGGAGGAAGCAAAATCAGCCATGTTTCATGCTAGGTGGTATGTTGACTTGTCTCTTTTGGAAAGAGACAAATCAACTCCAATCAAGCTCTTCCCTTTTGGTATGAATTTGATCATACCATAAATTTTGGTAGGCTTGATTGAAGAATTGATGGTGATTGATTGGAATGAATCTAGACATCCTTGGATGAACCTAGACACATTCCAATAATCACATTAATTATGTATATATATTTAGAATATACAACACCTAGCATAAGTGATTCATTATTCATCTTTTTCTAGGAAAAAGAGAAGACAAAAATCCTCTCCTCTCTCTCAATTTTCGTGCTCCCTCTCTCTCTTACACTTGTGTTCTTCACTTGATTTTGAATCAAGAAGAAGAACAAAGTAAGTTTAAGAGAACACTAATTCATAGTGTTCTTCTCTTAAACCGATTCCTTCCTAAACCCGTTCTTTTCTAGCAAGAAGAACGTGTGTTTCTTCCGGTGTGGTGTGGATCACCTTTGGAGAATCCATACGTTTGGATTTCGTGAGCATTCCGGAGAAGGAACAACGCTAGTAGCCGGGAGCATACGCTAAACAATCAAAGGTAACGGTTTATTACGCTTTGATTGATTTCATTTGTATATCTATGCCCTATGTGTTTAAATATATGTTTTAATATTTACACATCCTACATCGAACGCCCGGTTGAGCACCCAAGGGTACACCCCTTGGGATTTGCGTATTTTGAATTTGATTTAAATTTACGCACTTATCTCGCCTTTCTCGCTTCCGCTCGCGCTCCCGGGCGGATCCGCTTGTCCTTCAGATCTATGGTCAATCTAGGGTTGGTCCTATACTATTACATTAATAGTAACCCAATCATCATTCCGATAGGCCTTAGTCTCTTTTCTCTTTCTTCACTTCATGGAAACGCCTTGGAACCTCCAGTCTGGGCTCTCCATGTGGACCTTCCTTATTCTCCATCAATTACATAAAAATTAAAAACCTCACTCCTATTCTACTCTCATTACATATTAAAAATAGAAACCCCAGCGAAAACCCGGGGTGAGTACATAAGGAGGGAGATAGAATGCCTTATTATTCCAAGGCAACTAGAATGAGAGAAGGAGAAAGCAGTAAAAGAGGCACACAGGCCCAACATGAAATTAAACCATACATTCGGTCTAGGGCTCGTGATCATTCCGTTTGCATCCAAAACACATAATCATATGATCCAATCACATAATAACAGTATACCAATAATACATGATAAACAATCATAAATTATCCAAAATAAATGCGTAACATGTGAAAATAATGCATAATCGTTGGTAATAATACTTTCTCGTTTTAGGAAAAATCCTTCCTCATTATTTCCAAGTAAAATATCCCCAGGATTCCAAATCCAATATATTTTACTTCCCAAAATAATGTCTTAGAAAATTAGGCAAAAAATTGAACAAATATGACTTTTCAGAATTAATTAAAAAATTAAAACTGAAAAATAAACAAAATAAAAAATGACAAAAACCCTAGCAACACCGGCAGCCGGCCGCTGCCACTGGCAGCAGCCAGCTGGCGTGCGCGCAGGCGCTGCCAGACCGGGTCCGCGCGCGCAGGCCCCTGCCTGTGTGCGCGCGCGCCTGCTCGGCAGCAGGCTGCGCGGCCTGGCGCTCCGGCGGGCTGTCGCGCGTGCAGGCTCCTGGCGGCCTGGCGCTCCGGCGGGCTGTTGCGCGCGCTGGCCTGCTGGCCGCCAACCGCGCATCGGCCCTGCGCAGTGCGTGCGTGCTGGCGCACTAAGCGTGCCCGCCGGGCGCGCACGCGCAAACACCACCGTCTGCGTGCGCGCGCGCGCGGACTCTCCAACGCGCATCCGCGCGCGCGCACGCACAAACTCCCTTATCTGCGTGCGCGCGCGCCCGGAGGCGCCGCCCCTGTGCGCGCGCTCGCGCGCGGCCAAAGCGGACGCACAGACGTCCGGCACACTGGCCTGGCGGCGCGCGGGCTTCCCTGCCCGTTTGCGCACGCGCCCGTCCAGCGGCCTGCCTGAGGCCCGGCCGCGCGTCTTCCTGGTTCGCTGCGCGCAGGCTTGCGCATCTGGCCGGGCGGCCGCGCGCAGGCTTCCTCTGCCTGCGCGCGTCTGGCCTGCCTCTGCGCACGGCTGTGCGCGGCCAGCCTCCGGCTGGTCGGCGTGCTGCGTTTCTCCGTTTTCGTTCGATTTTTTCACCCCCCGTTTCCCAAGAAAAATAGAAAAATACCAACGATATAATAATCACACGAAATAAAAAAGCAAGAAAACGCCATGCTTTAATAATCAAGAAACCAAGAATTAATTAAAACATGCCAAGAACACGTTTCTTGCTTTAAAACGCACGTAAAACCTTAGGCCTATACACCAAACCGGGCTCTGATAGCACTGAAAGATTGTGGATCGTCCCGGAAAATAGCGCGAATGCGGAAACGCGGTATAAAATTAAATAAAAAAATTAAAGCATGCTTTTAATTAAATAAAAGAACAAGTTCAAGGGGTGTACCCTTGAAGTTCCCGGGCGTTTGGTGTATCTCATGAATTACAAGCATAAAAGAAACCATGGAGGCCATAGGATTAAAAATAAAGAGGGACGAAAAATTAAATCGGAGCCTACCGATTGTCGTTTTTGTCTTCTAACCGGTACTCGCGTTGTTCCCCGTTTTGCACCAAATCTCGTACGTGAGATTCTCCAAATTGTAACACGCAATCCACCCACGTATCTTGCACGTCGTGGTAGCGAACGAACAAGTATTTTTTGGAGAGGATGAATTAATCACACGTTATTGATTAGCGGTATTAGTTCTCCTAAGTTCGATTGTTCCAAGAACAAAAGAACAAGAAAAATATTTTCTTGTGAGAGAGAGAGAGTGGGCGGACGAGAGGGAGAGAGGAGAGAGCCGAGTGTGTGTGTGTGTGTGTGTGTGTGTGTTGGAATTTCATCACTCTTCAAATAGTGAAAGGCTAGGACTATATATCGAGGAGGAGTTTAATCCTCTTTAAACTCCAACTCTAAAGAGGTCTATTTTGACTAGGATTTTGACCTAGTCAAAGTCCTAGTCAAAGTAGTGTTTGACCTAGTCAAAGCAATCCTAGCCATCCATCTCTCCCTTTTCCATCTCAACTATTAATTTAATTTTAATGGAATATTTAAATCCTATTAAATATTTCAAAAGCCCAAATAAATATAAATATTTATTTTAAGCCCATTAAATAAATTCCCTTAATAAATCTAATTTATTAATTTAATTCCTTTTATCAAATAGAAGAAATTAATTCTCCAAGAAAATAAAGGACCCGATTAAATCCAATTTAATCATTCCTATTCTCCAATATTTAATTCTAAATTAAATACTAAATGTGTGTGTGGATAGCGTGTGACTCTTTAGGTTCACCTTTCAGCTAGACTTGGTCGGATTCCTAGAATCCGTCCGTTACCATGGGTGGCCATCTAGCAACGGTCCATGGCACTAGAGACTAGCTGAAATATTCGGGGATGAACATTTAGGTTCTAACAGTACACTTGTCCTTCTATCTACGGTCTCACCACTTAGGGTCTAGGGCACAGAAAATGCAGGTACCCATTTTGGACCTAAGTGTCGGTCTGTCCTTACTAAACGCCGCAAGGGAATCCTTCCCTTTTGTTCAGTTACTGTGGCCACAGATTTTAGGGACAAGACACAGAGCATACGTGAGACTCAACTGTCAATGCCTTTTGACAGGAGACAGATCCTTTCTTGGAAACTACTGTCACTCTGTATACCAGAGCTGCACTAGACATGGCTTATGACTACTCAAGTGCTTCTTGGCAATCTCTCACCATATCTAAGATACAGACCTGACATACAGGTAAACTCAGCAGTTCCTCAAGTCAAAGGACTTGACCTGTACCGTTGGAACCGGGAACACACGTCATACCTTGCTGACCATACTCAAGGTCCTCCGTAAGACGGTTCCCGCGAGTCACCTCAGTCAGCTGCTTCCTAGCAGGCTAACCCACTAACACTGCTTAGACGACCTTCATCACCCGTCGATGAAACACGACAGCAGATGCTTAGTGCAAGTCTCAAAGGGAATCTCGATACCCATTTTCGAGATTCCTTGACTTGGAGATTTCCGGACTGATTCGGCAAGACTGATTTCATGGACCTACCTCCAAGCGTAGTCCCAGTCCCCGGAATAGATTCTCAGTCTGTGGGTTTTGTTTGCGTAGCGAACAGACATGTAAAAAGCATGTAGAAGTGAACGCAAACAAAGTAATGCCATATGAATTTCACTTCTTTATTCATAAATGATTTATCAAAACACACTGAAATTGTCTAGACATAGGTTACATTTTCCTGCCAAGATTGGCTACATGGTCACCTATTCTAACAGATGTTGCGTTGACCATGATTGAAACGTTATGTGGATTGTCCCGGGAGATGAATCCGAATAGCGGAAGCGCG
This sequence comes from Sesamum alatum, assembly GCA_034509735.1. NCBI lineage: Eukaryota > Viridiplantae > Streptophyta > Magnoliopsida > Lamiales > Pedaliaceae > Sesamum > Sesamum alatum. Next base: position 25,952,138 of record JACGWO010000001.1, on the reverse strand, counting down.
AAAGATTGCATAATAAAATTGCAAAACATAATTCAATGGAATTTAAAGCATTTATCACATACATAGCCGGATCAAGGGGTGTGCCCTTGATTCTCCCGAGCGTTTGGTGTATCTCATGTTCAATAAAACACAACATGGAGGCCATAGAATTTAAACCAAAACGTGTAATTAAAGAACCTACCCGGTTGTAGTTTTATCTTCGTTCGGCTACATGCATTGTTTTTCATTTTGCACCAAGATCTCAAGAAAGAGACCCTCTAAATCATGACACTCGCTACACCGGAAAGCAAAGAATCCTTGTGCTAGCAAGAAATTATTTGGGGAGAAGAGACATCGATACACGCTATTAATTAACGCAATCAATGTATCTTATGTTCTAACTTGAATAAATCAAGAAGAACAAAGTAGAATTCTTGGAGAGAAGAAGAGAGGGTGGACGAAAATTCTTGGGAGATGAGAGTTGTAGAGATTAGTAGGTGTGTGTCTGTGTTTTTGAGTATTTATAGAAGATGGAATTTCCTATTCCTTCTCAAACTCTTCTAAAGAGACACACTTTGACTAGGATTTTGACCTAGTCAAATCCTAGTCAAACTAGGCTTTGATTAAGTCAAATTAATCATGGCCCTTCATCTCATCAATCCCTTTGATTAAATCTTATCCATCCATTTTGATGGGCTTTATTTAATTCTAAATTAAATAATCCCATGGACTTTATATTAAATCCTATTTAATATACTAAGCCCATTAATTCATTAATGGAATAAACTTCATTTAATTCCCAATTAAATAGTTCCATGAACTTTATATTCAATCATATTTAATATACCAAGCCCATTAATTAATTCATCCTTTTAATCTAATTAAAAGGGAAGCCCATGCTTTATAAAATTCATAAATCTAATTTATGAACTCAAGCCCAATTATTCCAAATAATTCATCGAGGCTTGAATCTCCAAGAAAGTATAATTTAATTCCATTAAATTAAACCTTCTCCCGGAATTAATTCCAAATTAATTCCCTTTCATTTGGTGTAGCGGGTGTGACTCTTTAGGTTCACCTTTCAGCTAGACTTGGACCTACTTCTTGTTATTTCATAACTAAAGTAGTTCGTTACCATGGGTGGCCATCTAGCAATGGTCCATGGTACTACAGACCAGGTGAATATCTGGTGTGAACATTTAGGATCCGAGTTACATGCAGGTACGGTCCTACCGTCGTTTGATACGTACGGGTACGGTCATACTGTCGCCTGTCTCCCGGCCTTTAGTCTAGAGCATGAAATTAGGATGTCGGTTCCCATCATTGACTTAGGCATCTATGCTTAATGCTTGAGATAGGTTTGACTCGATGTAGGAAATCCTTTCCTACTCAATCAAGTGCTATGGCCATAGACTTTGTGAGTCTAAACTGAAAGATTATGTGGATCGTCCCGGGAAAAGCGCGAATGCGGAAGCGCGGTATAATTAAAAATTAAAACGGAATTTAAACATGCTTTTAAATTAAAAACACGTTTCAAAGGGTGTGCCTTTGAAATTTCCCGGGCATTCGGTGTATCTCATGAACGTATAAACATTAAAATAAATCATGGAGGCCATAGGGTTGGAAATTAAAGAGGGACGAAAATTTAAAACGAGACCTACCCGTTGTCGTTTTCGTCTTCAACGGCTACACGCGTTGTTCCCCGTTTTGCACCAAGATCCCGTCTTTGAGACCCTCTAATTCGTGACACACGATCCACCCACGTATCTTGCACGTCGTGCTAGCAACGAACAAGTGTATAATTTTGGAGTGGATGAATCAATAACACATTATCAATTAATGGTATTGATTCATCAAGATTCTAATGTTCCAAGAACAAAAGAATCAAGAAAATAATTTTCTTGAGAGAGAGAGAGGGCGGACGAGAGAGATGGGAGAGAGAGATCCGTGTGTGTGTGTTGTAGTGTGTGTGTTGGAGATTCATCATCATGTAAATTGTAGGATGCTAGGGTTTATATAGAAGAGGAGTTTAATCCTCTTTAAACTCCTCTTTTAAGAACTCTAATTTGATTAGGATTTTGACCTAGTCAAAGTCCTAGTCAAACTAGTGTTTTGACCTAGTCAAAACGATCCTAGCCATCCATCTCTCCCCATTGATCTCAACCGTTGATTTAATTTAATTTAATGGAATATTTAAAACCTATTTAAATATTTCCAAGAGGCTAAAATAAATATAAATATTATTTAAGCCCATTAAATAAATTCCTTTGATAAATCCAATTTATCAATTTAATTCCTTCTATCAAATAGAAAGAATTATTTCTCCAAGAAAAATAAAGGTTCCGATTAAATCTAATTTAATCATTCCTTCACTCCAATATTTAATTCCAAATTAAATATTTAATTGTGTGTGGATAGTGTGTGACTCTTTAGGTTCACCATTCAGCTAGACTTGGTCGGATTCCTAGAATCCGTCCGTTACCATGGGTGGCCATCTAGCAACGGTCCATGGCACTAGAGACTAGGTGAAATATTCAGGGATGAACATTTAGGCTCTAACAGTACGCTTGTCCTTCTGTCTTCGGTCTCATCACTTAGTGTCTAGGGCACGGATAACGCAGGTACCCATCTTGGACCTAAGTGTCGGTCTGTCCTCACTAAACGCCGCAAGGGAAACCTTCCCTTCTGTTCAGTCACTGTGGCCACAGTTTTAGGGACAAGACCTAGAGCATACATGAGACTCAACTGTCAAAACCTATTGACAGGAGACAGATCCTTTCTTGGAAACTACTGTCACTTTGCACACCAGGACTGCACTAGACATGGCTTATGACTACCAAAGAGAATTCTGGCAATCTCTCACCATATCTAAGATACAGTTCTGATGTACAGGTAAACTCAGTAATTCCTCAAGTCAAAGGACTTGACCTGTACCGTTGGAACCGGGAATACTCGTCATACCTTGCAGACCATACTCAAGGTCCTCCGTAAGACGGTTCCCACGAGTCACCTCAGTCAGCTGCATCCTAGCAGGCTAACCCACTAACACTGCTTAGACGATCCTCGTCACCCGTCGATGAAACACGACAGCAGATGCTTAGTGCAAGTCTCAAATGGAATCCCGGTACCCATTTTCGGGATTCCTTGACTTGGAGATTTCCGGACTGATTCGGGAAGACTGATTTCATGGACCTACCTCCAAGCGTAGTCCCAGTCCCTGAAATTGATGCTCAGTCCGTGGGCTTTGTTTGCGTAGTGAACAGATATAGAAAAATGGGTGCAAGTGAACACAAACAAAGTAATGCCAAATGAAAATTCACTTCTTTATTCATTAATGATTCATCAAAACACTTATAATTGTCCAGACATAGGTTACATATACCCGCCAAAAATTGGCTTACATGGTCACCTATTCTAACAATCTCCCACTTGACCTTTAAAGCCAATCACCCATATGCCTAATCCCCATCTTCTCAAGATGTTGCGTATGAGCACTTTGCGACATAGGCTTTGTCAGCGGGTCTGCTGTGTTGTCTGCTGAGTTGACTCGGTCCATCCGAACGTCACCTCTTCCTACCATTTCTCTAAGAAGATGGTAGCGTCTAAGAATGTGTTTGGAACGGTGGTGAGATCTCGGTTCCTTCGCTTGCGCTATTGCACCGTTGTTATCACAGAAGATGACAACGGGCTCGGCGATGCTAGGCACCACACCCAACTCTTGGATGTAGTTTCTCATCCAAACCGCTTCCTTAGCAGCTTCTGAAGCTGCTATGTATTCAGCCTCAGTGGTGGAGTCAGCAGTGGTTGTTTGCTTGGAACTTTTCCAAGCCACTACTCCTCCGTTGAGCTTGAATACATACCCTGATTGAGACTTGGCATCATCGTCATCAGACTGGAAGCTGGCGTCGCTAAAGCCTTCCAGAATTAGTTTTCCATTGCCATAGACTAAGAACATTTCCTTAGTCCTCCTTAGGTACTTAAGGATGCCCTTAACTGCATTCCAATGTGCCTCTCCTGCACAGGACTGATATCTGCTAGTCACGCTCAAAGCGTATGCAATGTCAGGCCTGGTGCAGTGGACCGCATATTGGATGCTACCTACGGCAGACGCATAGGGGATGACTTTCATCTTTTCAAGTTCCTCATCAGTCTGCGGGGACTGTTTCTTGGACAACTTGATCCCATGCCTCATAGGAAGGAACCCTCGTTTGGAGTTGTCCATTCGATATCTCTTTAGGACTTTCTCCATATACGAGTTTTGGGTGAGCCCTAACATCCTTTTAGATCTGTCCCTGACAATCTGGATGCCTAGGATGTAGGATGCTTCACCCAAGTCCTTCATGGAAAACATGGTTGACAGCCATGCTTTCGTGTTTCCTAACATTCTGACGTCATTTCCAATGAGCAGAATGTCATCCACGTAAAGCACTAGGAACACTATGGAGCTCCCACTGACCTTCTTGTATACACAAGGGTCGGATTCGTTTTTGATGAAGTCATAACCCCGTATTACCTCATCAAATCGAATGTTCCAACTCCGGGAAGCTTGTTTGAGGCCATAGATGGACTTCTGGAGACGACAGACTTTCTGTTCTTCTCCAGCGACCGTGAAACCCTCCGGCTGATCCATATAGATCCCTTCTTCAACGAAGCCGTTGAGGAAGGCCGTTTTCACGTCCATCTGCCATATTTTCATAGTCATGCCATGCTGCTATGGCAAGCAGGATCCGAATGGATTTAGCCATGGCTACTGGCGAGTAGGTATCCTCAAAATCGACCCCGGGTCGTTGAGTATATCCCTTAGCTACAAGCCTAGCCTTGAAGGTAGTGACCTCTCCATCAACACCGAGTTTGCGCTTGTAGACCCACTTACAGCCCACTGGCTTAACACCTTTCGGTGGATCTACAAGTCTCCAAACTTGGTTTCTCGCTCATGGAGTCCATTTCGGTTTTCATGGCTCAAGCCATTTTCCCAGAGTCGATGTCTGACATCGCTTCCCCGTATGTCTTAGGATCGTTATCCCAGAAGATCGGTCGCACCTAGAAATCCATATCTCACTGGAGGTCTGGATTCTCTAGTGGACCTTCGGAGAACGGGAACGTTAGTGGTAACTGTGGGCGCTGACTGTATCGGAGCCGGCGGTTCAGGGGCCGGGCTGGCCTGCCTTGAGGTTGTCCTTCATGCCTAGCATGTTGGACTTCTCTAGGTAGGTCAGTCCTCCTAGTGTCTATCCTGAATCCTCTAGGTGAGGTTTCCGCGACTGTTTCTGATGACTGAGTTCCATCACTTGATTCCTCAAGGATCAGCTCATCAGGTTGGATATCCTCCGGGAAGCCTTGCTCCAAGAATACTGCATTCCTTGAAACAAATACCTTTTGTTCCAAAGGGTCATAAAAAGTAATAACCCGCAGTTTCTTTAGGGTATCCAACGAACCTGCATAGACTAGACCTGGATTCTAAGCTTATCTCCCACTAACCTCTTGACGTATGCGGGCTACCCCACACTTTCAAGTAGTTGTAGGATGCAGGCTTGCCGTGCCATATCTCATATGGCGTTTGGGTCACTACACTAGTAGGCGCCAAATTCAATAACTTGGCTGCCGTTTCTAATGCATAACCCCAAAACGATAGGGCAATTTGGTAAAACTCATCATGGAACGAACCATGTCCAACAGGGTTCGGTTCCTCCTTTCAGAGACGCCATTTAACTGTGGTGTTCCGGGAGGTGTCCATTCTGATATTATACCATGTTCCTTTAGATAATCTAGGAATTCGGCACTAAGGTATTCACCGCCTCGGTCTGACCGTAGGACTTTAATTTTGCAGTTGGTCTGGTTCTCCACTTCAAGTCTGAATTCTTTAAACCTCTCAAGAGCTTCAGACTTGTACCTCATTAGGTAAACATAACCATACCGTGAATGATCATCGGTGAAGGTTATGAAGTAGGAGAACCCACCTCGGGCCTGCGTCCTTAGTGGTCCACACACGTCTGTATGGACCAAGTCCAACAGACCTGTGGCAAAGCCTGCTTTGTCCTACAAAGGGCTTCTTGGTCATTTTCCCTCTTAGACAAGATTCACAAGTTGGTAGATCACTCAAGTCCCCAACCTCTAGGTTCTTTGAGTCTACCAACCTTTTCATCCTATCTTGGATATGTGACCTAGCCTAGCGTGCCACAGACGTGCGTTCCCGTTATTTATCTAATTTCCGTTTGTGTTGAGCGTTAAGAACGAAATTCGTTTGTTGCAAGATATAGAGCCCATTATGTAATGTACCAAGTAGATGAGCAATTCCACACCTCATCAAAATAAAAGCAATTTTTATTGATTTTAAACTCATAACCATTATTGTCTAACAATGGAATGGAAATGATGTTTTTTAATCATACTGGGTACAAAATAAACTTGCTCTAATTCTATGCTAATGGTATCACTAATAACTAAAGTGGCGGATCCTACTGCTTCTGCCGAGATGGCCTTTGCCATTTCCGAGCTTCAGGATCATGTCCCCGCTACTTAGTTTTCTGCTTCTTTTCAACACCTGCAGATCATTGCAAATGTGAGCTCCACAGCCGGTATCCAATACCCAAGAGGCAGAACTAGTGACCATGTTAACCTCAATCACAAAATATACCTTGGTTTGAGAAGAGTTTGGGGCACTCTCTCTTCCAATGCCCTTTCTCACGGCAGTTGATACATATGTCATATGCCTTCGACTGTTGCTTGGAGACAACCTTTCCCTTTCCTTTGCCTTTCCCCTCTTTGGCAATGGGAACACTCTGAGTGTTCGTAGCTGCTATGACTGCCTTTCCCTTCCCTTTCTTCCTTTTCCAACGTCCGGCGCCCTTGCCTTTCGTCTTGGAAGTAGAAGCACCTCCAAACAATATCGAAGGCGTGGACTTCTTAGTCGTTGCCTCGTATTGCACCAACATATTGATCAACTCATGAATACCCTTCTCAAGTGCATTCATGTTGTAGTTGACAATAAATTGATCAAAGGAGGGTGGGAGTGACTGAAGGATCACATCTATGTACGTTTCGTTATCGAGACCTGCCTTTAGGTCCTCGAGCTTTTCCACTAGGGTAAGCATTTTAACCCCATGTTCTTGTACAGAGGATCCTTCTGTCATTTTAGTTCCAAAGAACGCCTTGGTCGCGACATACCTAGTATGCCGGTCCGGGACTGCATAGCAATCCTTAAGGCGAGCCATTATGGAAGGGACATCGTCTAGCCTTTCATATTGCTTTTGAATCTCATTGGTCATCGAAGCAAGTATGATGCTACGAACCTTCCGGTTATCCTTATGCCAAGTCTCGAACGTCTCACGTTCCTCTGGCGTGGATCCTTCCGGTAAGGTCCTAGGGAGAGGCTCGTCCATGACGTAGCCTTGGTTCTCATAATCCAGGACTATCCTGAGATTGCGCAACCAGTCGTTGTAGTTGGTTCCATTAAATTTGTTTGTCTCAAGAATGGTTGAAAGTGGGTTCTTAGACATTTTAAAAATCTACATGTTGAAAAAACAACGCGCGATCAGCAGAAAGTAAAGACGGTGGTTTTGATAAAAATAATTAAATGCTTGGTCTTTAGTCATTTAATCCTCCCACTATTTATACGAAAACACGGTACTCTCAAACGTAGTTTTCGGGAAATCCTTTCCTAGTGGCTTGGGATCCACAGCGATTTTTCCCATACCCCGCTTTTACGATTCGCATGGAAAAGATCCTGTGGGAGGTATTCCATACCATTCTCGTTCCACGAGATTCCCAAGATTATTGCCTCACCCTTTTGCATGATCCCGAGGACTCCAAGCGAATCATGCTAATTAGGCGTTAGACCCGACCCAATCGACCGAGCCATGGACCCACTAGTACCCCCACGACTCGTGAGACAGGTAAGCAGCAGCCCATTTTTCGTTCATGACACAATGCAGCTTCTTTTAAGTACAATAACGTGCCACGACTCGTGAGACCACGCTATTGACCTAAAACAGCTTCCTCACTGTGCCACGGATTGGAAGGCATGGACGAACTCCTAGAGTTCATGTCCACTTTATCTAGGGTCTAATATTTTAACATTGGTCCAACCAATGTGAGAGTAATAATGACCGAGATCTCATACTATATCCATACATTTATCCAAAAATGCAATAAATGAAATTCATTCCATAGCAGTTATACATGATAAATAAAACCCATTCATCCATCACAATAACCACATGCAAAATTAAAGCCTAGCACGCCCCTGTTGGATGATCACAAGCCCGAATCCTATGCGATCCACTGAGCCCGCAGTGGATCTATGGTCAATCTAGGGTTGTCCTATACTATTACAATAATAGTAACCCAATCATCATTCTGATGGGCCTTGGTCTCTTTTTTTTTCTTTCTTCACTTCATGGAAAACGCCAAGGGACCTCCGGTCTGTGCTCTCCATGTGGTCCTTCCTTCTTCTCCACCAATTACAAGAATGGAAACCTCACTCCTAGTCTACTCTCATTACATATAAAAAAAATTAGAAACCCCAGCGAAACCCCGGGGGGAGTACATAAGGAGGGAGGTAGAAAGCCTTATTATTCCAAGGCACTAGAAAGAGAGAAGGAAGAAAGCAGTTAAAGAGGCACACAGGCCCAACAGTAAATTAAACCATACATTCGGTCTAGGGCTCGTGATCATCCATTTCCATCCAACACACATAATTACATGATCCAATCACATAATCATAATATTCCAACAACACATGATTTCCAATCACATCAATCCAAGATGAAAAATAAATGAACATGTGCGCAACGTGTGAAAAAATAAAACACAAATATTGGTAATAATATTTTTCTCGTTTTAGGAAAACCTTTTCCTCATTATTTTAAGTAAAATAACCCCGGGATTCCAAATCCATTTATTTTACTCCTAAAATAATGTCTTTAGGAATTTAGGAAAAATTGAACCCAAAAAACGAATTTTCAGAATTAATTTCAAAATTAAAAACTGAAAAATAAATTTAAAAATAAAATAATAATGCTAGGGTTTCAAAAAAACCCTAGCTGCAGCAGCCGCCGGCCGCCGCCACCGGCAGCAGCCGGCAGGCCGTGCGCGCAGGGCAGCAGGCCCAGCCTGCCGCCCTGCGCGCGCAGGCACTGCCTGGCCGGGCGCGCGCGCGCAGGCCCCTTGCCTGCGTGCCGCGCGCGCCTGGCCGGCAGCGCACTGCGCGGCCTGGTGTTCCGGCAGGCCGACGCGCGCGCAGGCTCCTTTGCCTGTGCGCGCGCGCTGGCCTGCTGGCCACCGGCCGCATCCCTGCGTCGCGCGCAGAGCGCGCGCGCAGACGCGCACTGGGCGTGCCTGCCGGCGCGCGCGCGCAGACGCCTCCGTCTGCGTGCGCGCGCGCCTGGCGGCGCGCCTGGTGCCCGTCCGCGCGCGGGCTCCTCCGCCCGCCAGCCTTGCGCGCGCGCGCGCATGGGCGCGCCTGCCCGGCGCGCGCGCGCGCAGACACCTCTGTCTGCCCGTGCGCGCGCCTGGAGGCGTTTCCATGCGCGCACGCCCGCGCGCAGCCAACCCGGCTGCGCGCTGCCCCTGCGCGGCCGGCAGCGCGCGCGCGCGCGCAGGCTTTCCCATGCCTGCGCGCGTCTGCCCTGCCGGCAGCGCTCGGCTGCGCGCGGCCAGCCTTCCCGGCTGGCCGGCTGTGACGTTTTCTCGTTTTTCAGATTAATTCCCATCCCGATTCCCAAGAAAAACAGAAAAATACCAATATTCAGCAATTCACACGAATTAAAAGCAATAAAATAACATGCTTCAAGAATCAAGAAATTCAAGATTTAATAACAACATGCTATTTCACGTTTCATGCTTAAAAACGCACATAAACCCTAGGCCTATACACCGAACCGGGCTCTGATACCACTGAAAGATTATGTGGATCGTCCCGGGAAAAGCGCGAAATGCGGAAGCGCGGTATAATTAAAAATTAAAACGGAATTTAAACATGCTTTTAAAATTAAAACACGTTTCAAAGGGTGTGCCTTTGAAATTTCCCGGGCAATTCGGTGTATCTCATGAACGTATAACATTAAAATAAATCATGGAGGCCATAGGGTTGGAAATTAAAGAGGGACGAAAATTTAAAACGAGACCTACCCGTTGTCGTTTTTCGTCTTCAACGGCTACACGCGTTGTTCCCCGTTTTGCACCAAGATCCCGTCTTTGAGACCCTCTAATTCGTGACACACGATCCACCCACGTATCTTGCACGTCGTGCTAGCAACGAACAAGTGTATAATTTTGGAGTGGATGAATCAATAACACATTATCAATTAATGGTATTGATTCATCAAGATTCTAATGTTCCAAGAACAAAAGAATCAAGAAAATAATTTTCTTGAGAGAGAGAGGGCGGACGAGAGAGATGGGAGAGAGAGATCCGTGTGTGTGTGTGTTGTAGTGTGTGTTGGAGATTCATCATCATGTAAATTGTAGGATGCTAGGGGTTTATATAGAAGAGGAGTTTTAATCCTCTTTAAACTCCTCTTTTAAGAACTCTAATTTGATTAGGATTTTGACCTAGTCAAAGTCCTAGTCAAACTAGTGTTTTGACCTAGTCAAAACGATCCTAGCCATCCATCTCTCCCATTGATCTCAACCGTTGATTTAATTTAATTAATGGAATATTTAAAACCTATTTAAATATTTCCAAGAGGCTAAAATAAATATAAATATTATTTTAAGCCCATTAAATAAATTCCTTTGATAAATCCAATTTATCAATTTAATTCCTTCTATCAAATAGAAAGAATTATTTCTCCAAGAAAAATAAAGGTTCCGATTAAATCTAATTTAATCATTCCTTCACTCCAATATTTAATTCCAAATTAAATATTTAATTGTGTGTGGATAGTGTGTGACTCTTTAGGTTCACCATTCAGCTAGACTTGGTCGGATTCCTAGAATCCGTCCGTTACCATGGGTGGCCATCTAGCAACGGTCCATGGCACTAGAGACTAGGTGAAATATTCAGGGATGAACATTTTAGGCTCTAACAGTACGCTTGTCCTTCTGTCTTCGGTCTCATCACTTAGTGTCTAGGGCACGGATAACGCAGGTACCCATCTTGGACCTAAGTGTCGGTCTGTCCTCACTAAACGCCGCAAGGGAAACCTTCCCTTCTGTTCAGTCACTGTGGCCACAGTTTTAGGGACAAGACCTAGAGCATACATGAGACTCAACTGTCAAAACCTATTGACAGGAGACAGATCCTTTCTTGGAAACTACTGTCACTTTGCACACCAGGACTGCACTAGACATGGCTTATGACTACCAAAAGAGAATTCTGGCAATCTCTCCACCATATCTAAGATACAGTTCTGATGTACAGGTAAACTCAGTAATTCCTCAAGTCAAAGGACTTGACCTGTACCGTTGGAACCGGGAATACTCGTCATACCTTGCAGACCATACTCAAGGGTCCTCCGTAAGACGGTTTCCCACGAGTCACCTCAGTCAGCTGCATCCTAGCAGGCTAACCCACTTAACACTGCTTAGACGATCCTCGTCACCCGTCGATGAAACACGACAGCAGTATGCTTAGTGCAAGTCTCAAATGGAATCCCGGTACCCATTTTCGGGATTCCTTGACTTGGAGATTTCCGGAACTGATTCGGGAAGACTGATTTCATGGACCTACCTCCAAGCGTAAGTCCCAGTCCTTGAAATTGATGCTCAGTCCGTGGGCTTTGTTTGCGGTAGTGAACAGATATAGAAAAATGGGTGCAAGTGAACACAAACAAAGTAATGCCAAATGAAAATTCACTTCTTTATTTCATTAATGATTCATCAAAACACTTATAATTGTCCAGACATAGGTTACATATACCCGCCAAAAATTGGCTTACATGGTCACCTATTCTAACATAAACCATCTCAAAGCGCATAGGAGATCTTGTTGTCATATCCTTTAACAGGGGACAGATCCTATCTTGGAATACACCGTTCTTACATACTCCGACTGCACTGGACAAGGCTTATGATGACCATGTGATAACGGTCAAATTTCACCAGATCCAAGATACAGCCTTAGTATGTAGGGGACTGTCGTGATCCTCAAGTCCGAGGACTAATCCCGTACTATCGGAATCGGAAATACCAGTCATACCGACTATGCCCGAGTGGCTTCCATATGACGATTCCCGCAAGTCACCTCAGTCAGCAGCCACCTAGCTGGCTGACCCACCAACACTGCATGGACGAGCCTCGTCACTTGTCGATGAAATGCGATGCAGATTCTTAGTGCAAGTCTTAAATGGATTCTCGATGCCCTGTCTCGAGATTCCTTTCACTTGGAGTATTTCAGACCGATTCGGCGAAAATTTCATGAAACCTACCTCCAAGCGTTAGTTCCAATTTGTCAAAATGTTATTTCAGTCTGTGGGCGTTTGTTGTGACAAGTAGTAAGTACAACAAACTCATGCCTATGAATCCTTACTACATTCATTAACATAATATTTACTTGTTCACAGATTTGACGAATGGTTCTCTCAAAACAGCCAATATCATTGACTTTCTGGTCACCTATTCTAACAATCTCCCACTTGACCATTAAGTCAATTACCCTCTTTGTTCAGAATCCTCTGAGTATGAGTAATCTACAATACCAACTAAGGTATTGTGAGTCCGCTTATATTTCATTGGCGAAGCAATACGGTCTAAACCGTGTTACCTCTATCCACCATTGCCTCCTAGAGATGGTGGTTGTCTAAGAATATTTTCATGGATCTTGTGATGAGATCTCGTGCCAACACTCCCATAACCAAGTTGCCTGCCATATAGGCGAACATGGCTTGGCCGTGCTAAGCGCCACGTCCATCCTATGGACGCGGTCTTCATCAGTGACCACTATCCGATGCACTCATCATTGGGCCTGACTGTGCATACCTTTGATACTAACTGATTTTCACTTATTCTTTGGAAGGTAGTATCGCTTTAGCCTTCCAAAGCAACTCTGAACAGACGGTGCATCATGAACACATCTTTAGTCCTTATTCAGGTACTAAGGATCGTTCTTGATTGCTGTCTTCAACCCCTCACTACATTACTGATTTCTGTTAAGTCATGCAAGAAGCACACTCAACATCGGTTCCTATGCACAAGTAAACATATCATATGTTTGCCTAGGGTTAAGAGGTAGGGGATACTAAACATCCAAGCCTTCTCATTAGTCCATCGTGACTAAGTCTCGAATGACTTGATGCTTTATTCATAGTATCTAAGCTTTCTCATCAATCTTATCATGACTGAGTCTCGAACAACTTGTCCCTCTACATATTTGAGCTTTTCTCATCAGTCTACCATAATTGAGTCTTTGAAAAGCTAAATTCATGATATGTATGTGGGAACCCTAAAATGTCATGGAGAATTTTTCGTGAGGTACAGTTTGTGTTTCAGTGATTCCTAATGCCTTGAATTCATCCATGAATTAAGATATTATGCACTTAAACACATGGAACATCATTTCTACTCCCACTGACCACGTACGTTGTTTAAGACCGAGTCATGCTCCGTATGAGCTCGTCAAAACGAAATATTCCAGTTATGTGGTGTTTCAAACCTTGTTTTCAATTTCCTAGCAGATTCTATGGCTCCTCTCCATAAATCCTACTCCGATGTCCAACATCACGTTCCACAGGTCATTTGGATTTCTATCCAATTTTGACCGAACATATCCCGATCACTCGTACCTCTTACGACATTCGGGCTCATTCTTAAGGGGACTGGAATATGATCAATTTAAGAAAGAAATGCGATTAATGTTTAGCATTATTCTGTCATAAACCTATACAAACTAGACACCGAGTCTAATTTGTCTCCCACTAGTCCCTTGACGCATGTACGATCCTTCTGGTGATTTGGTGAAACTTGATCGATCTTCGTCCAACGAAGCTCGATCGTTCCCTTTATCAGAGACAGTCATACTTGGCCTTTACAGAAAATGTTTCATTGAGAATTCCATTCTCAACTTGGATGCTCAAGAGCTCCCACTAAATACACGGCCTTTTTGATCCTATCGAATCAGGTTTAATTTTGCAACCATTTATGGTTCACCTCCTTAAGTCTAATTCCCAAACCTCCTATGGGACCTTTAGACTTTTGAACCCTCTTATGGTCTTGTGTATTAGTAACCTACAGTTGTCTTATTGGTTTCCTTCCAATAGACTATTTGACAAGCCTACTTTGTCCAACAAAGAGCTTTCGAACTTTCTTCTTCATAAAAGACTTGTAAATTTAGTTGATTTGAATCATCTATTTCTAGATTCATCGAACTTTCCAATTTACTTATCTTTTAATAAGAGAAAACGCCCTAGCTGTTGCAGATGCCAAATCTGTAAGTTAGTCTTGTTTAATCCATTTAGATAATTTGAATTTTTAGTATCCATAAACCTTTTATGGGATAGTATTCTAGGATTTTACGTGTAAACACTAGCAAACATGAATCAATATTCAATAATTTTGTTGATCAAATGTATGAAATAAAACCTTTGTCCAACAAAGAGACATACTTTTGATCGTGCTAGATTACGCAATTCCTATACTATCCTAACATGATCACGATTATGGGCCTAACAAGTCTCTAGTCCTTTTCAGCAATGGAACTTGCCATTGTTGAATCCTAAAACTGTTCTTGGCTTTTAAGTCCTTATTCACTTTATGCAAACCACCCGAAGATTAGTGATAGGAATGGTATCAAATACCAAATAGAGTAAAAGTGATCATGTCAATACTCAACATCAAATTTTACCTACATTGGAGAGGGGTTTAGGATACTCCCTTTTCCAATGGCCCTCTTTACGACAGTGAATGCTTACGTTCTTAGAAATCTATGAACTTGACTGCTTGAACCTTTTGCTCTTTCCTTTACCTCCACCTTGTGTTGTAAAGGAACAACACTTGAAGTGCTTAATAGTTGATGTCACCTTACCCTTCTTCCTCTTTTGGCGTCTGGCACCCTTGCCTTTCGCTATGGAGGTTGAAGCATTTTCTACTAGTTACCGACAGTGCAGATTTTGCAATCATTGCCTCTTACTAGACCAACATAATTACCAACCTATGAAGATCTTTTCTAAGCTCGTTCATGTTGATAATTAATGGTTCGTAGGAGGAAGGAAGAGACTGAAGGATTATGACAATGTACGTCTCTATTTCAAGACTAACGTGGAGATCTTTTGAGCTTCTCCACTAGGTATTGCATCATCACTCCATGTTCTTTGTACAGACATCCCTTCCGTCATCTTAGCTACAAAAATGCCTTCGTTACATTTTACCCTACATGCTAGTCCGGGACCATATGATGCAAACGAAGTATAGATTGAGCCAACGTCATTTTATCCTACTTGCCGGTGGTCATCCTTCAACTTTTGAACACCAAGCATTGCCTTAGTTGTCGACCCCTCTGACAAGGGTTGAGGAACGTCCTCATCCAGTTATGTGAGTTAAGGTTCTGGAAATCTAAGACCATCTTAGAATTTCGCAGTCAATTCTTGTAATTCGTTCCCTTTTAATAAGCCTCTTAGTGATGTGTTTGGTGGATACTTAGACATTCACAAATATATAAAACAGAAAATAATAAGCGGAATGAAGTAATATTTTGGTTAAGTCTCGGTATTTAGTCCTTATTCTCTCCCACTATTTCTACGGAAACATGGCACTCTCAAACGTTGTTTTTGGGAAATCCTTTCCTAGTGGGCTCGGGATCCACATGTTAGAATAGGTGATCAGAAAGTCAATGGTATTGGCTGTTCTGAGAACCATTCATTAATCTATGAACAAGTAATATTATGTTAATGAATGTAGTAAGGATTCATAGGCATGAGTTTGTTGTACTTACTGCTTGCATCGTTACGATGTCACAACAAACGCCCACAGACTGAAATAATATTTCGGAAAATTGGAACTACGCTTGGAGGTAGGTTCATGAAATCAGTTTCGCCGAATCAGTCTGAAATACTCCAAGTCAAAGGAATCTCGAGACAGGCCATCGAGAATCCATTTGAGACTTGCACTAAGCATCTGCTGTCGTGTTTCATCAACGGGTGACGAGGATCGTCTAAGCAGTGTTAGTGGGTCGGCCTGCTGGGGAACGACCCTCTTGAGGTGACTCGCGGGAATCGTCATATGGAAGCTACTCGGGCTTGGTCGGTATGACTCGTATTCCCGGTTCCGATAGTACGGGAATAGTCCTCGGACTTGAGGATCACGGCAGTCCCCTACATACTAAGGTTGTATCTTGGATCTGGTGAAATTTGACCGATTATATCACATGGTCATCATAAGCCTCATCCAGTGCAGTCGGAGTATGTAAGAACGGTGAATTCAAAGATAGGATCTGTCCCCTGTCAAAGGATATGAGCAAGATCTCCTATGCGCTCGGAGATGGTTTAGACTCACAAAGTCTATGGCCCTAGCACTTGATGTAGTGGGAAAGGATTTCCTACGTCGAGTTAAACCTATCTCGAGCATTATGCATAGTTGCCTAGTCAAGGATGGGAACCGACCCCTAGACTAAAGGCCGGGAGACAGGCGACAGTAGGACCGTACCCGTACGTATCGAGCGTCGGTAGGACCGCACCTGCGTATAACTCGGAGCCTAAATGTTCACACCATAAATTCACCTAGTCTCTAGTGCCATGGACCGTTGCTAGATGGCCACCCATAGTAACAGACTACTTTGGTTATGAAATAACAAGAAGTAGGTCCAAGTCTAGCTGAAAGGTGAACCTAAAGAGTCACACCCGCTACACCAAATGAAAGGGAATTAATTTGGAATTAATTCCGGGAGAAGGTTTAATTTAATGGAATTAAATTATACTTCTTGGAGATTCAAGCCTCGATGGATTATTTGGGATAATCGGGCTTGAGTTCATAAATTAGATTTATGAATTTTATAAAGCATGGGCTTTCCTTTTAATTAGATTAAATGGAATATTAAATAGGATTTAATATAACGTCCATGGGACTATTTAATTTAGAATTAAATAATCCCATTCTATGGAATTAATTAATGGGCTTGGTATATTAAATAGGATTTAATATAAAGTCCATGGGAATATTTTTAGAATTAAATAAGTCCTTTCCATTAATTAATTAATGGGCCTAGTATATTAAATATGATTAATATAAAGTCCATGGGAATATTTAATTTAGAATTAAATAGGCCCATTCCATAAAGCACATCAAAATGGATGGACAAGATTTGATCAAGAGAATGATGAGATGAAGGGCCATGATTAATTTGACTTAATCAAAGCCTAATTTGACTAGGATTTGACTAGGTCAAAATCCTAGTCAAAGTGTGTCTCTTTGGAAGAGTTTGAGAAGGAATAGGAAATTCCATCTTCTATAAATACTCAAAAAATACACACTCACACCTAGTATTCTCTACAACTCTTGTGGTTCAGAAAATAGCATGAAAAATTCGAAAAAGAGTGTAAAACGGCAAACCGGCAGCAGCAGCACGCTGGCCGCGCGCACAGGGGCGCGGCCGGGTGCGCGTGCAAGCAGGGGCCTGCGCGCGCCCAGCCAGCGCGCCCAACGTGCGCGGACGGCGCGCGCGGCCGCGCGCGCAAGCGCTAGGCGCAGGAGCGCGCTCTGCGCGCAGGCAGAGGAGCCTGCACACGCGCGCGCGCCTGGCCGACCGGTTGTGCCGTTTTCCGTTTCTCTCCCGTTTTTGGCTCATTTTTAAAAACTGTTTTTACTAAATTATTTTTATGATATTTTCTGCATTATTCTGAACCCGTTGACTTAGAATATTTATTTTCTGACATTTGGAATTTCCTAAAATAAATATTGCTTGGTTGATGAGGAAAGAGTTTCCTAATAAGATTTAATTTTTGCAATGGTTGCACCAATGATCAAAATTCATATGTGAAATTTCGCAATAATTTATGCGTTTTATGATGTTGGACATCATGGTTATTTTATGGCTTGAGTATGAGTCGATCTTGACATGTATTAATATTGCACAAATTGTTGGATTTTTGGAATTCTTGAATAAATGGGCATATTCTTGAATTGTTGATTTTTGTGTTTCAGAAATTTAATTGCAAGAAAACATTTAAACATGAAAAACGGTGGTGGTCGGCAGGGAGGCCGCACGGCAGACGGCAGGCGCGCGCAGGCGCGTGTCCTTTGCAGGTTGCGCGCCTGGCCGACGGTTGTGGACCGTTTTTCAGTTTTTCATTGTTTTCGTGCGTTTTCAGAAAATTTGATTTTTCTGTATAATTCTGGGAATTTTTCTGAATTAATTAACTTGGGGCATTTTAATTTTGGTTGAGATTTTATATTTCATAGAATTAATATTGCCTTGTTAATTATGGAAAAGGATTTTCCAACAAAAATCGTTGTGCATAGGTTACACCATTATCCTATATTTTGTGTGAATTTTACATGTAATTTCTACATTTATTTTTATGGTATGGGTTATCATGGATGTTGGTATAGCATATTTTACGTGGGATATGTATTTGTGCTATTTGTGTTAATTGATTTGACAAAGGATGATCACAAAGCCCCTAGACCACATGTATGGTTTATTTATATTTATTTGTTGGGTTGTGGCCTATGTGCCTCTTTATTTTCCTCTCTCCCTCTTCTAGTTGCCTTGGAATAATAAGGCTTTCTCTCTCTCTCCTCATGTAATCCCCCCAAATGTTTAATTGGGGTTTCTTATTTTATGATGTAATGAGAGTAAAATTAGTGGTGAGGTTTTATTTTGTAAATAAAAGCTGCAAGAGAAGACAAGCCCAAGGTGTTGGAGGCCCATGGAGGTAGCCATCAGATGGCCTACGGAGGATTCATGGAGAAGGAGCCCGGTGTAGGCCCAAGATGGAGAGCCCAAGAAGATAAAGAGGACTTACAAGGACAATTGCATGGAATGGGTTATGAAATCATGTAATAGCGTAGGGCCTACCCTTAGATTGACCATAGATCCACTGCGGGCTCAGTGGGTCGCATAGGTTTGGGCTTGTGATCATCCTACAGGGGCGTGCTAGGCTTTATTTTGCATGCGATGCGTATTATATGCTTATGATTATTCTATATGCTTTATATATGGTTACATTCACACTTAGAAATTTCTGCCATAACGCATGCAATGCAATACTTAATATGTGATGAGGTCTCGTTCTATCAAAACTCTCACTTGGTTGAACCAAGTTAAATATAGACACTTAATAAATGGACTAGGACTTTGGGAGTCTGTCCAAGCCTTCCGTCCATGGCAAAAGTGAGGAAGATCTTTTAGGTCGATAGCGTGGTCTCACGAATCGTGGCACGACTATCGTGCTTAAAAGAAGTTGCACTTTGTCATGAACGATGAGTAGACTGTTGTTACCTGTCTCACGAGTCATGGAGGTAGCAGTGAGTCTATGAATCAGTTGATTGGGTCGGGTCTAACGCCCGAATAACGTGATTCGCTTGGAGTCCTCGGGATCACGTGAAAGGGTGAGGCAATTATCTTGGGAATCTCGTGGAATGAGAATGGTATGGAATACCTCCCACAGGTTCTTTTCCCATGCGAATCGTAAAAGCAGGGTATGGGGGAGATCGCTGTGGATCCTGAGCCCACTAGGAAAGGATTTCCCGAAAACAACGTTTGAGAGTGTCGTGTTTTCGTAGAAATAGTGGGAAAAGTTAAGGACTAAAGACCGAGACTTAACCAAAATATTACTTCATTCTGCTTATTATTTTATGTTTTATATATTTGTGAATGTCTAAGAATCCACCAAACACATTACTAAGAGGCTTATTAAAAGGGAACCAATTACACGGATTGACTGTGAAATCTTAAGATGGTCTTAGATTTCCAGAACCTTAACTCACATACCGAAATGAGGACGTTCCTCAGCCCTTGCTGGAGGGGTCGACAACTAAGGCAATGCTTGGCGTTCTAAAGTTGAAGGATGACCACCGGCAAGTAGGATATAATGATGTTGGCTCAAACTATGCTTCGATTGCATCATGTCTATATGGTCCTGGACCAGCATGTGGGGTAAAATGCAACGAAGGCATGTTTGGAGCTAAGATGACAGAAGGGATGTCGGTACAAAGAACATGGAGTGATGATGCAATCCCTAGTGGAGAAGCTCAAAAGACCTCCACGTCAGTCTTGAAAAGGAGACGTACATTGACATGATCCTTCAGTCTCTTCCTCCCTCCTACGAACCATTATTTATCAACATGAATGAGCTTAGAAAAGATCTTCGTAGGTTGGTAATTATGTTGGTCTAGTACGAAGCAACGATTGCAAAATTTGCGCCGTCGGTACTAGTAGGAGAGGCTTCAACCTCCATAGCGAAAGGGAAAGGTGCCAGACGCCAAAAGAGGAAGAAGGGTAAGGTGACATCAACTATTAAGCACTTCAAGTGTTGTTCCTTTATGTTAGAATAGGTGACCAGAAAGCCAATTGGATTGGCGGTTTTGGGTACTATTTAGCAATCTTTATTGACTTGATGAATATAGTAAGTATTCATCCGTGGCACTATGTGTTTGTTGTGCTTACTGATTACGTTAAACGATGTTTTAACGTCACAACAAATGCCCACAGACCAATTGTATAACCCATGTAGTTGGGCTGCGCATTGGATGGCAGCTATGAAACCAACTTCTGAGGGTTGGTCTGGAATGTTCCAAGTCGAGGACCTCGAGACAGGGCATCGAGGGTCCTACAGAGACTTGCACTAAGGATTGCATTCATTGGATGAGTGCCGTGTTTCATCGGCGACAGACGTTGGACGTCTATGCAATATTAGTGGGTTAGTTGACGTGGGTGTTAGCTGACTGAACTGACTCGCGGGAATCGTCATATGGAAGCCTTGGAGGCTTAGTCGGTATGACTGGAATTCTCGGCTCCGATAGTACGAGATTAGTCCTCAGACTTGAGGAATCATGGCAGTCACATGCATATGAAGGTTGTATCTAGGGTCTGGCAAGAGATGCCCGTATCTGGGATACGTTCATCATAAGCCTCATCCAGTGCAGTCGGAATATGTATTGAGGACGGTGGATTCCAAGATAGGATCCGTCACCTGTCAGTATATAACAGTCGAGTCTCCTATGCGCTCTGAGACGGTTTAAGCTCTTTAAGTCTGTGGCCACAGCGATTGGTCGAGTAGGGAATGGTTTCCTACGTCGATCAATTAGAGCAAACGCGTCTCGAGTTATTGAGCATAGTTGTCTAGTCCAGGATGGGAACCGACGCCAAATTCCATGCCCTAGACTTAGACCGGGAGACGGATGATGGAAGGACCGTACTCGTATGGTAATCGAGAGCCTAAATGTTCACGCCAACATTCACCTAGTCTCTAGTGCCATGGACCGTTGCTAGACGGCCACCCATGGTGACGGGCGTTTTCCGATTAATGGTTAATTGGAAAATAGTTAATTAAATTGGATTTAACCAATTGTGTTGGACACAAGCCCAAGTCTAGCTGAGGGTGAACCTAAAGAGTCACACACAAATCACTGTGGAATTGGTAGAATTAATTTGGAATTAATTCTAGAAGAAGCGAATTAATTTAATTGGATTAAATTAATTCAAGGAGAAAAATAAATGATTGGATCATTTATTGGGAAATCCATTTGATGGATGGTCCAAGAATTAATTAATTGGATTAGTTAATTTTTTGGACTTAAAACCTTTAAATTAATTGGATTAATTTATCGGGTTTCGATTAATTAATTGATTGGATCAATTAATTAGAGTTCGGACTTATGTTTATTTAATTGGATTAAATAAACTTATGGGCATCAATTAGATTGAGATTAATTGGATTAATTAATGCCCAATGGACTTTGTTTGGACTTAATTTAATTAGATTAAATAAAAGTCTAAGATTAGTAGTCCTAGTCCATGGAAAAATTCAATTTATAGCAAATGAAGGAAGAATTAAAATCTTCCACATGTGAGGCACATGTGACCAGCCTTTGTATGATTTTGTGGGTGGTTTTATTTGCTATAATGGTGCATGGTTATGTAGATAATGGTGTGTGTATGTAGGTTACTTTGGAAGTTGACAAGAGAAGTTGAATTTTGAATTCAACAACTCTACTTACACAAAACCATTCACATAACTTGCATGCTATGTCTTGCACGAAATTTCCATCAAGAAACTCTCCAAAAACCTCTGAAAATTTCTCCTTTTTGTGTTCATACCTTTTGGAAAGGTTTGAACTAAAACATTCCAAAAAGCACTAATCAATAGTGTTGTTTTGGATTGTTTTTTTCTTCTTCTTTTCTCTACTTCTATCTAGCAATAGATTAGAGATATACATTCCATAGTGTGGTGTGGACAAATTAGAGGGATTCTAATTTGGATCCTCAAGTGAACGGAAGGAGAAACGGAAAGGGAACAACGCTAGAAACAAACCGGTTCTACGTGCAACGAACATAAGGTTGGTTTTCTTTATGTTTTCATGTATCTTTTGTTTACTTCCTTTAGCCATATTTCCAGCATTCTTCTCCTCTTTATTTTATGCTTTGACAAACACCGAACGCCCGGGAACTTCAAAGGGAACACCCCTTTGAACCCGTTTAAATTTATGCTTTAAATTAACGTTTTTTTTACGCTTCCGTTGCGTTCCCGGGCCGTACCCGATTCTTTCAGTGGTATCAGAGCCCGGTTCGGTGTTGTGGCTATAGGAATTACATGTTATTATGTGTTAAGCATGAAGAACATGTTTAAATTGCTTTTGGAAAGCATGATTTATGGCTTTAATGCATGATAATATGTGTAGAAAATATGTGTTAATTTTGCTTTTGAAATTATGGATATCCATGCATTTTTGAGAATTGGATTTTATGTAAATGCATGTTTAATTTCAGTTTTTATAGCAGAAGTTTAAAAAAAAAAAAAAAAAAAAAAAAAAAAAAAAAGAGAAAAAAAGTGAAAAACGGTGCCGGCCGCCCGGCAGGGGCAGCAGGCGCGCGCCCGCGCGCGCAGGCAGGGGCGCCTGCGCGCGGGCGCGCGCGCGCGGCCGGCAGGCGTGCGCGGGCGTCCGCCCGTGCGCGCTGCTGGGCGTGTGCGCGCGCGCCTGCTGCTGCACGCGGGCGGCCGCGCGCGCTGCTGAGCGTGCGCGCGCGCGGCGCGCAGGCAGGGGCGCCTGCGCGCGCGCGCGCGCGCGCACGGCCGTCTGGGACGGCCGGCCGGCAGCACAGTTTTGTGCCGTTTTTTGCCGTTTTTTCCGGAAAATTGGATTTTCCTGATTTCTGCTAGTTTTCTGAATTATTAATTTTGGCATATTTTAATTTTGGTTAAATTGGATTTTCTAAAATTATTTTTTTTATGCCTTAGATTATTTTGGAAATGGTTTCCAAACAAAAAAAAAAAAAAATTGTACATTGGATGTATAGTTGATATCCATATTTTTAATTGCATTATTAATATGATATTTTCTGCATTTTATTATGTTTATTGTTTTAGATATTGGATATCTATTTTTAAATGCATGGGATGTATTTATTTGTTGGCATGTTTATATTTGATATAAATGTGCTTTATTGTTGTTTATTTGATAAACAATAAGGATGATCACTAGCCCATTGACCTATGTATGGTTTTATATTTTTGTTGGGTGAGGCCTGCGTGCCTCTTTGTTTTTCTCTTCTCTCTATCGTTTTTAGCCTTGGAATAATAAGGCTTTCTTCCTCTCTTTTAATGTACTCCCCCCGACTTATGATTGGGGTTTCTTTTAAGTTGTAATGAGAGTAGATTAGACTGTGAGGCTTTATTTTATTAAATGTAAGCTTCCAAGGAGATGAAGGTCCGGTGGACGGAGCCCACGGTGGAAGGTCAAGAAGAACAAAGAAGGATTTACAAGGCCCCATTAGAATGATAATGGGATGTAAAAATTGTAATAGTGTAGGCTTACCCTAGATTGACCATAGATCCACTGCGGGCTCAGTGGATCACTTAGGAACGGGCTTGTGATTATCCTAACAGGGGCGTGCTAGGCTTGTTTTGCATGTGTTTAATGTTTTAATGCTTTGATGTATGATGTGTTTGGAATGCATTATTTACATTAAATGTTTAAAACTTGAGCATGCAAAGTACTAATAATGATGAGGTCTCGGTCTTAATAAACTATAACTCTCACTTGGATGGTCCAAGTAAATATTAGGCCCAAAATGGAATTAAAATCAAATGGTTTGATTATTCCAAGCCTTCCATCCATAGCAATGTAGTGAGGAAGCTACTTTCACCCATTCGTGGTCTCACGAGTCGTGGCACGTTTGGAATGAAAGAAAGCTGCACTGTTGTTATGAACGAATGGAATATACTCCTATTTCCCTGTCTCACGAGTCGTGGGGGGCGATAGTTGAGATATTCATTTGGTTGATGGGTCGGGCCTAACGCTAAGTAACATGATTCGCTTGGAGTCCTTGGGATCATGTGAAGAGGCGAGGCAAAATATCTTGGGGATCTCATTGGATGAGAATGGTATTGGATACCTCCCACAAAGCCTTTCCCATGTGAATCGTAAAAGCGGGGCATGGAGAATTGCGTTTGTGGACTCCGAGCCCACTAGGAAATGGTTTCCCGAAAACCCTACTTGAGAGTGGTGGGTTTTTTTTTTGAAGAAATAGTGGGAGGGGTTAATGACTAAAGACCAAGTCTTAACTTGAATTCTATATTATAATAATCTACTAAATTTCTGCTTTACATTTTTGAATGTAGATGTCTAAGAATCCGCTCGCTGTAATTTTTTGAGACTAATAATTTTGACGGAACAAACTAT
Source organism: Sesamum alatum (assembly GCA_034509735.1). Lineage (NCBI taxonomy): Eukaryota > Viridiplantae > Streptophyta > Magnoliopsida > Lamiales > Pedaliaceae > Sesamum > Sesamum alatum. The sequence goes on along the minus strand of JACGWO010000001.1, from coordinate 25,927,388 downwards.
AACGATTGGCTGCGAAATCTGAGGATTGTCCTAGATTTTGAAAACTAGGCTTACGTTCTGGATAAGCCACTTCCTCGGGTCTTGCCGAAGGGGTCCTCGTCAGAAGAGCGTTTGACGTTCAATGAATGGCAGGAGGACAACCGCAAGGTCCGCAGCATCATACTGGAATCCATGACTAATGAGATCCAGAAACAGTATGATCGGCTGGATGATGTCAGCTCGATAATGCTCCGCATGAAAGACGTTTATGCGGTACCGGACCAGCATATTAGATATGCTGCGACGAAGGCATTTTTCGGAGCTAAGATGACAGAAGGGTTTTCTGTACACCAGCATGGAGTGATGATGCTATCCCTAGTGGAGAAGCTCAAAGACCTCCGAGCTGATCTTGAAAAAAGAAACGTACATCGACGTGATCCTTCAGTCTCTTCCTCCCTCTTTTGACCCGTTTATCGTGAACTATAACATGAATGGGTTTGAAAAAGACCTTCATGAGTTGATAAACATGTTGGTCCAGTACGAGGCAACGATTGAAAAGTCTGCGCCGTCGGTATTGGTTGGGGAGGCTTCGACCTCAAGAGCGAAAGGCAAAGGGGCCGGACGCTGGAGGAGGAAGAAGGGTAAGACAGAATCAGCCGCCGCAAGCGCACAGAGCGCTCCTGTTGCCATGCTGGGCATGGGCAAAGGAAAGAGGAAGGCGGTTCGGCAGTCAAGGATTGCAAAAGATGTTTGCATATATTGTCGTGAAAAAGGGCATTGGAAGAGGGAGTGTCCTAAACTCCTCTCCAACCAAGGTACATTTGATTTGAGCTTTAACATGATTACTATTCTACTTCTTGGGTATTGGATACCAGTTGTAGAGCTCATATCTGCAAATGGTTTGCAGGAAATGGGAAGGAGTAGAAGGCTAAGACGGAGATGGTTCTAAAGCTAGGCAATGGCTGGGTTGTTGCTGCAATTGCTATGGGACCAATTAGGCTTAGCCAGTGATCATGTTAGGATAGAGTTGATAGGTCACAATTATGTAACCTAGCATGATCAAATTATGTTTTTTCTATTGTTGGACAATAAGGATTACATGTTTTTGATCAATGAAAGCTTCTTTTATTTGACAAAGAATGAATATTCTTGTCTGCTAGGTTGTTTGCATAATTGTTTCAATACTATCCCATAATTAGATTATGAATGCTCAAAACAAATGATGAAATGGATAATCAAGATAAACTCACAGATTTGGCATGCAAAGCTAGGTCACATTCCTCTAGATAGGATAAGGAGGTTAGTAGATTCAAGGAGTCTAGAAATAGACAATTTGAGCCTGCTAGCTTGCAAGTCCTTCCTGAGCAGGAAGATGGCCAAGAAGCTCTTTGTAGGACAAAGTATGCTTGCTAGTGGTCTGTTGGATTGGATCCAGTCAGACATCTGTGGGTCACTGAGCACACAAGACCAGTAGAGGGTTCACAAGTCTAAGGGCCTTTGGAAGGCTCAGGGAATTAGATTTGAAGTGGGAATCAAACTGGTTGCAAAATTAACCTTCGATTGGATCGAGTGGTGTGTATTTAGTGTGAGCTCTTGATGTATCTAAATGGGAATGGAATTCTCACTCAGTTGAATTCTTCCTGGAACGCCACAATTGAACGGCGTCTCTGATAAAGGAGGAATCGAACCTTGTTGGACATGGTTCGATCGGTGTTTTCACTGAACTACCTTGGCCCATCTGGGCGTGTTCTTAAGACAGTGGCCAAGTTGTAAAACATGGAACTTTCTAAAGATCGTGGCCCAGACGCCATATTGGATATGGCATGGCAAGCCTGTATCTTACAAAGTACTTGAGTATGTAGGATGGTCTTGCATACGTCAAGGGACTAGTGGGAGGCAAACTAGGTCTGCGCAGGTTCATGTGTTGTCCTAAGGGAAATTGGATTTCAAAGGATAACCGGTGTAAGGAGTAGCTCCTTGAGGAATCAAGTAGAGCGACACCTCAGTATGATATAGCAAACATCATTTGTAATCAAGTTTTCCTACTGACTATATTCCAGTCCTCCTAAGGATGACCAGAATATCCTAGATACCTGAGAGGTACAGGTTTCTGGGTCAGTCCTGTCAATTGGATTATAATCCAAAAGACATAAGGAGAAGCAATGTTGGACATTGGATTGAATCAATGGCTTGGAGCCATGGAATTCGACATGGAATTCAAACTAGGTTTGAAACTCTATGTAACTGGAATATTCGTTTTGATGAGTTCATGTGGGGTATGACTCGATCAGTAACGAGCTTTGAGGGTCAGTGGGAGTTTAGTTGTGTTCCTAGTGTTTAAGTGTGTAACGTCTTATTCCTTTGGAATGAATTTAAGATGTTAGGAAACACTGAAACACAGACGTTGTTCACGCAATTCTCCATGAAAGGAATTGGATTCCTATATATAGGGTTAAGCTGTCCAAGACTCAGTCAGGTTGACTGATGAGGAAGCTTAGATTTTTGACATCCCCTACGTCTTTGCCGTAGGCAACATGGGTATGTTGTATGGTGCATTGGACCTGATGTTGTGTATGCTTTCGGCATAACGACAGAAATCGGGTGTGTACCGAGGAGGCAGTAGACTGCTGTTGAGAACAGTCTTTTATACCTGAATAAGGATTAAAGAAGTGTTCTTGATGCAAGTTCAATGGAGAGTTGATTCTGGAAGGCTATAGCGATACTAGCTTCCAGGATCATGTGAATAATATCTAGTCTCATTATGAACATATATTCAGGCTTAATGGTAAGGTGGTGGCTTGGAAAGGTTTCAAGCGGGACACCACGACGGACCATGAAAGTTGAATGTATGGCAACTTTAGAAGTTGCTCCGGAGAGTGGTTTGGATGAAAAACTACATCCAATGGTTGGGTGTGGTGCCTAGCACGTGCTAGCCAGTAGTTACCTTGGAGGATAACAACATGGCTGTAGCGCAAGCTATAGGACCGAGATCTCATCATGGATCCAGGAAAATTCTTAGACAGTACCATCTGCTTGGAGCAATGGTATGAAGAGGTGACGTGCGGTTGGACCGCATCATCTTGGCAGAAATAAGGTAGACCCGTGAGACCGAGCCGGATATCGCAGATTACTCATGCTCAGATAAGTCTGAGCAACATGGGTGATTGGCTTTAGGTCAAGTGGGAGATTGTTAGAATAGGTGACCAGAAAGCCAATTGGATTGGCGGTTTTGGGTACTATTTAGCAATCTTTATTGACTTGATGAATATAGTAAGTATTCATCCGTGGCACTATGTGTTTGTTGTGCTTACTGATTACGTTAAACGATGTTTTTAACGTCACAACAAATGCCCACAGACCAATTGTATAACCCATGTAGTTGGGCTGCGCATTGGATGGCAGCTATGAAACCAACTTCTGAGGGTTGGTCTGGAATGTTCCAAGTCGAGGACCTCGAGACAGGGCATCGAGGGTCCTACAGAGACTTGCACTAAGGATTGCATTCATTGGATGAGTGCCGTGTTTCATCGGCGACAGACGTTGGACGTCTATGCAATATTAGTGGGTTAGTTGACGTGGGTGTTAGCTGACTGAACTGACTCGCGGGAATCGTCATATGGAAGCCTTGGAGGCTTAGTCGGTATGACTGGAATTCTCGGCTCCGATAGTACGAGATTAGTCCTCGGACTTGAGGAATCATGGCAGTCACATGCATATGAAGGTTGTATCTAGGGTCTGGCAAGAGATGCCCGTATCTGGGATACGTTCATCATAAGCCTCATCCAGTGCAGTCGGAATATGTATTGAGGACGGTGGATTCCAAGATAGGATCCGTCACCTGTCAGTATATAACAGTCGAGTCTCCTATGCGCTCTGAGACGGTTTAAGCTCTTTAAGTCTGTGGCCACAGCGATTGGTCGAGTAGGGAATGGTTTCCTACGTCGATCAATAGAGCAAACGCGTCTCGAGTTATTGAGCATAGTTGTCTAGTCCAGGATGGGAACCGACGCCAAATTCCATGCCCTAGACTTAGACCGGGAGACGGATGATGGAAGGACCGTACTCGTATGGTAATCGAGAGCCTAAATGTTCACGCCAACATTCACCTAGTCTCTAGTGCCATGGACCGTTGCTAGACGGCCACCCATGGTGACGGGCGTTTTCCGATTAATGGTTAATTGGAAAATAGTTAATTAAATTGGATTTAACCAATTGTGTTGGACACAAGCCCAAGTCTAGCTGAGGGTGAACCTAAAGAGTCACACACAAATCACTGTGGAATTGGTAGAATTAATTTGGAATTAATTCTAGAAGAAGCGAATTAATTTAATTGGATTAAATTAATTCAAGGAGAAAAATAAATGATTGGATCATTTATTGGGAAATCCATTTGATGGATGGTCCAAGAATTAATTAATTGGATTAGTTAATTTTTGGACTTAGAACCTTTAAATTAGTTGGATTAATTTATCGGGTTTCGATTAATTAATTGATTGGATCAATTAATTAGAGTTCGGACTTATGTTTATTTAATTGGATTAAATAAACTTATGGGCATCAATTAGATTGAGATTAATTGGATTAATTAATGCCCAATGGACTTTGTTTGGACTTAATTTAATTAGATTAAATAAAAGTCTAAGACTAGTAGTCCTAGTCCATGGAAAAATTCAATTTATAGCAAATGAAGGAAGAATTAAAATCTTCCACATGTGAGGCACATGTGACCAGCCTTTGTATGATTTTGTGGGTGGTTTTATTTGCTATAATGGTGCATGGTTATGTAGATAATGGTGTGTGTATGTAGGTTACTTTGGAAGTTGACAAGAGAAGTTGAATTTTGAATTCAACAACTCTACTTACACAAAACCATTCACATAACTTGCATGCTATGTCTTGCACGAAATTTCCATCAAGAAACTCTCCAAAAACCTTTGAAAATTTCTCCTTTTTGTGTTCATACCTTTTGGAAAGGTTTGAACTAAAACATTCCAAAAAGCACTAATCAATAGTGTTGTTTTGGATTGTTTTTTTCTTCTTCTTTTCTCTACTTCTATCTAGCAATAGATAAGAGATATACATTCCATAGTGTGGTGTGGACAAATTAGAGGGATTCTAATTTGGATCCTCAAGTGAACGGAAGGAGAAACGGAAAGGGAACAACGCTAGAAACAAACCGGTTCTACGTGCAACGAACATAAGGTTGGTTTTCTTTATGTTTTCATGTATCTTTTGTTTACTTCCTTTAGCCATATGTCCAGCATTCTTCTCCTCTTTATTTTATGCTTTGACAAACACCGAACGCCCGGGAACTTCAAAGGGAACACCCCTTTGAACCGGTTTAAATTTATGCTTTAAATTAACGTTTTTTTTACGCTTCCGTTGCGTTCCCGGGCCGTACCCGATTCTTTCACTTTACAACACAAGGTGGAGGTAAAGGAAAGAGCAAAAGGTTCAAGCAGTCAAGTTCATAGATTTCTAAGAACGTAAGCATTCACTGTCGTAAAAGAGGGCCATTGGAAAGGGGAGCATCCTAAACCTCTCTCCAATGTAGGTAAAATTTGATATTGAGTATTGACATGATCACTTTTTGGTATTTGATACCGTTCCTATCACTAATCTGCGGGTGGTTTGCAGAAAGTGAATGAGGACTTAAAAGCCAAGAACAGTTCTAGGATTCAACAATGGCAAGGTCCATTGATGAAAAGGACTAGAGACTTGTTAGGCCCATAATCGTGATCATGTTAGGATAATATAGGAATTACGTAACCTAGCATGATCAAAAGTATGTCTCTTTGTTGGACAAAGGTTTTATTACATACATATTTGATCAAACAAAATTATTGAATATTGATTCATGTTTGCTAGTAGTTACACGTAAATTCCTATAACACCATCCCATAAAAGGTTTATGGATACTCAAAATTCAAATTATCTAAATGGATTAATCAAGACCAGCTTACAAATTTGGCATCTACAACAGCTAGGACGTTTCTTCTTATTAAAAGATAAGTAAATTGAAAAGTTCGATGAATCTAGAAATAGATGGTTCGAATCGACTAAATTTACGAGTCTTTTATAAAGAAGAAAGTCCCAAAGCTCTTTGTTGGACGAAGTAGGCTTGCCAAATAGTCTATTGGAAGGGATCCAATAAGACAACTGTAGGTTACTAATATACAAGACCATAAGAGGGTTCAAAAGTCTAAAGGTCCCATAGGAGGTTTGGGAATTAGACTTAAGGAGGTGAATCATAAATGGTTGCAAAATTAAACCTGTTTTGATAGGATCGAAAAGGCCGTGTATTTAGTGGGAGCTCTTGAGCATCCAAGTTGAGAATGGAATTCTCAATGAAATATTTCCTGTAAAGGCCAAGTATGACGGTCTCTGATAAAAGGAACGATCGAATCTCGTTGGACGAAGATCGATCGAAGTTCCGCCCAATTACCTTAGCCCTTGTAGACGTAGACTCAAAATTGCCAACGTAAGGAACGTGGCACTTTGCTAGGAGTCACGCACAAGGAGCCATGGTTTGGCAAGCCTGTGTCCGACAAAGTCCTTGAGCATGTAGAAGGATCCTACATACGTCAAGGGACTAGTGGGAGACAAATTAGACTCGGTGTCTAATTTGTACAAGTTTACGACAGAATAATACTAACGTTGCTTAGAATCGCATTTCTTAAATTGATCATATTCCAAGTCCCCTTAAGAACGAACCCGAATGTCGTAAGAGGTACGAGTGATCGGGATATGTTCGGTCAAATTTGGATAGTAATCCAAATGACCTGCGGAACGTAATGTTGGACATCGTAGTAGGATTTATGGAGAGGAGCCATAGAATCCACTAGGAAATTCAAACAAAGTTTGAAACACCGCATAACTGGAATATTCGTTTTGACGAGCTCATACGGAGCATGACTCGGTCTTAAACGACGTAGGTGGTCAATGGGAGTAGAAATGGCGTTTCAAGTGTTTAAGTGTGTAATATCTTGATTCATGGATGAATTCAAGGCATTAGGAATCACTAAAACACAAACTGTAACTCACGAAAAATTCTCCATGACATTTTAGGGTTCCCACATACATATCATGAATTGAGCTTATCAAAGACTCAGTCATGGTAGACTGATGAGAAAACTCAAATATATAGAGGGACAAGTTGTTCGAGACTCAGTCATGGTAAGACTGATGAGAAAACTTGGATACTATGCATAAAGCATCAAGCCATTCAAGACTTAGTCACGGTGGACTAATGAGAAGGCTTGGATGTTGAGTATCCCCTACGTCTTAACCCTAGGCAAACATATGATATGTTTACTCGGTGCATAGAAACTGATGTTGAGAGTGCTTTTAGCATGGCTCAACATAAATCGGTAATGCACTGAGGGGTTGAAGACAGCAATCAAGAACAATCCTTAGTACCTGAATAAGGACTAAAGATGTGTTCATGATGCACCGTCTGTTGAGAGTTGCTTTGGAAGGCTAAAGCGATACTAGCTTCCAGAGCATAAGTGAAAACCAGTTAGTCTCAAAGGTATGCACAGTCAGGCCCAATGACGAGTGCTTTGGATAGTGGTCACTGATGAAGACCGCGTCCATAGGATGGACGTGGCGCCTAGCACGACCAAGCCATGTTCGCTTATATGGCAGGCAACTTAGCTATGGGAGTATTGGCACGAGATCTCATCACAAGATCCACAAAAATATTCTTAGACAACCACCATCTCTAGGAGGCAATGGTGGATAGAGGTAACACGGTTAGACCGTATTGCTTCGCAAGGAAATATGAGTGGACTCACAATACCTTAGTCGGTATCGTAGATTACTCATACTCAGAGGATTCTGAACAAAGTGGGTAATTGACTTATTGGTCAAGCGGGAGATTGTTAGAATAGGTGAGCAGAAAGTCAATGGTATTGGTTGTTCTGAGAACCATTCGTCAATCTATGAACAAGTAATATTATGTTAATGAATGTAGTAAGGATTCATAGGCATGAGTTTGTTGTACTTATTGCTTGCATCGTTACGATATCACAACAAACGCCCACAGACTGAAATAACATTTCGGGAAATTGGAACTACGCTTGGAGGTAGGTTCATGAAATCAGTTTCGCCGAATCAGTCTGAAATACTCCAAGTCAAAGGAATCTCGAGACAGGGCATCGAGAATCGATTTGAGACTTGCACTAAGCATCTGCTGTCGTGTTTCATCGACGGGTGATGAGGATCGTCTAAGCAGTGTTAGTGGGTCGGCCTGCTGGGGAGCGGCCGACTGAGGTGACTCGCGGGAATTGTCATATGGAAGCTACTCGGGCTTGGTCGGTATGACTCGTATTCCCGGTTCCGATAGTACGGGATTAGTCCTCGGACTTGAGGATCACGGCAGTCCCCTACATACTAAGGTTGTATCTTGGATCTGGTGAAATTTGACCGATGATATCACATGGTCATCATAAGCCTCATCCAGTGCAGTCGGAGTATGTAAGAACGGTGAATTCCAAGATAGGATCTGTCCCCTGTCAAAGGATATGATAGCAAGATCTCCTATGCGCTCGGAGATGGTTTAGACTCACAAAGTCTATGGCCATAGCACTTGATGTAGTGGGAAAGGATTTCCTACGTCGAGTTAAACCTATCTCGAGCACTATGCATAGTTGCCTAGTCAAGGATGGGAACCGACCCCTAGACTAAAGGCCGGGAGACAGGCGGTAGTATGACCGTACCAGTACGTATCGAGCATCGGTAGGACCGCACCTGCGTATAACTCAGAGCCTAAATGTTCACACCATAAATTCACCTAGTCTCTAGTGCCATGGACCGTTGCTAGATGGCCACCCATGGTAACGGACTACTTTGGTTATGAAATAACAAGAAGTAGGTCCAAGTCTAGCTGAAAGGTGAACCTAAAGAGGCACACCCGCTACACGAAATGAAAGGGAATTAATTTGGAATTAATTCCGGGAGAAGGTTTAATTAAATGGAATTAAATTATACTTCTTGGAGATTCAAGCCTCGATGGATTATTTGGGATAATCGGGCTTGAGTTCATAAATTAGATTTATGAATTTTATAAAGCATGGGCTTTCATTTTAATTAGATTAAAATGGTGAATTAATTAATTAGTGGGCTTGGTATATTAAATAAGATTTAATATAACGTCCATGGGACTATTTAATTTAGAATTAAATAATCCCATTCTATGGAATTAATTAATGGGCTTGGTATATTAAATAGGATTTAATATAAAGTCCATGGGACTATTTTATTAAATAAGTCCTTTCCATTAATTAATTAATGGGCCTAGTATATTAAATATGATTTAATATAAAGTCCATGGGAATATTTAATTTAGAATTAAATAGGCCCATTCCATAAAGCACATCAAAATGGATGGACAAGATTTGATCAAGAGAATGATGAGATGAAGGGCCATGATTAATTTGACTTAATCAAAGCCTAATTTGACTAGGATTTGACTAGGTCAAAATCCTAGTCAAAGTGTGTCTCTTTGGAAGAGTTTGAGAAGGAATAGGAAATTCCATCTTCTATAAATACTCAAAAAACACACACTCACACCTAGTATTCTCTGCAACTCTCATCTCTCAATTCTCCCTCAAATTTTCGTCCATCCCTATTTCACTCTCCAAGAATACTACGTTGTTCTTCTTGATTTATTCAAGTTAAGAACATAAGAGACATTGATTGTGTTAATTCATAGCGTGTATCGATGTCTCTTCTCCCCAAATAATTTCTTGCTAGCACAAGGGTTGTTTGCTTTCCGGTGTAGCGAGTGAGATGATTTAGAGGGTCTCTTCTTGAGATCTTGGTGCAAAACGGGGATCAATGCATGTAGCCGAACGAAGAGAAAACTACAACCGGGTAGGTTCTTTAATTTCATTTTTCGGTTTCAACTCTATGGCCTCCATGTTGTGTTTTATTGAACATGAGATACACCGAACGCCCGGGAGAATCAAGGGCACACCCCTTGATTCGTTTATGTACGTTATGCATGATTTAAATTCCATTTAATTATGCTTTGTAATTTTTATTACGCATTCTTTCGCGCTTCCGCTATACGCGCTCATCTCCCGGGACGATCCACATAATCTTTCACCACAGCGATCTCCCCCATACCCCGCTTTTTACGATTCGCATGGGAAAAGAACCCGTGGGAGGTATTCCATACCATTCTCATTCCAGATTCCCAAGATAATTACCTCACCCTTTCACGTGATCCCAAGGACTCCAAGTGAATCACGTTATTCGGGCGTTAGACCTGACCCATCAACCGATTAATAGACTCACTGCTATCTCCACGACTCGTGAGACAGGTAACAGCAGTCTACTCCTCGTTCATGACAAAGTGCAGCTTCTTTTAAGCACGATAGTCGTGCCACGACTCGTGACACCACGCTATCGACCTAAAAGATCTTCCTCACTTTTGCCATGGATGGAAGGCTTGGACAGACTCCCAGAGTCCTAGTCCATTTATTAAGGGTCTATATTTAACTTGGTTCAACCAAGTGAGAGTTTTGATAGAATGAGACCTCATCACATATTAAGTGTTTTGCATGCGTTATAGCAGAAATATTCTAAGCATAAATGTAGCCATACATAAAGCATACAGAATAATCGTAAGCATATGAAACGCATCGCATGCAAAATAAAGCCTAGCACGCCCTTGTAGGATGATCACAAGCCCAAACCTATGCGACCTACTGAGCCCGCAGTGGATCTATGGTCAATCTAAGGTTAGGCCTATGCTATTACAAGGTTTAATAACCCATTACATGCAATGGGCCTTGTAAGTCCTCTTTATCTTCTTGGGCTCTCCATCTTGGGCCACTGGGCTCCTTCTCCATGGATCCTCCATGGGCCATCTGATGGCTACCTCCATGGGCCTCCAACACCTTAGGCTTGTCTTCTCTTGCAGCTTTTATTTACAAAATAAGAACCTCACCACTAATTCTACTCTCATTACATCATAAAATAAGAACCCCAATTAAACATTTGGGGGGAGTACATTAGGAGGGAGAGAGAAAACCTTATTATTCCAAGGCAACTAGAAGAGATACAGAGAGGAAAATAAAGAGGCACACAGGCCACAACCCAACAAATAAACAAAAATAAACCATACATGCGGTCGAGGGGCTTTGTGATCATCCTTTGTCAATCCAATTAACACAAATAGCACAAATACATATCCCACGTAAAACATGCTATTCAAGTATCCATAATACCCCATACCATAAAATAAATGCAGAAATTACATGTAAAACATTCACGCCAAACATTGGATAATGGTGCAACCTATGCACAACGATTTTTGTTGGAAATGAGATCTCGTGCCAACACTCCCATAACCAAGTTGCCTGCCATATAGGCGAACATGGCTTGGCCGTGCTAAGCGCCACGTCCATCCTATGGACGCGGTCTTCATCAGTGACCACTATCCGATGCCCTCATCATTGGGCCTGACTGTGCATACCTTTGATACTAACTGATTTTCACTTATTCTTTGGAAGGTAGTATCGCTTTAGCCTTCCAAAGCAACTCTGAACAGATGGTGCATCATGAACACATCTTTAGTCCTTATTCAAGTACTAAGGATCGTTCTTGATTGCTGTCTTCAACCCCTCACTACATTACTGATTTCTGTTGAGTCATGCAAGAAGCACACTCAACATCGGTTCCTAGCACCAAGTAAACATATCATATGTTTGCCTAGGGTTAAGAGGTAGGGGATACTCAACATCCAAGCCTTCTCATTAGTCCATCGTGACTAAGTCTCGAATGACTTGATGCTTTATTCATAGTATATAAGCTTTCTCATCAATCTTATCATAACTGAGTCTCGAACAACTTGTCCCTCTACATATTTGAGTTTTTCTCATCAGTCTACCATAATTGAGTCTTTGAAAAGCTAAATTCATGATATGTATGTGGGAACCCTAAAATGTCATGGAGAATTTTTCGTGAGTTACAGTTTGTGTTTCAGTGATTCCTAATGCCTTGAATTCATCCATGAATTAAGATATTATGCACTTAAACACATGGAACATCATTTCTACTCCCACTGACCACGTACGTTGTTTAAGACCGAGTCATGCTCCGTATGAGCTCGTTAAAACGAATATTCCAGTTATGCGGTGTTTCACACCTTGTTTCAATTTCCTAGCAGATTCTATGGCTCCTCTCCATAAATCCTACTCCGATTTCCAACATCACGTTCCACAGGTCATTTGGATTTCTATCCAATTTTGACCGAACATATCCCGATCACTCGTACCTCTTACGACATTCGGGCTCATTCTTAAGGGGACTGGAATATGATCAATTTAAGAAAGAAATGTGATTAATGTTTAGCATTATTCTGTCGTAAACCTATACAAACTAGACACCGAGTCTAATTTGTCTCCCACTAGTCCCTTAACGCATGTAGGATCCTTCTGGTGATTTGGTGAAACTTGATCGATCTTCGTCCAACGAAGCTCGATCGTTCCCTTTATCAGAGACCGTCATACTTGGCCTTTACAGAAAATGTTTCATTGAGAATTCCATTCTCAACTTGGATGCTCAAGAGCTCCCACTAAATACACGGCCTTTTTGATCCTATCGAATCAGGTTTAATTTTGCAACCATTTATGGTTCACCTCCTTCAGTCTAATTCCCAAACCTCCTATGGGACCTTTAGACTTTTGAACCCTCTTATGGTCTTGTGTATTAGTAACCTACAGTTGTCTTATTGGTTTCCTTCCAATAGACTATTTGACAAGCCTACTTTGTCCAACAAAGAGCTTTCGAACTTTCTTCTTCATAAAAGACTTGTAAATTTAGTTGATTTGAATCATCTATTTCTAGATTCATCGAACTTTCCAATTCACTTATGTTTTAATAAGAGGAAACATCCTAGCTGTTGCAGATGCCAAATCTGTAAGTTAGTCTTGTTTAATCCATTTAGATAATTTGAATTTTGAGTATCCATAAACCTTTTATGGGATAGTATTCTAGGATTTTACGTGTAAACACTAGCAAATATGATCAATATTCAATAATTTTGTTGATCAAATGTATGAAATAAAACCTTTGTCCAACAAAGAGACATACTTTTGATCGTGCTAGATTACGTAATTCCTATACTATCCTAACATGATCACGATTATGGGCCTAACAAGTCTCTAGCCCTTTTCAGCAATGGAACTTGCCATTGTTGAATCCTAAAACTGTTCTTGGCTTTTAAGTCCTTATTCACTTTATGCAAACCACCCGAAGATTAGTGATAGGAATGGTATCAAATACCAAATAGAGTAAAAGTGATCATGTCAATACTCAACATCAAATTTTACCTACATTGGAGAGGGGTTTAGGATACTCCCTTTTCCAATGGCCCTCTTTACGACAGTGAATGCTTACGTTCTTAGAAATCTATGAACTTGACTGCTTGAACCTTTTGCTCTTTCCTTTACCTCCACCTTGTGTTGTAAAGGAACAGCACTTGAAGTGCTTAATAGTTGATGTCACCTTACCCTTCTTCCTCTTTTGGCGTCTGGCACCCTTGCCTTTCGCTATGGAGGTTGAAGCCTTTTCTACTAGTACCGACAGTGCAGATTTTGCAATCGTTGCCTCTTACTAGACCAACATAATTACCAACCTATGAAGATCTTTTCTAAGCTCGTTCATGTTGATAATTAATGGTTCGTAGGAGGAAGGAAGAGACTGAAGGATTATGTCAATGTACGTCTCTATTTCAAGACTAACATGGAGATCTTTTGAGCTTCTCCACTAGGTATTGCATCATCACTCCATGTTCTTTGTACAGACATCCCTCCCGTCATCTTAGCTACAAAAATGCCTTCGTTACATTTTACCCTACATGCTAGTCCGGGACCATATGATGCAAACGAAGTATAGATTGAGCCAATATCATCTTATCCTACTTGCCGGTGGTCATCCTTCAACTTTTGAACACCAAGCATTGCCTTAGTTGTCGACCCCTCTGACAAGGGTTGAGGAACGTCCTCATCCAGTTATGTGAGTTAAGGTTCTGGAAATCTAAGACCATCTTAGAATTTCGCAGTCAATTCGTGTAATTCGTTCCCTTTTAATAAGCCTCTTAGTGATGTGTTTGGTGGATACTTAGACATTCACAAATATATAAAACAGAAAATAATAAGCGAAATGAAGTAATATTTTGGTTAAGTCTCGGTCTTTAGTCCTTATTCTCTCCCACTATTTCTACGGAAACACGACACTCTCAAACGTTGTTTTTGGGAAATCCTTTCCTAGTGGGCTCAGGATCCACATGTTAGAATAGGTGACCAGAAAGTCAATGGTATTGGCTGTTCTGAGAACCATTCGTCAATCTATGAACAAGTAATATTATATTAATGAATGTAGTAAGGATTCATAGGCATGAGTTTGTTGTACTTACTGCTTGCATCATTACGATGTCACAACAAACGCCCACAGACTGAAATAACATTTTGGGAAATTGGAACTACGCTTGGAGGTAGGTTTATGAAATCAGTTTCGCCGAATCAGTCTGAAATACTCCAAGTCAAAGGAATCTCGAGACAGGGCATCGAGAATCCATTTGAGACTTGCACTAAGCATCTGCTGTCGTGTTTCATCGACGGGTGATGAGGATCGTCTAAGCAGTGTTAGTGGGTCGGCCTGCTGGGGAACGGCCCTCTTGAGGTGACTCGCGGGAATCGTCATATGGAAGCTACTCGGGCTTGGTCGGTATGACTCGTATTCCCGGTTCCGATAGTACGGGAATAGTCCTCGGACTTGAGGATCACGGCAGTCCCCTATATACTAAGGTTGTATCTTGGATCTGGTGAAATTTGACCGATTATATCACATGGTCATCATAAGCCTCATCCAGTGCAGTCGGAGTATGTAAGAACGGTGAATTCCAAGATAGGATCTGTCCCCTGTCAAAGGATATGACAGCAAGATCTCCTATGCGCTCGGAGATGGTTTAGACTCACAAAGTCTATGGCCCTAGCACTTGATGTAGTGGGAAAGGATTTCCTACGTCGAGTTAAACCTATCTCGAGCATTATGCATAGTTGCCTAGTCAAGGATGGGAACCGACCCCTAGACTAAAGGCCGGGAGACAGGCGACAGTAGGACCGTACCCGTACGTATCGAGCGTCGGTAGGACCGCACCTGCGTATAACTCGGAGCCTAAATGTTCACACCATAAATTCACCTAGTCTCTAATGCCATGGACCGTTGCTAGATGGCCACCCATGGTAACGGACTACTTTGGTTATGAAATAACAAGAAGTAGGTCCAAGTCCAGCTGAAAGGTGAACCTAAAGAGGCACACCCGCTACATCAAATGAAAGGGAATTAATTTGGAATTAATTCCGGGAGAAGGTTTAATTTAATGGAATTAAATTATACTTCTTGGAGATTCAAGCCTCGATGGATTATTTGGGATAATCGGGCTTGAGTTCATAAATTAGATTTATGAATTTTATAAAGCATGGGCTTTCCTTTTAATTAGATTAAAAGGATGAATTAATTAATTAGTGGGTTTGGTATATTAAATATGATTGACTGTAAAGTTCATGGAACTATTTAATTTAGAATTAAATAATCCCATTCTATGGAATTAATTAATGGGCTTGGTATATTAAATAGGATTTAATATAAAGTCCATGGGACTATTTTAGAATTAAATAAGTCCTTTCCATTAATTAATTAATGGGCTTAGTGTATTAAATATGATTTAATATAAAGTCCATGGGAATATTTAATTTAGAATTAAATAGGCCCATTCCATAAAGCCCATCAAAATGGATGGACAAGATTTGATCTAGAGAATGATGAGATGAAGGGCCATGATTAATTTGACTTAATCAAAGCCTAATTTGACTAGGATTTGACTAGGTCAAAATCCTAGTCAAAGTGTGTCTCTTTGGAAGAGTTTGAGAAGGAATAGGAAATTCCATCTTCTATAAATACTCAAAAAACACACACTCACACCTAGTATTCTCTACAACTCTCATCTCTCAATTCTCCCTCAAAATTTTCGTCCATCCCTATTTCACTCTCCAAAAATACTACGTTGTTCTTCTTGATTTATTCAAGTTAAGAACATAAGAGACATTGATTGCGTTAATTCATAGCGTGTATCGATGTCTCTTCTCCCCAAATAATTTCTTGCTAGCACAAGGGTTGTTTGCTTTCCGGTGTAGCGAGTGAGATGATTTAGAGGGTCTCTTCTTGAGATCTTGGTGCAAAACGGGGAACAATGCATGTAGCCGAACGAAGAAAATACTACAACCAGGTAGGTTCTTTAATTTCATTTTTCGATTTCAATTCTATGGCCTCCATGTTTGTGTTTTATTAAACATGAGATACACCGAACGCCCGGGAGAATCAAGGGCACACCCCTTGATTCGTTTATGTACGTTATGCATGATTTAAATTCCATTTAATTATGCTTTGTAATTTTTATTACGAATTCTTTCGCGCTTCCGCTATACGCGCTCATCTCCCGGGACGATCCACATAATCTTTCACCACAGTGATCTCCCCCATACCCCGCTTTTTACGATTCGCATGGGAAAAGAACCCGTGGGAGGTATTCCATACCATTCTCGTTCTAGATTCCCAAGATAATTGCCTCACCCTTTCACGTGATCCCAAGGACTCCAAGCGAATCACGTTATTCGGGCGTTAGACCCGACCCATCAACCGATTAATAGACTCACTGCTATCTCCACGACTCGTGAGACAGGTAACAGCAGTCTACTCCTCGTTCATGACAAAGTGTAGCTTCTTTTAAGCACGATAGTCGTACCACGACTCGTGACACCACGCTATCGACCTAAAAGATCTTCCTCACTTTTGCCATGGATGGAAGGCTTGGACAGACTCCCAGAGTCCTAGTTCATTTATTAAGGGTCTATATTTAACTTGGTTCAACCAAGTGAGAGTTTTGATAGAACGAGACCTCATCACATATTAAGTGTTTTGCATGCGTTATAGCAGAAATATTCTAAGCATAAATGTAGCCATACATAAAGCATACAGAATAATCATAAGCATATGAAACGCATCGCATGCAAAATAAAGCCTAGCACGCCCCTGTAGGATGATCACAAGCCCAAACCTATGCGACCCACTGAGCCCGCAGTGAATCTATGGTCAATCTAAGGGTAGGCCTATGCTATTACAAGGTTTAATAACCCATTACATGTAATGGGCCTTGTAAGTCCTCTTTATCTTCTTGGGCTCTCCATCTTGGGCCACTGGGCTCCTTCTCCATGGATCCTCCGTGCGCCATCTGATGGCTACCTCCATGGGCCTCCAACACCTTGAGCTTGTCTTCTCTTGCAGCTTTTATTTACAAAATAAAAACCTCACCACTAATTCTACTCTCATTACATCATAAAATAAGAAACCCCAATTAAACATTTAGGGGGAGTACATTAGGAGGGAGAGAGAAAGCCTTATTATTCCAAGGCAACTAGAAGAGATACAGAGAGGAAAATAAAGAGGCACACAGGCCACAACCCAACAAATAAACATAAATAAACCATACATGCGGTCGAGGGGCTTTCTGATCATCCTTTGTCAATCCAATTAACACAAATAGCACAAATACATATCCCACGTAAAACATGCTATTCAAGTATCCATAATACCCCATACCATAAAATAAATGCAGAAATTACATGTAAAATATTCACGCCAAACATTGGAAAATGGTGCAACCTATGCACAACGATTTTTCTTGGAAAATCCATTTACATAATTAACAAGGCAATATTAATTCAATGAAATATAAAATCTCAACCAAAATTAAAATGCCCCAAGTTAATTAATTCAGAAAAATTCCCAGAATTATACAGAAAAATCAATTTTTTTGAAAACGCACGAAAACAACAAAAAACCGAAAAAACGGTCCACAACCGCTGGCCAGGCGCGCAGCCTGCACAGGACGCGCGCGCCTGCGCGCTCACAAGCCCTCGCCCGCGTGCAGGTGCTGTCCTCGCGCAGCTGCTGCGCAGCAGCGCGAGCACACAGTCCAGTGCGCACGCCTGCGCACACGAGCCCTCGCCCGCACGCGCGCCTGCTGTCTGCCGTGCGGCCTCCCTGCCGACCACCACCGTTTTTCATGTTTAAATGTTTTCTTGCAATTAAATTTCTGAAAACACAAAAACCAACAATTCAAGAATATGCCCATATATTCAAGAATTCCAAAATCCAACATTTGTGCACTATTAATACATGTCAAGATCTACTCATGCTCAAGCCATAAAATAACCATGATGTCCAACATCATAAAACGCAGAAATTATAATAAAATTTTACATTTAAATCTTAATCATTGGTGCAACAATTGCAAGAATTAAATCTTGTTAGGAGACCTATTCCTCATGAACAAAGCAACATTTATTTTAAGAAATTCCAAATCTCAAAAAATAAATAATCTAAGTCAACGGGTTCAGAATAATGCAGAAAATATCATAAAAATAATTCAGTAGAAAAACAGTTTTGAAAAACGAGCCAAAAACGGGAGAGAGACGGAAAATAACACAGCCAGCTGGCCAGGCGCGTGCGCGGACACCTGCCTACACGGGCGCCCAGCCGCTCCCCTGTGCGCACGGTCAGCGTAAATTAAAATACGTTTATCATGCTTAAACGCACATAGCACATAGAATTATAGGCCTATACACCGAACCGGGCTCTGATACCACTGAAACGTTATGTGGATCGTCCCGGGAGATGAACGCGAATAGCGGAAGCGCGAAAGATTGCATAATAAAATTGCAAAACATAATTAAATGGAACTTAAAGCATGCATCACATACATAGCCGGATCAAGGGGTGTGCCCTTGATTCTCCCGAGCGTTTGGTGTATCTCATGTTCAATAAAACACAACATGGAGGCCATAGAATTTAAATCGAAAAATGTAATTAATGAACCTACCCGGTTGTAGTTTTTATCTTCGTTCGGCTACATGCATTGTTTCCCATTTTGCACCAAGATCTCAAGAAAGAAACCCTCTAAATCATGACACTCGCTACACCAGAAAGCAAAGAATCCTTGTGCTAGCAAGAAATTATTTGGGGAGAAGAGACATCGATACACGATATCAATTAACGCAATCAATGTCTCTTATGTTCTAACTTGAATAAATCAAGAAGAACAAAGTAGAATTCTTGGAGAGCAGAAGAGGGGGTGGAGGAAAATTCTTGGGAGAATTTTGGGAGATGAGAGTTGTAGAGATTAGTAGGTGTGTGTGTGTGTGTGTGTGTGTGTGTTTGAGTATTTATAGAAGATGGAATTTCCTATTCCTTCTCAAACTCTTCTAAAGAGACACACTTTGACTAGGATTTTGACCTAGTCATATCCTAGTCAAACTAGGCTTTGATTAAGTCAAATTAATCATGGCCCTTCATCTCATCAATCCCTTTGATTAAATCTTATCCATCTATTTTGATGGGCTTTATGGAATGGGCTTTATTTAATTCTAAATTAAATAATCCCATGGACTTTATATTAAATCCTATTTAATATACTAAGCCCATTAATTCATTAATGGAATAGACTTCATTTAATTCCCAATTAAATAGTCCCATGAACTTTATAGTCAATCATATTTAATATACCAAGCCCTTTAATTAATTCATCCTTTTAATCTAATTAAAAGGGAAGCCCATGCTTTATAAAATTCATAAATCTAATTTATGAACTCAAGCCCAATTATTTCAAATAATTCATCGAGGCTTGAATCTCCAAGAAGTATAATTTAATTCCATTAAATTAAACCTTCTCCCGGAATTAATTTCAAATTAATTCCCTTTCATTTGGTGTAGCGGGTGTGACTCTTTAGGTTCACCTTTCAGCTAGACTTGGACCTACTTCTTGTTATTTCATAACTAAAGTAGTCCGTTACCATGGGTGACCATCTAGCAAAGGTCCATGGCACTAGAGACCAGGTGAATATCTGGTGTGAACATTTAGGATCCGAGTTACATGCAGGTACGGTCCTATCGTCGTTTGATACGTACGGGTACGGTCCTACTGTCGCCTGTCTCCCAGCCTTTAGTCTAGGGCATGGAATTAGGATGTTGGTTCCCATCCTTGACTTAGGCATCTATGCTTAATGCTTGAGATAGGTTTGACTCGACGTAGGAAATCCTTTCCTACTCAATCAAGTGCTATGGCCATAGACTTTGTGAGTCTAAACTATCTCAGAGCGCATAGGAGATCTTGCTGTCATATCCTTTAACAGGGGACAGATCCTATCTTGGAATACACCGTTCTTACATACTCCGACTGCACTGGGCAAGGCTTCCGCGAGTCACCTCAATCAGCAGCCACCTAGCTGGCTGACCCACTAACACTGCATGGACGAGCCTTGTCACTTGTCGATGAAATGGGACTGCAGATTCTTAGTGCAAGTCTCAAATGGATTCTCGATGCCCTGTCTCGAGATTCCTTTGGCTTGGAGTATTTCAGACTGATTCGGCGAAACTGATTTCATGAACCTACCTCCAAGCGTAATTCCAATTTCTCGAAATGTTATTTCAGTCTGTGGGCGTTTGTTGTGACAAGCAGTAAGTACAACAAACTCATGCCTATGAATCCTTACTACATTCATTAACATAATATTACTTGTTCACAGATAGACGAATGGTTCTCAGAACAGCCAATATCATTGACTTTCTGATCACCTATTCTAACAATGATTTCCTAGAGAGTTGTACTAAGTGATATGTTTATATGATGAGTATCACATTTCATAGCACTACAAGAAAATAGGTTGTTTGCTACCAATGTTTTTGCTACGCTAAAATACACGTAGCAAAGGCTACTTTTGCTATGAATTTTACCGGTTAGCAAGAGTTCCACAAAAAATAATGTCGTTTTAATTGTTAGCTACGCTATGATTTTGTTGCAAGAAGCTCCGTATTTTATAATAAAAGTTGGTGCACTGAAACGACATTGTTTTACTACTTTTGTATTAAATTTTTGTTGAGTGTAGTAAAGAATCTGGTTCCAAAATAAATATTTATTCCCTCCAAGTTTTTAATAGTTAAATATTATTGTTTTTAAAAAACATAACTCCTAATACATCAGCATATCCCTAAAAAAAGAAGTTTTAGACAAACGTAATCCCCAAAAATTTAACCATTATAAAAAACAAAAAAAAGAACTAAATTGAACGACACTTTCATTTCTTCTTGCTTTTTAGTCGTTCATCACTACTCCTTCGTTCCCTTGTATTCACTAGTGCCCACCACAGTGTTTTCTTTGTTGTCGTTCCCGCTATCTTTGCCGCCACTCTACCGTCTTCACCGCCGCTCTACCGTCTTCATCTCCACTTTTTATCACCATCTTTGCTACTCTCAGTTGTTCGAGATATTGCCCTCCGTTGTTCATTGTTAGCTTGTTCGAAGAAAACCTAGGTACTCCTCAGCTTAATTTTATGGCAATTCTTGAGCCGAAAATCGAACACTCACACTATTCACTTGGTTTCTTCAAGTCATTGATTTGGCTTTTTGGTTCTGAAAACCTAGCCACACTCGAGATATAAAATGGTTTTGTTGAATTTTTACTTTTGTTTTAGTGTAATTGTAGATAGCTAGTTGTCTATTAGTTGTTTTAAGATTTCTTGGCGAATATGAATGAGGTATTGCAATGTTCTTCATTTCAAGAATTGTGCTTGGAGATGCATATTTTATGTTTGATGGGGCTTTTGGCATTTCCAATGTTAGTTGTTTTTTGTTGAAATGTAGAGAGCTCAATTGGTTTTAAATAGTTATTTTATTTGACATTGAAATTTGATGTGTATTTCATTTTTGAAATTTGGTTTATCATTTTCAAATTTCAGTGGTTCCGGGATCAAATGTAAATTGTTAATTCGATGCTTATTAAGGCGAGAATACTTGACTTTATTTTGATATGTTTCGATAACTAATGTTTAACAAGAGCAAAATGGCTGAGACGTTATTTAGAGTTTTAGTTAAAGTGATAATTTTCTAAATTTAGACATCTATATTTCATAATTGTCTAGCACACAAGAGAGTGCCTAAAGGGAGTTTTCTCTTGATTGAATGTGCAAGAGTTTTTGAAAGTGCACCAGGGTAAGTTGATAGAGTTATAACAGAATTCATAACTAATTTAAATCTCATGAACATATATGTGTTTGTTTGATTATTTTGCTCTGTGTCCCTGAATGTTTCATTAATGCTTGGTGGTTACTTGTGCTACATATAAGATCTTTGAGGTTGTGAGTTCTAGTTTATTTAGCACATAACGTGGAGGTATATGCTTGTATTTTCTAGTCTACACTATTTGTGAGATTACTTTTTAGGCGTTTATGTGTTTCTCTTAGTAGCCTAATGCACAAATTTTTTATGCCATTTCTTTTCTTTTTCCTCTCCTTTTTTGAATTTGAATGGATCTTGTTGGATGGTCCTTGTGTTCTTGGAGATGTTGTTGGAGAAATATGAGGATTTTAACGACTGTGGCTTGTTCTTCTGCAGCAATGGCTTGTTCTGCTACAGAATTTTTATGCAGTGGATTAATTTCTGCAGCAGAAGTTTTTTTGCATCAAAACAATTTTTGCAGTAGAATTTCGGCTACATAAATTTTTCTAAAGAAGGTTAAGCTTTGTTTCTCGATTTTTCTAAAGAATGTCAAGAATACATGACTTTATTTTGATATGTTTGATAAATGATGTTAGTCAAGGGAAAAATGATTTAGACAACTTGTTTTTAGTTTGCTTATTATGTATTTTTCTCAAATTTTCAAAGTTAACATCGTTCTTGAATGTTTTACTTAGAAGTTATAAGTGATAATTTTTTGAATTTTTACATCTATATTTCAGAATTGTCTAGCACACTAGCGAGCGCCTAAAGGGGTTTTTCTCTTGGTGAGCTACTAGAGTTTTAAAAAAATTGCACGAGGATATGTTTGATAGAGTTCTAATAGAATTCTCACTAATGTAGATCTCAAGAACGTGTAGAGGTGTTTGATTCTTTTCTTGTGTTTTGTGAATGTTTCATTAATGTTTGGCTTTGGCCTTTACTTGTGCTATATATAAGATCTTTGAGGTTGTTAATTTAATATTTTCTTTTAGTACATGACATGGAGGTATATGCTTTTATTATCTAGTCTACACAATTTTTGAGATCATTTTTTAGGTGTTCTCGTGTTTCTCTTAGTAGCTTGATGCACAATTTTTTATGCCATTTCTTTTCTTTTCTTTTTCCCCTCTTTTTTGTTGTATTTGAATGGATGTTGTTGGATGGTCTTTGTGTTAGTTGGATTTGAATGGATGTTGTTGGAGAAATATGTGTGTTTTAATGACTATGGTTTGTTCTTCCGCAGCAGTGCCTTGTTCTACTGTAGAAATTGATTCTAATGCAGAATTTTTTACAGCAAAACAAACTACCGCTACAGAAAATTTCTGCGTTAGAATTTCTGCTACAAAAATCTAAAAAGGGTTACGCTTTGTTTCTCGATTTTTCTAAAGAATGTCAGGAATACTCTACTTTATTTTGATATGTTTGATCAATGAATTAATCAAGGGAAAATTATTGAGACAACATGTTTTAGTTTGCATATTATGTATCTTGTTCAATTTTTCAAGGGTAAATTATAGCTACCTCCTCTGAGGTTTAGCATAATTATAAATACCCCTTCGTTGTTTGAGAAATTATAAATACCCCCTGAGGTTTGTAACTGTCAAACAAATAAACCATTTCCATTCATTTTCATGGGTGAACTAACCAAAATGCCCTTATGCACTAAATTATTTTTTATTTAATTCTTAAAAAAAATTGGATTACAATGCGGAGGGAGAGATTTCTTGAGTATGTTACATAGAGGAGCAATAATGAAATTTATCTTAGCTGATTTTTCTACAATTTTAATAAAAATTTCAAGGGCAAAATGGTCAATTTCAGACCTTTGGTTAAAAAATACAAACTTCAGGGGGTATTTGTAATTATGCCAAACTTCAGGGGAGGTGACTATAATTTACCCAATTTTCAAAGTTAATATAGTTTCTTGAAAGTTTTACTTAAAAGTTCTAATTTTCTGCATTTTCACATCTATATTTCATAATTATCTAGCACACTAGAGAGCGGGTAAAGGGGGTTTGCTCTTGATTGAAGCTGCTGGAGTTTCTAAAAATCGCACAAGGGTAAGTTTAAGAGAGTTATAATAGAATTCACAACTAATGTAAATCTCATGAACTTATACAAGTATTTGATTTTTTTGCTTGTGTTTCCTGAATATTTCACTAATGTTTGGTCTTTACTTGTGCTACATATATGTATGTACTGTCGAATTATCAAAAGTTTCTATGTTCATAGTTATATGTGAAAATGGAAAATGAAAATACTCTTCAGATTAGAGAGTTACAATGTGATGCAAAATTTTCTATCCCATTTATTTTCTTTTTCTCTCTGTTTTTTTGGAGGTGGGGTACTTTCTACTGTTCTTTCAGTAGCTTACTGGTTGCTTTTTTAGTTGACTGCAAGATTTACGAACTTGCATGCTTGATTGATGCTTTGATTCTCCAATTTATCTTCCCAACTTGACTGAACATGCTTGACTCATGCATTAGTTCTCCCGTTTAACTGATTGATTCATCTTAGGGTTAATTACATTTAGATCCCCTCTGAAAATGCATAATTACACTTTCTCCCAAAGAAGTTTTAAAATTACATTTACACCCCCTCTAAAAATTCTTTATTTACACCTGACCTCCATTCGTTAAAGTTTTGAGCGGAAAATGTTCATTTCAACAAAAATAATTACATAAATTTTCAATTTTACCTCTCATTTAACATTCTCGTGCAATAAATTTGTACTTATAAGGAAAAAATATAATAATATTGGCCTCACTCCATACATATACGTTACACTTATCCTCTTATAAGTACAAAAATATACTTGAGAATGTTAAATGATGGAAAAAATTGAAAATTTGTGTAATTATTTTTGTTGACGTGAACATTTTTCGTCCAAACTCTAACGGATGGGGGTCAGGTGTAAACAGAGAATTTTCGGAGGGGGTGTAAGTGTAATTTCAAAATTTTTTTGGGAGAAAGTGTAATTATATATTCTCAGAGGGGGTGTAAGTGTAATTAACCCTTCATCTTAATATCAAAATTATTGTGTCTATTCCACAGACTGAGGGAACAACTTTTCAGGCTCTGCCTATTGAACAGAAACGGTTGCCTCTATCATGTTGAACCGAGGTGGCAAAGTGATGCTTTGTTGTTGTCGTGTTCAGTAGATGGAGGCAGTAGTATGTTTCTATTATGTTGAACAAAGCACCACAACTACTGCTATGTTCAGTGACATTTCTGCCTCTTTTAGCATGACAGAGACAATTGCTTTAGCCTCTGGCATGCTGACTAGACGCAGCTATTTTTCTGCATAATTTGTTAGAATAGGAATCAAAAAGCCATTAGATTAGGCTTTATGTAATCTATTTGACGGTTTCGATGTAATGTAATATTATTAATGGATAGAAATGAGTATTCTTTCTTGGCATGTATCTTTGTTATGCTCATTTATTTATGTTGAAAAAAACCATTAACATCACAACAAAACCCACGGATCATATAGACAACCCATGCAGTTGGGTTGCGCATTGGATGGAGGCATGAAACCAACTATTGAGGTTTGTGTCTAATTCGTTCCAAGTCAAGGACCTCGAGACAGGGCATCGAGTGTCCTGTGGAGACTTGAACTAAGCATCGCATTCATGGATGACTCTCATATTTCATCGGCAATAGACATTGGATGTCTATGCGATCTTAGTGGGTTGGTTGACTACATATTGAACTGACTTGCAGGGAATCGTGATATGGAAGCCTTGGAGGCTTGGTTGTTAGGACTAGAATTTCGGATCAGATAATACGGGAGTATTCCTAAAACTTGAGGATCCATGATAGTCATATACGCACATTGGAAGTATCTTGAATCTAGTGAGAGGTGATCCATCACGAACATGATCCTTATAAGCCTAGTCCGGTGCAGTCAGAATGTGTAGTGAGGATGGTGGGTTTCAAGAAGAGTATTCGTCCCTTGTCATTATGTGACAACGGTATCTCCTATGCGCTGGGAGAGGCGTTCATGAAAGAATCGGTACGGCCCGGGAACGCGGCGGAAGCGCAAACTAAAAGACATTTAAAAACGATTTTAAAAGGGTGTTCCCTTTGAATTTCCGGGCTTCGGTGTATTCAAAAGCATTATAACATAAAGAAAAATATGCTAAAACATGTGGCTAGAGGAGGAAACAAAAACGGTACAATAATTTAAATAGAAACATACCTTTTTCGTTTCACATGTACAACGGCAACCAGCTTTGATTCTTTCTTCATTCCTTTTTCGTTCACCTTAGGATTCAAATTAGAACCCCTCTAATTTGTCTACACCACAACAATGGAAGTAAATCTACATCTACTGCTAGGTAGAAGCTAGATCAAGGAAGAAATGAAAAACGTATTACACTATTGATTAGTCTATACGTATTTTTCATGTTCAAATCTCGAATCCAATTCAAAGAGAACTCAAAAGAAGGAGAAAAAAGTTGGAAATTTCGTGGCTTGTGTGCTAGAGAGTTCAAGTTAGCGAGATGAAAAATGTATACATGTGTTGTGTAGTTGTAGGTAGTTTTCAAAACCACCTACACACTAATGCACAACTTGTGCTCAACCTCCAACCATGTTAGCACAATATGTGGACCACCTAGTCATCATGGCAAGCCACATCATTGCTTACATGGAGGACTTTCAACTCCTCTTAAACTTGCATCAAACCTTTGAGCTTTGATTTCAAGTCATGGATCCATTTTGACAGGTCTTGATTTAATCCAATTAAATCCAGTGATCCATAGATTTCAAATTAATCTAATTAATTTTAAACCTTATTGGAATCCAAAAGTTTATTTAATCCAATTAAATAAACATAAGCTCAAACACTAATTAATTGATCCAATCAATTAATTAAATGAAATTCAATAAATTAATTCAATTAATTTAAAGGTATTAAGCATAAAATTAATTAATTCAATTAATTAATTATTGGGCCATCCATCCAATGGATTTTCCCAATAAATGATCCAATCATTTATATTCTCCTTGAATTAATTAAATTGGATTAAATTAATTCACTTCTTCCAGAATTAATTCCAAATTAATTCCACTACTCCATAGTGATTTGTGTGTGACTCTTTAGGTTCACCATCAGCTAGACTTGGACTTGTGTCCAACACAATTGATTAATTAAATCCAATTTAATTAATTATTTCTGATTAACCATTAATCAGAAATGCCCGTTACCATGGGTGGTCTTCTAGCAACGGTCCATGGCCCTAGAGATTAGGTGAATGTTGGCGTGAACATTTAGGCTCCGAATTCCATACAGGTACAGTCCTTCCGTCGACCATCTCCCGACCCTAGTCTAGGGCATGGAACTGGGTGTCGGTTTCCATCCTGGACTAGGCAACTATGCTACAAACTCGAGACGCGTTTACTCTATTGATCGACCTAGGGAACCATTCCCTACTCAATCAATCGCTACGGCCGTAGACTTAATGAGTCGAAACCATATCAGAGCGCATAGGAGACATAGCTGTCAAATACTGACAGGGGACAGATTCTCTATTGGAATCCACCGTCCTCACTGCATACTCCGACTGCACTGGATAAGGTTTATAATGACCATATCAAAGACACGGTCACCTCTCGCCAGATCCAAGATACAACCTTCATATGCATGCAACTTCCATGATTTCTCATGTTCGAGTACTAATCCCGTACTATCGGAACCGGGAATTTCAGTCATACCAACCAAGCCTCCAAGGCTTCCATATGACGATTTCCGCGAGTCAGTTCAGTCAGTCGACTACCTTGCCAACTAACCCGCTAAAATTGCATAGACGACCGACGTCTGGCACCGATGAAACTCGGCACTCACCAATGAATGCAATACTTAGTGCATATAGGGCACTCGAGGCCCAGTCTCGAGGTTCTCGACTTGGAACGTTTCAGACCTACCCTCAAGGGGTTGGTTTCATAGCCGCCAACCTATGCACAACTCAACTCAATGTGTTTAACCAATCAGTCTGTGGGCATTTGTTGTGACATTGAAACGGCATTCAATGTAAGTAGTAAGCACAACAAACACATTTTGCCAATGATGAATACTTACTTTATCCATCAGTATAATATTACTTTGATAAAGATCGACGACTAATTGACTTTCTAGTCACCTATTCTAACAATCTCCTACTTGACCACAAAGCCAATTACCCATGTTGCTCAGATCCTTCTGAGCATGAGCAATCTACGATACTGGCTCGATCTCATGGTTTACTATATTTCTTTGCCGAAGTGACATAGTCCAATCGTGTCACCTCTTCCTACCATTGCTGCCTGCAAATGGTGGTTGTCTAAGAATTTTTCGTGGATCTGTGATGAGATCTCGGGCCCAAAACGCTTTTGCCAAAGCCTAGTTGTTTGCCTCCAAGGCAACTACTGGCTTGGCCGTGCTAGGCACCACATCCATCCTATGGATGTTGTTTTCAATCCAAACCACTTTCCAGAAACGACTTCCAAAGTCACCATACATTCGACTTTCATAATGACATGTCGTGGTATCCTGCTTGAAACCTTTCCAAGCCACCACAATTACCATTAAGTCCAAATGTACATACATATTGAGACTAAACATTATTCACATGATTTTGGAAGCTAGTATCGCTATAGCCTTCTAAAATCAACCCTCCACAAAACGTGCATTAAGAACGCTTCTTTAATCCTTATTCAGGTATTAAAGATATTCTCAACAGCTGTCTACTGCCTTCTCGGCACAAGCCCAATAACTGTTGTTATGCCCAAAGTATACACAACATCAGGCCCAATGCACGAACAATATTTTCATGCTGCCTAAGGCAAAGATGTAGGGGATGTCAAACATCTAAGCTTTCTCATCAGTCTAACGTGACTGAGTCTTGAACAGTTTAACCCTGTATAAAGGAATCCAATTCCTATCATGGAGAATTGCATGAACAATGCTCGTGTTTTAGTGTTTCCTAACATCTTAAATTCATTCCAAATGAATAAGACATTATATACTAAACACTTGGAACAAAAGTATCCTCCCACTGACCTTAAAGCCTGTTACTGATCGAGTCATACTCCGTATGAACTCGTCAAAACAAATATTCCAGTTATACAAATTTCAAACCCAATTTGAATTTTCATGACGGATCCAATAGCTCTAAGCCATTGATCCAAACCCGATGTCCAACATCACCTCTCCTTGTATCTTTTGGATAATAATCCAATTGACCCGATAGGCCCAAAAACCTATGCCTCTCAAGTAACTAAGGTATTCTGGTTATCCCTAGGAGGATTGGAATACAGTCACTGGAATAATATAATTACAAATGATGTTTGCATTATTCTGCATTAAACTTGCACAAATCAGACACCTAGTCTAATTTGTCTCCCACTAGTCCCTTGACGTATGTGGGACCATCGCATGTACTCAAGAACTTTGTAGGATGTAGGATTGCCAAACCATATCCTATATGGCAACTAGATCATGACTATTAAAAAATGTCATGTTTCTCAACTTGGCAACGTTTCAAGTCCGTGTTTAGACGGTTTAAGGTAGTCCAGTGAAACCCCAATCGAACCAAGTCTAACAAGGTTCGATTTCTCCCTTATCAGAGACCGTTCAACCATTGTCCTTACAGGAAGAATTCCACTGAGTGAGAATTCCATTCTCATCTGGATATTCAAGAACTCTTACTGAATACACGCCCTTCGATCTAATCGAAAGGTTTAATTTTACTATCAGCTTGGTTCACCACTACAAGTCTAATTCCCCGAACCTATACAAGGTCCTTAGACTTGTGAACCCTCTTCTGGTGTTGTGTATTCAGTAACCTATGAATGTCTAAATGGATCCAATCCAATAGACTTTTGGCAAGCCCACTTTGTCCAACAAAGAAGCCTTACAGTCTTTCCATCTCAGAGAGGACTTGTAAGCTAGTCGACTCAAATTGTCTATTGCTAGACTCTTTGAATCATCCAACTTCCTCGTCCTTAACTAAAGGAAAAACTATCCTAGCTTATGGATGCCAAATTCGTAAGTTTATCATGATTATCCATTTTAATCATTTGATTTGAGTACTCATAATCCAATTATGGGATAATGTTTAAGGATAATTATGTATCCCACCTAGCAGACAAGAGTAGTCATTCTTTGTCAAATAAAGCAATTTTATTGATCAAACGTATGTAATTAAAAACTGTCCAACAGTACACAAAAACATACTTCGATCATGCCAGGTTACATATTTCATTTTAAACTCTATCCTAACATGATTACTACTATGCTAAGCCTAACTAGTCCCTAGTCTTTGCAGCAATGGCGCTACCATCGCTAAGCCTTAGGATTTGTCTAGGCTTTCTACTCATAACCATCGGTAAACCATTCGCCGATTATGTTTAACCGGTATCCAATACCAAAGAGTAGAACAATAATCATGTTGGTACTCAATTCAAATGTACCTTCATTGGAGAGGAGCTTGGGACACTCCCTCTTCCAATGTCCCTTTTTCGCGGCAGTTAATGCACACATCGTTTGGAATCTATGACTTTTGACTGCCAAACCCTCTTCCTCTTTCCTTTACCTCCGCCCAGTGGTGTAACATGATCACTCGAAGTGCTAGTAGCGGCTGATGTTGTCTTAGCTTTCTTCCTCTTCCAGCGTCCAACACCCTTGCCTTTTGCTTCTAAGGTCAAAGCCTCTCCCACTAGTACCACCGGCGCAGATATTTCAATCGTTGCCTCGTATCGGACCAACATATTTATCAAGTCGACAATAAATTGGTCGAAGGAGGTAGAAAGAGACTGAAGGATCATGTCGATGTACGTTTCTTTTTCAAGATTAGCTTGGAGGTCTTTGAGCTTCTCCACAAGGGATAGCATCATCACTCCACGCTCTGTACAGACGACCCTTCTATCATCTTAGCTCCGAAGAATGCCTTCGTTGCAGCGTATCTAACATGTCGGTCCGAGACCGCATAGATATCTTGCAAACGAAGCATAATCAAGCCAACATCATCTAGCCTATCGTACTGCTTCTGGATCTCGTTAGTCATCGAGGCCAGTACGATGCTGCAGACCTGCCGATGGTCAGCATGCATCTTCTCGAACGCCAAGCGTTCTTGAGGCATTGACCCATTCGGCAAGGCCTGAGGAAGATCCTTATCCAGAATGTAAGTTTGGTTTTTGAAATCTAAGACTATCTTAAGATTTCACAGCCAGTCGTTGTAGTTTGTTCCATTAAACATATTAGCCTCTAGTATTGGCGTTAGTGGATTCTTAGACATATACATTCAAAATGTAAACAGAAAAACATTAAGTAGATTATAGTAATATTATGTTCAAGTTGAGACTTGGTCTTCAGTAATTAACCCCTCCCACTATTTATGCGTAAGCCCATCACTCTCAAATGGGGTTTCGGAAAATCATTTCCTAGTGGGCCTGAGGTCCACAAACGCAATTGTCCATGCCCCGCTTTTACGATTCGCATGGAAAAAGGCTTTGTGGGAGGTAACCTATACCATTCTCATCCAATGAGATCCCCAAGTTATTTTGCCTTGCCTCTTCACATGATCCCGAGGACTCCAAGCGAATCATGTTACTCAGCGTTAGGCCCAACCCATCAACCAAATGAATATCTCAACTATCGCCCCCAATGACTCGTGAGACAGGGAAATAGGAGCATATTCCTTTGTTCATAACAATAACGTAGCTTTCTTCCATTCCAAACGTGCCACGACTCGTGAGACCATGAATGGGTGAAAGTAGCTTCCTCACTACATTGCTATGGATGGAAGGCTTGGATTTAAATCAAATTATTTGACTTTTTAATCCATTAATAGGCCTAATATTTACTTGGACCATCCAAGTGAGAGTTAAGTTTATTAGTGACCGAGACCTCATCATTAAGAAAGTTTTGCATGCTTGAGTTCTAACATTGAATATAAAGAGATGCGTTCCAAACATATCATACATCAAATATTAAAACATACACCACATGCAAAAAATAAGCCTAATACGCCCCTGTTGGATGATCACAAGCCCAATCCTATGTGATCCACTGAGCCCGCAATGGATCTATGGTCAATCTAGGGCGGCCTACAACTATTACAAAAATTATAACCCATTATCATTCTAATGGGCCTTGTAACACCTCTTCATTCTTTTGGACTCTCCATCGTGGGCTCCATCCAACGGGCCTCTTCTTGGGCCTCCATCGCCATGGAAGTGCTTCCTTACAATTTATTACAAAAAATAAATTCTCACCAACCTAACTACACTCATTACAACTTCAATAAGAAACCCTAATTATAAGTTGGGGGGAGTATAAAAGGAGGGGGAAAGCAAACCTTATTATTTCAAGGCTAAAAACGAGAGAGAGAAAAAGAATAATAAAACAAAGAGGCACGCAGGCCTCACCCAACAAAAATTAAACCATACATAAGGGTCATGCGCTTTGTGATCATCCCCATTGTTTATCCAATACACAATTAATACACATTTATATCAAATATACACATACCCAACAAATAAATACATCCAATGCATTTATTAAAATGATATCCAATATCATAAACAACAACATAATTATATGCAGAAATATATATATTAATAATGCAATTAAAAATGAATATCAAATATCATACATCCAATGTACCAAAAAATATTGTTTTTGTTTGGAAACCATTTCCAAATTAATCTAAGGCTATTTAATTTTAGAAAAATTCAATTTAACTAAAATTAAAATTAGCCAAAATTAATCATTTCATAAAATATGCAAAAATGTGTAAAATCTAATTTTTCGGATAAAAACAGCAAAAACGGCCCAGACGTTCGAAACTGGCCGGCCGCGCGCACCCTGCAACGTTGTGCGGGCGCGTGCGCTGGCACTGTGCGGTCGGCAACTGCTGCCGGTTGCACTGTTTTGAACCCATTTTTTTTTTATATATTTATATCTGCATTGAAACTGAAACTAAAACATGTATTTACAAAAAATTCAATTTTCAAAAAATGCATCGATATCCATAATTAAAAGCAAAATTAACACATATTCTTCTAAACACATAATCATGCTTAAAACCGTAAAACTGAATGACAAGCGGATCCGCCCGGGAGCGCGAGCGGAAGCGAGGAAGCGAGGAAAGTGCGTAAATTAAATCAAATCTAATTTAAAATACGAATCCCAAGGGGTGTACCCTTGGGTGCTCAACCGGGCGTTCGATGTAGGATGTGTAAATATTAGAAACATATATTTAAACACATAGGGCATAGATGTATATTAAATCAATCAAAGCGTAATAAACCGTTGCCTTTGATTATTTAGCGTATGCTCCCGGCTACTTGCGTTGTTCCTTCTCCGAAATGCTCACGAAATCAAAACGTATGGATTCTCCAAAGGTGATCCACACCACACTGGAAGAAACACACGTTCTTCTTGCTAGAAAAGAACGGGTTCAAGAAGGAATTGGTTTAAGAGAATAACACTATGAATCAAGTGAAGAACACAAGTGTAAGAGAGGGAGAGAGGCCGAGAGTTTGAGAGAGAGGAGAGGATTTTTGTCTTCTCTTTTTTTTCTAGAAAAAGATGAGTAATGAATCACTTATGCTTGGTGTTGTATATTCTAATATATATACATAATTAATGTGATTATTAGAATGTGTCTAGGTTCATCCAAGGATGTCTAGATTCATTCCAATCAATCACCATCAATTCTTCAATCAAGCCTACCAAAATTTATAGTATGATCAAATCATACCAAAAAGGAAGAGCTTGATTGGAGTTGATTTGTCTCTTTCCAAAAGAGATAAGTCAACATACCACCTAGTATGTAACATGGCTGATTTTGCTTCCTCCAAGGGAGCATGTCGGCCATGTTTAATTAAGGGAAGAAGTCCAACTTCTTCCTATTCCAAAATAGGAATTATTTCTCCTCTCGGGTATAATTTAACGGATCGGGTTTTGTCATAATCCAATTACTACGAATCCAACATAAAATCCAATTTAATGTCCATTTAAATTATTCCCGTTGATCTTTTTTTTAATCCAATTAAAAGATCCAACGTCTCAACTTTCCATATTTAATCAAAAATCCAATTTACCGATTAAACGGAAGCCCGATACAATTACTTATTTTATCCTTCGAGATTGACTCCAAGTCAATCTCTCAACCTCCTCAGTGATTTGTGTGTGACCCTTTAGGTTCACCCTCGGCTAGACTTGGGCCCGTGTCCCACAAGGGCCCGTTACCATGGGTGGCCCTCTAGCAACG
The DNA here is from genome assembly GCA_034509735.1 of Sesamum alatum. Taxonomy (NCBI): domain Eukaryota; kingdom Viridiplantae; phylum Streptophyta; class Magnoliopsida; order Lamiales; family Pedaliaceae; genus Sesamum; species Sesamum alatum. The sequence continues at coordinate 25,893,024 of JACGWO010000001.1, read as the reverse complement.
GTCCATGGCACTAAAGACTAGGTGAATTGACGTGAACATTTAGGCGCCGATTCCGTACGGGTACGATCCTTCCGTCTACCGTCTCCCGGCCTTAGTCTAGGGTATGGAATTGGGCGTCGGTTCCCATCCTTGACTAGGCATCTATGCTTAATACTCGAGACCACGTATGCTTCATTGCGTCGACTCAGGAAACCATTCCCTGTTCGACCAACCACTGTGGCCACAGCTTTAAACAGCATGAACGTGTCTCTGAGTGCATAGGAGATACCTCTGTCACATACTGACAGGGGACAGATCCTCTTCTTGGAATCCACCGTCCTCGCTACACATTCCGACTGCACTGGACAAGGCTTATGATAATCATCTTACAGAATGATTACCTCTCGCCAGATCCAAGATACAGCCGTCCTGTGCACGCGACTGCCATGATTCCTCAAGTCTGAGGATTACTCCCGTACTATCGGAACCGGGGAAAACCAATCATACCGACCAAGCCTCCAAGGCTTTCATATGATGATCCCCGCGAGTCAGTCCAGTCGGCTCGACCCCAGTCGACCAACCCATCAAGATCGTGTAGGCGCCCCACGCCTGTCGCCGATGAAACACGTCACTCATCCAATGAACACGACTCTTGACGCAAGTCTCAATAGGACTCTCGATGCCCTGTCTCGAGGTCCTCGACTTGGAACCCTTCAGACCCAACTCTTAATCAGTTGGTTTCATGACCACCATCCAATGCGTGGCCCAACTGCACGAGTTGTTATCCATGGTCTGTGGGCTTTGTTGCGATATAAGTTAAACACCGTTTTAACAAATGTGAAATGAGCGCAACAAAGTAAGCATCAGAAGTGATAAATACTCATTTTTATTCATCACATAATATATTACATTTACATTGAGTTGTATAATAGGTTACAAATCGGCCAAACCTATTGGCTTTCTGGTCACCTATTCTAACAAAAACATGCTTTCCAAAAGCAAATTAAACATGTTGAACATGCTCATCACATAAAAACATGTTATTCCTATAGCCACAACACCGGACCGGGCTCTGATACGACTGAAAGAATCGGTACGGTCCGGGAACGCGGCGGAAGCGTAAAATAAAAGAAATTTAAAAACGATTTTAAAGGGGTGTTCCCTTTGAATTCCCGGGCGTTCGATGTATTCAAAAGCATCATAACATACAGAAAAATATGCTAGAATATGTGGCTAGAGGAGGAAACAAAAAAGGTACAATAATTTAAATAGAAACATACCGTTTTCGTTTCACATGTACAACGGCAACAAGCTTTGATCCTCTCTTCGTTCCTTTTTCGTTCACCTTAAGATTCAAATTAGAACCCCACTAATTTTTTCACACCACAACAATGGAAGCAAATCTACATCTACTGCTAGGTAGAAGCTAGATCAAGGAAGAAATGAAAAACGTATTACACTATTGATTAGTGTATACGTATTTCTCATGTTCTCATCTCGAATCCAATTCAAAGAGAACTCAAAAGAAGGAGAAAAAAGCTGGAAATTTCGTGGCTTTGTGTGCTACAGAGTTCAAGTTAGGGAGATGAAAAATGTATACATGTGTTGTGTAGTTGTAGCTAGTTTCCAAAACCAGCTACACACTAATGCACAACTTGTGCTCAACCTCCAACCATGTTAGCACAATATGTGGACCACCTAGTCATCATGACAAGCCACATCATTGCTTATATGGATCCACATCATTGCTTACATGAAGGACTTTCGACTCCGCTTAAACTTGCATCAAACTTTTGAGCTTTGATTTCAAGTCATGGACCGATTTTGACCGATCTTGATTTAATCCAATTAAATCGAGTGATCCATAGATTTCAAATTAATCCAATTAATTTTAAACCTTATTGGAATCCAAAGGTTTATTTAATCCAATTAAATAAACATAAGCTCAAATATTAATTAATTGATCCAATCAATTAATTAAACGAAATTCAATAAATAAATCCAATTAATTTAAAGGTATTAATCCCAAAATTAATTAATCCAATTTATTAATTCTTGGGCCATCCATCGAATGGATTTTCCCAATTCACTTCTGCCAGAATTAATTCCAAATTAATTCCACTACTTCCATAGTGATTTGTGTGTGACTCTTTAGGTTCACCATCAACTAGACTTGGACTTGTGTCCAACATAATTGATTAATTAAATCTAATTTAATTAATTATTTCTGATTAACCATTAATCAGAAATGCCCGTTACCATGGGTGGCCGTCTAGCAATGGTCCATGGCACTAGAGACTAGGTGAATGTTGGCGTGAACATTTAGGCTCCGAATTCCATACAGATACAGTCCTTCCGTCAATCATATCTGGGCCTTAGTTTAGGGCATGGAATTGGGTGTCGGTTCCCATCCTGGACTAGGCAACTATGCTACAAACTCGAGGCGCGTTTACTCTATTGATCGACCTAGGGAACCATTCCCTACTCGACCAATCGCTACGGCCGTAGACTTAATGAGTCGAAACTATCTCAGAGCGCATAGGAGACATAACTGTCAGATACTGACAGGGGACAGATTATCTATTGGAATCCACCGTCCTCAATTCATACTCCGACTGCACTAGACAATGCTTATAATGACCATATCAAAGACATGGTCACCTCTCGCCAAATCTAAGATACAACCTTCATATGCATGCGACTGCCATGATTCCTCAAGTTCGAGGACTAATCCCGTACTATCGGAACCAGGAATTCCAGTCATACCGATCAAGCCTCCAAGGCTTCCATATGACGATTTCCGCGAGTCAGTTCAGTCAGTCGACTACCTTGCCAACTAACCCACTAAAATTGCATAGACAACCTACGTCTGGCACCGATGAAGCTCGGCACTCACCCAGTGAATGCAATACTTAGTACAAGTCTCTCTATAGGGCACTCGAGCCCAGTCTCGAGGTCCTCAACTTGGAACGTTTCAGACCGACCCTCAAGGAGTTGGTTTCATAGCCACCAACCTATGCGCAACTCAACTCAATAGGTTAACCAATCAGTCTGTGGGCATTTGTTGTGACATTGAAACGGCATTCAATGTAAGTAGTAAGCACAACAAACACATTTTGCCAGTGATGAATACTTACTTTATCCATCAGTATAAAATTATTTTTATAAAGATCGACGAATAGTTCCCAGAACAGCCAATCTAATTGACTTTCTGGTCACCTATTCTAATAGTTCATGCTTTCAGAACCTGTAGCCACAGTGGTTGATCGAATAGAAATGGTTTCCTATGTCAAATATTGAAGCGAACGCGCTCTCGAGTACTATGCATAGATGCCTAGTCCAGAATGGCAACCGACACGCAATTCCATGCCCTAAACTAGAGCAGAGAGACGGTAGATGGACGGACTATAACTGTATGGAATTCGGGAGCCTAAATGTTCACGACTACATTCACCTAGTCTCTAATGTCCTGGACCATTGCTTAGACGCCACCCATGGTAATGGTGTTCTGTTAGAATAGGTGACCAGAAAGTCAATGTGGTTCGCTGTTTTGAGAACCATTCGTCAATCTTTGACAAGTAATACTATATTGATGAATGTAGTAAGGATTCATCATTGGCACGATAAGTTTGTTGCGCTTACTGCTTGCGTTGAGCGTCGTTTCGACGTCACAACAAACGCGCACAGACCGGACGTATAAGTCCAAGAAGTTGGACCCCGCATAGGATGGCGGTCAAGGAACCAACTTTTGTAGATAGGTCTGAAACACTCGAAGTCGAGGACCTCGAGATATGGGCATCAAAGGTTCTATAGAGACTTACACTAAGGATTGCATTCATTAGATGAGTACTGTGTTTCATCGGTGACAGACGTTGGACGTCTATGCAATATTAGTGGGTATAGCTGACAAGGGTGGTGTCGGCTGACTGAGGTGACTCGCGGGAATCATCATATGGAAGCCACATGGGCTTGGTCGCTATGACTGGTATTCCCGGTTTAATAGTACGGGATTTCCTTGGACTTGAGGAATCATGGCAGTCTCTCACATACGAAGGTTGTATCTTGGATCTGTGCGAGAGATGGTCGTGTCATATGACATGGCCATCATAAGCCTTGTTCAGTGCAGTCAGAGTATGTGGAGAGGACAGTGAATTCCAAGATAGGATCTGTCCCCTGTCAAAGAATATGATAGCAAGATCTCCTATGCGCTATGATGGTTTAGACTCTCAAAGTCTATGGCTATAGCATTTGATTGAGTGGGAAAAGGATTTCCTACGTCAATCATAGAGTTAAATCTATCTCATATTTAAAGCATAGATGCCTAAGTAAAGGATGGGAACCGACATCCTAATTCCATGCCCTAGACTAAGCCGGGAGACAGGCGACAGTAGGACCATACCTGTATGTAACTCGGAGCTTATATGTTCACCACCACATATTCACTAGTGCCAACGGACCGTTGCTAGACGGCCACCCATGGTGACGGACTACTTTGGTTATGAGATAACAAGAAGTAAGTCCAAGTCTAGTTGAGGGTGAAACTAAAGAGTCACACCCGCTACACCGGATGTGAAGGAAATTAATTTGGAATTAATTTTGGGAGAAGATTTAATTTAATTGGATTAAATTATACACTTCTTGGAGATTCAAGCCACGATGGATTAATTGGATTAATCGGGCTTGAGTTCATAAATTAGATTTAGATGGACTTTCCTTTTAATTAGATTAAAACGGTGAATTAATTGTGGGCTTGGTATATTAAATAGAATTTAATATAAAGTCCATTGGACCTTGGGACTATTTAATTTAGAATTAAATAAGCCCATTCCATAAAGCCCATAAAAATTGGATGGACGAGATTTGATCTAGAGATTGATGAGATGAAGTGTCATGATTAATTTGACTTAATCAAAGCCTAGTTTGACTAGTATTTGACTAGGTCAAAAAATCCTAGTCAAGTGTGCCTCTTTAGAAGAGGTTGAGAAGAAATAGGAGAAATGTTTCCTATAAATACTCAAATGAATACACACTCACCTACTAATATCTACACTTTTATCGCACAACTCCCTCTCTCAATGTCGTCCACCTCTCTTCTATTTTCTCCAAGATTTTACTTTTTGTTCTTATTGATTTATTCAAGGTAGAACATAAGAGACGTCGATAGCGTTAATCGATAGAGTGTCTCGATGTCTCTTCTCCCCTAAATGATTTCTTGCTAGCACGGGACTTCGTTGCTTTCTGGTGTAGCGTGTGGATAATTTGGAGGATCTCTACTTTAAAATATTGGTGCAAAACGGGGAACAATGCGTGTAGCTGAACGAAGATGACTATGAGAGGTAACGTCCTCTTTACATTTCTTGTTCTAAATTCTATGGCCTCCATGTTGTATTTTATTGAATATGAGATACACCAAACGCCAGGGAGAATCAAGGGCACACCCCCTTGATCTGTTTATGTATGTATGATGCATGCTTTAAATTCCATTTAATTTATGCTTTGCAATTTTAGTATGCAAATCCTTTGCGCTTTCGCTCCTCGCGCTTCTCTCCCGGGTCGATCTGCTCCCATTTCACGTTTCGGGTTAATGGTTAATCAGGAATAATTAGTTAAATTGGATTTAATTAATAAATTGTGTTGTACACAAGACAAAATCCAGTTGAGGGTGAACCAAGGAGTCACACATAGTTTACCGAGGAAGTGGAGGAATTAATTTGTAATTAATTATGAAATAATTAAAAAATTAAATTATTTATGCATGGGATAGCCCATTGGATGGATGGCCCAAGCTTAAATTAATAGAATTAATTTATTTGGGCTTAATTTAATTAATAAATTGAATTTTATTAATTAAGAGTATTTAGGCTTATATCTTCAAGATTAAATGACATTGGGGCCAGATTTAGTTGGATTTTCTATTAAATTGGATTTAATTAAAATCCATTGGACCCTTGGGCTTGTATTAATTTCTTTAAAACAAAAGTATGGTCCACTAAGTTAGGACCCAAAGGGCCGAACTAACTTCCATGTGTGGTAGGGAGGAGTCCACATGAAATAGGGGATTGGCTGAGTTGTGCCTTTGATAGGAACAACTCGGCCACTAATCATGCCCTTTCCACATGGTATGATTTGCATTATACCACATGGAAGGGTGCTTGATTCAGGGGATTGAGGAGAATGTACTTGGTCACATTCTTACTCTCCCACAATACAAGCAAAAATATATCGCACTCGGCCGCCCCCTCTCTCTCACACAACTATCTATTTGCTCACTCTTGATCTATGTTAGAATAGGTGATCAGAAAGTCAATTAGATTGGCCTTTATGTAATCTATTTGACAAACTCAATATAATGTAAGATTATATAATGAATGTAAATGAGTATTCACTCTTGGCTTTATCTTGTTGTGCCCATTTATTTATGTTTAATTCCGTTAACATCACAATAAATCCCATAGACCACATAGACAACCCATGCAGTTAGGCTGCGCATTGAATGGCCTCTACGGAACCAACTGATGATAGTTGGATCTGAGACGTTCCAAGTCGAGGACGCCGAGAAGGGCATCGAGTGTTCTACTGAGACTCTCACTATGCATCGTATTTATTAGATGAGTTTCTCTGTTTCATCGACGACAAACGTAGGATGTCTATACGATCTTAGTGGGTTGGTCGCGTGGGAGTTGAAGTGATTGAACTGACTTGCAGGGAATCATTGTACGGAAGCCTTGGAGGCTTGGCCGGTATGACTGGAGTTCCCCCGCTCTGATAGTATGGGAGTAGTACTCAAACTTGAGGAACCATAGTAGTCACGTACACACGATGGTTGTATCTTGGATCTGACAAGAGGTGATCGTGCTATGGACATGTTCATCATAAGCCGTGTCCAGTGCAGTAAGAATGTCTAGCAAGGACGGTGGGTTTTAAGAAGAGGATCCGTCCCTTGTTAGTATGTGACAGTGGTAGCCCCTATCAATTAAAGACGTTTTCATACTTTCTAAATCAGTGGCCATGTTGGAATAGGTGACCAGAAAGCCAATAGGTTTTGGCAATTTGTTGAAGGACAAGCGGATCCGCCCGGGAGCGCGAGCGGAAGCGAGAAAGACGAGAAAGTGCGTAAATTTAAATCAAATTCAAAATACGCAAATCCCAAGGGGTGTACCCTGGGTGCTCAACCCGGCGTTCGATGTAGGATGTGTAAATATTAAAACATATATTTAAACACATAGGGCATAGATATACACAATGAAATCAATCAAAGCGTAATAAACCGTTACCTTTGATTGTTTAGCGTATGCTCCCGGCTACTAGCGTTGTTCCTTCTCCGGAATGCTCCACGAAATCCAAACGTATGGATTCTCCAAAGGTGATCCACACCACCACCGGAAGAAACACACGTTCTTCTTGCTAGAAAAGAACGGGTTTAGGAAGGAATCGGTTTAAGAGAAGAACACTATGAATTAGTGTTCTCTTAAACTTACTTTGTTCTTCTTCTTGATTCAAAATCAAGTGAAGAACACAAGTGTAAGAGAGGGAGGGAGCACGAAATTTTGAGAGAGAGGAGAGGATTTTTGTCTTCACTTTTTCCTCGAAAAAGATGAATAATGAATCACTTATGCTAGGTGTTGTATATTCTAATATATATACATAATTAAATGTGATTATTGGAATGTGTCTAGGTTCATCCAAGGATGTCTAGATTCATTCCAATCATCACCATCAATTCTTTCAATCAAGCCTACCAAAATTTATGGTATGATCAAATCATACCAAAAGAGAAAGAGCTTGATTGGAGTTGATTTGTCTCTTTCCAAAAGAGACAAGTCAACATACCACCTAGCATGCAACATGGCTGATTTTGCTTCCTCCAAGGGAGCATGTCGGCTATGTTTAATTAAGGGAAGAAGTCCAACTTCTTCCTATTCCAAATTAGGAATTATTTCTCCTCTCGGGTATAATTTAACGGACCGGGTTTTATCGTAATCCAATTACGACGAACCCAATATTAAATCCAATTTAATGTCCACTTAAATTATTCCCGTTGATCTTTTAATCCAATTAAAAGATCCAACGTCTCAACATCTCAACTTTCCATATTTAATAGAAAATCCAATTTACCGATTAAATGAAAGCCCGATACAATATCGGCCCGTCCATCCAATGGACTTTCCCTTAAGTAATCCAATTACTTATTTTATCCTTCGAGATTGACTCCAAGTCGATCTCTCAACCTCCTCGGTGATTTGTGTGTGACCCTTTAGGTTCACCCTCAGCTAGACTTGGGCCCGTGTCCCACAAGGGCCCGTTACCATGGGTGCCGTCTAGCAACGGTCCATGGCACTAGAGACTAGGTGAATTGGCGTGAACATTTAGGCGCCGATTCCGTACGGGTACGATCCTTCCGTCTACCGTCTCCCGGCCTTAGTCTAGGGTATGGAATTGGCCGTCGGTTCCCATCCTTGACTAGGCATCTATGCTTAATACTCGAGACCACGTATGCTTCATTGCGTCGACACAGGAAACCATTCCCTGTTCGACCAACCACTGTGGCCACAGCTTCAAACAGCATGTACGTGTCTCCGAGTGCATAGGAGATACCTCTGTCATATACTGACAGGGACGGATCCTCTTCTTGGAATCCACCGTCCTCGCTACACATTCTGACTGCACTGGACAAGGCTTATAATGATCATCTTACAGAATGATCACCTCTCGCCAGATCCAAGATACAGCCGTCTTGTGCACGTGACTGCCATGATTCCTCAAGTCTGAGGATTACTCCCGTACTATCGGAACCGGGGAATCCAATCATACCGACCAAGCCTCCAAGGCTTCCATATGATGATCCCCGCGAGTCAGTCCAGTCGGCTCGACCCCAGTCGACCAACCCATCAAGACCGTGTAGGCGTCCCACGCCTGTCGCCGATGAAACACGGCACTCATCCAATGAACACGACTCTTGACGCAAGTCTCAATAGGACTCTCGATGCCCTATCTCGAGGTCCTCGACTTAGAACGTTTCAGACCCAACTCTTAATCAGTTGGTTTCATGACCACCATCCAATGCGTGGCCCAACTGCACGAGTTGTTATCCATGGTCTGTGGGCTTTGTTGCGATATAAGTTAAACACCATTTTAACAAATGTAAGATGAGCGCAACAAAGAAGGTACCATTGGTGACGAACACTCATCTTATTCATCACATAATAATATTACATTCACATCAAGTTGTCGGATAGATTACAAATTGCCAAACCTATTGGCTTTCTGGTCACCTATTCCAACATTTGTAACCTATCCGACAACTTGATGTGAATGTAATATTATTATGTGATGAATAAGATGAGTATTCGTCACCAATGGTACCTTCTTTGTTGCGCTCATCTTACATTTGTTAAAATGGTGTTTAACTTATATCGCAACAAAGCCCACAGACCATGGATAACAACTCGTGCAGTTGGGCCACGCATTGGATGGTGGTCATGAAACCAACTGATTAAGAGTTGGGTCTGAAACGTTCCAAGTCGAGGACCTCGAGACAGGGCATCGAGAGTCCTATTGAGACTTGCATCAAGAGTCGTGTTCATTGGATGAGTGACGTGTTTCATCGGCGACAGGCGTGGCACACCTACACGGTCTTGATGGGTTGGTCGACTGGGGTCGAGCCGACTGGACTGACTCGCGGGGATCATCATATGGAAGCCTTGGAGGCTTGGTCGGTATGATTGGATTCCCCCGGTTCCGATAATACGGGAGTAATCCTCAGACTTGAGGAATCATGGTAGTCACGTGCACAGGACGGCTGTATCTTGGATCTGGCGAGAGGTAATCATTCTGTAAGATGATCATTATAAGCCTTGTCCAGTGCAGTCAGAATGTGTAGCGAGGACGGTGGATTCCAAGAAGAGGATCCGTCCCCTGTCAGTATATGACAGAAGTATCTCCTATGCACTCGGAGACACGTACATACTGTTTGAAGCTGTGGCCACAGTGGTTGGTCGAACAGGGAATGGTTTCCTGTGTCGATGCAATGAAGCATACGTAGTCTCGAGTATTAAGCATAGATGCCTGGTCAAGGATGGGAACCGACGCCCAATTCCATACCCTAGACTAAGGCCGGGAGACGGTAGACGGAAGGATCGTACCCGTACGGAATCGGCGCCTAAATGTTCACGCCAATTCACCTAGTCTCTAGTGCCATGGACCGTTGCTAGATGACCACCCATGGTAACGGGCCCTTGTGGGACACGGGCCCAAGTCTAGCTGAGGGTGAACCTAAAGGGTCACACACAAATCACCGAGGGAGGTTGAGAGATCGACTTGGAGTCAATCTCGAAGGATAAAAATAAGTAATTGGATTACTTAAGGGAAATTCCATTGGATGGGCGGGCCGATATTGTATCGGGCTTTCGTTTAATCGGTAAATTGGATTTTCGATTAAATATGAAAAGTTGAGACGTTGAGACGTTGGATCTTTTAATTGGATTAAAAGATCAATGGGAATAATTTAAATGGACATTAAATTGGATTAATGTTGGGTTCGTCGTAATTGGATTACGATAAAACCCGGTCCGTTAAATTATATCCGAGAGGAGAAATAATTCCTATTTTGAAATAAGAAGAAGTTGGACTTCTTCCCTTAATTAAACATGGCCGGCATGCTCCATTGGAGGAAGCAAAATCAAGCCATGTTTCATGCTAGGTGGTATGTTTGACTTATCTCTTTTGGAAAGAGACAAATCAACTCCAATCAAGCTCTTCCCTTTTGGTATGATTTGATCATACCATAAATTTTGGTAGGCTTGATTGAAGAATTAATGGTGATTGATTGGAATGAATCAAGACATTATTGGATGAACCTAGACACATTCCAATAATCACATTAATTATGTATATATATTAGAATATACAACACCAAGCATAAGTGATTCATTATTCATCTTTTTCTAGGAAAAAGAGAAGAAAAAAAATCCTCTCCTCTCTCTCAATTTTCGTGCTCTCTCCCTCTCTTACACTTGTGTTCTTTCACTTGATTTTGAATCAAGAAGAAGAACAAAGTAGGTTTAAGAGAACACTAATTCATAGTGTTCATCTCTTAAACCGATTCCTTCTAAACCCGTTCTTTTCTAGCAAGAAGAACGTGAGTTTCTTCCGGTGTGGTGTGGATCACCTTTGGAGAATCCATACATTTGGATTTCGTGAGCATTCCGGAGAAGGAACAACGCAAGTAGCCGGGAGCATACGCTAAACAATCAAAGTAACGGTTTATTACGCTTTGATTGATTTCATTTATATATCTATGCCCTATGTGCTTAAATATATGTTTTAATATTTACACATCCTACATCGAACGCCCGGTTGAGCACCCAAGGGTACACCCCTTGGGATTCGCGTATTTTGAATTTGATTTAAATTTACGCACTTTTCTCGCTTTTCTCGCTTCCGCTCGCGCTCACCGGGCGGATCCGCTTGTCCTTCACAACATTAATCGAGTCCCTAATGTCATGGTCTGTTGGTAGATGGCTACCCATGGTAACGATTTTTTCTGATTAATAGTTAATTAGGAACAATCAACTAAATTAGACTTAAATCATCGATTATGTTGGACACAAGCCTAACTTTAGCAGAGTGCGAACCTAAAGAATCACATACAAATCACCAAGGAGGTGGAGGAATTAATTTAGAATAAATTCTGGAAGATATTAAATAATTGGATCATTTATGCATAGGATGGTCCATTGGATGGATGGCCCAAAATTCACATCGGGCTTACTCTAATTAATTAATTGGATTTATTAATTAAGAGTATTTGAGCTTAAGTCTTTAATTAGATTAAAATGACTTCGGGCCTAAATTGGATTTAATTCATTGGACCTTTAGGCTTGTTTTCATTAAAATGAAGTCATGTTCGCTAATTAGGGTTCAAGGGGCCGAATTGGCTTTTGTGTTTGAAAAGGGAAGAGTTAGACTCTTCCCCACATGAAAGAAGGAGAGATGGCCGAGTTGCGCTATTAGAAAGCATAAATTCGGCCACAAGGATTGATGGTGACCAAGTTGTGCTTTTGGAAAGCACAACTCGGCCATTAATTCTGGCTCTCCCCCTTGGTATGATTTCTCATACCTTGTGGGAGAAGGCTTGATTAATGGGATAGAGTTGGATGTATCTAGACACATTCCTACTCTCCTATTAACTCAAGATATAAGGCAAAACAAAACTCACTCTCCTCACTACCTCATACACACTCGGCCGCCACCCTCTACTCTCTCTATCCCTCCTTTACTTCTTCTTGATCCAGGATCAATTGAAGAACAAATGTTGATTAAAGAGGATACAATAACCAATACTGGGATCTTTTTTATCTTGCATCTTGCAAAGCACAATCTTTTGTGGCAAGAGGATTGTGTTTTTCTCCCGGTGTGTTGTGGATATCATTAGAGGGTTTCTACACTTGAAACCTCGGGAACGAATTTGGAGAAAAGGGAGCAACGCGAGTAGCCGTTAATAGAAAGCAACAAATGTAATACTTACATTATGTATTTATGTATCCTTTGTTCTACGTTTCACTATGTGCGCTATATGTTAGATTAGGCTTAATCTACATATCTTACATCGGACGTTGGGGAAAGACCAAGGGAACACCCCTTGGTCGATTTTAAATATTTTCATACGTTTTAATTGCATTCTTTTCGCACTTCCACGGCGCTCCCGGGCCAATCCATTGCCTTCAAGTGGTATCGGATCCCGGTTCGATGTAATGGGCCATAGATCTACGTGTTGATAACATGTTAAGCATGAGAAACGTGTTTTATCAGCTTTCAAGCATGCTTTATGATTTTTGTTGGCATGATAATATGTAGAAATGCGGGAGAATTACACTTTTGATCCCTCCAGACTACAACTAAAACACTTTTGGTTCCCCTTCATTCACAAGTTACACTTTTGATCTCAATTAGAACTATTTTTGAAAAATTATAGTTCATTCGTCAAGTAACCGTTAGAAGTTAACAGAAAATCCTCACGTGCAGCCCATGTGGTGCTGAATTTGGAGGGAAATATGTTGCAATTTGGTGCCCAAAATGGTTGGTCTTCATAAAAAAAATATTTTGGCATCAATTACCCCCATTTGTTCTCTCTCAAAATTTACAACTCCAACGCCCCTTCTCTATTTCTTCATTAGGCCGAAAAGTTTGGTCCAATTACTTCAAAATCAGCTTTTTAGCCATGAGTAAAAGCTATTCAAATGATTCATCAAACCCATCAATTTCAAGATATGGAAAATGAAGCAAACAAGAAGGGTTTTTTTTTTTCAATTGAAGCACTATTTTGCAAATGTGGGATTGACATCGTGGACGAAAAATAATCCGTGAAGGAGGTTCCGTGCATGCCCAAATTATAGGGTAAGATTTATTTTTTTTTTTTTGAAATTTTCAGATTTTTATTCTTAATTTTGGATCAATTATGTTTTTGGTAATAATTTTTTTACAATTTTGTCAAAAATCTTCGTATTGTGTTGTATTCAAATGGTGGGATTCAAAGATGTGTATTAGATCCAAATAAATTATTCCCGGATTATTAAGACGATTGAACAATATGGAGGAGGAATTGAAGAGTTTGAACAAAAAGAAGAAGGTATAGAGGAAGAAATCCAGAGGGGCAAACAAAAAGAGAAGATATTGAAATCACAAATTGAACAAATCCAGATGAGCATGCTGGCAAAGCAAAGTGGTGTTGTTAGGCAATTGCAATTAAGGCTTTGAATGAAATGATGTTACCCGTGTTTTTTTACACTGAGCATGATGTTGCCCTTGTTGTTTTTGCAATCCGTGTTTGGCACAATGTGTTACACGGCCAACCACACAACAGTGTTTACCTTAAAACCAAAAAAAAAAAAAAAAGAAAGCATTAATTTCAACATGTATGAAAATGTGCTCATAAACATAACCTATTTTTCAATTAACCAAAGTTCACCATAATTCGAAGCAAACCCATTATCTCAACCAAACAAAATACATAAATTGTCTCATAAATTCAAAAAAACAAATTGTCCCACTCCAACCAAATTGCCTCATACTAAATACTTGGATGATTTCCTATACTACAAAAAAAAAATACGGGAATTGGCACGAATTATTATGATCGTTTTAAATTCCGGTCCAATTTGGAATGGTCACAGGAACTATTGTGGAACGGTAATCAATTGCTGATGTCACTTTTATGTCGTGCAGAATCCTAACATGTTGGAACAACAAAACTGTTCCTCAAATTGCGCTAAAAAATGTGTTTCCGAGTGTAGTCCAACAACCATTCCAATTAGGAAAAAAAATATTTTGTACTACTATTTGGAACACATATATGCCTCTTGGAATGGTAAGTGGGCGTCAAACGCTAACTATTCCTAATCCCGTCCCCAATACCGGTACAAATTGGAAAGCGGGGATGACCATTCCAAAATGTAGTGCTAAATGAGAGTGTTTTGGCCTAATGAAAATGTTATAATACACTCACCATTCCGAATTATGGTACTTATCAAAACTAAGTTAGAGTTGTAAGGATTGTCACAAAATGTGTTACACTTTGGAACGGTCCGTTTACATAAGAGATTCTGTATTCCAATTACCATTCGAAATACACTACAACGGATATATTTTAACGGATATATCTGTGCTCCTGTTCTCGCGCTTGCTCCCATTCCTATTGCTAAATCAACGACTATATTTTAACGACTAGTTTTGCAGTTCCATATACTATTGCAATGCCCGTTCCAGTATTTCTTATATATGTCCCCTTCATTTTTTTTCTTGTCACTCTCTCTTCGTTTCATTTCTTCTCACTCTCTCTCTCTCCCTCTTGCATTTTTTATACGTAAAAATAAAAATATCAACAATCTCTATTAAATTTCCATTGATCTTTTGAAATTGTTTTGTTCGGGTAACAACTTGAAACCCTTTCTGGTCGATTAAAAAATGCACGCTGTTAATTAATGGTTGTATATATATATATATATATATATATATAAATTTATTCTGCTTATTTGATTACTGTTGTGAATTTCATGTGTAGGACTAATCATGTTAAGACAGTTGAGGAGATGGATGTATGATCGAGACCTGCTCGGTGTGACGTCGGAGTTTGAGGATAGTGTTACTGCATTTCTTGAATGGGCCATGTCTCAGCATGCATATATGGATTGGGAGAAAATTAAGTGCCCGTGCCAAAAGTGCAAAAATAAAAGGTTCAAAACACCGGACGAGGTAAATTTCAACCTGTGTATGAAAGGGTTTACGCAGGAGTATTATAATTGGACTTCACATGACGAGCAGAGGGTGCAGGAATACTTTGATGTATTGACTGCGCCCCTATTCAGTAGCAGCAAACGACCAACCATTGTGGAACGACTACACACAATCTTAGTTGGCTTCAATTGCTAGATTGGTGAATATCAAGTCTGAGGGGGTTTTTTCGAGCGAACATATGATTAACTGTGCCGGTGGGCTGACCATATAATTCCCCGCGATCACACTTCCCCCCCTCCCCCCCAATTACTACAGTACGAAGAAATTGATAAGACAATTGGGTTTACCAGTTGAGAAGATTGATGCGTGTAAAAATAGCTGCATGTTGTCTAGAAGGATGACATTGATCTGGAATATTGCAAGTTTTGTGGAGATGCTAGGTACAAGCCGACCAGGAAGAGAAATCCTAGACGCAAGAAGTCCCCATATGCCATTCTTAAGTACCTGCCACTTACCCCTCGGCTGCAGAGGTTGTATGCATCAGAAGCGGGTGCCGAGCACATAACGTGGCTTGCCAACCATCAGAAGGAGGAGGGATCCATGTGTCATCCATCCGAGGCAGAGGCTTGGAGGCATTTCGATCGGACACATCTTGATTTTGCAGCTGAGCCCCGTAATGTCAAACTGGGTTGTGCACAAATGGATTTGCACCGTACGTGCAGTATGGTAAAACTTTTACGATGCAAACTTTCTCAATTTGGCCTGTGATACTTACACCGTACAATCTCCAACAGGAATGTGCATAAAGTCTGAGTATATGTTCCTAACAATTGTGATCCGTATCCCTCCACTCCCAAATGTCTGATCGATGTGTACCTAGAGCTGTTGAACAAGGAGTTTCAAAATTTATGGCATATAGGTGTACGAACGCAGGACAATGCGAAAAATCAGCCATTCATGATGCGGGCCGCATTGATGTGGACAGTGAACAAGCTACCCGCTTATGGGATCGCGTCTGGATGGAGTACTGCCAGTGTTATGGGGTGTTCAGTTTGTATGGAGGTAGGAAGGTATGCTATTTTAATTGCCACAGGAATTTTCTCCCATCAGACCATCCATACCACAGGAACAAGAAAGTTTTCACCAAAAATTGAGTTGAAAGGAAGGTTGCACGTCCGAGGCTGATTGGAGAGCAGATTCGAGCCCTTGTCGATGCGTTTAGTATTGCAGTCGAACAACCGTTGAATGAACCAGAAGGCTACAGTATCGAGCACAAGTGGACGAAGAAACGCATCTTTTAGGAGCTTGAATACTGGGGGACGCATCTGATACGACACAATCTTGATGTCATGCACATTCAGAAGAATGATTTTGACAATTTATTCAATACCGTGATGGTCACAAAGGGCAAAACGAAGGACAATCTGAATGCACGGAAGGATCTAAAGATCATATAATAATCGGTCCGAGCTTGAGGTGGACAAAAGAAGACCAAACGTGCTGCCCAAAGTTGTATATACACTGGTGAAGGACCAAAAGAAGAGAATATATGAGTGGATTCATTGTCTTAGGTTTTCTGATGGGTACGCATCTAACTTGTCCCGTTGCGTCAACATGAAGGAGCTAAGGATGCATGCATGATGAGCCATGATTTTCATGTATTCACGCAGAAGTTGATTTCAGTTGCCTTTAATGCTTCCTGAGCATGTTGGGGGGGGGGGGTCTTGACGGAGGTGAGTCTTCTATTCCAAATCCTATTCTCAACCACGCTAGATCTCAATAAGGTACAAGAATTGGAAGACAGTGTTGCCGTCATCATGTGCAACCTCGAGAAAATATTTTCTTCTTTTTCCGACTCAATGGAGCACCTAATTGTTCACCTATCATATGAGGCGTGCGTTGGGGGCCCGTGCCATACAAATGGATGTACCGATTTGAGAGGTAACTACACTAGAAAATTTATTTTTTATATATATTATTTTTCTATGATCCGTATTTTAATAAATATTGGTACGAATAGATTCATCCATGATTTAATAAATATTGGTACGTAGATTCATCCATGATTTGATATATACACATATAGTTTAACGATCATTTCCTCTGAACATGTATATTTATTATTATCACTGTTTCCGATACAGGTCGTTCTTGAATGAACTGTAGGAGCAACACCATTCGGAGGACCCAATAATTGATCAACTAGTGGCAACTAAATTGAAGGATTGGTTCAAACTTTGTGTAAGTGTCACTTTCTTAAATTATGACGTTCTGGTCAATTTCTTATAAATTATTTCGATTGCTATATGAATTGCAACTGAAACCCTAATTGAATTACACGGACAATGAATTATTGAAGTTGCATTATTGGGATCCTAGGGCAGAAGTAACAATGTTCCGTGTTACTTCGTGAATGGTTTCAATTTCCACACCGAACATCACATTGTTTAATATATACAGATACGGACAATGACTTCTATGGAATACTCAAAGAGATAATTCAATTAGATTATCCACTTATTCTGGACCATGCACATTGTATTGTTTAATTATCGTTGGGTTGATCCGGTAAGAGGAATAAAGATACACCATCGTTATCACATTGTTGATGTGAATCAAGGCTCGAAGAGCAATTGATAGCTCAACGACAGACCAAGGTCGTCTATCAAATGGATGGAGTCATACCTACTCCAGATGTTGGTACAGATAATCAAACGTATGAACTTTATGATCCAGCTAGTATACAGTTAGTCGTTGAACTATCCGTGGCACAACATGGAGCAAGTACATCCCGCTCACCAAATAGTGAATCTGATGATGAAAATAACGAAGATAGCTTTGAGGAGTATGACACCGAAGAAGTGACTTATTGAGTGTGTAATGCTTACTTATCTTTCTAAGTTGTAGAGAAAAAACCATAGCTGAAACATTGTATGAATTATAATTTTTTTATATAATAATATAACTTGGATTTAATTGTTTAAATTATGTTTTGAAAAAATGAAAATCAAACATTAGAACAGTTTTGTTTTTCCGTTTGGACCATTCCTAAATTAGTTGCAACCCAATTTCAGTTCGGCACGTCTTGAAAAATAGGTGGAAAATTTAAAACTTGGAACGGTCAAAGTATATATATCTCAACTGTTCCAATTATAGTTTCAAAATTTCAATGAGGCACCTTCTATAAAAATAAGTGGAAAATTTGAAACTTGGAATGGAGCAAATATATTGTAGACCGTTCCAATAACAGGTCCAAATTTTTTATTTGGCGCCTTCTGAAAAAATAGGTGGAAAAATCATATTTTGGAGCGGTTAATTTACTTTAAACCATTCCATTCTTTGCATTTGAATAAACCATTCCTAATTGTAATCAATAACCGTTCATATGTTAATATTAGAAGAAACCGTGCCAAAGTCAGTAGCCAACTATTCAAATTACTGTTCCAGTAATGTTTATTTTATGTTCTTGTGATGATATCTCAACATCCGTGAGCCGGTTTAACACCAAACTTAAACACATACAAGATTATGAATAAGATTTCATATCTAATAGTCTGATTTTCAATCACATGGCCTGATTGAAGGTTGAACCATTTCTTCTGATCAAGATTATGGACCAGATATGATATCTAGATATCCACCCTCCCAAATTATTTTGTACTACATATAATGTATTCTTTTGTGTGCTAAAACATATATAACGGTCTGATTAAAGATTTTTGATGGTCTGATTAGGCGATACAGTACAACAATATAAGATGCTAGTTACATATGTGAAATACTAAGAAATTTAAATATACAAACATACTCAGTATTTTTAACATGTGTCTATCTCACAAAAAATATTTTATGTTTTAAAATTCTTTAAACGGCACATTCTATGTTGTTCTTTGCTCATTAACGTGTATTTCTTATTTTTATTTTTTTTCTTGATAATTGAATAAATATTAAGAATTTGATTAGGAATTTTATTAGGAATGGTTTTATTAAACAACTGTAGATAAACAACATCGTTTTGTAAGATTTGGAACGAGCATGGGAACGATTGTACTAATAAACCTTCCTATTTGCTTTAATATAAATGAAGCAGACTAAAACGTAGTCATTTTGGGGATAAATGATGTCATTTGGTTTAACTATAGACCGGGTGTTGGAACGGTCATGATTAAATATGACCATTCCAATATTTTAATACAAATCTGCCCCTTGGAAAATTCTTTTCATCTTCCTCACTTTCTCTCCCCTCTCTGTCTCTACTCTCTCTCGCTCTCTTTTCTCCCCCTCCTCCGCCGCCATCGTCTCCGTCTGCCGCTGCCACCGCCCCACCTACTGGCGCCTCCCTCTCTCTCACTCTCTCTCTCTTGCTCTCTCTGTCTCTCTCTATTTATCCCACACCCCTCCACCCGCTTCCGTCTACGCAATAGCCACCGCCTCCGCCTTCGCCCGTGCTCTCCCTCTCCACCACCTAGCTCCGCCTCCGCAATTTCTAGAACGTAGGCCACCTCAATTTTTTTTAATTTTCTGTTTATGTAATTTTGATTCATGTTGTAAATTGTGAATTTTTTGTATTTTTTAGTTGGGTTAATGAGACGAGGATATAGTAATGTTGGGCATTGTGAAATTTTTGTGTATTTGTGAAATTGTAGTTTAATTGTGAAATTGGGTTAATTTAGAAATTGTGAAATTTTTGTGTATTTTTAGTTGGTTCAATTGTTGTTTAATTGTGAAATTTTCTGAAGTTAGTATTTGTATGAAAATTTCTGAAAATTTAAAAAAAATCTGAAAATTTGTAGAAAGATTCTGTATTAAGAATTCTTTGGTAATTTTGAAAAAAAACCGGAATCCAGGATTTAATGAAAACTATGTAAGTTTAAAAAAATCTAAAAATTTATTTGGAATTTTATTGTATTTTTTTTAGGATTTCTATGTAATTTTGAATAATTTTCTAAAAATTGTTGCAAATTTCTTAGGATTTTCTGAAATTTCTGAAAATCTATAATTTTCAACAAATTTTTTAATGAATATCTGGAAATTGTTTCAGATTTTGTATAATTTTTTGGAATTTTATGGATCTTCTGGAAACTTTTTGTTAATTTTCTGAAAATTTTGTGGATTTTTTTCGAATTTATGTGAAATTACATATAATATAATGTAAGGATATAGGAAAATATAGGTAATAATTATTATAATATATAATCATATTTATACATACTATAAGGATATAGAAAAATATAAGGATTTAGTGTAATTACTTAAAAATTAGGAAATGACTTTTGGGGATTTAGTATATATTCTTGGAAAAATTTCAATAATCTAGCAATTATTAGATTAATTTTGTGACTTAGTATACAATTTTGTTATTTAGTATACATTTTAGAAAAGAATTTTGAGATTTAGTATACAATTTAGGAAAGAATTTTGGGATTTAGTATATATTGTAGGGAAAATTTTAATAATCCAGTAATTATTAGATTAATTTTGGGACATATTATACAATTTTGGGATTTAGTACACATTTTAGGAAAGAATTTTAAAATTTAGTATACATTTTAGAAAAAATTTCAAGAATTAGATTAAGTACATAATTATTAAAACAATTTACATAATTATTAGAATAATTATGAAATTTGAGGAAATTATCACTATTTTTAAAAAATTGTTAATTACGTTTTTTGTAAAATTCATAAAACTAATATTTTGAAAACATTTGTAGATCTTGTTTTGTAGAGATTTGCCTCCTCGAGGAGGTGGATGTACTTGCGGTTGTGACCCATCGGTTCCACCACCGGCGACTACTGCTTCCCAGGTTGGGGAAGCAGCATTCCGACCAACCTCACCACCACCGTGGGTTGAGCCCTCAGCTGCCGCACTGGTGACAGATTCAGACGTAGACCCGTCTACTCCGGTACCGACCACACAGGAGGTCAGACCGTCTACTACCGCACCAGTGGTAGATCCAGTACGTCCTTGGGCTGCACCGCCACCTACACCACTAGTCCCCCCACCATCCGCATGCCCATATATCACCCTTGCCGACGTCAAGTACTGCTTTTTTATTTTTGTTATTTACTTGGGTTTTTTTTCATAAACACTAATTAATATGTAATTTCAAGACTGAGTGCAAGATATGCGAGTGCATCAACGCGGTGGTGCGAGGACATGATCCCCAGCCTTGGGCATGTTTGCATCAGGTGCCGCCAGACACCAACATTTCTGGTTCAAGAGTTTGAAGGTACTTTATTTTAATATTTATTTAATGGCGTAAATTTAAACTTTTTTTGTTATATTTTTTAACAATTTCTTTATTTTGCAAATGACGTACTGGTGGGATTATGACGATGAGTCCATGTTTCGCGTATTCCACATGTTCGGGGGGAAGTTCATCTGCAAACACTTCACTCTCGCACCAACTATATGGGAAAATGAGGAGTTCAAGAACGAGTCCGCCAAGAAAAAAGCCAATCGATCGACCAACCCTACGACATCATCTACTATCTACCGTGGGGGTTCTTCCTCAGTCGGCATGCACAAGAGAAAGATGGTAAGTAATTTTTTTTTAAAGCATTTATCAATATTAAAAAAAACCTTGACTAACTCTTCTTCTCTTGTACAGGAGACACATCTCAGTCGGCTAGTGAAGCAGATTGAGTTATTCTCCAGATGCTACAAGAAGAAGGCCGACGGTGGCTGGAGTGGGCCGAAGGCAGCGGAGGTGGTGGTAAGTACTTACACTTTAAAATTTATCTCCTTTAATATTTTGCAATAATAATTATTTTGCGTTGTTTTGCATAAGACGTTCCAGAAGCTAATGGAAGATCACCAGCATCAGGCCACGGCCGATTCTTAGAATATTCCGGTCAAATCAGAGGGCTCGGTGGCGATGACCGAACAGGATCTATGGATGGTAGCGATCGAGGGCAAGGGCCATATATGTTGCCTTGGTTCTGAGGCCCACGGCCCTAGGCAGACCTATACATCGTTATCGCCACCGCCACCATCGGATATGGAGAATCGGATGGTTCTGCTCGAGACGATGATGGTCGACATGATGGCCATGATGAAGTCCATGGAGACCAACAACTCCACTACCAGCCCATCATAGCCTTCGACAGACCCCCGTTTCCTAGACGATGCGGACATGGACGACAATGAGGGGTATGGGGTTTAGATTTAGGATATATTTTTTTAATATTTATAATTAAATTGGATAATATTTTTATTAATATATTTTTTCTTTCGTAATTATGCATATCAGGCTCAATAGCTTCCCTGTTTTCATTTTCAAGTTCATTTTGATTAACATTTTGTTGATTCTGATTCAATCTATTTCTTTTACAACCTCTTGCATTGTGATTTAGACCTCCACAATTCCTACATTTACTCTGTTTCTTGACTTGTTTCAGCTTTGTTGGATTTGCACTTAGTGGCTCATTTGGTTCCCTTCTTCTTAACCTTTGTGGCCTTCCTATTTTTTCTTCAAATTTTGGTGGCAGCGGTGGCACTAATTGGCATACAGGCCAAAGTTCTAGACCATTAGTTGGCATTATTGGTTTTCTAAAACACCTTTTGTATGTTTTAGCAAGTAATAGTTATGCATATATTGCTCTGGGTCTTCATGCCTACACCAAATAGCACACACTGCAAGGTATGCCAGTAAGGTCCAGTCTCGTGCAACTACAAGTTTTCTCCCACACATTCATAGTGTGATGATCATACATCCCCATTATTTGAAAATGCCACTCATCAAATTTCATTGGAATGCACTTCTCAGCCTTCTACATGTTTTTTACCAAAACTGTTCTTATTTTTGAACAAATTGCATTATCCCATTTATCTACCTTCTCCCTATTCTTTTGCATTCTTTTGATCAAACGATTTCTTATAGTTTCAAGCATAGGAATCACAGGTTTTTCACTTGCATCAAGTATGAAAGTATTAAAGCATTCACATGTGTTGTTCAAAAGTATGCCACATTTAGCAAATGAATTAAAATGTGATCTGGTCCATTGATGTGGAGACTTTTTCTTCAACCAATCATGTGCATTTTCATCATTTTGTTTCAATTCATCCATCCTTCTTTCAAAATCATCAAATTTGGTGGTTCTAGCAGCTGCCTATAAAGCATCTTACACAGAATCTTTCGTTAACATCAAGGAGAATGCTCTCAAATGTTGGATTAATCATTTTTGTTTATCAAACATAAAAGTCCAACTGTATTGATTGCCAATCTCCAAATCCTCTGACAACAAATTTAGAAACCACATCCAAGTTTCTTTTATTTCACCCTTATCCAAAGCATTAGAAATAGGAAATATGTTTTATTAAGATCAAGTCCTACTGCTGACAACAACTGTGTGCCCCTTCAGAAAACAACATCCACACCACAACAGACCTACAAGTTGTCATAAACCCCACCTTGCATGCAGAAAAATAGATGTAAAACCTCTGGATTCTAGGTCCTGCCTCATCCTTTGTTAGCTTCAAAATTACAGTTAATGTGGATCAGTTCATTTTATTTCTTCATAGTAATTTTGCATCTTGCTAAACTGTTCTTCTATGTTGCCCTCAATAAGCTAAAGTGTTTTTCTCCTTTGCCTCTATGCTTGTGATCGTGACATATTTGCTTTGAATGTAGTACACAATTCATTTCTAAATATAGATATTCTCAATTTTGGATTTTCTTTAAATTTTTTCATGAAAGTATTCCCAATTCAATCTAATTTTAGGCTATTGTTATTGTAATTTCAATAGCAATTGGTGTGTTCATTTTTAAAACTTTTTATCTGCCACACTTGATCATTTTGCATAGGAGAAACAAGAATGCACCATTCACCACCATCATTTTTACAAACAACCCTTAACCTGTTCTTATCATTTTTCACAAATTTCATTTTCATTCCTCTCTTTACACAGTGACTCTGAATTGCAAACTGGCCTCATTTTTGGAAGAAAAATCATGCCAAGCTTGAATTCAGGGTTTTTGGAATCTATCTTAGGGTCATATTTAGGATATTTAACCCTCACATCCTCATCAGACCCCATATTACTATCAAGTTCATCATCACTATCAACAATACAATCTTCATCCCCATCTTCCCTTTGCATCCTGTGATACATCTCATTTGTGATGTATTCATTGCACTCTACCACATTCTTCCCTTTATCCATCTCTATCTCGCGCTCATGATCAACATACTCTTCAAATAACTTATCATCTTCATCAAAATCATAATCACTGTCATGAAAATCACCATCGTCAGCATCATCATCTTGTCCACTACCCTCTTGCCCACCTACTTCTTTACCTTGTCCATTACCCTTTTCAAATTCTAATCCCCAATGATACCCTATGTCTACATAAACTTTGTCATCCCCATCCAGATTGGTTGTTTGATCTAAATCAACCATGTGTCCATCTTCTTCAACCTTGTGGACTCTACCTAACTATACATCATCCCTTTATCTTCCAAACATTCATTGTATATTTCAACTTCAAAATTATTGGGAATGTGCTTAACAATTGGTGATACATGTTCATCTCTCTCCAAATACTTCCCTTACTTTATATCTTTTTCCATATTTGTGCCATAATCTAAACCATATCATTGAAGCCCACTTCTGCATCATATACCCACAAATATGTCATCTCTATATTTCCACCATCAACAAAGTCAAAATACTCCACATTCCTACTTATATAATCCCTCTATAGACTATGTTGCATAACACCATTGTAGTACAATTTAATAGTATAACACTTATCTTCTCATATGGTGTCTATGTCAAATTTAATTCTTTGTTAAGTTAATTTATTAAAAGAAAACACAAAAAAACAGAAAAACCAACAAACGATATCAGAAATCGGCAAAAAGACCAACACTTATTCATAGCATTATTAGAACTTCACAAAAAAATTAAATCGAAACTCACAAAACTCGGAAAAAAAACACTAATTACATGACAGAAAACGAAACTCACAAAATCAATGTTACACTACATTATCGAATTCGGCCAACTCAGTAAAAAATTGCCGCAACATAAATAAAAATAAATAAATAAGTTGGAAGAAATCAACACTTACCATAATTTGGCGTGAAATCCAGTGCGTGTTTGCTTCTCCTCACATTATATCCTGCTTTTCCACTCGCTCGCAGCTCCTCTTCTTCGAGCTCTAAAGAAATCACAATCAAACACTAGATTAAGGGTCGGATTCACTCAAGGATTCATATTAATGGGTTGGTTTTCAAATTTGAAAGATTTATCGATCAATGTTGAGCTAGTATGGATTGGGGATTTGGGAATTAGGATTTTGGAAGACGGAATATGGGAGACGACTTTTAACTTGGAAGAATTTGGGGCAATTGGTTGATTTGGGGAAGAAAAGGAACTCATGTGCGCCGCACGTGAGGATTTTCTATTAACTTCTAAAAGTGACTTGATGGATGGACTAAAAGTGTTGAAAAATGGTTCTAATTTGGACTAAAAGTGTTGAAAAATGGTTCTAATTTGGACTAAAAGTGTAAATCGTGAATGAAGGGGGACCAATAGTATTTAGTTGTATTGTGGAGGGACCAAAAGTGTAACTCTCCTATAGAAATAATGTTTTCAAAATTTGTGGTAATTTGAAATTATGCATGTCTTTTGAAAAAATTATTTCTCTGTAAATGCGTGCTTGGTTTTCCAGTATAAATATGCAGAAAAAAAAAATTCATCACACAGCGAAAGTAGCTCGTTGCCGCCCTTTCTTGCAGTTACTAGCCGACAAGCGTGCTAGCAGGGGCGGCTGCGAAAAACTGTGCTGCGTGTGGGCATTGCACGCGTGCACGTGCGCTGTGCGCATGCTGTTTGTGGACACTACGCACGGGCATGCGCGGTGGGCGCAGTCTCGCGCTCTGCGCGTCCGATTAGCTGCCCACGTTGGACAATAAGCCCTTTCCTGCCTCACGCGCACGTCTAGGCCCGATGATTTGGGATGGTTGAACGGTTGGGCCGTTTTTTGTTTTTACGAAAGTTGAATTTTCTGGTATTTTCTACATATTTTTATGAAAAGATTATTTTTTACCTATTTAATTTTAGATCAACTGGGTTTTTCTAAAATTAAATTGCTTAAATTAATTTGGTATAATTTTTGCATTGGATGCGTGGGCATAGATATCCATTTAATTATAATTTCAAACTTGTGTTTTTTGCATATGTTCGTGTAATGTAATATTGGATATCACTATTTATATAATGCATTTGGTGTATTGTATATTATGGATAGCATGATTGTTTGAAATAATTATGTGTTGATGTTAATTGGATAAACATCGAATGATCACTAAGCCCTTGACTGCATGATGGATTTAATTTCTGTTCGGTGGGACCTTTGTGCCTCCTGTTTTAATTCTTGACTCTCATTTTGTGCCTTGTAATAATAAGGTTTGCTTTCCCCTCTCTATTAATGTATTCTCCCGACTTTGATTAGGGTTTACTTTTACTATGTAATGAGAGTATATAGGCTTTTTGGTGTGGTTTTAAATTCTGATGTAATAAAGCTAGCTCACGGAGGAGGACGCCCAAGGAGAAAACCCAAGAAGAGTCAAGAGAGATTACAAGGCCCATTATGATGATAATGGGTAGTTAACTTTGTAATAGTGTGGAACCATTCTAGACAGACCATACACTCAGTGCGACCTTAGTGGGTCCCATAGGTTGGGCTCATGATCATCCACTAGGGATATGAAAGGTTTGTTTGCATGAGACGCATTCATTTCATGCTTTACAATATTGGATACTTATGCGTGCAAGACACTAATGTGATGAGGCATTGGTCAACACGCACTTAAATCAAACTCCCCATCAAGTTAAAGTATTATGCCCATGATGGACTTGGGTCAAATGGTTTAATATGTCCAAGCCTTCCATCCATAGCAATGTGGTGTGGAAGTTATCGCTACCCAAATGTGGTCTCATGAGTCGTAGCACATGTGGAATAGAGGAAAGTTACACCATTATTATGAACAAAGGAATATGCTCACTGTTTTCCTGTCTCACGAGTCGTGCGGGACGATAGTTGAGGTATACTTTGGTTGATGGGTTGGGTCTAACACCAAGTAGCATGATTCGCTTGGAGTCCTTAGAATCATGTGAAAAGGTGAGACAAAACATATTGGGAATTTAATTGGATGAGAATGGTATTAGATACCTCCCATGAGGCTTTTTTCTATGTGAATCGTAAAAGCAGGACATGGTGAATTGTGCTTATGGATCCCAAGCCTACCTGGTCTCCCGAAACCCCACTTGAGAGTGGTGGGCTTTCGTATAAATAGTGGAACTAAGAACCCTTTGACCAAGATATTGAAGACTAATAATTCCACGGTACGAACTATAACAACTAGTTGTGGAATTAAATGGATTGTCCTCAATTTCGATAATTAGGGCTATATCTTTGACAAGCCGCCCCCGAGGCCTTGCCAGAGGGATCCTTGCCTGAAGCCTGTTTGGCGTTCAACAAATGGCTTAAGGACAACCGGAAGGTCTACAGTGTCATATTAGCTTCAATGTCTAACTATATCCGGAAGCAATATGACCGGCTGGATGACGTGTTCAATATAATGCTCCATATGAAGGATGTTTATGCGATTCCGGATAGGCATATAGATATACCGCCAAAAAATCATGGGATCAAGTCGGCTGAGGGGTCCTCTATACAAAGTCATGCGGTCAAGATGCTATCCCTAGTGGAGAAGCTCAAATACCTCAAAGCTGGGCTTGATACGTATATCGACGTGATCCTCCAGTCACTTCCTCCATCCTACGACCTATTTATTATTGACTACAACATGAATGCGATTGAGAAGTCCATTCATAAGTTAATCAATATGCTGGTCAAATCGAGAAAACGACCCACAAGTCTGCACCGATGGTATTGATAAAGGAGGCTTCAACCTCTAAAGCGAATGACAAGAGGACCAGACCTTGGAAGAGGAAGAAGGGTAAGGGGAAGACTATTGCATCGACTGTTGGTGCTCCAAGCACCCCTGTTACCCCGGTGGGGATGGGAGAAGAGAAAGGAAAGGTTGGCGGTACACAGCGGTCGAGGGCAAACGATGTCTGTATGAATTGCCCAAGGAAAAGGGTATTAGAAGAGGGAGTGCCCACAACCTCCTCATATTCAATTAAGGTGATGTGATGAGCTTGAGTGATATCTTCTTCAGCATGTCGTCAATATAATTAGATGATGCTACGCTTTCTTTGTCATCCTCGTCATCAAATTGAACTTGTGTGAAGATCATTGTTTGTGCTTTAACCGTCAAAACTCCACCACATGATATGTCTAAAGTTGTGTGGGATCTCATTCTGGAAGGACTCAAACTTTTAAATTTTAGTGTGATGTCTTTCTTCGATTGCGGGTACCTTAGATACACCTTTCTTTTGATACCCTATCCTTCTGCGTTGACCGAGTCTATCAAAGACAGAGTGGTTGTTGGTCTTTCTATGCATCACACTTTTATGCGGGCCAAGTCTATTGAAGACAGACCCTCGTGGATTTTTTTCCCTTTGATCGT
Organism: Sesamum alatum; assembly: GCA_034509735.1. Taxonomy (NCBI): domain Eukaryota; kingdom Viridiplantae; phylum Streptophyta; class Magnoliopsida; order Lamiales; family Pedaliaceae; genus Sesamum; species Sesamum alatum. Next base: position 25,864,264 of record JACGWO010000001.1, on the reverse strand, counting down.
CTTCAGTTGAAGAAAGACTTTCACTTATATGGTTGTTGTTGGCCCTTTTTATGGTAATGCAGATAGACTTAGGAGGGGTAAAACCAAGACCCACACGAGAATCTGGGATTGCATGCCCCTTTTCCTTCAACATTACTTATGTGGCATTGAGTCCATGGAGCTTCTTATTGGTGGCTTCAGGAGGAAGTTTTCCAAGAGCTTCTTCGTTGGTGAAAGTAATGGTGGACATGCAGTCATCAGTATCAGAGGAATCTTCTTTTTCGGGCAGCACATCCTCATTGATCGCAGTATCGTTCTCATGTGTGGTATTGCAGAAAGCCTTACGGACAAAAGGCCCACACTTGATCGAGGTCATATTTGTAGTTACGGTATCTTCTTCAAGAGAGATTTTACCTTGGCGAGCTAACTGCATAACCTTGTCTTTGAACACAAAGCAAGATTGTATTGAATGCCCAACTAAACGATGAGATTTGCAGTACTTTGGGTTATCTGTTCATTCGGCTTCTTCAGGTCGCTTTGCTTTGGGTAATCCGATGAGGTTAGCCTCCAACAAGTCATCAAATATGCCGGGGACACCAAAATCAAGAAAAGGATACTGCTTCACTTGCATTTCCTTCAAAGTTAATTTTCTTTGCAATCTCTCGTAAGGAGTGTTATTCTTTGGGTTAACGTTGTCTTTTGTTGCGCTCCTAAGCTTGATGGTGCTACATTCACTCTCATTGATCTTGCTTGGAGTTTTAGAAAAAAGTTTGCCCCCTTTCTTGATTTCTTGCCTTTCCTTGGTTCTGCGGGGTTCTTGGACATAGTGCACCTTCCACTCCACTTGCTGCCATGCTTAACTCCATATCATGTGCTCGAGTGGCTAAATCATCGAATAATCTGGGTAGGATTCCTTAGAGAATATACCGAAGGCCCCAATGCATCCCTTAAATGCCCATCTCAATGGCGGAAGCTTTAGATAATCGATCTTTGCGATTGAGGCTCAAATTCCTCCACCTATTAATATAATTGATGACCAGCTCATCCTTCCACTAACGGGAATTCGTAAGCTCAATCATGCTGACAGTGCGCCGAATGCTATAGAAGCGGTTCAAAAATTCTTTCTCTAGGTGTTCCCATCCATCAATTGAACCAGCCTCCAAATCAGTATACCAGTCAAATACATTCCCTTTCAGTGATCGGAGGAACTGTTTGACTAGGTGATCCTCATATGTTCCAGCGTTGTTGCACATTTCAATGAAGTGAGCTACGTGTTGTTTAGGATTGCCTTTACCGTCAAATTGTTGGAACTTCGGTGGTTGGTAGTACATCGGCATCTTCAAGCTGTCAATTCTTGGAGTGTAGGGCTTGGAGTAGGTAAAGGATGACCTTGAGCTTCCCTCAATCTTGCTCTTGATGGTCCCTTCGATGAATTCTTTCAATTGGTCTACAGGACCCAATCCATCGGACGAGACTTGAAGCTCTTTTGCAGGTTTATCTTTCTCGATATAGTGCTGCTTTGTGGATACTTCTGCTTCATCATGAGCGTCAACTTGTTTCCCCCGAATATGGTTTGTCTCAACGTTGTTTAGCTTGTTGATCAACCTAGCGATTTGTGCATCTTGCTCTTGGACATGCTTCGTGAGTCCCTCGATAGCTCTTGTCAGACTTGCAATTTGCTCTTCTAAAGTTGTGGCATTCATCACCATGACTAGGGTCACATTCGTTGTGAAGGAGTGGCATGACACGGAACGAAGAGAGGACGGAGGAGATTTATTTTCGCCATCTTCACTTGCGTGGTTAGGTATAGATATGTCCTTCTGAGTAAACTCAATGGGAGGAGTCATCTGGGAAGATTCTTTAAGTTTCTTCGACATACTCCTCGTAGTAACATCGACACTCTTCGTACTAGCACTCGAAGACTTTGTTGTGGCAACTTTGGAATTCACCATCTTCATGGCTTTTCCTTGAGAAACCATCCTAACACTTCAAACTTTTATGAAGGAAAGAGATGAGAGGTAGAACTGTCTCACTGGGCGTGCCAAAATTTATAAATAAATTTTCGTGTTCCTGAATTTAATCGAAATAAGAAAATAGTACAAATAAATTCTCTAAATTGATTTGAGTATTTTTTGGTGCGAAATCTCTACTTGAAAAACTCTAGTTCTTCTCCTTAAGAAAGTGACCTTTGAATTCGGCAACTTTGGAGGTGAAACTCGACGTTTAATCTCCTTTGACGTTAACTTTGACTTTGAATAACGTTAATTCGGATGTTGTTGACTTGTTCCTGGATTAAACGCTATAAACTTGAAGATATTTGGCTTGAATTTAGATATTTCTTGGTGGATTTGAGACTTTGATCTTCCGCCAAAGTGGACTTCTATTTGATAATGTTAATTCGCCGGTCTTCGGATTTCTTGTCGAATTAAACGTTGATTTTGGACGATTTTCGATGAAATCCTTGAATCTTGCCTTGAACGTCATGGAACTTCCTTGATTTGCGCTTGAGAGGATTTCGGAAATTCTTGAATGCTCTCTTGCTTGTGTCTTCAATTGTATGTGTGTCTTGAATGAGTTCCAATGACGCCTTTATTTCGTATTATGAACTTGAACACTTATTTTGTATTATTCTTTTTTTAATTTAAAGAGATAATACATTAAATATTTGGGAAGACATGATTGGTCGATTTTGATATTATCTCTTTAAATTTTTATATTTTCAAATAGATAATATAAAAAATATTTATCTTGATTCACTACAAAAAAAAAAATTCATTTTTTCTGACCAATTTTATGTGAGAAAATTAAATATTGTCACATAAGAAAGGTTAATATGAGGAAATCTTTTTTCCTCACATTACGCTTTTCATATTATGAGGAGTTCTAGTTGCCTCACAAAAGCATGGATCAATTGTGAGGAAATTATCTTTTTATCACAATATATATTTAATTCCTCACAAAAAAAAAAACTGATGTAAATATGATAAAAAATTCCTCACAATACATAAATAAAGAATTAAAAATACTTTGTTCTCACTATTTCATATCATTATTGTGATGAAATTATATGTCATCACATTAATATCATATATTGTGACGAAATTACTTATCCTCACATTAAGTATCACATAATGTGACGAATTTTTATTTCCTTGTAATTGCATCCATTTTTTACAACGAATTAAAATTTCATCATAAAAGAAAAATTGTTTCTTCACAATTAATTAGTATATTGTGACAAAAAAGAAAAAATTTCACAACAACTATATATATGAGGGAAAGAAAATATTTCCCTCCTATAAATAATTGCCTTTCCCCCCAAAATTAATATTCTCTTTTGTTTAGTATTTTCTCTTATTTTTTTAAAACTATTTATGTGATAAATTTATTTTTTTATTTACGATTAAATTTTATACTTACTAAAATAATATTTTGTTATCTTATCTTTTTATTTTTTAAGTATTTTTCAAAGTATAAATTATTTTTCTACATATCAATTCCAAAATCTCATCTTAATTAAATAAATAAACTTCTTAATAAAAAATATACAATTAATTTTATTAAAAAATAGAAAAAAAATATACTTGTAAACCTCCAAAACTCTCTTTCTTCTTTCTTTTCAACTCAACACAGCTGCTTTCTACCTCAAATTCTCTTCCTCTCACATGTCATTACTTTCATCAACAATCAATCATCACTCTTGCCAATCAACACAGGTATTTAGTTCTTCTCTAATATTAGTGTTTAAAGAAAATTTTGATAAAATTTCAAGCATTTTTCTATAGACATCAATGACGAATTTTCGCAGAATGTATGGCGAAATTCCGCCACTACAGGGGCGATATAGGGGCGGATTTCGCCCCTATTATAGAGGCGAATTCGTCTCTTTAATTGAGGCGAAATTCCCTCTGTACAGGGGTGGATTTCGCCTCTGTTACAGGGGCGAATTCGTCTCGGTAACTGAGGCGAAATTCCCTGTGTACAGGGGCGAATTTTACCTATAACAAAGGGGAAATTTTGCCTTTGTTATAGGCGAAATCCACCCCTGTATAGGGCGGAATTTCGGCTCTGTAACAGAGGTGAAGTCGCCTCTGTAGAGGGGGTAATTTCGCCCCTGTCCAGGGGCGAAATCGCCTTTGTTATAGAGGCGAATTCGCCCCTGTACATGGGCCAAATTTGCATCTATTACAGAGGCGAAATCCGCCCCTGTAGAGGGGGGAATTTCGCCCCTGTACAGTGGCAAATTCGCCTCTGTTACAGAGGCAAATTCGCCCTGTACAAGGGCCGATTTCGCCTCTATAACAGAGGCAAAATTCACGTATGTCTTGCTTTTGTACAGGGCCTAATTTTGCGTTCGTGTAGAAGCTTTTTTCTCTATATACATAGGCAAATATGTGTGTGTAATACATATTTTTGAAATATAAAATGCATATTTTCTAATGGAATTAACCAAAGATACTCTGTTATTCTTTACAGGAAAAACACAATTAGAAGTTACGACTACAATTCAAAAAGTGCAGCAATTTCCCTATTAACGTAAGTTGCATTTTCCTTATCAAAAACTTATATGCTAACTCTCATTTTTACATTAAGTGATTTATGTTTTACTCTATGTTTTTAGTTTGATTAATTTGCTTATTCCATTAAGTATATTATTCAATCTATACTTGTGTTTGAACATGCGTTGTTGGATGATGGTTATGTGTGCAAAAGTTTTATCTATCTTGGTTGTGGATTTTATTTTCATGAACTTTGCCTTTTCAATTGTTTGGGATATTTTTTATCTATGAGTTGAATTTCTATATTACTTTTTGCAACAACCTTAATTTACTTTCTCTCATTTACTTGTCTAACTTGAAATAGTATAAATGCAATATTATGTAACATTTATTTGAAATAGGATAATTTTTCAGATGTCTTTGGGACCAGGAGGAGTTGGTGGACTTAAAAGAATTAGAGCTTTGCGGTCAAGGTCACAGGTACATTCACAAGATGAACTGGAGAATTCTCTTCAGAAGGACGTGACAAGTCTAGGTAATTATAACAAAGTTTTTCATCCAATAAGACATGATAATGTTAGCTCCCCAAATTAAGTAGAATATGACATGATTTTGATTTTTTTTTTAATTTATTAAGATTAGAGGAAGTTGGTGGGCTCAAACGAATCAAGCTTACACGAGCAAGTAAAACTTCGTCTCTTCGTGTATTAATACGATAAGTGACTTATTAGCTTCTAATCTACCTTTCCTATATTGACAGGACAAACTCGTTTGCAAGCTAGGGTTCAATCTTCGCTTGACCAATTAGTGACAAATGCAGGTAGTTATATGATAAGAGTCTGACTAATTTTTTCTTTTCATCACATACTATTTGTATAACACTTAGAAATATTAGTAAAAGGTGGCGTAAATTCATTATCTTCCTACTGTCTTATATTTTTTGTCTTTATATTGTCATTTTTTAGCTCCTCAACATGGTGGGGAACAGGAGTTTCACACATCGACCCAATTAGGAGCACCATCACATGTTAGATCTAAAACATCGCTTCCTGAGAATATATCATCTTCAGGTAACACATCATATACAAAGTGAATAAGAAAAAAAAATGTATGTTAGGCACTATTGATATTTTGTTATTGTTCTTGATTTATAGGAACAAGGGACTCTCTCTCTTCTCAAAGATCATTACCAATAGAAGGACAATCACATAGTGGAATTGATGATTCCGTTGGTCAAGATGCCACAAGTACAAAACAAAATGTTAAAGAATTAACAAGATTTTCAAATATAGCATTTTATATATGTATTATTTGAAATTATTAGGATAGATGGGTACGAGAAAAGGTCGTGGTCCAGCAAGAGGTCATAAGTTGGACATATTTGTGAAGATTAAGTGTTCGTGCTAAATAATGCATTTGCATTTAAGTTTGGTTATTTTCACTACTTTCTTTGATGATGTGTTGTAGCATGGGAAGTATAAAATTGTCTTTGCATCTGGAGAAACCATTCCCATGGAGTATGAGGCAGAATTTGCTACTGAAGTTGGGATTGTTATAAGAACAAATGCTGATATACGAGGTGTCTCGCATTGGAGGGACGTTCTTGAGGAAAACAAAGAAGTTTGTTATGCTAGGCTATTTGTAAGTCATTTTGAATCATTCATTGTCGATATTCATTTTACAAGTAATGAACGCAGACTTTTTATCTATTTTTGTTATATTGTTTAATATTTAATTTATTGATACATAATTATTTGTGAAGTAATGGTTTGATATTGAGGGGTGGCCTACTGATGAGCGAGTGAACAAGATTATTGATGATAAATTTCAAGTTGCATATACGCGGTGGAGGATCAATCTTCATCAAGAATACAAGAAGTTGGTAGATCAAGGCATTAATCCTAGAGAAGTACGTCCAAGACCCGACTTGAACATGGCAAAATGGCAGGTTGCTTGTGACTTCATTCAAGATGAGAAATATCAGGTGATAATTGATAAAGTAATATATTGAAATATTATTTACATAGAATATGTCATGACATTTCTACTATTAAGTTTCTTCTTGGTAATAGTTATTCTCTTGATCATGTTAATATTTTTTAATGTAATATCATAGGAAAAGTCACGCATTAATTCACAAAATCGTTACAAAATGCCGTTTAACCACACTTCTGGAAAGACAACGTAGCTATCCCACTATAGGAAAATGGTATGTTAGCTTTTTTTTTTTATATAATTTATATACAAATTTTTTTTAATCTAACTTGATAAACTATCTTTGCTTATGAAGGAAAACAAAAGTAAAGTTGCTTAAGTGCCTTTATGGAGAGATGTTCACACTTCTAAGAAACGAGGTGGTGAATTTGTGAATTCTATTGTGCAATCAACACATGTAAGTTAAGCTCTAATTTTATTTATGAAAATAAATTTATTTATATGTTTGACTAAATATTTAACATATGCATTATAGGAGAACATGGTTGCTATGCAAAGTGAACTAATGGATGAAAATGAAGACCAACCTTCTGAGAATGTAATTATGAGGTCTGCATTAGGTCATAGGTCAGGGTATGTAAAGGGAATGGGGCATGGAGTCGAGGTAGTTAAAAACAGACAATCCTGTCCAAGTGTAGTTGGTAATGCTGAACTCAAAGAAAAATTATTACAGTTGGACCGAGCCAATGATAAGATTCTCAACCTTACTGAAGCATATGAGGAGCAGAGAATGACATTAGAGGAACAGAAGAAGGAGATGGATGCCTATAAGGAGCAAAACAGGACATATTCAGAAAAGATAGATATCTTACAAAGTCAAATGGCGCAAATGCAACAATTTCTGCAAAAGCTTCCTAGCATCCCTCCGAATATATTCACTAGTAAGAATTTCTCCCTTGAAAAAAATATTTAATGTAGTTGGGGTATGTTGACGAATATGTTGATCTTTTTGTGATTGTTCTTGATTTAACATGATGCGAGAATTGTTTCAACATTGCTTGATTAATATGTCTAAGTACTGCTAATGTAGTTGGGGTATGTTGATGAATATGTTGATCTTTTTGTGATTGTTCTTGATTTAACATGATGGAAGAATAGTTTCAAATTGATATTGCTTTATTAATATGTCTAAGTACTACTAAGTGTAGTTGGGGCATGTTGTTGAAAACGTTGACCTTTTGTTGATTCTTGTTGATTTAACATGATGGGAGAATTATTTCAAATTGATGTTGCAAAATTTAATATGTATCGGTTTGACGAGCAACAATTCTCTGTTAGGAGCACCAAAATTGCTGCTCCTATTGCAGAGAAACGGGTTGTTTCTCTGCAATAAGAGCAGCAAGTTTGCTGCCCCTGTTTCTCTGCAATAAGAGCAGCAGAAACAGGGGCAGCAAACTTGATGCTCCTGTAACAGAGAATTAAGGCCAGCATTTGCTGCCCCTGAAACAGATAAATAGGGCCTTTTTTTTTACTCCTATAACACAAAAATAGCGGTCGTTTTTCTATTACAGAGGCACCTCTATAGAAGAGAAAAAGAATGAGAAATGAGATTCTAAGTGATTGTTTACTTGTATTTGAACATGAGCGATGTTTGGGTGTTGGATAATCCAATATTTGTTTTGTTTCTAATTTTTGGTCACTTTTGGAGTTCAATTTATCATTCATAATTCTCTTGTGCAAAGATGCATAATCTTCAAAATCTGTATATTTAAGCAATTTATTTAGGAGAAATGGATATTGAATGTTGCAATAGATTATTATTTTAGTTGTTGAGTATTTATATTGATTTTTCTTTGAATACTTCTTTATCAGATTCTACGACAGAAGATGGTTCTACTTGAGATTCGAACACGTCAAATATTGATACGTTGTGTAGATGTAGCATCTTCGATGAAAATATATTGGTCGTGTTTTTAAAGGGTATTTTTGAATTTTTAGGAATTGATATGGATACATAATTGTTCTATTTTCAAGTTTGGATTTTATAATCTACTCAAATTTTTTAGCTTTTTAAGTATGTTTTATATTCGAATATTTTGTCCCAATTTTCTCTTATGCATGATTCTTTTCATTTCTTTAATTAATGTACGAATATTTTGCAATTTATTATCTAATTGACACAAGATTTTAATTTTTGATGAAAAGTTCAAGGTTACTATTTATATTGAATTATTTTGTGACAAATGCGCTTGAGATGCGAAATTTCATTTTGTATAGTCGAGATATATGGATGACAATATGAATCTTATTAAATATTGATATTGTGATAAAATTACAATTAATATTTTTTGTGACGACTAAATCATGTCAAATTAGAATGTTAATGTGAGGAAATGCCCTTCACAAGCAAATTTAAAAAATGTATATTTAATTGAAATAAAATTTATAATGTGAGGAATTTTTTGTCACAAATGACTTTTTAAATTTGTGTAAATTTATTTCAGATAATTCTATTGTGAGAAAATTATCATCACAAATAAAATTATTGAGTTTTTTAAAATTAATTTTGAATAATTCTAATGTGAGAAAATTATCATCATATTTTGTTAATATAATATGTGAGAAAAAAGTAGTCAAATGTGACGACATATTTGGTCACATTTAATAAAATATAATCTTTTTTGTGAGAAAATAACTTATTGCGAGGAAAAAAATATTTAAAATGAGGATATATTCATCACATAAACCATTTATTTATGAGGAAATGATTTTCCTCACAATTATATATGTGAGGAAATTATATTTCGTCACATTATCCTACATTAGACCTAATGCGAGGCCCTATTTGTGAGGACCTTGTGACGAATTTTTTTCCTCACATTAAGCTAATGTGACGAAATTATTGATTTTTGTGAGGAAAATTTTCCTTGCAAAAAATGAATTTTTTTTGTAGTGATTTGATTGGTCGGGACACCTTATTTGCCACTTGTCGGCCATCAATTTGATGACGAAATATATATTAAAATATTTAATTAACTTAACTATTTATATTTAAAATTAATTTAGTAAATTACAAAATATAAATAGAAAAAGAAAATTAATAAATAATATATAATTTTCACTTGTCGTCATTTTGATTGGTTGCAAAATTAATTTTTCTACAGTGGCATCAATCAGAGACCCCATATAACAGAATCAGCATTAGGTAGGAACACCAGCGTTGTCTGTTGGAAGTAACCTCCGAACCCTATTCGGCGGACAGAAGGTACCTCCTCAACCACTCTGTTGAAATTCAGAATAGGGAAGGCATCTCTATCCACCCCGAGGATCTTCAAACTCCAGCCGCCAAGAGATAACCCTCCCACCGTATTGGGGGGAGGGGGGGAGTGGGGTTCGGCCTTACGCAAATAGTAGAGGGGTTGCCTATAAATTGTGAGTTCCAGCAGCAAAAAAAGCCTATTTTTATGAGCAACCACAACTCTAATTCTAAATGGGATTTTCACACTTTCAATTTCAATCTCTCACTTATATATAAAAAAGAAGAGGAATTTCACTCATTTGTAATCTCTTAATTCCTATCACTTTATCTCGCTATTTTGTACTCGAACTAGACCTGACCACCCTTTTTTGCTCGCATCATAGTATTTTACAATTAACTCAAAATGAGATAAATATACACATGTTTAATTGGATTCAAACTCATGAACTCGAATATAGTGTAACGTCCACGAATTTTTGTACATGGTTATCATTTATTAGCATAAGAACATGGATATATGGATCATGATTTAGATAAAATTTTGTGTTTAATTAGAGTTTAAATAGACAACATAAATCCTTCGAAGTACTTGAAGTAGGAAAATAACGTAACTTGTGGGCAAAAAGTAAATCAGTAGAAATAAGGGTGTAAAAGTAATATCTCTAATCTATACATACACAATATATATATACGAACTTACATCTATAATTATATAAAAGAAACCCCTTTTTTACTCACAAATGGCGGTTAATGACACCGTCGCACCACTTTTTTTGTAATGCCAAAAATAACCCTCTACTGATAAGATAACTACTTTATTCAACTTTTCAAATTTTATATTAATTTATAAATTAATTTTTTCTTTCCTTCCTTCTTTTTTTTTTAATGTGATGTGTTAATTTATTTATTTTACTATTATTCATAATATATCTATACTTATACAAAAGAAACCCCTTTTTTACTCACAAATGGCGGTTAATGACACCGTCGCACTATTTTTTTTGTAATATCAAAAATAACCCTCAACTGATAAGATAACTACTTTATTCAACTTTCTAAATTTTATATTAATTTATAAATTAGTTTTTTCTTTCCTTCCTTCTTTTTTTTAATGTGATGTGTTAATTTATTTGTTTTACTGTTATTCATAATATATTGTCAAGCGTAACAAAATATTTATGATATGAACGCAGGATGCGTGCCACGACGGCTAATCAACTTTAGGGGATAGAGAGAGAGAGAGAGAGAGAGAGAGAGAGAGAGAGAGAGAGAGAGAGAGAGAGAGAGAGAGAGAGAGAGAGAGAGAGAGAGAGAGAGAGAGAGAGAGAGAGAGAGAGAGAGAGAGAGAGAGAGAGAGAGAGAGAGAGAGAGAGAGAGAGAGAGAGACTGTGCGGTGGGACAGAGTAAGGGAAAGACAAAAGGAATTTGTTTCTTCATTTGCTTTCTCTATTGTTCTTTCAACATTACACAACCTAGAGCTTTCCATGGATGACCTTAGTAAGAAATCGTGTTCCCTAAATTTCTTTATTCCGAGTTTGAGCTAGGATTTATGAAGAACTTAAAAACAAGAATGGATTAAGTGAGACAAGTGGAAACATGATATATTCTGTAACAATTAGCCTCAATAGTGTCCGATTTTTAGAGTTATACTGATCCAAGTTTAACTATTATTGCATAAATAAAAACTTTAGAATATCTACTAAAACGTTAATTTTTGGCCAAAAGTTAAATTCTTCGTTTAAAGGGTCAACTTGAAGAAAATATTACATTGTCTTGTTTCTGCGATAATTCAGACTATTTGTACTAAGAACCTTATAACTTGAAATATACGAATTGAATTTATATGGTTTTTATTGAAAATAAAACTAGAACATAAAATATTATATTTGAGAAATATTGTGATTATTCAAAACGTATATGATTTTTGAGATAATTTTGAAGTTAATCCAGCAGTACTGTCAATAACAGCAGGTATAGGGATATGAGGGGTTTTTAATAAATAAATTCTTATGAGTAATAGCCAAATTATATATCAACTAAAAGCTTAGGATATCTAGTTTATAATCCTTAAACAATTTTTACTTTAAGTACTTATAGTAAAAGTTATAATTTAATTAGTGAGCAGTGCTAATGCTGATAAGATTAGCAGGTTGAGGGGCAGTAAGGAAATCTTAAAAATTAAAACACTAATTTGGGTATAGCAAGCTATATACCGATGGAAAGGTAAGTATAGTTTATTTGGGAGGAAAGGAATGAAGATTCGAACTTTGTGAATGAGACATTGAGAGATTAGTGAAAAGTGTATGAATACTATTTAATATTTTATTAAGAAGTTACAGCATTCTCGATATATTGATTGTACGCATTATAACTCATTATAGGATAAGAGGATACAACACATGACTGAGCAACTCATTCTACTAACTAAATCATTGGGAGATTGGGGTAACTATAGTGAATTGGATCTATATATGGGGATATACAGGTTTGTTTGTATACTTAATTGTTAATTATCGGTTGCTTGTCTAGATTATGTTGTTGCCCTACGAAATTGTCGTTATTTGTTTCTCTCTGGTTAGGGATGTAATAGAAATTGGTGAATGATTCTGTTATACTCATATTCGATTATTGTAGGAGTCGAATGATAAAATTATTTAATGGTGATGGTAAATTGAGATGATAGATGGCTTACCTAACTTAGGGCATATTTAGTCGTTTATGATATTGTGAATGATGATGATGTGATTGATGGTATAATATGAAAAAAAATAAAAATATTTTTCTAGGTACCATGGCACATAGGGTACTGAAGTATTCTGAATAGCATAAAGTATCTTATGTTGATTGCTACACAATGGTTAGTGTGGGGGTGCCATATTCGTTATGATGTCTTGTACTGGTATTGCTATATATTAGGGTGGTGTGGGAATATCACATACAATTGGTACGCTATGCTATATATTCTATGGCATTGATTGAGATTATGATAGCCAATAAAGATCATCGAGCATACTTCAGCTAGCTAAGTAGAAGCCTACGAAAATAAACAATAACTTAGGCGTATTGTATTGTGGATTGATGTATGATTGTTGGCATAACTACTTTATGATTTTGTAGTAGTTGCATGATGAAATATTGTTAGTCGTTATCATTGCATGATGAAATATTGTTAGTCATTATCATTGCATGAAATCTGTCTTAGTGTGTATGTACCTATATATATAAGCTAATTAACTGTATTTATTGAGTAGACAACTCAACGCTTGCAACCTTTTTCAAGAGATAGATTGCAATGACTTATCTAATTCTATTGTAAGTCCAATTATCAATCTTATTAGGTGGGTTAGCAAAATCATTTTGAGCAGGAAGATCTAACTACATAATTATAGATATACTAGACTTTGACGGAAACTGCATTCCAAGTTTTATAATAATTAGAAACTTCACTTGACATTTGAGTATCAAATACCTAGTTTTGATGAAATCATTAACTGCATGAGGTTTATACAATTTATTAATAAAAATAGAATTTGCGTTATTGGGTTTAATATGAATTTGTTATGAGATGAGTTGTATTTATGGTGTTTCATTTAATGATAACAAAGCGCAGTGCCATTAAGAGGTGTTACATTTGATAGCAACAATGCATAGTGCCTGTAAGAGATGCTACATTTGATGATATGGGTCTCATAAAAGATTCTTAGTTGGCATTAGAAAAATTGTACTTTTGTTACCATAAGAAATAGATTGTTGTACTTTTGGTCCCATTATTTACTGGCTCAGCACTTTTGGTCATAATTCCATAAAGGTGTTAAATGATGGATGAAAAATCACCTTTGACCATTCAAAGGTGGTTTTGATGGCTTGAAACCACTACTCATCTTTGGAGGCAACTGAATCAGATTTTTTAACTATTTTGGAGGGAATTTCTTGTAGGATTATTATTACACTCCTTTTGTTGGTTGTGTATATTTTAATAGTTTGATTTAGCTAAATTTATGTAATTTTTAATTTGCAATTTTGTATTGATATAATTAGAATGAACTATTAAATTCTGTGATTACAAAATTAAAATAAAACTAATTAAAAGCAAAAAACGACTTATGATTAAAACTAAAATATTCATTGTTATACAATTTAGCCATATTTTTCCCTGCCAACTATTCATAAATATGCAATTTACATTAAAAAAAAAAATTGCCAATGTTAAGATTGCAGATTTGCCCAAAAAAACCAATTACATCCATATGAACTTTTGAGTTCAAACTGCCATTTAATCGGTTTTTTTGGACAAATTTGCAGTTTATTTGCAAACATTGACAATTTTTTTTTTATGTAATTTGCATATATGTGAATAATTGGCAAAGGAAAAATATGGCTAAATTGTATATTGCAAACAACGGATATTTCTCTATCAATGCAGTCAGACATTTCTTATTTTTAATTTCAACGATTTTATTTTAATTTTGCAATCGCAGAATTTAATATTTTATTCTAATTATTTCGTTATAAAATTGCAAATTAGAAATTACATAAATTTAGTTAAATCAAGCTATTAAAATACATACAATCAACAAAAGCAGTGCAATAATAATCCCTACAAGAAATTCCCTCCAAAATGGTTCAAAAATCTGATCTAATTCCCTCCAAAGACGAATGGTGGTTTCAAGCCATCAAAACCGCATTTGAATGGTCAAAGATGATTTTTCATCCATCATTTAACACATTTAACGGAGTTGGGACCAAAAGTACAACACTTTTGGTTCCTGTGGAACCAAAAGTACAACAGCCCATGTCATGTGAGACTAAAAGTACAATTTTCTCTTGGTATTATTTGTATGAAATTTGTATTAGTATATATATCCATATATCTATACCTTATTATTAAGAAAGAGCACAAATTTGGTGTCTTTCAATTTTTGGTCTGTCAATTTTATTTTTATTTAAAATTTCTTTATTTATCTTTCCACTTTTCATGTTGAAATAACTATTTCTCTCCACATATTATCACTCATCTATATTTTTCTTTATATATAAATTTGTTTTAACCATTTATTCTCTCTATTTTATTTTACTCAATTCTATTTTGATTATAAATTATTAATTTAATAAAAATATTATTGTATTTGCACATGTATCGAGTGTGTGTTTTCAATTAGTATGAATCAAGTAGCTATACTTATTGAGCTAGTAAAACTTTACTAAAATTAACCAGCATAGTCTCGAGTTCGACCAACCAGCTAGTAAAACTTTACTAAAATTAACCAGAATAGTCTCGAGTTCGACCAACCATAGTAACTATCAAGTCCGACCAATCCACCATAAACGTACCCATTCCATCCCTTGTCGGAGGAGGTGGAGTAACATCGATATACAAGAGAGGATGGACATTAACACATCGCCAACACACTAAATTACTAATATTTTAGTATATTGTGGCATCACAGTCTGGGGCAATCTAGGGCAAAAGTCCAGTTTCAAAATAGATTTGACCCATTCACAGAACCTTACTAGTCGTTTCATGAACCACTTTTTTCTTTTTTTCGTTTTTTCTTTTTTTTTTTGTTTTTTTGTTTTTTCTATTCTTACATTGCTAAGAATATGCAAATCAATACATCAGCCACCTAACAAAGCAGTTGAATAGAATTTTATAATAGTTTTCCCAACATATTAAAAATTCTAAGTTGAACTCAATTTTGCTAATCTCAAGTCAATTCCACCACGAGTGAATAATTTACTTGTCTGCAATGTTTTGAAAATCGAACTAAAAATTGAATTCAATAAATTATTGGATCACTAATTCGATCCATTCGACCAGTCAGTTGATCCGAATCATACTATATACATGTATTATATATATAGCAAATTAATATATATTAAACATAATTGATTAAAGTAGAAGACAAAACATATCCAAACTCTAAAATTTTTTTGAAGGAACTTCCATTCAATTAACTACAACAATACTTCCCAACAAAATTTAAGAACAAAAAAAATTAAATTTGACAATTCATAAAAACAATTTATAGAAATGAATATAATTTATACCAATAATATATAAACTTAGCAAGACTTTTACTGCAAATAAAGTTGTCTGCAATCAGTAAAAATTAATAAACTTAGCAAGACTTTTACTGCAATTTTTAGAGCGTGCAAGACACCCAAACAATTGCAGAACATTTCAGAAACCATACAGCAGCAGAGCAGTCTTGGAACTGTCAACCAAGCAAAGTCATATGTACATATCAATCACATTACATGGTAATTCTCATCTGTCAAGAGATGCATAGTCAAGTCTATGAACCTAAAATCTGATTGATCTATTGGATGTAACAAATATTACCTGATAGTTGATGCAGCAATTTTACGCCAACGATTTCAGCTGATGAATGAAGTTCCCGGAAAATTTCAGTTCAGATTAGAATTTTGACGTGTTCATTTCAGTCGACCATCAAGAAATAAAACAAATGCCAAAAAATTCAGTGGTAGAAACTTCAGAGATTCCTTAATGTTTCGGTGAAAACAGCTGCAAATGAATCCAGTTTTTTCTTGGGCCTGGAAAGGCCAAACTCTAATCCACCCTCGAAGTTCCTGGATTTACACAGGGACATCGACGTCTCTGCGTCGATGGAAGGGGATTCGAACTTCTTCGGCCTTCCCCAGCCGTAATCGGTGTCGTAAAGATCGAATCTTGGCGATCCCGCCACCCCAAACAGCCGCTTTCCGATGAGTTTCCGGAACTCCATCGGCCAATCCTCCGCCCCATCAAGAATTCCCTTCTGGTTGTACACAGTCTTCTGTATAGCCAGTCCCAGGCTTTCCGCCGCAACCAAGAATCCTTCCTTTCCTCTCAACAACCCGTGCGTTGACTCCGCCTTGACAAACGCCAGGCAGTTGCCGAAATATGTCCCGGGCAGCGGCGGATTCAGCCGTCCGCGGCAGTCCGCGGCAAAGCCGAAGTATTCAGGCTCGTCGTCCGGCACTGCCCCGGCCTCTGCTTTGACGAGACAGACCCAGACCAGGGCACAGGTTACTGTGAAAGCGGTGATGTGCATTTCGGGCCTTCTCCTCAGGAGAAAGGCTTTAAGCTTCTCGATATCGTCTTTCCTGATGACGAAAGTCGCCCGGACTTTGTTGAGAGGGAAGGAGAGACGGCGAGGCTCAACCGAGCGGGATCTCTTCAAGAGGTCCCAATATATCGAATCCAATCCATCTGGATCTGCGACGGCGGTTCTGTCGTAAAAGGGCAGTGATTTCTCGTCTATCAGCTTTGCGTCGCCGCCGAATCGGTTGACGGAGGCCCAGGCTTTGATGAAACGGACGATGGTGCTGGCGTCGCCGATGGAGTGGTGGTTGGTGAAGCCCAAACAAAGGCCGTGTCCAGGAAACAGCGTCACTTGCAGAGCTAAAACAGGTAATATGACGGCATCTGATGAGTGCTTCGCCGGCGGGAGCTGAGGAACGCAGGCGTATAACTCGTCGGAAACTCTGGGGTGGTTTCCGGTTAGGTGCTTGAAGTCTTTATTGCACTCAGCGATGGTAAGCGTAACCGAGTCTCCAACAACAAATCGGGAGAAGGGTCTGCCGGAGTTGATGGGGTGAACTATGTTTCCGGCGAGGGGGAGAAAATGATTGAGAGTTCGGAGGAGAGATTCCTTGAGTTTCGGAACGATGGTTTCCAAGAAGTGGTGTTTAGAACAAGGGAAACCGTAGAAGAGAAGACGCTTAACAGGGTGGAAGTAGAGCCAAGTTATATCGAAGTGGAGAAGGGGAAGAGTTAGCTCTGCTACCGTGTCCGGCGACGGCGCGATTTCGCAGCGCTCGATGAGGGCGGCGGACATTGGGTTTTCACGAGTTTCAGCCATCAAGATGGGGGAATGAAGCAACAACGCAGCGGGGTAGGAGAGAAATCTTTTAGGACTTTGGGGAAGTCTTGGGGAGGATTTTTAAAAGGTATGGACGATCGAGGAAAGCACACAAAATGAAGAGGGGTAGAGGGAATGGACAGGAAATCCAAAATGGACGTGGGGATTTGCCGAACTAGAAATTTATTGGGAATTATACTACTTTTTCGTTTGAAGAGAATTTTATATTTCATTTCCTGTAATATATTTTTTTTCTTTTTAAGTAATATATTTATAAAATAAATAAGTAAATTACAATGAGTTTTCCTCATTGTAATTTAAATTAACAATACCCTCATATTTGATGAAATTATGTAATTTTTTTTGTGAAGGCTTGGAGTTATCAACTTTGTCATTGCTGTATTTTTTTAAAAAAAAAAAATATTCTGAGAAACACATATGGGGAATGACTACTAAAATAACTTTCATTGTCCCACATTGCCTTCACAACTTTCTTTCTTCATATTTCTATAGAGTCATGTTATACCTTATCATTTGAGAAGTGTGGGTCCATAGGCACGCGCCCGCCCGTCCTGTCCCGGTCCAGGCTAGGCTGGATCGCGCGTGATTATAATATTTTTGTGGAAAAAAACCTTGTAAAACCCACATTTTCCTTCATTTTTCGGATTTGTGCAGATGACTTGACCAAGTCTTACCATATCAGTTTTTAACCTAGACTTAGTCTTTTATGTTGAGAAAAATCGGCTAGCCTCATCTGATTTTTTGGAAATTCTACTTGTTGCTATCTCTCACCAAACCGAGGGCTCTTCGCTATAAAATAGAGCCTCGGTTGGCTCATCTGAAACACACGAATTCTTCTTCCTATCAGTTTTCTTTCTACTGCTTCACTTCTCTCTGTTAAAATTCTATTGTTCCAACTATTTACCACGAGTGCACGTGTTGGAGAGTGTTGTGTTAACCTTGGGGAGCAAAAAAGGTTCTAACGATTGCACCATGATTGTACCGCATTTTGCTTTCAAAGCAGTGGATATGCCATGGCCTAAGATTGATGATCCTCCATCATCTTCTGGAACATCTCATGCAAAAATAATTAGAATAAATTAGAAAATTTTCAAACATTAAAAAAATTAAATTAGAATGTATTAAGTACTTGAAATAACATTAAATATCTTACCAATTTCCGCTTGTGCATACCGACGGAGACGGATCCCCCGCGGTACACAGTAGCGGATGCGGTTGGGTTGGCGTTCCGGTTCGACTTGTTCTTCTCGCACTCCTCCTTGAATTCCGGGGACTCCCAGTACAGGAGGATCTGCCGCCAGACCTCGTTCGCTAGCCATAGCGGCTTCTGCAGGGACTGTCTGGTGAGGACGAACTTCTTCCTGAGGAACTTTTCCGCCCAAACGTGGAAGATCTTGAACATCGACATGTCGTCCGCATCCCACCAGTACGTCATATGTATTATATATATATGTATATATATATATATATCAGAACTTAGATTGTTAAAATATTTAAAAACAAAAATTAATTGACGTTACCTTTAAACTCTCAAACCAGAAATGTTGGTGCTCTGGCGGCACCTTGCGCAAACTGCCCCAAGGATGGGGATAGTGTCCTTGCACGACCGCGTACATGCGTTCGTGGATCTTTCGATGACTCCTGAAATATGACATAAAAATAATAATTTAAATTACAAAAAAAAAATTAAAAATATAAATATACCTCGCATCGGCGAGTGTGATGTACTGGCGCGCGGATGGTGGTGAGAGTGGTGGGGCCGGTGGGGGTGGTGGTGGTGGGGCAGCCCATGGATGGGCCGGATCGACCGCCGGTGCAGTAGTGGATGGTCCGGGCTGCTGATTCGGCGCAGGTGGTGCGGGTGCCTGCTCTGCCGGTGGTGGTGGTGGTGGTCGGAACACTGCTTCCCCATCCTGGGAAGCAACACCGACCGACGGTATAGCCGGTGAGCCGCGACCGCGGCTACGTCCACCTCCTCGAGGTAGGAAATCCTGACCAGTCATGATCTACAATTTTTTTAAAAGATATTAGTTGTATGAATTTGAAAAATACGACTGTAAACTAAATCCTAAAATTATATATTAAGTCCCAAAATTAATACTAAAACTTTTCCTACAATATTGACTAAATCTTAAAATTATTTCCTAACACACAAATTGACGCTTAATTACACTAAATCCTTCTATTTTTCGTATATATCTATACTAAATCCCAATATTTGACCCTAAAATTGCACTAAATTCTTCTAGTTTTTTTTTTATATATTTATACTAAATTCCAAAATTTGACTCTAAAATTGCACTAAATCCTTGTATTTTCCTATATATTTATACTAAATACTAATATTTGCCTATATCATTACAGAATATTATTGAAAATTACCCAAATTTTCTAAAATTTCAGAAAATTAACAAATTTCATATATTATGAGTAAAATTTGATTTAAATTTTTTTTTAAAAATACATAATTTTTAAAAATTACATAAAATTCTGAAAATATTTTAAATTTATAGGAAATGACATAAAAATTTAAAAATTCAGAAAATTATCAGAAAAATTTTAAAATTACAGAAAATGACATAAAATTTTAAGAAAATTTTCAGATTTTCAGATTAAAATTCTGGAATTTTTTCAAATTTTCATATTTTCAAATTTTAAAAAATACAAATTTTCAGATTTTTAAAACAGATTTTTTTTTGAAAATTTTAAAAATCCAGAAAATATTACAGAAATTGCATAATAATCACAAACTTAACCACAAAATTAATATTTACATGCATTTTCAGAAATTTACAAAATAGAAAAATACAACATAATTACAATAATTACAAAAAATACAACATAAATTACAAAAATTAACAGGAATTACAGAAAATTATAGAAAATTCAATAAGATACAAAAAATACAAAAAATTCACATAATTACCATTCCTAATTTTTAGAATATTATAGAAAATTCCCATAATATACAGAATTTACAGATTAATTCCCTAACTAAACAAAAATTGCAAATAAATCCCCTAACTATGCAAAAATTACAGAAAATTCCCAAACTATACAAATTTTACAAAAACATACCCTAACTATACAAAAATTACACTAAAATCCCAATCGTTTCATAAATTACAAAACCAAAATTTACATAAAAAAAAGGGATTTTGGGAATCCCTACTTGGTAGATCAATCGGTGGACGACGGTTGGGGCGGTAAGCGTCGGTGGCGGTATAGTTCGGGCGGCGGACGGTGGAGGATGAGGGGACGGCGGACGGTTGGAGGATGAGTAGACAACGGACGGTTGTTCTCGATGGCGATGGTGGAGGCGGTGGACGGTTGTTCTCGATGGCGGACGGTTGGAGGATGAGGCGGCGGCGTACGCAGAGAGAGATGAGAGGGAGAGGGAGATTGAGAGTGAGGGAGAGGAAGATGAGAATGAGGGAAGAAAAACAAAAGAAAATCGGCCAAGGACCGAATATATATCAGACGTTTGGAATGGTCGTGACTTGTACAAACCGTTCCTACTCTCGGTCAAACTAAAGAAAACGACGTCGTATTCTTTGTAAAATGATGTCGTTTTGATACCTTGTACTGATGTTGACCTAAATAGGAACGGTCACTTAGTAGTGAGGCCATTCCAAATACCGTTCCCAAATGCGACCATTCCTACATTAGAAACGACCGTTCCCATATCAATTCCAAATATTTAGTACATGGAATTGTACTAATAGGAACGGTCGATTAATAGAAAATATGTACCTAACCCCGTTCCTAAAGAAAGAAATGATGTTGTTTTGGGGCACAAACATTTCTACCATTCCTAATTGCATGTTCACCCGTTCCTATATGTATTGCAATATTTTTTTTTTATCTTATTACATAATAACTATAAATTAAGAAAAAACACGTTTCGAACACTCATATGATTGAATGGAGGTACACAATTGGATATTTACAAAAATTTCAAATTACATAATAATTTCTACGATATACACACACGTTCAGAATATGACGTACATTTGTATATTTAGTTTTGTTAGTATTTCATAGATGTAACTAGGATCCTATGTTGTTGACTGCACGGCATAATCAGACCGGCAAAATTCTAATCAAACCGTTAGATATAGTTTTGCGGAATTTCGGTGTGCGGTTCTCGAGATATCGTATCCGGTCAGTATTCATCGTAAGAAAAACAGATGCATCCTTAAATCCGGGTTGCTGATTGAAAATCATACCATTGGACATCAATTCATATCCATAATCTTGTATGTCTTAAAAAATAGTGTCGATCCGGCTGACGGATGTGGAGATATCGGACCAATTGGTTGGAATTGTAATACTAGGAACAGTCACCTAATAGACAAGGTGTTCCCAATACCGTTCCTAACGGAAAGGGCGGTGTCGTTTTACATATTTACCATTCCTATTGACATTTGGAATGGTCGTATATAAACTGACCGGTCCAATAGTTGAATTTCCCACCAATTTTCCATTGGGCGCCAAAATAAAATATTGGATTTCGGTTTGGAACAGTCCTGATAAATTTGTACCGTTTCTAATTCAAATTTCCCTGATGTTTTTAATTACCCTCCATATTTGAAAAATTGTACCTTAAATAGGAACGGTCCTGATAAATTTGGACCGTTTCTAATTCAAATTTCCCTCATTTTTTTTTTGTTTGGCACCTATTCAAATAGTTGTACCTGTATTAGGAACGGTTGTTAAAATAAAATATCCATTCCTATTTTTAAAATTTATTCTAATTTTTTAGAATAATCAAAATACATATATCGAATACAATTTTGACAATAATTGTAATAAAAAAATTTACAGATTTTTTTTTTTGAAAATTCAATAAGTCTCTTCATCGGAGTCAACCTCGTCAAAGCTATCTTCATCTTCATCTTCGGCTTCAATGTCTGGCGAGTGCGATGACCCTGCTCCATGATCAACGACCAATTGTATTCCCGGTGGGTAATGCAGTTCAAAGGTTTGGTTATCTATTAGAACATTTGGATTAGGTACGACTTCATCTATCTGATAGGCGACCTCGGTCCATCGCGAGTCATCGATTACTCTTCGAGCCTTGATTTTGCAAACAGCTTTCCAATCGACTTTGTCCCTCTTCATGCTCGGGTAATCCGCGTAGTAGAGTTGTACGCTTGTTGTACCAGTATGAATGGTTCATTCTTTTGGTAGAGCTTTTTGAAGTTGACATCAACGATGTGATAACGAGGGTGTATCTTCATGCCTCTGACCGGATCGACCCAACGACAATTAAACAGTACAATGTGCATATTTGGAATTAGTGGTAATCTAGCTGAATTATCTCTTTCAAAATTCCATAGAAGTCAGAATCCATGTCTGTATATGATGAGCTTTTGACACAAACACCACAATTCAGTGTTAACTTCCCGACATTGTGATGTTCAGTGTGGAAATTGAAGCCATTGACGAAGTAAGACGGGTATGTCGTCACTTCTGCTCTTGGCCCCCAATAATGCAACTTCAATAATTCGTCGTTTGTGTAATTCAATTCGGGTTTCACCTGCAATTAATCATATATATAGCAATTGAAATAATTGATTACAAATTAATGAGCATATCGCATTTACAAGAAATCGATGATACTTACATGAGCCTTGAACCAATCCTTGAATTGTGTCACCAATAGTTGATCAATTATCGGGTCCTCCGAATTATGTTCCTCGAACAGTTCATTCAAGAATGACCTATTATAGTAGTGATAGTTATAAATATACATGTAATTGAAATTGAAATGATTCATACGAGAATATGCTTTTCTTCATCCACATATGGTCGACACCGTAGCCTTCCGGTTCACTCAACGGTTGTTCGATAGCTACACTAAACGCATCAACCTTCCTCTCCATTCGATTTTTAGTGAAGGTTTTCTTGTTCCTGCGATAAGGATGAACCAATGGGAGGAATTGCCTGTGGCAGTCAAAATAGCATGCCTTCCGACCGTGCTATAAATAGAATGCCCGTGTGTCCTCCATACAAACTGGACACCCCATAACACCGGCGGTACTCCATCCAGATGCCATCCTATAAGCAGGAAGGTCATTCACTATCCACATCAATGCGGCATGCATCATGAATGTCTGGTTTGTCAGTATCGTGCGTACGTACACCCACATGCCATAAATTCTGCAACTCCTCGATCAACGACTCCAAGTAGACATCGATAAGACGTTTGGGATTCGATGGGCCAGGGATCATCATAGTTAGGAACATATACTCAGACTTCATGCACATTTCCCGTGGGAGATTGTACGGTGTAAGTATCACGGGCCAACATGAGTAAGTTTTACCATACTGGCAGTGCGGTGCAAACCCATCCGTGCACAACCCAAGTCTAACATTCCTCGGCTCAGCTGCAAAATCAGCATACGTCCGGTCAAAATGCTTCCAAGCCTCTGCATGGAACGGATGACACATGGATCCTTCCTCTGTCTGATGGCTCGCATGCCAAGTCATATGCACTGCTGTGGCCTCCGACGCATACAACCTCTGCAGCCAAGGGGTAATCGATAGATACCTAAGAATGACATATGGGGACTTCTTGCGTTTAGGATTTCTATCCCTGGTGGGCTTGTACCTAGCGTCTGCACAGAACTTGCAATATTCCAAATTAATATCGTCCTTCCAGTACAACATGCAACCGTTTTTGCAAGCATCAATCTTCTGAACTGGTAAACCCAATTCTCTTATCAATTTCTTCGTATTGTAATAATTGGGGGGGAAAGTATGATCGTGGGGCATTACAGTATCAGCCACTGGCATAACCGATCATATGTATGCTCGGAAAAATCCCCTTCGGCCTTGATATTCACGAAAGAGGCAATTGACGCCAACTGAGAGGTGGTGCAGTCGTTCCACAATGGTTGGTCCGCGGCATGAACTACATCAAAAAAATGGTCTGACAAGCCAGACACATAATCATAGGGACCCGAATCATAATATGAACTAAGACCCACATCAGATGTACAATACCGAGTACCATCATCAGTCGGTCCCTCCTGGTTGTACGAAATCCAGAATGACGGCCCGGCGGCATCGAATACCATCCTCTGCGCCCAATCCATCTGAGCCGCATCACCCCAATGCGAACTACCCTCCTCCTGAACGGGTGGCGTTTCCTGCTGCTGCTGCACAGGGGGCGCTGTCAATGCTTCAAAGTATTCCTGCACCCTCTCCTCACCATGCAAAGTCCAATTGTAATACTCTGGCATAAACCCTTTCATACACAAATCAAAATTTACCTCGTCTGGTGTTTTGAACCGTTCATTTTTGCACTTCTGGCAAGGACACTTAATCTTGTCCCCGTCAATATATGCACGCTGAGACTGGGCCCATTCTGAAAATGTTGTAACACCGTCTTCAAACTCCGGCATCACACCCAGGACGTCTCGATCATACATCCATTTCCTCAACTGTCTTAACATGATTGGTCCTACGTATAATTCACAACAGTACGCAATTAAATGACGAGAGTATATATTATATATATACAAAAATAACAGAATTTTGCATACTTACCTGAGCAAAACACCTATCAATATCAATACAAAATTCGCACTCGGTAATTAATATGTTCGAATTTCCGTATAAAGAATCAAGGGGGGAGTTACAACAAAATAAGTTGGAGAGAATTATAAGAATAATGACAAAGAAGGGGGACATATATATAGAAAATATTGGAACGGGCATTGGAATATTATTTGGAACACAAAACTAGCTGTTTAAATATAGCCGTTATTCCAGCTTTAGGAACGGTCCCAGGTCGGGTGACAGGAACCATAATATTACCGTTGTAATATAGCCGTTAGGGCATATTACGAACGGTATGAGGCAAACGCATCAAGACCGTTCCTCATTGTAGTATAATTGGGAACGGTAATTGTAACAATATTGCACTTACTATATACCCACAATTTGGAACGATAATTGCATTACATTTTTACCCATGGCGTAAAAGGGTCTTATGTAGGACTACATGTTGGAACGGTCAGCCGACCGGTCCAAATAGACACGGCCATAAGACTCCGTATAGGAACGGTAAGTGTTCCCAATCGACTAACCATTCAAAATTTCACTCATGTGTTCCAAATTGAAGTCCAAAATATATCAGATCCCTTTTAAGAATGGTTGTAGGTGTACAAATTGGCTCACATATGTTGGCACTCGAATATGAACGGTCGTGCCGTTTCTATTAATTTGTATTACAATTACCACGACAATGACGTCATCAACGTTTTCCCGTTCCACAACTGTTCCTTGTACCGTTCCTATTTGGACCGATAGTTGGAACGGTCATATGTATCCATTTCTATTTCCCGCATTTTTTTGTAGTGTCCTTACAAGGACTTGATGGATGAATCCTGACAAAGAATGGGTCAAGAGGATAGTTTCATAGCTCAATCATTGAGTGGTCTATATTTATAGACTTGATGAAACTATCAATATGAGTGTGAAGGTGAGCCGCCTTCTATGAAAGAAAATATGTTTTTTCTAGAGCACTCATAAAAAATCAAGGTACTAGCGCAGGGTCGTTAATAGCGCTTGGATTTATATCACAGAACAATAGTCTCCAAGGAAATAATACGTGTTGTGGGGGTCTCAATTTAAGCTACCGAAAGTTCAAAACTTGTTCACTTTCATTATCTGAGTTGTTGCCTTACTTCACTACGCATTAATTCAATCGAAAGATATTAATGCTTAAGTATATTTCCTTCATTCACTCTGAAAACTTATTTTCCAACTAGTTAGTCATTCTTGGGGGATTGTGGGGGAATGACTACTAAAATAGCTTTCCTTGTCCCACATTGCCTTCACAACCTTCTTTCTTCACATTTATATAGAGTTCTTTTACACCTTATCATATGAGAAGTGTGGATAGGGGGATTTGGGTAAAAATGCCACACGCGTGCGCCCGCCCGACCCGACTGGGCTGGGCCGCACGTGATTATAATATTTTTGTGGAAAAAACCTTGTAAAACCCACATTTCTTTTTCATTTTTCGGATTTGTGAAGATGACATTACCAAGTCTTATCGTATCAGTTTTTTAACATAGACTTAGTCTTTGCTGTTGAGAAAAATCGGCTAGCCTCATCTGATTTTTTGAAAATCCTAATTGTTGCTATCTCTCATGAAAACGAGGACTTTTCACTATAAATAGAGCCTCGATTTGGCTTATCTAAAACACACAAATTCTTCTTCCTCTTTGTTTTCTTTCTACTGCTTCACTTCTCTCTGTTAAAATTCTGTTGTTCCAACTTTCTACCACGAGTGCACGTGTTGGAGAGTGCTGTGTTAACCCTGGGGGAGCAAACGGTTCTAATGATTGCACCACAATTGTACTGTATTTTGCTTTCAACACAGTGGATATACCATGGTACATCAATTTTCGTTTATGTTCTACTTACAACCCAGACTAAATGAATGAAAACTTTTGAAGAATTGTAAAAGTAAATGTCCACATCGTTGAAAAATATTCTAGAAAATTTTAAAAAATAAGTAAAATAATTTTGGTCTAATGACCACAAAAAAATAGATGAAAACTTAATGGAGACTAATTGATTGAGTTAGTTGTTGAATGACCGTTAAAATCAGGGGTATGAATAATTTCTCAAAAAATAAAGTGATATTTGTAGTTATGTCAAATATTAGAAACATATATTTAAACACATAGGGCATAGATGTATATTAAATCAATCAAAGCGTAATAAACTGTTACCATTGATTATTTAGCGTATGCTCCCGGCTACTTGCGTTGTTCCTTCTCCGGAATGCTCACGAAATCCAAACGTATGGATTCTCCAAAGGTGATCCACACCACACCGGAAGAAACACACGTTCTTCTTGCTAGAAAAGAACAGGTATAAGAAGGAATCGGTGTAGACAAATTAATTTTGCACCCAATCAAATGACGACAAATGAAAAAAATATATTATTTATCAATTATATTCTATTTTTTCTATTTATATTTTGAAATTTACTAAATTAATTCTAAATATAAATAGTTAAATTAATTGATACTTTAATATATATTTCGTCATCAAATTAGCGGTCTACACGTGTTAAATTGAGGTGTTCCGGCCAATCACATCAAGATAAATATTTTTTATATTATCTCTTCAAAAAAAATACAAAAAATAAAGAGATAATATTAAAATGACCAATCATGTCTTCCCAAATATTTAATGTATTTATCTCTTTAAATTAAAATAAAGGGATAATACAAAATAAGTGTTCAAGTTCACCACAACTCTACCTCTTTGACAGCTATATAAAGGGGTCATGGGAACTCATTCAAAACACACACACACATACAAGCAAGAGAGCATTCAAGAAGTCTCGAAATCCTCTCAAGCAAATCAAGGAAGATCCACGGCGTTCTAGGCAAGATTCAAGGTGTTCGTCGCGGGAATCGTCCAAAGTCAACGTTTGATTCGACAAGAAGTCTGAAGACCGGCGAATTAACGTTATCAAGACAGAAGTCCACCTCAGCGGAAGATCAAAGTCTCAAATCCACCAAGAACATCCCAAATTCAAGTCAAATATCGTCAAGTTTATAGCGTTTGATCCGGGAACAAGTCAACGACCCCCGAATTAACGTTATTCAAAGTCAAAGTCAACGTCAAAGGAGATCAAAACGTCACAGTTTCACCTCCGAAGTTGCCAAAGTCAAAAGATCACGTTCTTGAAGAGAAGAATCAGAGGTTTTCAAGTAGAGATGTCGCACCCACAAAATACTCAATTCAATTCAAGAAATTCTTTTGTAATATTTTCGTATTTCGTTAAATTCAGGAACACGAAAATTTGTTTACAAATTTTGGCACGCCCAGTGGGACAACTCTACCTCTCATCTCTTCTCTTCAACAAAGTCTGAAGTATTTCAATGGACGCTCAAGGAAAAGCCATGAAGACGGTGAATTCCAAACTCGCCACATCAAAGTCTTCGAGTTCAAGCAGCAAGAGTCTCGGTGTTACTACGAGGAGCATGTCGAAGAAACTTAAGGAATCTTTCCAGATGACTCCTCCAATTGAATCCGCTCACAAGGACATATTTGTGCCTAACCACGCAAGCGAAGATGACGAAGACAAATCTCCTCCGTCCTCTCCTCGCTCCGAGTCCAGCTACTCCTTCGCAACGAATGTGGCCCCAGTTATGGTGACGAATGCCACAACCTTAGAAGAGCAAATTGCAAATCTGACAAGAGCTATTGAGGGACTCGCCAAGCATGTCCAAGAGCAAGATGCCCAAATCGCTAGGTTAATCAACAAGCCGGACAATGTTGAGACAAGCCATACTCGGGGAAAGCAAGTCGAGGCTCACGATGAAGTAGAGATATCCACAAAGGAGAACTACGCCGAGAAAGATGAACCCGCAAAGGGGCTTCAAGTCTCATCCAATGGATTGATCCCTGTGGACCAATTGAAAGAATTCATCGAAGGGACCATTAGGAGCAAGATTGAGGGAAGCTCAAGGTCATCCTTTACCTACTCCAAGCCCTACACTCCAAGAATTGACAGCTTAAAGATGCCGATGGGCTACCAACCGCCGAAGTTCCAACAATTTGACGGCAAAGGCAATCCTAAGGAGCACGTGGCTCACTTCGTCGAAACGTGCAACAATGCCGGAACATATAGCAATCATCTAGTCAAACAGTTCGTCCGATCACTGAAAGGCAACGCATTTGATTGGTATACTGATTTGGAAGCCGGTTCAATTGATGGATGGGACCAACTGGAGCAAGAATTCCTGAATCGCTTCTATAGCACTCGGCGCGCTGTCAGCATGATTGAGCTTACGAATTCCCGCCAATGGAAGGATGAGCCAGTCATCGATTATATCAATAGGTGGAGGAATCTGAGCCTCAACTGCAAAGACCGATTATCTGAAGCTTCCGCATTGAGATGTGTATTCAAGGGATGCATTGGGGTCTTCGGTATAAATGCTTCAGGGAATCCTACCCAGATCATTCGAAGATTTGGCCACTCGAGCACATGACATGCAGTTAAGTATGGCAGCAAGTGGAGTAGAAGGACCACCTGTCAAGAGCCCCGCAGAACCAAGGAAAGGCAAGAAATCAAGAAAGGGGGCAAACCATTTTCAAAACCTCCAAGCAAGGAATCGATGGCAGTGAATGTAGCGCCACTCAAGCTTAGGAGCGCAGCAAAAGACAACATTACCCCGAAGCAAAATGCTCCTTACGAAAGACCGCAAAGAAAGCTAACTTTGAAGGAAATGCAAGCAAAACAATATCCTTTCCTTGATTCCGATGTCCCCAGAATATTTGATGACTTGTTGGAGGCCAATCTCATCGAACTACCTGAAGCGAAACGACCTGAAGAAGCTGAACGAACAGATGACCCAAAATATTGCAAGTACCACCGTTTAGTCGGGCATTCGATACAAGATTGCTTCGTGTTCAAAGACAAGGTTATGCAATTAGCTCGCCAAGGCAAGATCTCTGTTGAGGAAGATACCGCAGCAGCAAACACGACCTCGGTCAAATGTGGGTCTTTTGACAGTGAAGCCTCCCGCAATACCACACACGAGAATGCTACTGCGATCAAAGAGGACACTCTGTCTGAAAAAGAAGATTCCTCTGATAGTGACGCATGCATGTCCACCATTACCTTCACCGACGAAGATTTGCTTCTTGGGTCAAAGCCTCATAACCGCCCCTTGTTCGTCGCTGGATATGCACGTGAACAAAAGGTGAATAGAATATTGATTGATGGAGGCTCTGCAGTCAATATCTTACCCCTACGAACCTTGAGAGACTTGGGGATCCCGATGGACGAACTCGCAAACAGCCGCCTCATGATTCAAGGCTTCAATCAAGGAGGACAAAGGGCTGTCGGCATTATCAGGATAGAATTGTTGATGGACGATATGGCGTCAACCGCGCTATTCCATGTTATAGACGCCAAGACTTCTTGGCCGCCCTTGGTTGCATGAAAATTCTGTGGTCCCCTCAACATGGCATCAATGCTTCAAATACTCCCGAAATGGTATAGTGAAAAGGGTACTCGGTGATACCAAGCCTTTTACCGAAGCTGAGTCGCACTTCGCCGACCCCAAGTACTACGTTGAAACTGCCAAAAGAGGAAAAGAGGTTTCATCCCCTGAGAAACCAAGGTCACATGACGATGGAAGCATGAGGAGAAATAAGCAGGCCATTGTCGAGGCCGGATTTTCAAAGAGTCTGACTTTACCATTGACTCAAGTCAACGCGAAGCAACCATCGAAACCGCCATCGAAGGATTTGTGTCCTCAACCCAAAAGGAAGAAGAGGGACATGAAACGTTGGCCATAGACGGAGAAGGGTATGATCCTAAAGCCTTTAAATTGCTTGTTAAAGCCGGGTATAATCCACAAGAAAGGTTAGCCCTTGGAAAACTTCCTCCCGAAGCCACCGGCAAGAAGCTCCATGGACTCAACACCACCCAAGTGATGTTAAAAGAAAAAGGGCACGCAGTTCCAGATTCACGTGTGGGTCTTGGCTTTATCCCTCCTAAGCCTATCCGCATAACTATAAAAAAGGCCAGCAACAACCATGTCAGTGAAAGCCTCTCTTCAACAGAAGATAATCAAAGGAAAGAAAATCCACGGGAGTCTGTCTTCAATAGACTCGGCCCACGTAAAAGACTGGTGCACAAAAGGACTAACAATCAATCTATCTTTGATAGACTTGGTCCCCAGAAAAGAATGATGAACCAAAAGAAAGCCATGTCCAAGGTGGCTGCACAATCAAAGGAAAACATCACATCCTCACATAAACTTAGAAGTTTGGTTCCTTCCAGGATGAGACGCCACACAACTCTAGACATATCATGTGGCAGAGTCTTGAAAGTTAAAACAAGAACAATGGTCTTCACACAAGTTCAACTTGATGACGAGGATGACAGAGAAAGCGTCGCATCATCCAACTATGTTGACGACAATGCTGAAGAAGATATCGCTCTGGCCCATCACATCACCTTAATCGAAAATGAAGAGGTTGAAGAAGAAGATGCTGAAGACGCTCCTCTAGAACTTGAGGAAGGCATTATAGCCACCGTTGACGAGTTGAAAGAAGTCAATCTAGGTGATGCCGAAGATCCCAGGCCAATTTACACAAGTGCTTCTCTAACCCCGTAAGAAGATAAGGCTTATGTCGCACTACTCCATGAGTACAAAGATGTATTTGCATGGTCCTACAAAGAAATGCCCGGGCTAGATCTAAAAGTAGCTGTGCACCACTTATCCGTAAAGAAGGGGGCTCGTCCTGTCAAACAAGCTCAACGTAGGTTTCGACCTGAGCTAATCCCATTGATTGAATGTGAGGTAAACAAACTTATTGAATTTGGTTTTATTCGAGAAGTCAAGTATCCTACGTGGATCTCTAGCATCGTGCCCGTGAGGAAGAAGAATGGGCAGATACGAGTATGTGTTGACTTCAGGGACTTGAATAACGCATGTCCCAAGGACAAAATTCCCATTACCTATCGCCGAGTTAATGATAGACGCCACTACGGGTCATGAAGCCCTATCTTTCATGGATGGATCGTCTGGATATAACCAAATACGTATGGCACCAGCGGACGAGGAATTGACAGCATTTCGCACTCCTAAAGGTATATATTGCTACAAAAGTCATGCCTTTCGGATTAAAGAACGCCGACGCCACATATCAAAGGGCGATGCAAAAGATCTTCGACGACATGCTCCACAAGAATGTAGAATGCTACGTTGATGACTTGGTCGTGAAGTCAAAGAAACGAGAGGATCATCTCCATGACTTGAGAAAGGTTTTTGAACGTTTGAGAAGATACCAACTAAAGATGAATCCCTCCAAGTGTGCATTCGGAGTTACATCCGGAAAAATTCCTTGGGTTCATCGTTCGTCAACGGGGTATAGAGATTGAGCAAGCCAAGATTGATGCCATTTTGAGAATGCCAGAACCTAGGAATGTCCATGAGCTCAAGAGTTTGCAAGGAAAGCTCGCGTATCTTCGGAGATTCATTTCCAATCTAGCAGGCCGTTGTCAACCATTCAGTCGCCTAATGAAGAAGGATGTGCCGTTCGAATGGGATGAAACTTTTGATAAAGCATTCAGAAGCATAAAAATCCTACTTGATGAAGCCTCCGGTGTTGGTTGCACCCGTCCCGGACGCCCCTTAATTCTGTACGTTGCTGCTCAAGAGCGCTCCGTGGGAATCTTACTTGCCTAGAAGAATG
The DNA here is from genome assembly GCA_034509735.1 of Sesamum alatum. Lineage (NCBI taxonomy): Eukaryota > Viridiplantae > Streptophyta > Magnoliopsida > Lamiales > Pedaliaceae > Sesamum > Sesamum alatum. The sequence goes on along the minus strand of JACGWO010000001.1, from coordinate 25,831,454 downwards.
ATGAGGGGAAAGAGAATGCTTTATACTATTTAAGAAGAACGATGACACCAAACGAGCTGAATTATTCACCCATCGAAAAGCTATGTTTGGCGCTCATCTTCGCAATCCAAAAGTTGAAGCATTACTTTCAGTCACACAGCGTCCATCTAGTCTCAAAAGCAAATCCCCTGAAATATGTCATGGCAAAGCCAGTACTGTCTGATAGACTCGCAAGATGGTATCTTCAGCTGCAACAATTCGAGATCACATATGTTCCTCAAAAGGCTGTGAAAGGACAAGTTTTAGCAGACTTTCTAGCCGATCACCCCATGCCCTGCCGAGTGGGAATTGTCTGATGACTTGCCGGACGAGGATGTCCTTCTGATTGAAGTTACGCCCCCCTGGAAAATGTACTTTCATGGAGCTGCCTATAGAGAAGGAGCCGGGGCTGGAGTTGTCTTTGTCACGTCTGAAGGGGAAGTCTTGCCTTATTCCTTCACCTTAACCCAGAACTGTTCAAATAATATGGCGGAATATCAGGCTTTAATCCTCGGATTGGAAATGGCAGTGGACATAAAGCAACGACACTTGAAAGTGTACGGAGACTCTCAGTTAGTGATTAATCAACTACTCGGTCTCTACGAAGTCAAAAAGCCTGAGTTGCTTCCATACTATAACTACGCAAAAAGGCTGATAGGATGGCTAGGAGATGTAGAACTTGAGAACCTATCGAGAAAGGAAAATAAACAAGCCGATGCATTGGCCAAGCTGGCTTCAACCCTCTCGATGACCGATAAGGAGGCGCGCATACCAATATGTAAGAATTGGGTCATACCACCGGTCTTCAGTGATGATGAGGATGACACATTCCAAGAAGAAGAAAATCACGTCATGGAAGTTTTCGAAATTGAGGAAGATGATTGGCGACAACCACTCGTCGATTACTTAAAGTACAAGAAGTTACCCGACGACATACGACGAAGGGCTGAAATTCGGCGGCGGGCGTCTCGCTTCATCTACTTCAAAGATACGCTCTACAAACGTTCGTTTGATGGTATTTTCTTACGCTGCCTAAACAATGAGGAGCAAATGCAGGCTATGGAAGAAGCTCACTCTGGAGTTTGTGGTGCGCACCAATCTGGACCAAAGCTACACTTCCGTATAAAAAGAATGGGTTATTACTGGCTCACAATGGTTAAAGATTGCATGGACTATGCACGAAGATGTCAAGCCTGTCAAATTCACGCCAATTTTATCCACCAACCACCCGAGCCATTGCACCCTACTCTAGCTTCATGGGCCTTCGATGCTTGGGGTTTGGACGTCGTAGGACCCATGACAAAGTCCTCCAGTGGTCACTTATATATCTTGGCGGCAACTGATTACTTCTCTAAATGGGCTGAAGCAGTCCCCCTCAAAGAAGTGAAGAAAGAGAATGTTGTTGATTTCATCCGTACACACATCATATATCGCTACGGAGTGCCCAGGTATATCATCACTGATAATGGAAAACCCTTCTGTAACAGCTTGATAGACAAATTGTGTCAGAAGTTTGCATTCAAACAGAGAAACTCTTCTATGTACTATGCCGCTGCCAACGGCCTTGCTGAAGCTTTTAACAAAACTTTGCGCAGCCTATTGAAGAAAGTAGTGACCAAGTCAAAATGGGATTGGCACGAGAGAATTGGAGAAGCTCTATGGGCATATAGAACCACTATCAGAACGCCTACGCAAGCAACTCCTTATGCCCTGGTTTATGGAATTGAGGCAGTCCTCCCACTTGAGCAACAAATCCCGTCATTAAGGATGGCGATACAAGAAGGGCTTACTGAAGAAGAAAACGCTCGACTACGGCTTGAAGAGCTAGAAGCTCTCGATGAGAAGAGGTTGGAAGCACAACAAAGGCTCGAGTGTTATCAAGCTCGACTATCCAAGGCATTCAATAAGAAAGTCCGCCTTCGCTCTTTTCAAGTTGGTGATCTAGTACTCGCAGTGAGAAGACCTATAATCACAACGCATCGAACGGGAAATAAGTTCTTGCCAAAATGGGATGGTCCGTATGTTGTCAAAGAAGTCTACACAAATGGGGCATATAAGCTGGTTGCTGAAGATGGCTTGAGGATAGGCCCGATAAATGGAAAGTTCTTGAAGCGGTATTACGCCTGAAAAAAAAAGAAAAAAAAAAGAAGAAACAAAAAAAAAAGACAAGTAAAAAAAAAACAAACTCCTAGCCCGCATGAGTATAAACTGTGAACGGCCCTCCCCTCTCCAAACAAATATTTTGTACCCCTGAACTACGAATTGACTTGATCCTCTTGATAAGGTACGTAGGCAGCTTAGATATTCTAAGTTCAGTCATAACACTTAAATGAATTTTATTGCTCTTATTAAATCATCAAGAGTGGAAGTACTTAAGCGTGCTCAAAGATTGCAAGATAGAAAGAAAAAAAAAAGAAAAATCTTCTATTACGTAATCTCAAGGAAACATTGGAGTTCATGACATGGGACAAAGAAAAGAGAAATCAAATGCGATAAAATAAAAGGTCCTAAGCTAATCTCAAGCAAAGGGACGCAGATCCTTCAACCCTTCCTTGAGGGCTTCCAAGTGTGTCCTTGAAGCCTCCAAACTCGCAACTACTTCATCGTTGAGGGGGGTAGTATTCTCAAGCGCTGCAATTTCCTCCACAATTTCACGAACTCCAACTTGGGCACTATGGAAAAGCTGATTTTCTTCCTTCAGAGTGGCACACAGGTTCTTCTTGCGCTCTTTCAAATCCGAAAGCTCCTTCTCAACACGCTTCAACTCGTCCGTAGTAGATTGGACCTTGGAAGCTCCCCCACTTTCTTTAGCACGGGCCTCTTGAAGACGATCGTTGGCTTCCTTCAACTTCCGGTCGAAAAGATCTTTGGATAACTTTTCAGAAGACGACGACCTCGCCTCATCATAAGCAGCAGCCTTGGCGAACAATGCATTCATTGATTCTTCCACGTTTGAGATATGAAAATTTTGAAAACTCTTCATAGACTCAAGAACTAATTAAACGTCGTCTTCGATTGATGAGATGAAATCAATTGGGGTGTTTGATATCTTCACGAGAAGATCACTCCATAGCTTCTGAAGGAACTCCTTTTGATGATTAAGAAAGAACCTCTCGCCTTCAAATACCGACACAACGGCTGGGCAGGAGGGTTGTTTCCTCTTAAGCCCCATCCCAAGAGGACAAGTCGTAGCCAATAAAGTCGACGCTTGACTGTCTTGAGAAGTTTCATCATCTTCAACGGCTAAGACCTCAGCTTCAAGCTACGATAATGCATCAGCTAGAGTTAGAAACAAAATAAAATCTTGTCACCAAAACAAAGAAGAAGAGGAATAAAAGAAAAAAAAAATAACCTCATTGACAAAGTTCAGCGCCGATGGTCCATGGCTTGAGCCTTCATCATCAACGTTGATGTTTATTGGTTTCGAATCCCTCTTCGGCCTCTTCCAATGACGATCAGGATTGCTACTCCCACTTATTTCTAAGGAACGAGGAACACTTTGCTTCTTATCTACTTCAAAGGGTTTAGCCACTTGAGAATTTCGCTTGGGAGAGGAAATAGCCGGCTCCCGAGGTTGATCTTGGGCGACTCTTCCACCACAATGCTTGCCTTTCGGAGAAGCTTGACTTGGGCCTAAAGCAAGTAACTTCGTCACGTTTTCCTCAAAGTAGCCACCGTGAACTCCAAGCCACCACCTTTTGTACGCCTCGGAGGAGAACTTCTTCATATTTGGGGGCATGGGAGAGAACAACACATTTTCCATAGTCTTGGATAGAATGCACATGCGCCAATAATGGATTCCACCCTCTAAAGAAGCTTCGCGAACATCTTGTGAAAGAATCCCCGGCACTTCTTGGAAGAAACCAAATTGACGACCAAATCGATGAGGGCTATAGGGCTCAACAATGAAATGATCGCCTTGCTGCAAAGGAAGGTAGTTCGAATGAATGGCCATGAAATAGATTTCTTCAGATTCTTTGACATGCCCGTCGTCTGTGAATAAAAAATCTTTGTCTCTCACAACCATGTTGCAAGTCCAAGAAATAAAGTCACCTCTGTGTAGCCGCTTTCTCGCCTCCTGCGGATCGTAGTATTTTGCGCCTCCTTCGCCTGAAAAGAGCGTCATCTTGGGCCCTCGAACGCTTTTCACAAGTTGATAGTGAGTCTTAAAATAATAAGCTATCCAACTATAAACAAAATGAATCGGAAATGGAGAGTGTACGCAAGTTGGCCTTGGGGAGTCGGAAATCTTATTCAAACCTCTGTAGATACTAGCCAAGACAGGAACTGCAAGACCAATCCTTCGACCGGCTGCCATAGCACTTGCCACCTTGAAAACACTTGGGCGTATTGAACCAACATCTTGAGTGGGGAAGGACAAAAGTACAAAGCCAACACGCCAAGTACGCCGCCAAGAATGTCTCTTCCTTTGAGCTCCCTTCAATACCAAGCCTCGAGAATAATGCCTCGTCCGCCGTGGACCACTTGCCATGTACCCCAACGGTCCCGGAGGGGTTATGAGTTGACTTAGGATGAACGGCCTTCTTCTCTTTACGTGGAGGAGGCTCGCAGTATTTCGTCGCCCTTCTAAGCCAAAACTTGACCCATTTATCGATAGGAACTTGAGAGGGCTGACCATCGTTATTACTCTTTCGAAGCAAATGGTAAGCATGGAGTAGGAACTTGCAAGAACGAGGCACAAGTCTCTGTCCTGTCTCGTCAACCCCGTTAAGCTCCTTGGCACTTGGAACAACTTCGTCATAAAGGAGTCCCGCCATAGGAAGTCCGGAAAGGGTATGCACGTCCCACAACGAAATAGACAATTCTCCAAAGGACGTCAGAAGAGTGTTGGTAGATGGCACCACGCTTCGTAAAACGCCTTGATGATATCGGAATTGCGGTCGTAGGTAAATAGTGAGGCATATACGGCATCATATACTTGGGTCGCGACTAGCTTGTCTTTGCACCGGCTAAGTACGTCTTCCATCCACTCCCAAAACCCTTTGACGAAGCGGAATTCGCCGGCAAAGTGAACGTTTTCACCCCACTTGGCTTTCCCTTCAATAATGCGGCGGCCTAACGTCGATAGAAAGCTTGGTTCGTCGGAACAACGGTGATGGGTCGCTTGCAAAGACCACACCTTGGAAGTCTTGCTCAATGAAACTTCTCGAGACCATTGTTCCGTGTGAAGTGGAGTCGTCAACCTTGGCCATTGCTTCGCATATCGACCGATGAGAGGTGTGTGAGTCGTCAAAATCATCCCTTTCTCTGTGAGTTGACTTTCGTCGTCAATAATTACTAAGTTTTGTTGACCGGAGGAAAAGGACTCGTCCTTGAAATAAACCATCTTGCAACCTATCAAAGCAACAAAAGATGGAGACTTACTTGAGTTAGTGCAAAGCACAATATTTATATATACATATATATATATAGAGAGAGAGAGAGAGGGAGAGAGATTTAATCGAGTTAGAAAGTCAACTCAAATAAATCATGTGCATTCACACTCAATTGAAGAGTTGCAGTACTAAAATTGTAACATCGGTTAAATCGTGGTACTTCAAAACTTTACGGCCACAGTAAACTCAAATCAAAGAACTGTTGCGGTGGTGTGAGAGGTCTATATTAACTACTTGCATGGCCCAAAGATGGTGAAATCAGCAAAGTCCAAAACTCTTTTAATATTAAAAGTAAAAGTTTAAATTCCAAGAAGGAACTTAAAATTGGAGTGGTACTTTCATAAAAAAAAATTCACTTGATACTCCTTGAGGATCGATTTTGAAGGAAAAAATAGAAAATTAGTTGCATATTCCAAGACCATGCAAGTGAAGACTTAAGTTCTATAATAAGCAAAGTTATTACTTTAGACGCAGCAATAATTAAATGCCAAGGAAAACGTGAAGATTTCCTTGATTGCAATGAGCTTTACCAAAGATCAAGCTTCCAATCAGTTGCTACCCACCCCTTTATCAATACTGTTGTTGCACTACTTGATAAATTTATCAATTGGTATGGACAAAAAAAATTGTTAAGTAAAATTGGCCTTATGTTGCTGAAAATTAATAATCAGATCGAAAAAGTCATTGACGTTGGTGCTATGGAAATTTTGCAAAATATAATTCGATGCAATCAGAAGAACGAGCAAACAAAAGAAAATTTTTATTTTTACCTTCTGTGTAGAACTTCTATGTTCGTCAACGAATCCAAAGATGTACTAGCTCGGAAAAGTTAGAGGAACTCCTAAGAAAAACAAAGGGTTCGAAGGACAAGGTAAAATCCACGTCATGCATGTTCAAAAGAATCAAATCATAAAGCAAGCTGAAAATTGAAGAATTACAAATTGGGAAATATTACCGTAATAAGCTGATGGTAATTCGAAGAGAAATTTTGAGCTAAAAGGTACTCGCGGGCTGAAATTCTGCAAAACAAAATCAATGGATTACCACAAACACCTTGTGAGCATGATGAAAAGCTAAAGGAAATACAAGCTATGGAGCATACCGGTTTTTGCAATCCAATGTTTAATCTCCACGGCACTGGGTTAGTCTGAATTATTCCCCTTATATAGGTGTTCAATTAGAGTGGTTTTGCGAGTTAAATTCTAGTCCAATTAGAACTCAATAGCTGAGACAATTCGAATTATAATCATGCTATGTTGACCCGGAAAAAGATTGTGCTCTATCAAAGTTTGATTCATGAAAGGATCTCACAACTACACATAATCTGTGTTTCATTCCTTTACAACTTACGGCGTCAGAAAACGATGAAGCTGCTCAGTGATAAAATGCATCCACAGGCCCATTCTTTTTCTTTTGGTTTTCCAAAAAGAACAAGAATAAATTTGGATTTCATGAAGCAAATCCACAAAGATGGCGGTCATTCAACTTTCAATTCATATTTTCGTGACTCATTCACTTTGAAAATTATATTTTCAAGCATATGTTCGTGAACGAGTCCGAGGGGGCATTTGTAGACAAATTAATTTTGCACCCAATCAAATGACGACAAATGAAAAAAAATATATTATTTATCACATATTCTATTTTTCTATTTATATTTTGGAATTTACTAAATTAATTTTAAATATAAATAGTTAATTAATTGATATTTTAATATATATTTCGTCATCAAATTTAGCGTCTACACGTGTCAAATTGAGGTGTTCCGGCCAATTCAAATCAAGACAAATATATTTTATATTATCTCTTCAAAAAAAATACGAAAAATAAAGAGATAATATTAAAATGACCAATCATGTCTTCCCAAATATTTAATGTATTTATCTCTTTAAATTAAAATAAAGGGATAATACAAAATAAGTGTTCAAGTTCACCACAACTCTACCTCTTTGACAGCTATATAAAGGGGTCATGGGAACTCATTCAAACACACACACACATACAAGCAAGAGAGCATTCAAGAAGTCTCGAAATCCTCTCAAGCAAATCAAGGAAGATCCACGGCGTTCTAGGCAAGATTCAAGGCGTTCGCCGCAGGAATCGTCCAAAGTCAACGTTTGATTCGATAAGAAGTCTGAAGACCGGCGAATTAACGTTATCAAGACAGAAGTCCACCTCAGCAGAAGATCAAAGTCTCAAATCCACCAAGAACATCCCAAATTCAAGTCAAATATCGTCAAGTTTATAGCGTTTGATCCGGGAACAAGTCAACGACCCCCGAATTAACGTTATTCAAAGTCAAAGTCAACGTCAAAGGAGATCAAACGTCACAGTTTCACCTCCGAAGTTGCCAAAGTCAAAAGATCACGTTCTTGAAGAGAAGAATCAGAGGTTTTCGAGTAGAGATGTCGCACCCACAAAATACTCAATTCAATTCAAGAAATTCTTTTGTAATATTTTCGTATTTCGTTAAATTCAGGACGACGAAAATTTTTTTACAATCGGTTTAAGAGAAGAAAACTATGAATTAGTGCTCTCTTAAACTTACTTTGTTCTTCTTCTTGATTCAAAATCAAGTGAAGAACACAAGTGTAAGAGAGGAAGAGAGGGCCGAGAGTTGAGAGAGAGGAGAGGGATTTTGTCTTCTCTTTTTCCTAGAAAAAGATGAATAATGAATCACTTATGCTTGGTGTTGTATATTCTCATATATATACATAATTAATGTGATTATTGGAATGTGTCTAGTTTCATCCAAGGATGTCTAGATTCATTCCAATCAATCACCATCAATTCTCCAATCAAGCCTACCAAAATTTATGGTATGATCAAATCATACCAAAAGGGAAGAGCTTGATTGGAGTTGATTTGTCTCTTTCAAAAAGAGATAAGTCAACAACCACCTAGCATGAAACATGGCTGATTTTGCTTCCTCCAAGGGAGCATGTCGGCCATGTTTAATTAAGGGAAGAAGTCCAACTTCTTCCTATTCCAAAATAGGAATTATTTCTCCTCTCGGATATAATTTAACGGACCGGGTTTTTATCGTAATCCAATTACGACGAAACCCAACATTAAATCCAATTAATGTCCATCTAAATCATTCCCGTTGATCTTTTAATCCAATTAAAAGATCCAACGTCTCAACGTCTCAAATTTCCATATTTAATCGAAAATCCAATTAACTGATTAAACGAAAGCGCGATACAATATCGGACCGTCCATCCAATGGACGTTCCCTTAAGTAATCCAATTACTTATTTATCCTTCGAGATTGACTCCAAGTCGATCTCTCAACCTCCTCGGTGATTTGTGTGTGACCCTTTAGGTTCACCCTCAGCTAGACTTGGGCCCGTGTCCCACAAGGCCCGTTACCATGGGTGGCCGTCTAGCAACGGTCCATGGCACTAGAGACTAGGTGAATTGGCGTGAACATTTAGGCGCCGATTCCATACGGGTACGATCCTTCCGTCTACCGTCTCCCGGCCTTAGTCTAGGGTATGGAATTGGGCGTCGGTTCCCATCCTTGACTAGGCAACGATGCTTAATACTCGAGACCACGTATGCTTCATTACGTCGACACAGGAAACCATTCCCTGTTCAACCAACCACTATGGCCACAGCTTTAAACAGCATGAACGTGTCTCCGAGTGCATAGGAGATACCTCTGTCACATACTGACAGGGGACGGATCCTCTTCTTGGAATCCACCATCCTCGCTACACATTCCGACTGCACTGGACAAGGTTTATGATAATCATTTTACAGAATGATTACCTCTCGCCAGATCCAAGATACAGCCGTCCTGTGCACGTGACTGTCATGATTCCTCAAGTCCGAGGATTACTCCCGTACTATCGGAACCGGGGAAAAACCAATCATATCGGCCAAGCCTCCAAGGCTTCCATATGATGATCCCCGCGAGTCAGTCCAGTCGGCTCGACCCCAGTCGACCAACCCATCAAGATCGTGTAGGCGTCGACGCCTGTAGCCGATGAAACACGGCACTCATCCAATGAACACGACTCTTGACGCAAGTCTCAATAGGACTCTCGATGCCCTGTCTCGAGGTCCTCGACTTGGAACGTTTCAAACCCAACTCTTAATCAGTTGGTTTCATGACCACCATCCAACGCGTGGCCCAACTGCACGAGTTGTTATCCATGGTCTGTGGGCTTTGTTGCGATATAAGTTAAACACCATTTTAACAAATGTAAGATGAGCGCAGCAAAGAAGGTACCATTGGTGACAAATACTCATCTTATTCATCACATAATAATATTACATTTACATCAAGTTGTCAGATAGGTTACAAATCGCCAAACCTATTGGCTTTCTGGTCACCTATTCTAATAATCTCCCACTTGACCTAAAGCCAATCACCCATTGGCCTCAAACCTCTTATTCAGATGGTGAGTATGGGCAACTTGCGACATGGGCTTAGCAAGTGGATCTGCTATGTTTTTCTGCGGAGCTGACTCGGTCCAACGAACGTCACTCCTGCTATCCATCTCTCTAAGTAGATGGTAGCGTCTAAGAATATGCTTGGATCGTGATGAGATCTCGGTTCCTTTGCTAGCGCTATCGCCCCGTTTGTTATCATAAAAGATAATTACAGGCTTAGCAATGCTAGGTACTACATCCAACCCTTGGATGTAGCTCTGGAACCAAACCACTCCTTAGCAGCTTCCAAAGCCGCTATGTATTCAAAACTCTATGCTGGAGTCCACTGTGGTAGCCTACTTGGAACTCTTCCAAGTAACCACGCCACCATTTAGTCTGAACACATGACCAGACTGAGACTTGGCATCATCGTCATCCGACTGGAAGCTAGCGTCGCTATAGCCTTCCAGTATCAACTCTCCACCGCCGTAGATCAAGAACATGTCCTTAGTCCTTTTCAGATACTTTAGGATAGTCTTGACTGCACTCCAGTGTGCCTCCCCGGCACACGACTGATATCGGCTAGTTACGCTTAAAGCGAAAGCCACATCAGGTCTAGTGCACTGAACAACATACTGTATGCTGCCTACGGCTGAAACATAGGAGTGAAGGACAAGCGGATCCGCCCGGGAGCGCGAGCGGAAGCGAGAAAGCGAGAAATTGCGTAAATTTAAATCAAATTCAAAATACGCGAATCCCAAGGGGTGTACCCTTGGGTGCTCAACCGGGCGTTCGATGGTAGGATGTGTAAATATTAATACATATATTTAAACACATAGGGCATAGATATACAAATGAAATCAATCAAAGCGTAATAAACCGTTAACCTTTGATTGTTTAGCGTATGCTCCCGGCTACTAGCGTTGTTCCTTCTCCGGAATGCTCACAAAATCCAAACGTATGGATTCTCCAAAGGTGATCCACACCACACCGGAAGAAACACACGTTCTTCTTGCTAGAAAAGAACGGGTTTAGGAAGGAATCGGTTTAAGAGAAGAACACTATGAATTAGTGTTCTCTTAAACTTACTTTGTTCTTCTTCTTGATTCAAAATCAAGTGAAGAACACAAGTGTAAGAGAGGGAGGGAGCACGAAATTTTGAGAGAGAGGAGAGGATTTTTGTCTTCTCTTTTTCCTAGAAAAAGATGAATAATGAATCACTTATGCTTGGTGTTGTATATTCTAATATATATACATAATTAATGTGATTATTGGAATGTGTCTAGGTTCATCCAAGGATGTCTAGATTCATTCCAATCAATCACCATCAATTCTCCAATCAAGCCTACCAAAATTATGGTATGATCAAATCATACCAAAAGGGAAGAGTTTGATTGGAGTTGATTTGTCTCTTTCCAAAAAGAGATAAGTCAACATACCACCTAGCATGAAACATGGCTGATTTTGCTTCCTCCAAGGGAGCGTGTCGGCTATGTTTAATTAAGGGAAGAAGTCCAACTTCATCCTATTCCAAATTAGGAATTATTTTCTCCTCTCGGGTATAATTTAACAGACCGAGTTTTATCGTAATCCAATTACGACGAACCCAATATTAAATCCAATTTTAATGTCCACTTAAATTATTCCCGTTGATCTTTTTAATCCAATTAAAAGATCCAACGTCTCAACATCTCAACTTTCCATATTTAATCGAAAATCCAATTTACCGATTAAATGAAAGCCCGATACAATATCGACCCGTCCATCCAATGGACTTTCCCTTAAGTAATCCAATTACTTATTTTATCCTTCGAGATTAACTCCAAGTCGATCTCATCAACCTCCTCGGTGATTTGTGTGTGACCCTTTAGGTTCACCCTCAGCTAGACTTGGGCCCGTGTCCCACAAGGGCCCGTTACCATGGGTGGCCGTCTAGCAACGGTCCATGGCACTAGAGACTAGGTGAATTGGCGTGAACATTTAGGCGCCGATTCCGTACGGGTACGATCCTTCCGTCTACCGTCTCCCGGCCTTAGTCTAGGGTATGGAATTGGGCGTCGGTTCCCATCCTTGACTAGGCATCTATGCTTAATACTCGAGACTACGTATGCTTCATTGCATCGACACAGGAAACCATTCCCTGCTCGACCAACCACTGCGGCCACAGCTTCAAACAGCATGTACGTGTCTCCGAGTGCATAGGAGATACCTCTGTCATATACTGACAGGGGACGGATCCTCTTCTTGGAATCCACCGTCCTCGCTACACATTCTGACTGCACTGGACAAGGCTTATGATAATCATCTTACAGAATGATTACCTCTCGCCAGATCCAAGATACAGCCGTCCTGTGCACGCGACTGCCATGATCCCTCAAGTCTGATGAGCACTCCTGTACTATCGGAACCGTGGAAAACCAATCATACCGACCAAGCCTCCAAGGCTTCCATATGATGATCCCGGCGAGTCAGTCCAGTCGGCTCGACCCCAGTCGACCAACCCATCAAGATCGTGTAGGCGTCCCACGCCTGTTGCCGATGAAACACGGCACTCATCTAATGAACATGACTTTTGACGCAAGTCTCAATAGGACACTCGATGCCCTGTCTCGAGGTCCTCGACTTGGAACGTTTCAGACACAACTCTTAATCAGTTGGTTTCATGACCACCATCCAATGCGTGGCCCAACTGCATGAGTTGTTATCCATGGTCTGTGGGCTTTGTTGTGATATAAGTTAAACGCCGTTTTAATAAATGTAAAGTGAGCACAAACAAAGTAGGTACCAATAGTGACGAATACTCACTTTATTCATCACATAATAATATTACAATTACATCGAGTTGTATAGGTTACAAATCGCCAAACCTATTGGCTTTCTGGTCACCTATTCTAACAAGGAGATGTCCAACATCCTTTTAAGCTCCTCATCAGTCTTAGGAGACTGCTTCTTGGATAACTTAATTCCATGCCTCATAGGAAGGAATCCTCGTTTGAGTTCTCCATCTTGAATCTCTTCAATACTTTCTCAATGTACGAGGACTGGGCCATTCCTAACATCCTTCTAGATCTATCCCTGTAGATCTTGATGCCAAGGATGTAGGATGCCTCGCCCATATCCTTCATGGAGAATTGCGTTGACAACCAAGCCTTAGTGGTACCCAACATCTTAGCATCATTCCCAATGAGCAAGATGTCATCCCACGTAAAGCACCAAAAATGCAACTGAGCTCCCACTGATCTTCTTGTATACACAAGGATCGGACTCATTCTTGATGAAATCATATCCCGTATGACTTCATCAAAACGTATGTTCCAGCTTCGGGAAGCTTGTTTAAGGCCATAGATGGACCTTTGGAGACGACAGACCTTCTGCTCTTCTCCAACAGTTATGAAACCTTTCGGCAGATCCATATAGATCTCTTCCTCTACGAAACCATTGAGGAAAGCCGTTTTCACGTCCATCTGCCATATTTCATAGTCATACCATGCTGCTATGGCAAGCAGTATCCGAATCGACTTGGCCATTGCTACGGGCGAGTAGGTTTCCTCAAAATCGACCCCGGGTCGTTGAGTGTAACCTTTCGCCACAAGCCTGGCTTTGAAGGTTGTAACCTCCCCGTCAGCTCCAAGCTTACGTTTGTAGACCCATTTACACCCTACGGGTTTAACCCCTTTAGGTGGATCTACTAGGGTCCAAACCTTGTTTGTACCCATCGAGTCCATCTCGGATTTCATGGCCTTAAGCCACTTGTCCGAATCGATGTCCAACATCGCTTCTCCGTACGTCTTTGGATCATTATCCAACTGACCGGTCAGGCCCAGAAATCTATACCTATCAGGTCCATGGGATACTCTGGCCGACCTACGGAGGACTAGAACAATGTCAGTGGGAACTACTGGCTCAGATGTCACTGCCGCCTCTTAGGGTACCTCACTTGATTCCTCAAGGAGTACCTCATCGCGTCGACTATCCGATGGAAAACCCTTTTCCAAGAATACTGCGTTTCGCGAGATAAAAACCTTTTGCTCGGAGGGATCATAGAAATAATACCCCACAGTTTCTTTTGGATAGCCGATGAACCTGCATAAACTAGACCTCGAGTCCAGTTTATCTCCCACTAATCTCTTGACATATGCGGGGCAACCCCACACTTTCAATTATTTGTAGGAGGCAGGCTCGCCATGCCATATCTCATATGGCGTCTGGGATACCCTTTTAGATGGCGCCATGTTCAAAACTTTGGCCACCGTCTCAAGAGCGTATCCCCAGAAGGAAAGGGGGAGTTCGGTAAAACTCATCATGGATCGGACCATGTTCAACAAGGTCCGATTCCTCCTTTCAGACACCCCATTAAGCTGCGGTGTTCTAGCAGGGGTCCACTGAGAGAGAATCCCATTCTCTTTTAGATAATCAGTAAACTCACCACTCAAATACTGTCCACCTCGATCCGACCGAAGGGCTTTGATCTTTCGAACGGTTTGGTTCTCTACTTCAAGTCTGTATTCCTTAAACCTTCCAAAGGCTTCAGACTTGTACCTCATCAGGTAAACATAACCATACCGTGAGTGATCATCGGTAAAGGTTATGAAGTACGAGTACCCACCTCTAGCCTGAGTATTTAGTGGACCACAGACATCTGTATGGATTAAATCCAACAAACCACTGGCTAGCGTACTTTGTCCAACAAAGGGCTTCTTGGTCATCTTTCCCTTTAGACAGGATTCGCAGGTCGGTAGGTTGTCCAAATCGTCTATTTCTAGACTCTTTGAGTCCACCAACTTTCTTATCCTATCTTTAGAGATATGACCTAACCTCGCATGCCATATCTATGCGTTATTAGGATCATCACGTTTTTGTTTGTGTTCTGCAGTCATAATCCAATTAGACTGTTGAAGTATGTACAGACCGTTGACCAATGTACCAAGCAAAAGAGAAATACCATCTTTGATAATGAAAAAACCATTTTTATTGATGGTAAATTCATATCCCTCCTTATCAAGGACCGGGATGGAAACAATATTTTTAATCATGCTAGGTACATAGAAACAGTCGTTCAGTACAATCCTAACATGACTACTAATGGCTAACTCTAGTGATCCTACGGCCTCCGCAGCAACGGCCTTCCCATTGCCTAGCCTTAGGATCATCTCATCTTTGGTTAGCCTTCTGCTTCTTTGAAGTACCTGCAAATCATTGCAGATGTGAGCACCACACCCGGTATCTAATACCCATGAAGCAGAATTAGTAATCATATTAACTTCAACCACAAACACACCTGGGTTGGAGAGGAGCTCCCTCTTCCAATGCCCTTTTCCTTGGCAATACATGCAGACATCATTTGCCTTGGACCGCTGAGATTCATGGACCTTCCCTTTCCCTTTGCTCGGTCCAACCGGAGCAACAGGGACGCCCGGAGCGCGAGCAGGGGCCACAACCGTCTTCCCTTTGCCCTTCTTCCTCTTCTAGCGTCCGGCCCTCTTGCCATTCGCCTTGGAGGTCGAAGCCTCTCCTATCAATACCGCCGGCGCCGACTTGTAGGTCGTTGCCTCGTATTGGACCAGCATGTTGATCAACTCATGAATAGACTTCTCAAGTCCGTTCATGTTATAGTTTACAACAAACGGGTCATAGGATGGAGGAAGCGACTGGAGGATCACGTCAATGTACGTGTCATTGTTAAGCCCAGCTTTAAGGTCCTCGAGTTTCTCCACTAAGGAGAGCATCTTGACCCCATGACTTTGTACACACGCTCCTTCAGCAAGCTTGGTGCCAAAGAATGCTTTTGTGGCGGCATATCTAATATGCCTATCCGGCAAGCCTACCTCCCACAAATACTTGAAAGTGTGGGGTTGCCCCGCATATGTCAAGAGATTAGTAGGAGATAAACTGGACTCGAGGTCTAGTTTATGCAGGTTCATCGGCTATCCAAAAGAAACTGCGGGGTATTATTTCTATGATCCCTCCAAGCAAAAGGTTTTTGTCTTGCGAAACGCAGTGTTCTTGGAAAAAGGTTTTCCATCGGATAGTCGACGCGATGAGGTACTCTTTGAGGAATAAAGTGAAGTACCCCATGAGGCGGCAGTGACATCTAAGCCAGTGGTTCCCACTGATATTATTCCAGTCCTCCGTAGGTCGGCCAGAGTATCCCATGCACCTGATAGGTATGGATTTCTGGGCTTGACCGGTCAGTTGGATAATGATCCAAAGACATACGGAGAAGCGATGTCGGACATTGATTCGGACAAGTGGCTTGAGGCCATGACATCCGAGATGGACTCGATGGGTACAAACAAGGTTTGGACCCTAGTAGATCCACCCAAAGGGGTTAAAACCCGTAGGGTGTAAATGGGTCTACAAACGTAAGCTTGGAGCTGACGGGGAGGTTACGACCTTCAAAGCCAGGCTTGTGGCGAAAGGTTACACTCAGCGACCCGGGGTCGATTTTGAGGAAACCTACTCGCCCGTAGCAATGGCCAAGTCCATTCGGATACTGCTTGCCATAACAGCATGGTATGACTATGAAATATGGCAGATGGACGTGAAAACGGCCTTCCTCAACGGTTTCGTAGAGGAAGAGATCTATATGGATCAGCCGGAAGGTTTCATAACTGTTGAAGAAGAGCAGAAGGTCTGCCGTCTCCAAAGGTCCATCTATGGCCTCAAACAAGCTTCCCGAAGCTAAGACATACGTTTTGATGAAGTCATAGGGGGATATGATTTCATCAAGAATGAGTCTGATCCTTGTGTATACAAGAAGATCGGTGGGAGCTCAGTTGCGTTTCTAGTGCTTTACGTGGATGACATCTTGCTCATTGGGAATGATGCTAAGATGTTGGGTACCACTAAAGCTTGGTTGTCAAACACAATTCTCCATGAAGGATATGGGCGAGGCATCCTACATCCTTGACATCAAGATCTCCAGGGATAGATCTAGAAGGATGTTAGGAATGGCCCAGTCCTCGTACATTGAGAAAGTCTTGAAGAGATTCAAGATGGAGAACTCAAAATAAGGATTCCTTCCTATGAGGCATGGAATTAAGTTATCCAAGAAGCAGTCTCCTAAGACTGATGAGGAGCTTAAAAGGATGTTGGACATCCCCTATGCTTCAGCCGTAGGCAGCATACAGTATGTTGTTCAGTGCACTAGACCTGATGTGGCTTTCGCTTTGAGCGTAACTAGCCGATATCAGTCGTGTGCCGGGGAGGCACACTGGAGTACAGTCAAGACTATCCTAAAGTACCTGGAAAGGTTAAGGACATGCTCTTGATCTATGGCGGTGGAGAGTTGATACTGGAAGGCTATAGCGACGCTAGCTTCCAGTCGGATGACGATGATGCCAAGTCTCAGTATGGTTTTGTATTCAGACTTAATGGTGGTGTGGTCGCTTGGAAGAGTTCCAAGCAGGCTACCACGGCGGACTCCACCACAGAGTCTGAATACATAGCAGCTTCGAAAGCTGCTAAGGAGTGGTTGGGTTGATGAACTACATCCAAGGGTTGGATGTAGTACCTAGCATTGCTAAGCCTGTAATTATCTTTTTATGATAACAACGGGCCGATAGCGCTAGCAAAGGAACCGAGATCTCATCACGATCCAAGCATATTCTTAGACGCTACCATCTACTTAGAGAGATGGATAGCAGGAGTGACGTTCGGTTGGACCGAGTCAGCTCCGCAGAAAACATAGCAGATCCACTTGCTAAGCCCATGTCGCAAGTTTCCCACACTCACCATCTGAATAAGAGGTTTGAGGTCAATAGGTGATTGGCTTTAGGTCAAGTGGGAGATTTGTTAGAATAGGTGACCAGAAAGCCAATAGGTTTGGCGATTTGTAAGCTATCTGACAACTTGATGTAAATGTAATATTATTATGTGATGAATAAGATGAGTGTTCGTCACCAATGGTACCTTCTTTGTTGCGCTCATCTTACATTTGTTAAAATGGTGTTTAACTTATATCGTAACAAAGCCCACAGACCATGGTTAACAACTCGTGCAGTTGGGCCACGCATTGGATGGTGGTCATGAAACCAACTGATTAAGAGTTGGGTCTGAAACGTTCCAAGTCGAGGACATCGAGACAGGGCATCGAGAGTCCTATTGAGACTTGCGTCAAGAGTCGTGTTCATTGGATGAGTGTCGTGTTTCATCGGCGACAGGCGTGGGACGCCTACACGATCTTGATGGGTTGGTCGACTGGGGTCGAGCCGATTGGACTGACTCGAGGGGATCATCATATGGAAGCCTTGGAGGCTTGATCGGTATGATTGGTTTTCCCCGGTTCCGATAGTACGGGAGTAATCCTTAGACTTGAGGGATCATGGCAGTCGCGTGCACATGACGGCTGTATCTTGGATCTGGCGAGAGGTAATCATTCTGTAAGATGATTATCACAAGCCTTGTCCAGTGCAGTCGGAATGTGTAGCGAGGACGATGGATTCCAAGAAGAGGATCCGTCCCCTGTCAGTATGTGACAGAGGTATCTCCTATGCACTCGGAGACACGTTCATGCTGTTTCAAGCTGTGGCCACAGTGGTTGGTCGAACAGGGAATGGTTTTCTGTGTCGACGCAATGAAGCATACGTGGTCTCGAGTATTAAGCATAGTTGCCTAGTCAAGGATGGGAACCGACGCCCAATTCCATACCCTAGACTAAGGCCGGGAGACGGTAGACGGAAGGATCGTACTCGTATGAAATCGGCACCTAAATGTTCACGCCAATTCACCTAGTCTCTAGTGCCATGGACCGTTGCTAGACGGCCACCCATGGTAACGGGCCCTTGTGGGACAAGGGCCCAAGTCTAGTTGAGGGTGAACCTAAAGGGTCAAACACAAATCACCGAGGAGGTTGAGAGATCGACTTGGAGTCAATCTCGAAGGATAAATAAGTAATTGGATTACTTAAGGGAAAGTCCATTGGATGGACGGGCCGATATTGTATCGAGCTTTCATTTAATCGGTAAATTGGATTTTCGATTAAATATGGAAAGTTGAGACGTTGAGACGTTGGATCTTTTAATTGGATTAAAAGATCAACGAGAATAATTTAAATGGACACTAAATTGGATTTAATATTGAGTTTGTCATAATTGGATTACGATAAAACCCAATCCGTTAAATTATACCCGAGAGGAGAAATAATTCCTATTTTGGAATAGGAAGAAGTTGGACTTCTTCCCTTAATTAAACATGGCCGACATGCTCCCTTGGAGGAAGCAAAATCAGCCATGTTTCATGCTAGGTGGTATGTTGACTTATCTCTTTTGAAAAGAGACAAATCAACTCCAATCAAGCTCTTCCCTTTTGGTATGATTTGATCATACCATAAATTTTGGTAGGCTTGATTGAAGAATTGATGGTGATTGATTGGAACGAACCTAGACATTCTTGGATGAACCTAGACACATTCCAATAATCACATTAATTATGTATATATATTAGAATATACAACACCAAGCATAAGTGATTCATTATTCATCTTTTTCTAGGAAAAAGAGAAGACAAAAATCCTCTCCTCTCTCTCAACCCTCGGCCCTCTCTCCCTCTCCTAAACTTGTGTTCTTCACTTGATTTTGAATCAAGAAGAAGAACAAAGTAAGTTTAAGAGAGCACTAATTCATAGTGTTCTTCTCTTAAACCGATTCCTTCTTAAACCCGTTCTTTTCTAGCAAGAAGAACATGTGTTTCTTCCGGTGTGGTGTGGATCACCTTTGAAGAATCCATACGTTTGGATTTCGTGGACATTCCGGTAAGGAACAACACTAGTAGCCGGGAGCATACGCTAAACAATCAAAGGTAACGGTTTTACTACGCTTTGATTGATTTAATATACATCTATGCCCTATGTGTTTAAATATATGTTTCTAATATTTACACATCCTACATCGAACGCCCGATTGAGCACCCAAGGGTACACCCCTTGGGAGTCGTTTATTTAAATTAGATTTAAATTTACGCACTATTTCCTCGCTTTCTCGCTTCCGCTCGCGCTCCCTGGCGGATCCGCTTGTCCTTCAGATACTTCGATCCTTGTGGTGCTACTGGATTCCAGTACACAGTATTAGCGTTGTTCTTTCTAAAACTTGAGCTATAGATGTGAGAAATGGCAAGTTCAGACAATGGCGGTGACAATTGATCCTTCAAAAGAAACACTTCCCTTCCCATTGTAGCAGGATCTGTTGTTCCACCTCCCGAGCAAAAAATAGGGGGCGCAATGCTCCAGCTCCAACTTTTGACCCCGTAGCACTGCCTGTTTTGCCAACTTGCTTCTGTGAGCAGCTCCGCCAGTTCATCGTCAAGACCATAAACTCTACTTTCCCAGGCTCCCAATCTAGTGGAGTAGGACAATCCTCCCTAAAGGGATCGATACAAGCACGTGATGTTGAATAAACAATGAAAGTGATAAATAAAACAATAAACGGGCTCATATCCTACGTGAACTTTACTATTCGTGCACTTGCACACCAACTAGTTGATGCAATTCAAAGGGTAAATACCTTTTCAAGAGTAGTGGAGTGTCCTAGTCTCAAAAGCTCTCCTTCAATAATTGTTTCTTACTTTGTCCACACAAGAGCAAATCTATGCTCTCTCTAGCAAGTCCATACAAAATACCAACTTGGGTCTCTTTGAGGTTTGCTAGAAACTCAAGAGAGGGGACTAGAACAACACTTCTCTTTAAGGAAGAACAGATATACAAAAGACAAATGAAGCAAGATATGTATATATATATTATATATATATATACACCAAGGCTCCAACTCCTTCTATATATAGAGGTAGTGGTTCCTTCAAGTCAATGGTAGGTGAGCTCTACTCATGAGGATGCAAACCCCTAATCAAGGACCTTTAATGCATGGTAGGTTCTTGTGGTCCCTTGAGGGTTTCATGAGGCTTTACCACAATTGAATTAAACACACTCCGATTTTAGTTTAGTAATTAATTTATCCAATCAATTAATTTCAATCCACATCAAATCTTAATTTAATTCTTACACCTAAGAATAATTAATCTAATTAATTAATTCCAAATCCCAAATATTTAATTAATCCAATTAACTAAGAGTTTGATTTTCCTATCATATAGGACCTCAATTGAATAATTCTATTACTTGAATGATTAATTTAAACTTCTTTAAATTAATTCTCTCTCTTTCTCTTCCGGTGGCAATTCAATAATTAATTCATTTTATAAGTTTTGTTTCTAAAATATTTACCAAACACTTTTTAAAATTTTATAAACTTTTAAACATTTTATAAAATATTTTGAAAAATTTATAAATTTGCCAAAACACGGTCTATGAAGTTGGGTTTTCTTATGTGGATAAATAGGTAAAATAGACAATTCAAGGGGTCTACTAATGACTGTCAGGGGGTCTATTAATGCAGGAATGAGTATTTAGGAAAGCATCCTTTAAAAAAAGAGACAAAATAAGAGCTCAATAGGCTAATTTGTGTTACTACACCTGTATTTTTTATTGTCATATCAATTTGGTCTGGTTTGCAGAAGCATAACATATAGTGCTAAAAGTATATGCAAACCTGACCCCAAGCTCGTATAATATGATGATTGGTCAAGATACTCAACTCCATGAAAATTATCACCTACCTTCTATTGGGGATTTAGACTTGAACCCTCCTCCCATAGGTAACATGGTACAAGAGATAGGGCAAACATGGTTCTCGGTGTTGATTAATGGGTCCCCAGAAATGTGAGTTCTTTGATAGCTTGATCGCGTCTTTGGGGTCGACGATTGGCGGTTGGGAGAAAAAGTGTCTCTCCTACGGGGGTAGACTACAACTCATCAAATCGGTCTTGCTCTCCATCCCTATTCACCTCTTGTCTGTGATTAAACCACCGAAGGGCGTACTACTCTGGATAGAAAGAATGCTTAACAAATTATTTTGGGGTTCATCCGACACAGTCAAGTGGCTCCATTGGTCCTCGTGGCACCAAATCTGCTTCCCTATTGAGGAGGGGGTTCTAGGGGTGCGCCGACTCTCTCATGTGGTGGACGCCTTCGCTTATAAGCTTTGGTGGCTTTTCCGCACGAGCACTTCACTTTAGGCTGAGTTTTTGAAAAGAAAATATTGTAAACGAGCGTTTCCTGTCTCCTCGAGATACTTCACGGTGGGATCGCTGCAGTGGCGGCAACTCAAACATGCTCAGCGCAGTGTAGAAGAACATATTTTTTGGTCCCTAGGGATGGACGAGTTATGTTTTCGACATGACAATTGGTTGGGGGATGGTGCATTGGCCGACCTCGTTCACCCTCCCTTATCCTCTTCACGAACGAGTTTCATATTATTGGGCGAGCGGAGAGTGGGATTTTCACAAACTCACACGTGTTTTGCCCGTGTATTGGGCGCGACGGGTGGCGGAAACCCCCTTCGATGGAGAGGTCCCTAACACGCCTTTTTGGAAAGGTCAATTAGATGGCTCTTTCTCTCTTAAGTCCGCTTGGAACTTGGTGCGTCAAACGGCGATTCAACGCCCTCTACTCACAAATCTATGGCACGCTACCATCTTACCTACAGCTCTATTTTTACATGGAGGCTGCTACACAATTATCTCCCCGTCGATGAACGCCTCAAGGAGAAGGGGCTTCTCATAGCGTCTAAGTGCTTGTGTTGTAGGAGCTGCGAATCGGTGGAGCACTTATTCCTCTCTAGCCCCGTTGTGCAGGAGGTGTGGCAGTTTTTTAGGCAGTGGTTCCAGCTGCAGCCGCCTCAGACCCGGGTCGTTTCCACCATGCTCCACTTTTGGCGACTGCCCTCTCCCTTCGCCAAGTGTGGTCATGTCCGCATCCTTATTCCCCTCCTCGTATTATGGTTTGTCTGGAAGATGAGGAATGCCGTGAAGTTTGGTGGTGCCCGACTGACGGCGGCAACGGTTATTAGACGTGTGGTGGCGTATTTGTGGAGGGTGTACAAGGGAAACAGCTTCACAATGGCACATTAGCGAGGGGACCTTTTGGTGGCCCAATGGCTCAGGTTCTCCTTCAGAGCACCTCCTCTACCGAGGCCGGTCACATGCTAATGGAAACCCCCAGGTATAGACGTATGGAAACTGAATTGTGACGGGACATCCAAGGAAAACCCGGGAATTTCTGGTGCGGGAGGACTCATTCAGGATTTCAGGGGGCGACTGCTCCTTGCTTTCTATACTTTCCTTGGGGTTCAGACTAATACTTTTACAGAATTACATAGGCTGGTGCATGGGTTGCAACTAGCGCATGACAAGGGCTGCCGTGACATATGGGTGAAGCTGGATGCATCGGTGGTTATTCTGATCATTCAAACACATAAGGGGCACCGGCGTCTTCGGCACTTGCTGACTGGCCTCCGAATGCTTATGCGGCATATGAACGTTCATTTTTCTCACACTTACAGGGAGGCCAACCAACCGGCAGATTTCCTTGCCAATCTTGCATGCGAGCTGAAGAAGGATGGTACGTTGTTGCAGGCTCATGGATATTTAGCGTCGTTGATTAGATGCGACGTCCTCTTCCCGAGCTTCAAGTTTCGATAGGTTTGATTACTTTTTTTGGTGTAAAGGGTGGAAGTACGCCTTTTTTCCAGTTTTTAGCTTGTATAGAAAAATTTTTTGGGAAATCAATAAATGGGTAGGGGTCCTCGCCAAACCCCCTGCCTAGCAGGCGGCGTTCTTAAAAAAAAAAAGAGAGAGGGGAGACGTCCAAGTGGTCCACTGCAACACTTAACGCCTCCAAATCTTGTAGCTGAGCCCCACAGGCCATGATTTGGAGTGGCTGAAAAGGCATTGTCACAATACATCATTACATAGAGATCTCCAACTCAATCTCGTTGGTCTTCTAGCCGAGATCATGAGGCATATGTAGTCCCTAAGGATATCGAACAAAGGTAGCGAGATATGGGAGATCCCATTGAGGAGGAAGAGGAAGGGGCGAAGCAAAATCCATCGCTGGATAAGGATTGAAATCCCTCCCCTTAGCCGACTTCCTACCCGTAAGACTCAGGGAAGGCGAGGACATAATGTGCAAGACACATACAGTGTCAATCCTCTTGTATCATGTGAAAGAGGAGTTGCTAGGTGTAGAGGCTAGCCGCTCTTGCCCTTGGCAATGGTGCGTCCCAACATACCCTTTTACAACAAATGAATTAGCAAAAGTATTACAAATCGTGACTGAAGATCGACCCCCTATTTGAATGAATAACCGTCTCTTAAAATATATTTTTCTAATATTTGAAAAAATGATGCATACAACCTTCATGTCCAAGGGGTTTTTTGCATTTTCCAAATGATAGGGTGATTTTTTGTATCTTTTTTATTATAGATTTTTTTTTTAATTTTTTGAAAAACATAGGAGAATATGTTGCATTTACCTCGTAGATTATGTCATATTGTGGGCAAATGCGTAATGGGAAAAATTTGGAAGTAATTTTGAAAATATTTGGAAGTAATTTTGAAAATATTTGGAAGCTATACAAAAACACCGTGTTGCTGCTAGCTTCTTTCTTTATTTGGAATCTTCAATATATCAATGGTTTTTTTGTTTTTACGGGTCAAAACAACACACTGATTTTTATTTTTATTTGTATTTTTTGTTTTTCAACAATATTTGCGAAAAGCATATGGAAGGACGATTGTTTTGAGCAATTTACATTCACTCTCCGCATAAGTCGACTTTTATGTATAAATTGTTGTTTTTTGTTTCTCGAGAAAAATTATCGTACTCTCTTTTTTTTAAGGGAAAAAAAATAGACGAGAAAATTGTACTTTTTGTACCATATAATAAGTTCACTTTCAATTTAGTTTTGTATGTAACACTTTTATCACATTGCGTCCCATATATTTAGAAAAGTTCTCAATGTTTGTCCCACGTGACTTTTTCAATAAAAATTGTACAGAAAAGTCACGTAGCCGTTAGTGAATGCATGTGATGTTGTGGTTTTGGTGAGAAAAAAAGGTCTTTATTAGAGGAAAATGAAAGCTAGGGCTCCCAATAATATTTTTGCACCTAAAAAATTGATTTTGCAAGCTGCAAGGATGTCATGTCAACCGAGAGTAGAAGAAGTCAGGAGATTGAAAAACCCACATGTTATTATGGGAGGAAGGCGTATTTGAGGACTTTACGGACATACAATAATCCATTTAAAAGGTTTTACAATTGTGGGAACATTGCAAATGGGTGTGATTTTTTTGTTTGGAGGGGGCAAAGCATTAAGCTCTTCATCTCGTAGCGACATCCTCTCGCTTCATTCATTGCTCTGCCTTATTGTATACTGTGATTTTCCCTCCAATTTCTTAGATTCCAAATTTATTTTTTGGGTGGTTAAAATTAGGGTTCTTCGTTTTGGGGACATTTTTAGCAAATTAGGGTAAGGGAAATGAAATCTCGTTTCTTCAAGTCAACTATAGTATTCATGTGATTCTTACATGCAATTTTTCTCCTCCAAAATCATACTTTAACTGCCATGCTTAATTCATATGACTTTTTCATTAAAATTTGAATGGAAAAATTATTTGGGACTGATATTGAAATTTTTTCTATATATATGGAATTTAAAAGTGAGAAAAGTATAAAATATGAGACTAAATTAAACATTAGCCTATTATATCTATACTCTATATAAATGTGTGAATACTCAATTTGTTTGTTCCCCATTGTGAAAAGATAAATATACCCTCATTTATATATTATTAATTATTTATATTACAGATTTTGGAATTTTTAACAATTTAGAATTCTAAATATTCTAAACCTCCTCCATATAAATTTAGGATAAAAAACCTAAATCGTGAATCATGAATAAATCCAATTATATAGAATTTTAATAAACTGCTTCTAATAGTGAATCGTGAATGGGCCCAATTACACAGACCTGTCACGCATTAAATTTTAATAACATTCACAGAAAATTATATTATAAAATTAGTTGTAGAAAAAATAAAATTATATAAGAATAACGTTTAAGAGTCTTAATTGCTCTAAACTACTTAGAGAATTAATAACATATTCAACTAAAAAAATTAATATGCCAAATAATATTTGAAGACAATTACTTTGCTAGAAGAAATCTTAATTATATTAAGAAAGTTTTAATTTACCATGACGCATTAAAATTTTAAAAAACTACACATGAATAATATATAAACTAATCTAAACTTATATATATAATAACAAAAAGTATCAAATTTAATTACAAACTAAAATTGAGATATGGATATGATATTATTAAATTGAAATTGCTTGTAAAAATTCAACTATTGAGTGAATCTCGTAGTACTTGATTTTTTTAGCATTAGATAATCGTGCTTTTACATCTATTATTTTTTGTATTAGTTAATATAATAAAAGTATTACAACAAATGTAACATAAAATAAAATTAAGAAATTATACTAAAAACATATGGAATTAAAAATTACAATATAAAGGAAAAAAATAAAATTTTATCCAATAATATTTCAAAATTTAGTAGGCAATAAAGCATGTAAATAATACTTTGACAATATTTAAAAGTTGATACTAAAATATAATTAACATTAGGATCTTACAATACAAAATATTGGTAATATTATCCAATTAAATTATATTTTATAATAATAGTCAATAGATAATTAGATTGTAATCATTTAGCATCAATAAATTAAAAATAAATAACATTCAAAATATAGTAAAAGAAAACATATTAAATACACAAACATAATATAGCAAAATCAAACAATAGCAAAGAGACACAATAAAATCCACATATAAAAATTGATTAGTTTTATTAAAATGGAATTTCTTCTAAAATAGAATAACGAATAAGTATCAAAATTTAATTACAATAAAAATTATCAATTTGATTGAATTTAAAAAAAAAAAAAGCTAACTGATTTATTTTATTTTAGTATTAATAGTTTAAAAACACCATGTCCCCCTTTCCCTGCACCCCCAAGACATTGAGATGAAGAGTATAAATAGTAATATAATAAATAATTTAGTTTAAAATCTTATCTTATTGAGTAGTCAATTAACTAACATAATTCTAGGTCCTAACGAGACATATATAACTACTCTTATGCTTTAAAGGTGCATAAAGTTGTAACATTTGGTCCCCTTGTATTATTATTATTATTATTATACACTTAATACCCATATGATATTTTCTTTTGAATATCCAGAGGAAAAGGTGTTATGAACCAAAATTGCTATTTTTTAATATATATAGGACCGAAAGTGAGAATCCCAAAATTATTAATGGACCAAATTAAAATGGAAAGGACCTAAGTTACGGGCTGAAAAATGTTATCTCCCCTTATGAAAATAAAAAAAGTAAAACGGTGAGTAAACATTAACACAATAACAATTAAAAGTATAAAATTTTAAAATAATTATATTCTAACACATTAGTACAATTACATTTTCATGTTAGAAAAATTAATAAATTTTGAGAATAAACTTAGTACAATAAAATAATAAATAAAAACTGAGTTAATTATGTTGAAATTAGAAAAAAAATGATAAATAAATAAGCCAATGAGATTAATATATATTTTCCAATAATAAATTTATCAAAATAACTTAAAAGTCTAAAAAGCATGAGTACTAAAGAGAATAAAAATTGATATATGAATAGAATATTATTAAATTGAAATTGCTTATGAAAACTCAACTATTGAGTGACTCTCTTAACACTTGATTTTTTTTGTATTAGATAATCCTGAATATTTTACTTTTACATCTATTGTTTCTTTTATAAAGGTGAAAAATAAAATTTTATATAATAATATTTCAAAATTTAGAAGCTAATAAAATATGTAAATAATGCTTTGATAATATAAAAAAAGTTGATACTGAAATATGATTAACACATGTTATAGGATCTTACAATACAAATATTGGTACTATGGTCCAATTTGATTATAGTTTTATAACAATAGGCAATAAATAATTGGTTTGTAATAGTGTCAATAAATTAAAAATAAATGACATTCAAATATAGTAGTAAAAGAAAACACACAACACACACATACAAAATGTAACAAAAAAAAAAAAAAACAAAATTAAAGAACAGAAAATAGGCATAATAAAACCTACAAATAAAATTGATCAATTTATTTTATTATATTGGGATTTCTTCTATCCAAGATAAGGAACTTTGACTAATTATTTTTATTTTAATATTAATTTTGGAATATCATTATTTTATATTTTCATATTAATTGGTTTGATACATAATAATGTAATAATCATTAGTGAATATACGAAATACAAAATTTCAATTTTTGGAAATATGTTTTTATTCAATAATACCAATTAAATTTAGAAAGTGAATTACAAATAATAGAATTGAATAATTTTTTTATCAATTTAAATAATTATTATCAATCTTTTTGAAAATATAATTATATAATACTAATATTTCAATGAAAAAAATATGAATAATATCATGAACCTAACATAAATGATATATTTACTTTTAAAAATATATTTGTACATGTACACGTCATACTTTCCAGTATAACGAAAAGTGCGATTTTCTCAAAATAAGTGGTAGAGTTTCATTCAACTAAAAACCCAACGAAAACGGTGGGCGTCCTCTGCAGATGCATTACCCCTAAGCTGTCCTAATTTGTCGCATGTGTTGAGAAAATTTGTCGCCCCTTATTTCATGAAATACATGTGCTGTTTCAAATGTTCCAACTGTCCCAAAATAGTCTACTATTGTTGCTCGAGAAAAATGTCGGAAATTATATTCATTTTTCGAGAGGAATATAAAATGACATTTTGAAAGTATTAATATTTTATATTATTACTTTGAAAGAAACGTGTTAATCTAGTTGTCGGTTTTTGTTACTAAACATTATCATAATTATATCTATACTATTATAAAGAGAAAGGGTCTTATAAACACAAAAGAGTAGTTTTTATACCACTACAACCAAATTATTATCTATACTATTATAAAGAGAAGGGGTCTTATAAACACAAAGTGGTAGTTTTTATACCACTACACCAAATTATTATAATACCAAAAATACCCTTCAACTTCTCAATTCATGTAATGGAATTAACTATTCAATTAAGTTTCTTATAAAATTAATTCCATGCAATTATATGTACCCAAAAATTAAATGTACTCCTACTTTATTTAAGTTTATTAATAATTGGAATAGTAATAACATATTAATATTGATGTTGCATGTATATATAATCATCGTTATCAATATACCATATATTGTACAAATTTTAAATTTTGAATTTAATTTGAGTAAAATATGTATTGATAATTAATGCATTAGAAAAAGTTATCAGACATTTTTTGTATATGAAGTTGTAAAAGCAGTGACAAATTTTAGCATATAAGAACAAATTTTGAGTCCATAAAATAAAAGCATTACTAAAAATTATGCATGTGGGTACTGCGTGTCATAAAAGTATTACTAAAAATTATGCGCGTAGGTACTGCGTGCCACAGTTTCTAGTTTTTATATAATTGAAAGCACCGTTTTAACGTCTCAAATATTATTTTTGTAGTTTTTTACTTATTAATTATTTTATTAATCTCCAACTTCCGATTTTTGTTCTCAATTCTCTATTTCTCTCTTTTATCAACTTTCATGTCTCTTTTTCCTCTATAATTTCTCATAACTTTCTTCTATTTTTAATATCTTGTTTATTCAATTAATATAGATATATATATATATTAAAACATAATAGTTCATTCTCAATTTATAACTAATTGTCCACTCATTTGAAGTGCCACATATACTAATAATTAATCTCATAAATGTGTTAAGATTTTATTTAAACCATGAGGTTTATAACTTGTAATAGCACCATTTTTATTTTTATAAATAATATCTTAACTTAATTTTTTTTGTATATAGTAAAATGATGTAATTAAATCATAATTTATAAAAGGCCAAATTGTATAATATTCCCATGTATTTAAAAACTCAACTAAAACCCCCATGTGTCTATGATATAGGTGAAAAATCCATTCGCTTTTCTTAAAAATCTGGCTCCGTAATTACACCTAATGCCGTTAAACTTTATATCAAATGATCGTTATAATCATTTTTATTATATATTATTTCTTATTTTAATGATATTCGTTGGGCCTTTTCTGAATTTATAAAAACTATAAGATCTAATCAATTCATCTTAACCATTAGAGCTCACAAGCTATAGGATTTTGGGCAACCACCATTGCCCAGCACAGATATGGGTGACGGCGGTCGCTGGTGGCCCAGAGCTGATCTAGGCAGCAGCGACTGTCGTCGGCAAGATTATTTAACAATTATTACAAATTTAAAATTTTAAGTTTAAGTGCTTAGAAAATTAAGAAAATTAACTAAATTTTTTCAAATATAAATAATTTAAAGAAAGTATTAAATTATCATAATAAATATGTATAATGGTAATTTAAATTTAAATATAATTTATTAAAATATATTTAAACTAAATAGTAGTTTAAGTTAGTTAATAATATATAATTATTATAATTAATTAATAATAATATTAATCTAGATATTTAAATTTAAAAAGTGAATTTTAGTATACTAATATGTGCATTGTGATTTTAATTTACATTTTCAATTAAAATTATAATTTAAAAAAAAAACTATATTTTTTGTTATTTTGATATTTAACAAAATATATTTAAGAAAAAATAATTTATTTTTTCAGGAGAGAGGAAAGTAAAAAAATCAATATAAAAAAGCTTAAACCAAGTGAGTTCGAGTATGGTTCATTATACATACATCATAGGGACATTTTAATCAAGTAAAGATGAAAGAAGGAACAAAACAAGAAAAAAAAAAAAAAAAAAAAATACAGAATCACACGCGGGGTTCTGCAAACTAAGTGGGTTTCTCTGCCAATTTTTTTTTAACACGTTGAAATGTTTAGTTTTGTTTCTTTCTTTTTTTTTTTTTGAGAAAAAGACCCCAAGGGTACTTATGTAAATGACAAGAGTTCACATATGTGGAAAACAAGAACACACGTGAAAGACAAAAGCAAAGAAAGCGTAGCCAAAAGAAAAAAAAAAAAAACATCAACACAAGCAGCAATGACTTCTATGGAGGAAGGTGCCTCTGAACTATGGCAAGCAGATCCGAGGCGTCCCCCGCCCCACCTTCGTATAGGCAGCGGTTCCAGTGGTGCCAAAGGGCCCAGCAGATGGTGAGGAAGAAAACGAAATCTCCACGATCCAGTGTTCGATGAGTGTGACGCAGCCAGTCGGCCATGCCAACCGGCGAGCTGAAGATCGCAACACTAGGGATCAGTGACAGGGCCCAAACCAGCCGGGCGAATGGGCACAGAACCATGATATGCGCCAAACCAGACTCCGTCTCGCCACACCAAACAAACAGTTCGTCAACCAAGACGCCATGCCTCCGGAGATTCACCTGGGTCGGTACGGCATTGTGGCAGTAGCGCCAAGCGAACAAGAGTACTTTCAGGAGGGCTTTGGCGCGCCATAGGAAACTCCACTGTCGGGTACCGTCGTCTGAGCTGGTTTCCCCCGCGCTGTCGAGGCGCAAGGCAAGGTAGTAGGCACTCATAACCGAGAAACGGAGATGAGGGTCGAAGTGCCAACCCCAAGCGTCTTCAGCGTCCACCCTTAGCCATGTGAGCACGATCCAGTCGGCGTCGATTGGCGAGAATTCGGCCTGGATCCGTGTTGTGTCCCAAAGTCCGTCGGCGCCAAGCAGATTCGCCACCACTGAGTCCACGGGCAGTGTGCGTGCAGGAAGAACCGGGCGGTAAGTGGAGGGCCGAGGGATCCAGGGATCGAGAAATGTCTGGGTGGCACGTCCATCCCCCATTAGCCGCTGAGCGCCGGCATGAAGCAGTGGACAAGCTCCACAAATAGACCGCCACGCGAAGGACGGGCTGCTACGCCCTACTGGGAGGTCGAGAACCGAGGCTCCGGGGAAGTACTTAGGCTGCAGCACTTGGTGAAGAAGGCCACCAGGGTAAGTGAGAAGCCGCCAAGCTTGCTTGCACAGGAGGGCTTCGTTAAATTCCTTGAGTCGTCGGATACCCAACCCTCCCTCAGACTTGCTGTGGCACACCTCTTTCCATGCCTTCCAATGGATTTTCCGATCCCCCTCTTGGTGCTAGAAAAAGGCCGCTGTCATACTCTCGATATCCCGGAGAAGGGCGTCCAGGAGGCGGAAACATCACATGGCGTACGTGGGAATTGCCTGGATAACAGCCATGATCATCACAACCCTACCCGCCTGTGACAACTTCTTGGCCGCCTAACCGTTGAACGCCCCCCAGAGTCTGTCCTTCAAGCCTTCAAAAACCGCCCTCTTTGACCAGCCAACCACTGCCAACAATCCAAGGTATTTATCATGCTTGTCTACCACCGGGATCCCCACAAGAGAGGTGAGCTTAGCAAGGAGGGCCGGGAGCGTGTTCTTGCTGAACACGGCGGTCGATTTGTCCAAGTTGATCGCAAGCCCGGAGACGGACTCGAAGGTTCGAAGCACGGCACAAATACGGAACAGGGCCTCTCTCGTGGCTTGGCAAAACAGGAGGGTATCGTCTACGAAGAGTAGGTGCGTGATGCGACTGGCCCGCACCCCTTTGAGCATGCCCCGGCTTTCCTCCGCCTGGATGAGACAACTGAAAATCTCTGCACAACAAAGAAACAAATAGGGGGAGAGCGGGTCTCCCAAACGGAGGCCCCTCTTCGGCTTCAGATCACCAAAGCAATCACCATTAAGCAAAAAGGAATAAGAGACAGTTGACACACATTGCATAATAAGTGACACAAAACTCGAATGAAAGCCTAGTCTAAGGAGCATTCGTTCAAGGAAAATCCACTCTACCCGGTCATAGGCCTTACTGATGTCGAGTTTGAGCGAGGCATGGCTGGTTCGACCCTGGTACTTATGTGCGAGAACATGATTAAGCTCGTGAGCCACAAGGAAGTTGTCCGTGATGAGTCGGCCGGGGACGAAGGCGGGCTGATGGGGTGAAATGATAGTGTCAAGAAGAGGTTTAATGCGATTGGCAAGGACTTTGGAGGCTATTTTGTAGGTGACATTATAAAGGCTGATAGGACGGAAAGCCGACACAGTTTCAGGGTTGGCAATTTTAGGCAGAAGGACAAATGAGTAGCGTTAAGGGTAGGATCGAGGGAACCCCCGTTAAGACAATCAAGGACACATTTAGTAGTAGCGGGACCCACAAGATGCCAGTAATTTTGGAAGAAGATAAGAGAAATACCGTCCGGCCCTTCAACGGGTGCATCTGAGAGAGTCCCGTCTTGACCTCGTCCGTGGTGAAGGGGCGGCTGAGCTCCAGATTGGCTACGTCCGAGACCTTCGGCCTGCGTGAGGCAGTCATCAATCGCCTGAGGGTCCGGGGCTGTGGAGCGGAATATGTCGGCGAAGTGAGTTAAGATAACACCCTGAATCTCTGCTTTCTTCATGCAGCTGCGCCCCTGTGCATCCCAAAGCATCTTAATCGCCTTGCAGCGGTGCCGTTCTGTGGCCTGCCCATGAAAGAACGTTGTATTCCTGTCCCCTTCCTTCAACTATAAGGCCTTACCCCGTTGTTTCCACAGAATCTCTTCCCTAGCCAGGAATTCCTCTATTTCCATTCTTAGTCTCTCAATCTGACCCTTAACTTCCATGGTCATCAAACCCTGTTGAACTCTGACAATCTGATCCCCGAGATCTTTCACCCGTCGACGAACATTCCAAAACTGAAGTTTATCCCAAGAGCTAAGGGCGCTGGAGCACTGAGAAATATTATTCCGGAGTACCTCAGCCGATGTGGCCCCAACATTTGCTGCCCACCCTTCCTCGATTATACCTTCACACTCCATGGACTGAGACCATGCAGGCTCAAAGCGGAATCGTCGCCTAGCGGAAACAACATGCCCGTCGACTGGCCCGGACAAACTGAGCAGAAGGGCCGCATGGTCCGAACAAGCAACCGGGATATGGGAAACCACCGTCTCCGAAAAGAGAGTCGACCAACCCCCGGTGCTACAAAACCTGTCCAACCTGGCACGAACCGTTGCTGGGGCTTCCTTGTGATTGCATCACGTGAACGGTAAACCAATAAACCCCAAATCCTATAAGTCATAATCCTCAAGACACTGGTGGAAGGCCTCCATCTGCCATTGCGCCCGGCGCACTCTCCCTTCCTTCTCCGGGGAGGTCAGAATCTCGTTGGAATCCCCCGCACAAACCCACAAGCGGACAGACTGCCCGTGCAGCTGACGGAGCAGGTCCCACGTCTCTTTGCAGTGAGTAACGTCGGGGTGGCCATAGAACCCAGTGAACCGCCATCGCTCGGAGCCGCCGTCGCCCTGGACCGTGGCATCAATATGGTGGAGGGAGTATGATTGAACCCAAACCTCAACATCCTTCCGCCAGAAAAGATCCAAGCCGCCACTGCGACCACGAGCTGCAATACCGACAACATTCAAGTTAAGTTGTTGTTTTAATCAATCATATCTCCTAGCAGTGGACTTGGTCTCGGAGATAAAAATCAAGCCGGGGTTGTGAAACCGAATATGCTCTCGGAGCTTGTGAATTATCCAAGGGGACCCCAACCCCTGACAGTTCAAGGCTAAGATTTTCATGGTTAGCGGCGGGCTGTGCCGCAACCTCCGCAGATAGAACATCAGATTCCTTATCCACCAACGACAGGCGGCGCTTACCGCCCCGAATCACGTCACTTTCCAAATCCAACACTGAGCATCCCCGCGGCCGTTTTCGCTACCCACGTGGCTTGCCCCGACGACTGCTCCCCCAACGGCCCGACTGGCCCCTTGCTGTAAACTGAAGCGGCACCGTGACCAGACCACCCTCAAGCCCATCCTCCGCCATGTCCTGCACCATTACTACCTCCCCCGGCCCGGCCTCCGGGATGGTCGAGGGGACGAAATCCGCTGAAGTTTCGGCCCCCTTGTCTAACACAATCATAGGCTTAAACATATCCGTAGGAACCACTGGCACCCCAGCGTCCGGCTTGGCATTGTCCATAAGCGAGTCCTCCGATCCCTAACCGTCGATCGCCGTCGCATCCGGAACCACCCCTCAGAAAACCGAGCACACCCCTGTCGACCCGGCCTGCCCGGACTAAAGCTCTCGACCAAGACGGCACGGAATCCTTCACGCCGCGCCTCGCCCGTATCCCCCTGCTCCACCGAGACCACCCGTTCCTGTCCAGAAAAGTTGCCAAAGATGGCTGCCCCGCGCAGTTGACTCGGGCTTGGAAACTTGTTTGGCTTGGAACCAGACTCCGGTTCGCGACGAAGAGGCTGCCCGCGCCCCCTAACCGGAAGTGGTGCCCGTAACCATAGGCCATATGGAGAGTCTGAGTCTGGGTCCACAAACCCCTCCTCGAATTGTAGGTCGCAGTATTTGGCTATGTGACCCAACTTCCCACAGAAGTAGCAAAAATTTGGTAGCCGCTCATAGGTTAGACGCACGAGAAGCTCGTCCCCCATGGTTGAAACAATCGGCAAGGCACACGGTAACGGACGGTTAACATTGATGGCCACCCGGAGACGAAGAGTAGCACCCCAAGCACAACCTGTGTCGTCCATGTCCATATCCCGGAACCTACCAATCCTATTCCCGATCAGCGTGGCAACCCCTAGGTTCATCATGCTCAGAGGGAGTTAATGCACGTGAACATGGAATTCACACCAATTAAGATCCACCCGCAGCGGGTTCTCCTTCTCCCCAATGTCGCACAGAATAATGTCATTCTTCTCAAAGCTCCATGGACACCCTTTCAAAGCACAGTTCCTATCAATGACATGATTGAACCGAAGGAGAAAGCGCCCTCCACCAATTTGACGGATATCTATACCTTTCACTAGATTAATCATACCCTGCACGGATGTACAAAACGCTTCAAACCGGGGCACTTTACTATAGAGAAGCCGCCCCACCAGGCACAAACGGTGGGAGTCTGAGTCCGCATGCCATAACCTCT
Organism: Sesamum alatum; assembly: GCA_034509735.1. Classification (NCBI taxonomy): domain Eukaryota; kingdom Viridiplantae; phylum Streptophyta; class Magnoliopsida; order Lamiales; family Pedaliaceae; genus Sesamum; species Sesamum alatum. The sequence continues at coordinate 25,795,711 of JACGWO010000001.1, read as the reverse complement.
GGGTAAAACAAGCTGCTGCCCCTCATCCTCGGTCAAATGTAACCGGCCCCTAAAGCCCACAAGAGCCTCATCCATGCCCGGCCCCTCAAACGATTGATCCTGCCCCATACTGCCTCGCTGCTGACCAACTTCGGCCATAGTCACCCTGCAGTTCGTCCGCCCGCCCACGGCGGCAGAGGCTGAGACGTCACACCCCCGGCCACACCTGGGAAACCACCAAGAGGCAGAAAACAACACCAATATTAGTAAGAGAAAAACGGAAAAACAGAAAAACCAAAAAGGAGACACAAGAGCGAAGAGAGGAGAGAGCGGATGAAAACAGTCCGCGGCACATGGCCCTGAGAGGAGGAGGATGGCGCGACGGAACTATACACGAACGACACCCGCCCAACACATGAAACAACACGCAAAGTAACCCGGCTGCGGCCCCCGTCCGCAACTCGCACACGTCAAGAACCAAAGCCCGCCTGCCGCCCCAGCGACGCCCGATGTCAGTAGGACCACCAACCGTGAAGAGGAGGCTCAAAATCTCCCAGGGTGGCGGCGCACGGCTGGAGCAGATGCAGCAACCGTGAACCGAAAGAAGTTTAGTGAGGGAAGAGAGAAACGGAGACTCTCAGGAAGAGAAAACTTCTTAACAATAATCATACAATATTACCTCACGTGTTCTTAAATTGTGAAATTATACAGCAGATATTACGCCCATATCCTTAAATAGTATAATTATATTATCATATATACACCTGTCATATGATCGATTAATTTGAGATCTTTCCGGCCTATTTGAAATAAAATTTTCCAATGTTTTCCTTTGCCCTGCTGTGCGGCTTTGCAGTTTGTCGATTGAATATTAGTTGCTTAGTGACATGTTTAGTTATTTTGTGAAAATATAAAGGGAAAAAATAGAATTTAGCCGTTAGAAATTGATAAACCGTACAAATTCATCAAAGTACGAAAATAAAAGGATTTTCTGTGCGAGGAAGAGAGCTACCAAATTGTCTTAAAATTATTAATTCCTCAGACTCTCTTTTTTGCAAAGACAGATACGGTTGACATTTAAATCTTTGATTTTTCAATAAACTATATAGTTACATCAATATCTCAAATATTAAATAGTAAATTGATTTTTCAATACATTAATATCTATTAATATATATATATATATATATTTGAAGGAAGTTTTTTTGAATAAATCCTTCAATTTTGACTAAAATTCTAATTTTCTAAAACCTTGATTTTTTTTATTATAACTAATTTTAAGTATTGAAAGTTAATAACTAATCTTTTTTACCATATAATTTTAATTAATTGAAAAGTCAAATCAGCCACAAATTTATTATACGTAAATTGAAAATGAAAATAGCCGCAAATCCATTTTATGTAATTAATCAACCGTAAATTTGCCACCCAATTTTAAGTATGGAAAGTTAATAACTAGTATTTTTTCACCGTAGAATTTTAATTAGTCTGAATGTCAAATCAACCACAAATTTGTTATATGTAAATTGAATATGAAATTAGCCGCAAATCCGTTTATGTAATTGAAATCAGCCGTAGTTTTTTTTTTTTTTCTATAAATTTGCAATCTTCCAAGAGAAATAAGTACACATAAAATTTTATATATGGATGCATGGAGAGAAGATACACTCGTCATATGTAATTGTTCTACATTCTTTACACATACTGATCAAGCAGGTATCAAAGTTTTGCTTTTGTTTGCGTTTTAATTTTTTTTGTTATTATCTCATTCTGTTTTATAATATATCTTTAATTATGTAATTTTTTATGTGTTAGTTATAGATTTATAAAAAAAAAAAAAGAGATTACGAGTACTCAAGCAGGTATGAAATTTTTTCTTTTGCTTGATTTTAAATATTTTTTATTATCTTAATTTGTTCTTTTATAGTTCATGGGTATGTGATTTTTCTGTGTTAATGGGATCTTCAATTCCACAACATAAAAAAAAAAAAATACTTAAGCATGTATGAAATTTTTTGTATTGGTTTTTAATTATCTTATTTTGTACGTATTGTAGTTCATGTATATGTAATTTTTTATGTGTTAATTATAAATTTAAAAAAAAAGATTAAACCCGTATTATTTTGTTCTCCGTGTAATTGATTATGCTCATAATCATTGCAATTAATTTATTTAGAGAATTTAACAGCTTGATCCCATGAGAAATATTATACGATAGACTATATAGCATCATAAAAGATATATGATATATGTAAACATATGTAGCAAATAGAAATGAGAAAAAGACCATTTCTATTTGCATGTGTGATAGGGCCATTGCTAGAGGATAAACTTGACAAGGATTTATAGAGGATTTAGCTTTCTTTGTAGGTTGTTGTGCTTGCACTGTAAGGTGTTTACTTGTGCTTTTCTTATTATGCTGTAAAGCTTTGTCCTGGTGCGTGAGGTCATGGTAGGGGTTTGTAGAATCGTTGCTGTGTTCTGGGAGAGAACTCTTGTAGTTTTGGTTGTTGTTCTAATGATCTTTCTTTTCAAAAAGAAATGAGAAAAAGACATAGAAATTTATTTCTTTTAGCACGCATGGCACTTTTAATTGCAAAGTTTTATAATTAATCTGAAAATGTAATTATAGTGAAATACTCTGCGACGGACTATATAGCATTATAAAAGGTATATGATATATGTAATCAATAAAATTATAATTTAATTATATTTCTAAATTATGATTAAATTTATAGTTTAGAAATATTTTAAATTTTAGGAAAGTTAAATAAAGAAATATTTTATATAATTAATTAATATTAATAAATTTAAGTTAGAAAAGTATATATAAAGAGATATAGATAAATATAAGTTGTATTCATACACATAAATTAAAAAGTAATATTTATCTTCATAAGAAAAGTTCCCAAAAATAAACTTAAATTTTCATTAATTGTTTAATTTCATTGACTTTTCTAACCATCAGGTGGAACATAAATTATTTTAATAAAAAAGAAGTTTTATACTAATATCTATGTAACAAAATTGCATATCAATATTTTAAATTTTGGGAAAGTTAAATAAAGAAATATTTATATAATGCATTAATATTAATAAAATTTAAGTTAGAAGAATATATATAAAGAGATATATATAAATATAAATTTTATTCATACATATAAATTAAAAAGGAATATTCTTCATAAGAAAAGTTCCCAAAAATAAACTTAAATTTTCATTAATGATTTAATTTTGTTGACTTTTCTAATCATAGGGTGGAACATAAATTATTTTTAATAAAAAAAAAGAGATTTTAGACTAATATCTATGCAAAAAAATTTCATATCAATATTACATCATCTTTTTATACAATTGTTACCAAAAGAAAAAAAAATGTGAATAGTATAGAATTTCAAGTAACTAATTACTACTGAAGGAGTACATATACAAAAAAATTTATTATTAGATATAAATATAATAAAAACTAATCAAAAAAATTAGTTTTAACAAAATATAATTTTGAAGCAAGTCTTTTGACTAAATCGTCAATTTTGATCTTTTTTTAATTTTCTAGAATTTTGATTTTTTTTACTATTATGACAAATATTCCGATTTTAAATTTAGAAAGTTAATAGCTAACTTTTTTAACCATATAATCTTAATTAATTGGAACGTGAAATCAGCCACAAGTTTTTTATACGTTTTTTTTTTTTTTTTTTACAGGAAAATCAAATTATCTATTAAGAATAAAACCCTATACACAACCAAGTCCATATGAAAGACATAAGACACAAACAAACAGATGAGCACTACGTTTGCTCCAAATTCATTCGATGCTGCAAATTAGCTATTTGAAAATCTCTGAGATACGTCTTAACGAATGAGACTGTCGCCATGGGTGAATAGCTGCAAAGCTGTTATACGCAATTGGAAAATGAAAATAGCCGCAAATCCGTTGGATGTAATTGGAATTAAAATTAGCTGCAAATCATTATGTGCTATTTAGAAATTGAAATCAAGTGCAAATTTGCTACTTTCCTTTGAATTTGTAATCTTTCACTATTAGACTAGTAAGTACACATAAAATTTGCTACAAAAAACTTAGTTTTAACAAAATATAATTTTGAAGGAAGTCTTTTTACTAAATCCTTCAATTCTCACCAAAATTCTAATTTTATACAATTTTAAGTTTTTTATAATAAATATTTTTATTTTAAATTTGGAAAGTTAATAAATATTTTTTTACCATATTTAATTAATTGAAAAGTGAAATCAACCACAAATTTGTTAAACGTAACTCGAAAATAGAAATAGACACAAATCCATTTCATCTAATTGGAATTAGAATCAGCTGCAAATTTATTAGATGTTATTTAGAAATTGAAATCAGCCGTAAATTTGCTATTTTTCTTTAAATTTGCAATCTTCCACTCTTGGACAATTAAGTACACATAAAATTTGCTATAAAAAATTAATTGTATGCTATCATTACTTTTATAGAATTATTACCAAAAGAAAAAAATGTGAATATTACAAAACTTCAAGTAACTAATTACGACTTAAAGAGTACATATATAAAAAAAACTTTTAGTTTAGATATAAATATAATAAAAAATAACCAAAAAAATTAATTTTAACAAAATATAAGATTATAAAATATCAAATATAATAAGTTAAGTTTTGCTCTAAACGCTATTATATATTATCCTATTTCCTATTGATCACAAATAGAAAATTAATGTAATACTTCATATTAATATCTACAAGTCTACTAACAAATACAATATAGAGAGTGACCACTATTAAAAAATGAATCAAATATATAATTTATTTTTGCACGCAAGTAATTATTTAAATTTTATGCAGAAATATATATATATATATATATATATTGATTTTTTTTAATTTTGTTGAGACTTTTCAATATTCATTGTATTTCTTCGGTTCAACTATTTAATAAAATATTTGTATTTTTTTATCCTAATGTCAAAATTATATAGTAAAACTTCCTTTTGTTGTTTACTCTTTGCTACTATAAAAAAATGAATCAGATAAATATTTCATTTGTGCATGCAAGTAATCATTTAAATTATTATGTAGAAAAATATATATCGTATTATTTTTTAATTGGTTGTACTTCTTCTGTTCGACTATTTAATAATATATTTGTATTTTTTTTTTTATTCTAATGTCAAAGTTATATCATAAAAATTTCTTTCGTTGTTTACTCTTTGCTACTTTAGGTCCAAATCTTCATTGCCCTTTATGCTATTGTTTCACCTATAGGTCGAAATATTAGCTCGCAATCTCAAACTCAAAAGACTTCGTTGAAATTACTTGCAAACGCATAAATAAAAATAGATGGGTCGGTCATAAGTTGTTTGGAACAACATGCTCGAAAATTAAGCATGAAAAGTAGAAAATACAATAAACAACAAATAAAAATTCAAAAAGAAGTTAAATTCATCGAGAAAACTAGAAAATAAATTAGAATTAGAAGTAGGAATTATAAAATTTGTTAAAATAAAAAAAAAGAATCCCACTCTATATAATAAAATGAGCTGAGAAAAGGTGGACATCATATAATCTTAAACTCAAAAAAGTTCTAATTCTATAAGGCGGACATCACATAAATTAGATATCTTTAAGAGAACAAAGAAAAAAACTAGAATGAAAAAATAAAATAGAAAAAATTAAATTTATATGACAAACAATGAGGTATTGTCTTTTTACTGGGGAAAAAAATAAAAATAAAAACAGCCAAAAAATCAAGAGCATATACGGGAATTGGAAAAAATCAAACTATGTAGATATAAGTTAGATGATCGAAAAAATATTTGGTAAAAAATAATTATTTTATTTAACGATTGATTAAAAAGTATATGGTTAAAATTAAATATAAATGATAGTGATTATTACGATTATAACTTTCTTTCTATGAATACTCGCCGAAAGAAGTATTAGCAAGATCCGGCCTCTCTATCCAAGATTATCATCATAAAATAATTGAAATAAGCATGATAGGAATATGAATTAAATAAAAAATATTATAACTACCACATAAATCATATATTTCATAAACTCATGAAATGCAATAATTGATAATTAAAAAAAAATCAATGAAAGATAATTATAGAACTTAGTGGGTACAAACATTAGAAACTTGGAGAAGTTGAGAGGAACTCCAATTCGAGTATAATATCAGAAGACAAATAAAGTGTATCCATGCGCACACAATTACATTTTGATGCTATATTAATTTCATGCATGATTAATTAATTCGTACTCGACAATATAAGTATTTAATTTCTGACCATTTCAGATCTAATTAAGATTCCTCTTCTCTTCTGTTCTCTAGTTATGTCTCAGTTAATTTTTACCTAATTATTAAATATGTAAGTAATTTACACCTATTTATTTATACACATAGGTTCTATAGCAATCAGTGTTTGGGATTTCCTCCTTTAAGAAAGGAAATTCGTGATTCCATCCATTATCTCTCTTCTCTAAAAATTCACTGCTTTTTCATCATTTGAGACTTTTGTTTTCATTGATCAATTTAACCAATCAAAATTACAAAACATTGAAAAGTTACATTTAAGGCTTTTAAAGTTTTCAAAAATTTACATTCCCCACTTTTTGATGAGAAGGTTAAGAACTAAATTGTTAGAAGCTCGTCATTGCATTTTTATTATATATATTGACGATGATAATGTAATAATTTCTTTTTATAGGTGCATAAATGAATGAAATTCAAGTTGGTTACAAGTTTGCTAGGCTGCAAAGAAAGAGAGAGTTATACAAGAAGTGTCATAGGGGAGTTAATAACAATTTAGTTGTAGAAATTTTGGCATGCATTGATATGGAATATCAATAGTTATCTGAATTGTACAAGACAATCCATCGTTAATGAAGAACCTAATATTTATATGCCAACATCGCAAGGTAGACGTAGGCGAGGGTCTTCGACATGTTCTGCTAAGGGACATTCTAATCAGAGATCATCTTCCCGTACATGAAATAATGAATGTGATAGACGAATCAATGCAAATCCATTGCACCATCCTCAAGTGGCCTAAAATGGTATGCCCTTAGAGAAAAAAATATTGCATTATATTTGTATCTCCTTATTTTTTATTGCCTTTGTTTTTTTTAACCTTCTCTTTACTTTTTCTTATAGATATACAATCCTTTTTAAAAATTAGAATGTGTGTGTGTATATATATATGTATTTTATATAGGACAAGAGCTCATGGGTCATATCGGTGGCAACCAACCAACAATGGCAATACTTTCTCCTACATTGATCGTGAATGATAAAATATCTCATTCTAATGTGATAATAGATTTGTATATATTTGTATATATCTTTATTTCAGTTTAATTTACCGCAGTATTGAATTTTATAGAAGTTTATTATATTTAAAATATAAAAAAAAATATACTCTTCTATTGGTGGACATGTTTTATGGCCACATTCCAACATATGTATTTTATTCATTTTCTAACAAGATATTATATATATATATATATCTTTATTAAAAGCATAAATTAATCAATATAAATGTTTAATCTAAATACTATAACTTGCAGGTGATAATGCTATTGTTGGCAATCCATCAACCTCGAAGATTTACCCCCTGCTCATATCTAAAATAGTAAGTATCTAAAATTAATATTTTTGCTAAATATTTCTCAATTTCGTACTTATATAACAACATGAAATCTATTCATTTTTTTACAACTTATGCACATTTTGAAAACTGAGATTAATTGATATAATTTGTAGGTGATAATGGTGGTAATCAACCAACCTTGATAAATCTAGCCCCTACTCACATTGTCAATGTTAGTATTTCTTTTAATATTTATTATATTTTTTCATTCAAATATGTATAATCAATGTATATGGATTTGATGGATATAATTAATAATATAACATAAAAATATAATACATTAATTATACATATTATATCAGATGATGATGAGGAATTAGTACCAAGCAACATCCCTATGAAAATAACAATGCACGTGATGATAATCTAACTTCTTCACATGCTCTCTTGGTGCAAGGTAATAATAAATTTAATTTTTTCGTTATCTTATTCTTTTGTTATGTCATATGTTACATGATTCTTGCATGTTAATTATTTAGATATCATCTGTAGTATTGACACACTTAGTAAATATCATGATTTGATAATTAATTGTTTATTATTTTTTTCCCGTGCACATGGAATTGAAATGAGCTTCAATTGCAAAGAAGATGAATACTCAAATAATATCAATGATGATGATACAATGTCATGAAAAATTTCAATGCTCCTGATATGAGCATAAAATATCTAATGTCCAAAAAAAATCTCAATCGTCCTGGATATGAGCATAAACTATCTAATGTCCACAAAGAAATATAATCTTAGTGTTCCTGAATATGAGCATAAACTATATAATATCCAACAAAAATCTCAATGCTCCTAGATATGAGCATAAACTATCTAATGTTTAAAAAAAAAAATAAATCTCAGTGCTCCTGGATATGAGCATAAACTATCTAATGTCCAAAAAAAATCTCAATACTCCTTAATACGAGTATAAACTATCTACAAATTTCCTTGAAGAACTCGTTGATATGAGTATAAACTATCTACAAATTCAAGTCAATGAACTTCTTGATATGAGTATAAACTATCTACAAATTCAAGTTGAAGAACTCCTTGATACGAGTATAAACTATCTACAAAATTACTTGAAGAACTCCTTGATACGAGTATAAACTATTCACAAATTCAAGTTGAAGAACACCTTGATACGAGTATAAACTATCTACAAATTTACTTGAAGAACACCTTGATACGAGTATAAACTATCTACAAATTCAACTTGAAGAACTCCTTGATACGAGTATAACCTATCTATAAATTTACTTGAAGAACAACTTGATATAAGTATAAACTATTTACAAATTTAAGTTGAAGAACTCCTTGATACGAGTATAAACTATCGACAAATTTATTCGGAAAAACTCCTTGATAAGAGTAGAAATTATATACAAATTCAAATTGAAGAACTCTTTGATATGTGTAAAACTATCAATATATTCAAATAAGTTCAAGTCAAGAACTCCTTGATATGAGTATAAACTATATACGAAGTCAAGTTTGAAGACTCCTTAATATGAGAATAAACTATCAACAAAATTCACGTGAACTACGTTATGATTTGATCCTTCCAAAGAGGTACGTAGGAAGCTTGAGCTATATTTTCAAGTTTAGTCATATTTTTTTAAAAAATAAATAAGAACCACATATGTATGAAGAAGAATCAATTTTGAGACATGTTCACTCATTCACTTCGTTGCAGTAGATGCTCGTGAACAAGTCAGGAGGGGCATTTGTAGGCAAACAAAATTTCACGCTCCAATCAAATTGAGACAAATAATTTTGATATTTATCTCTTTAGAAAGTACAAATATTAAAGAGATAATGTCAAAATTAACCAATTTCTTGCCAAATATTTAATGTATTTATCTCTTTAAATTAAATTGTAAAGAGATAATACAAAATGTGTTTAAGTTCACCGCGACTCTACCTCTTTAACAGCTATATATAGGGGTCTCCAGAGCTCATTCAACACACACACACAATTGAAGACAAGTGAAGACACAAGCAAGAGTCCCCAAATCCTCTCAAGTGCAAATTAAGGAAGATCCACGGCATTCAAGGCAAGAATCAAGGCGTTATATATACATGGACCATGTGGGTCATATAATCCAAATGCTGTCAGATGTTGTCAGGCGTATAGCGTATGAAACTGTTGTCAGATGTATGATCCATGGACCTTGTGGGCCATATAATCCAAATGCCTCATGCATGGTAGATGGGAAGTGTTCTAAACACTATCCAAAAAAATTTTGTGATCAAACTATCAGTGATGGAGATGGATTTGTCGCATATAGGCATAGATGTAATCCCAGAAATACTGTGATGATTAATAGGGTGGAAATAGACAACAGATGGATTGTTCCATACAATCGTGACCTCCTTGTGTTGTTTAATGCTCACATAAATGTTGAGAAATGTGCATCTTCAACATTGATGAAGTACATGTACAAGTACATGTGTAAGGGAACTGATCGGGCTATAATTGTTATTGAAAATAATATTGAAAGCCGTTAGAATAATGAGCAGAGGTACAGACAAGTTGATGAAATTAAACAGTATTTGGATTGTCGTTATGTATCAGCTATTGAATCATGTTGGAGAATATATGAATTTGAGCTACAAAGATATAGTCCAGCTGTGGAACGCTTATAATACCATTTGCCAAATCAGCAGTTTGTGGTGTTCCGTGAATAAGATCATTTGTATAACATTGACAATCATGAACGTATTCATGATACAATGTTAACCAAATGGTTTGAACCAAACAAAAAGTATATTGAAGTAAGATCATTACTTTATGTAGAATTTCCTACTGCTTGGGTTTGGAAGCGGACTACAAATGACTGGGTCATAAGAAGTATGATAAACATATTGGCAGGTTGCCTTATGCACATCTAGGTTTTGGAGAAAAATACTACTTGCGCATGCTACTCTATAAAGTTCGTGGAGCTCAATATTTTGAGGATTTAAGAACTGTTAATGGGATTAATCCTACATTTAAGCAAGCCTGTGCAGCTCGTGGTTTGTTAGATGAGGATAATGAATGGCATGAAGCACTGCACCAACTTGGGTATTATCGGTTAAACTTCGAAACATGTTTTCTATCATGCTTATGTTTTCAGAGATAACAGATCCTGTTAATTTATGGGAATGACATTGGAGTGCTATGGTGGATAATTTGCAACACAGAGTCAGACGAGATTTAACGGATACCAACATACATTTAACTGACGCGGACTTGAAGGGTTGTGCACTTGAAGAAATTGAATGTATACTTAACAGAAATGGAAAGTGACTTGCAGATTTTCCTCCTATGCCCCTACTATCTTCCAGATCTTTTGGCCACATAACAAATAGACTTAAACGGGAAGAGCTTCAATATGATAACACTATGGAAAAACAATCATTTCAATCATACTTCAATGGTTTGAATGATGGTTAGTTGAGAGTTTATAATACTATAATTGAAGCATATGAGAGTAGATGTGGTGGCCTTTCTTTGTAAATGGCAGTAGGGGAACTGGAAAGACGTATTTGTGGAAGATAATAATTGCAAAATTCAGGTCTTAGAAAAATATTGTTGTTACCAGAAGGAAGGACAATGCATTCACGTTTCAAAATTTCATTTGGTTTTGGACGAATCATCACGTTGTCGTATCAACGTAAACTTTAATTTAGCTCAATTAATTCAAGAGGCTTCATTGGTAATTTGGGATGAGGCGCCAAAGATGCATCGATATGGTTTTGAAGTGGTGAATAAGACTCTAAAAGATGCATCGACAAGATTTATTAAATGAAACCTATTCGGAGTTGAATGATAAGTACAATAATTGTGCTGGTCTGAAAGAAAGAGCTATTTTAGACCCAAAAAATAGTGTTTTTGATTAAATCAATTCTACAATGTTGTCTATGCTACTTGGTGAAATTCATCAATTTTGTAGTGCGGATACTTTGTGTCCTGCGAAAACAAACGATTATGAGCAAAATATGAATCCGCCATAATTGTTGAACTCTAGAAAGGTTTTTGGAATTCCTAATCATTGCTTGGAGCTAAAGAAAGGGGCGCTTGTAATGCTTGTGAGGAATCTTAACCAGTCTTTGAGTTTGTGCAATGGAACTCGGCTCATTATCTCGAAAATGGGTGAAAAGGTGCTCGAGGCACGTGTCATCACCGAATCTCATATGGGTGAAGCATTCCTGATTCCACGAATTTTTCGTACACCACTCAGTTTCAAACATTTGTTCCAATGAAGAGAAGACAATTTTCTTGAAAGTTGGCATTTGCAATAAATATTAATAAGAGTCAAGGACAAACACTAGATCGAGTAAGATTGTATTTGCTAGGGCCAGTATTCACACATGTTCAGTTATATGTTGCATTGTCACGTGTAACAAATCTATTAGGCTTAAAGATGCTCATTTATAATAAACCTGAAATATCTCGAAATTGCACAAAGAATATCATGTATCCTGAGGTACTTGCTGCAATTCATGAATAAAATTATTTTCTATTTTCTATTTGTCTTTGCAATTATTTTTTAGCATAACTATATATCTTATCATAAGATTCATATTAATATTGGTCTATACAAAATTTATCATAATTGCATAATCATGCATAGTTCACATTTTTCTTTTATTTATGTTTATTTTTTTGCTAAATTGCAATATATTCGTGTGTTTCAAAATATTATATACATTAAAAAGATTGAAATAAATATTATTGATAAATGTAGGAGATACAGATGTAATATATACACCTTTGGAGTTATTGATCCCACATGGTGGCAGATTTAACATCAATGTTCGCTTGATTAGACCGGTAGATGTACACACACACGAGCATAAGATAAGAACATTGAAGATGGTATTTGTTGATTGTAAAATAAAGATATGTCTGATTGTATTCTCTTTGTAGATTTATGTTTTACTTTTATAAATTTAGAAAGTTTTGACAAAATTGCATCTCTTTTTGTCAAATTTGGCAGGATTTCTTCATGCAGTCTGTGGTTTACGGTGTGAAGATTGAAGATATTACAGATCGTCAGATGAGTTTTTACACCATTTTTATCACATTGTTAGATTGAAAAACATAGAAAACCACATGGATTTTGATTACCAGCTTATTGATAAGTAAATTTATATTTTAAATAATTGCATATATGTGCTTCTTATATATATATATATATATATATAAACTAATTTATATTTTTCTGCAGATATTTTTGGATTGGTTGTTTGTGTTACGCATCTGAATGGTTCATTTATTCGTGAAAAATCTTGATCCTCGATACCACGTTAGTATTTTCTACTTTGTTTTTTGAATTGTTATGAAAATATGATAAATATAATTGGAACTAATTATTTATTTTTACATACATCAGTATGATAGTTGTTCGTATGTTTTTGTGGGGTAATTTTGCCATTGATGACGGGGAAAGATTGTCGAAGATGCTTGATCACAATAATATTTTGTTGGCATGTGGCATTGTGGTTAAAATTTTTGAAGGTAAATATATTTATTTAAACCAAATACAAAATGTAATTATTCTTTTTCTAATTTGCACTATAAATTTTGAAGGTTAACTGAAGATTGTGGCCCACAAAAATTGGTTTCTTTAATTTGATCAAGCAGATTTACAATATCAAGGTCACTAAAAAATCTCAAATGCTAAAAGGATTTGGATATGTGATTATGGACCTTAGGATGGTGTAAGAATTTTAATTTTGTTAATACTTACTAAATATTAGAAAATATTATAGTTTAATATGATTATCGAATTTAAATGCACGGGTAAAATTTTTCGTATCGTTGGTCGTGTTGAGAAAATTGATGTTGATAATTATGTTAAGAAACATGAAATCAATGTGAAGATAGTTGCAAATCATATCGTCGGAAATCAATTAGTGATGCAACGACGTTGTTGATGCAACTATCAGGTACTATTTTTCATATTATTTACTTACATCATTTTATTATTTTATTTGAGGTTAAATAAATTAATTTGTAATTACAGGTTTCGAGTTCATCTTAAAGTGAAAGATAGCAGTGGTGATATCGATTTGAAATTGTTTAACAAGCAAGCCAAATATATATTTCGGAATCAAGCTACTCATTTTATAATTTTGGAAGAATAGGTTAAATAACAATCCTATTTTGAGACTCACATAATATTTCATATATACTAATAGTTTTGGCATGACATATTATGTTACTAGAAAAATAATAGAAAGATGATGCAAGTCTACATCAACTCATTCATAAGCCGCGCCTATACATTGATTGTGCCTGTACCACCAATTTCTCCAAGGCCAAATGCTTGGTGTGAAGAGTGTTTTCATCTTCCAAGGAGATTGAATCTTCTGCATAAATAAATTATAAATATTTTATGATTATGTTTCATTTATTGAAAAGTGTGAAGTTTATTTATCAAAGAAAATTTAATTTATCCAAATTTATATTTGTCATTTGTTTTCTAAGTTCACCATAATAAAATATTTTGATGATATATTTCATAAACCGTCTGATTCACCCTTTTTGTTTGTTTTTTTATTTTTTGACATTTGTAGGTTTGAATTTCAAGAAGTTGATTTCATGGTCATTAGTCAATTTATAATTTGGGTTGCTTTTTTTATTTTTATGTAACATATTTTAAACATAATTATATTAATTTACTATTGTACTTATGCTTGATTATTTGATAATATTTTATTTAATTATTTTATGTAAATCTATTTTGCTATAGATTTTATTAATATTAATGCTTTTAGATTAAATTAATCCGTCCGGATACGATATCTCAAAATCCGTGAAACTGATTCATACCAAACTTAAACACATATAGACTCTGTGTATTTGATTATATCTGATAGTTTGATTTAAAATCACATGGCCTGATTGAATGAGTCATAAGACCGTTCCAATAAACACAAACGACGTTGTTTATATCACAAAGCAATGATGTTCTGATGCCAAAATGGCGTCATATAAACTATGGCTTATAGATATCCGTACACAAAAATCATTCCAAACAGAGTTCCAAAATATATTTATAATACTTTTTCTAAATCTAAACGACATCGTATTTGTAATCCGTATTTTAAAATCCATTTCCAACACCGTCCCAAATTTGATATATTTTTCAAGAAAATTAATAAAAATTAAAAAAAAAAACGATCTGGACACTTAATGTTGAATAAAAGTATATAATGTGTAGAATAACATAATTGAAAACAGAAAACACATGGAACTGAGATTGATACATGTTCACAAAAAGAAATAAATTTGCATATTCATAGTTGTTAGTATTACACTGATGTAACACTCATCTTATTTGTTGTACTACATCGCTTAATTTGACTGTCAAAATTTAAAATAGTCCGTTTGATATGATCAAACTAACATAACCTACGTTCGATGAAGTCCAGGATTAATTTGGTAAACAGGTGTCGATATATCGAATCTAGAACGCAACTTTCAAATGGTGCATCTTAGTAGATGGTCATTCCAAAATTTGATATAAATACCATACTTAATAGATTTTTGCCTCCTCATTCTCTTCATCTACCTCTCCCTCTCTCTCTAAACTCCCTCCCTCTCTCTCTCTCTCTCACCACTCTCGCCCACCACCGCCGCCACCACCACCACCATGGGACAACCACCACTGCCATCTCACTGATTGCCACCACCGTCTGCCTCTATTGATCGCCACCACCGTCCGCCACCACCACTCCATTCACCCATTTGACAGGTTAGTATTTTTTTCCTTAAAATCACCCATTTTTTTGTTAAATACGATTTTTTGTTAAATATGTATTTTCTGTATGAATTTGGTATGTAAATTTTCTGTAATAGCATAAATATTATTTTTTTCTATAATGGCATCATTATTTTTGGGTAGATATATTTTATGATATTTTGGTAAATATTATTTTTTGAATTTTTTCTGATTTTTTTTTTTAAATTTCTGAACTTTTTGTTCTGTGTAAATATTGTTTTTAAATTTTTTGCGTAAATATTTTTGTAAATTTCGATGTAAATATTGTCAGAAATTTTCTGTGTATACATTGTCTGAAATATTATGTGAAAACATTGATGGAATATTGTTGTAAATGTATTTCTAGAATTTCAAAAATTTCTTTTGTAAATTTTGAGATTTCTGAAAATTTGGCTATTATGTAATTTGTTAGTTTTTTCAGAAATTTCTGTAATTTTTTGAAATTTACAAACTATTTTATGAAATTTCTGAAACTTTGGACATTTTTTTTTTGTAATTTTTGTAGTTTTCTAAATACTGTAATACACTTACAATTTTAATATACTTAAATATATTATATAGAAAAGTATGGCATGAAATCTATAAGCATTATACTTATGTATATTTATATTATAGATTTCAATATTACAGTTTTTTTAATAATTCTTAATATTGTAATTTTTCATCTTAAGTTATAGATACTTGACGATCGGTGGTTCAGCCCCTCACAGACGGGAACGAGGTCGTGGTCGTGGCCTGCCCATTCGTGCTTCCGCCGTTGATGCGGAAGTACTGTTGCGACCACCCTCACCACCTCTACCATCAGAGCCTACATTGGTGCCATATACCCCGCCAGTGCATTCGGTCACAACGGGTCATCGGATGCGGAGGCCAGCAGTTCACAGGCCCCACATCGGCCGTGCACCACCACCAATGCCACCATTTCTGCCCATCATTATATTAGCCTCCACGATGCGAGGTAACGGAAATAATTTTGTTTAAATTATTTTCATTGCATTTTTCTACACGTGTTTTTAATAATTAATTATTTTTTCAGGTGGATCGAGATTTCTACATGGCAATCGATGCTACGGTGCACACCCATCATGCTCATCCCTATCGTAGATTCCACAGGCGCACCAACTCTTCTGGTTCGATAATCTGAACGTCATAGTTGCACAAAATATTTAAAGGTGAATTACAATGACCTTCCTGAGGTTTGGCTTAATTACGGATACTCCCTTAGTTTTTCAAAAACTACACATACTCTTCTGAGGTTTGTAACCATCTAATAAATAACCCATTTTCATCCATTTTTTTATGGTTGAACTAACCAAAATGCCCTTATGCAAACTAAATTATTTTTTGATTAAATTTTAAAAATTTCTGAAGTTTTTTGGACAAAAATGCGTAGGGAAAAGTTACTTATGTTTTCTACACAGATGAGCAATATAAAATTTACGTCGGATGATTTTTCTACAATTACAAAAAAAATCAAGGGCAAAATGGATGATTTCAGGCTTTTGGTTAAAACTTACAAACCTTAGCAGGGTATTTGTAATTTTTGAAAAAGCGAGGGGATATCTGTAATTATGTCAAACCTCAAGGTAGACATTGTAATTCAGCCAATATTTAGTTACGTTTTCAAATGTAAACCTGAATTTTATTGATTACTTATAATTTTATTTTTGACTATGTGAATTTGCAACTTACTTACTGATGGGATTGGGTCGACGAATTCATGTTCTAGGTGTTTAAGATGTAGGGGGGTAAGTTCATGCGGAAGCGATTCTCTGACTCCAAAGCTCAACTGGCCCTGCCACTGTGCCTGGCCAATCAGATTTGGCGCCAGTTGCTGGAGTACTGGGCAAGCCAAGACTTCAAAGCTGCTGCGGCCAAAGATTAGACCAATCGATCGGCCAACACTGTGGCAGCAACTACCATCTACCGCGGGGGATCATCCTACATTGGCATGCATAAATAAGAGATGTCAAGTGTATTTTTTTCTTTTTGGTTTTAAAGATTTTCATGATTAATTAATTACTTACATATTTTTTTTTGTTCTTGTGCAAGAAGCACAACTCGGTCGAGCTGTCAATCAGATGGAGGTGTTCTCCAGATGCTATAAGAAGAAGGACGACGGGCAATGGAGCGGTCCGAGTGCAGAGAAGGTCGCAGTAAGTTGTTTATAGAAATATATTTTTTTATTTCAATTCTAATTCATTTTCTTAATAATCACATAATCCATTTTGTAGGAGATGTTCCAAAAGGTGCTAGAGGACCAACAGGCCCAAGCACTGAACGATGAGCAAGATCCTCCGGCTTCTTCTAAAAGCTTGGTGGCCATAACCGAGCAACAACTATGGATGTCAGCAGCTGGCAAAAGAGGGGCTGTGTCTTCGATCTGGGTTCTGAGGCCCACAACACGCTTGTTGGACCATCACAGTCCAACTCCTCGCATACGACGATACCGCCTCCGCCATCGCGATCGGGACGCCTAGATCTCGATCATCGAGTCACAAGGATCAAGCAGATGCTGGAGCATATTGTGAACACTCTCTAGCTGACCCTCCGTGGCCCTAACTGTCCCAGCCTCCAGCTGATCGCCAGACCCTCGTCGACGATGCGGATGCTGCCGATCGACAGGAAGGCTGATCTAGATTGGGATGTTCTTGCTTTTTTTTTTTTTCTTTCTAAAGCTGTATATAAATACAATTTTTAAACTATTTTTATTTTGTTAAATTATATTATTAATATTTACTTGCTAGATAATTTATTTGAAATATTTCATATTTAAGAAATTCAACAAAATATTTGTAATTTAAAATTCAAAGAAAATAATTATAATAATTAATATTGTAATAGTTTAAATGTAAATAAAGTATTTAAAAAATATATTACATTTGTAACGGTCAGTGGGATATGCTTTACCAGCACAAAATCTGAAAATAATTACAAAAATCGTTCCAATCAAATTTAGAGCTGATAAAAGAATGATACAATGACCACTCTAAAATGAGATACAAATCCTCAGACCCACCATTACAAAAGCCGTTCCAAAAAGAGGAACAACAACCGCTGCAGAATAAGTTACAATGACTATTACAAAATGAGGTACATAACCCGTACATAAAAGAGGCACAATAGCCGTTACATATGTGTTACAACATATGTTACAATACGAGGTACAAAAATCGGTACAAATAATATGTCAAAAATGTTGGAATAGGTGACCAGAAAGCCAATAGGTTTGGCAATTTGTAACCTATCGGACAACTTGATGTGAATGTAATATTATTATGTGATGAATAAGATGAGTGTTCGTCACCAATGGTACCTTCTTTGTTGCGCTCATCTTACATTTGTTAAAACGGTGTTTAACTTATATCGCAACAAAGCCCACAGACCATGGATAACAACTCGTGCAGTTGGGCCACGCATTGGATGGTGGTCATGAAACCAACTGATTGAGAGTTAGGTCTGAAACGTTCCAAGTCGAGGACCTTGAGACAGGGCATCGAGAGTCCTATTGAGACTTGCGTCAAGAGTCGTGTTCATTGGATGAGTGCCGTGTTTCATCGGCGACAGGCGTGGGACGCCTACACGATCTTGATGGGTTGGTAGACTGGGGTCGAGCCGACTGGACTGACTCGCGGGGATCATCATATGGAAGCCTTGGAGGCTTGGTCGGTATGATCGGTTTTTCCCCGGTTCTGATAGTACGGGAGTAATCCTCAAACTTGAGGGATCATGGCAGTCGCGTGCACAGGACGGCTGTATCTTGGATCTGGCGAGAGGTAATCATTCTGTAAGATGATTATCATAAGCGTTGTCCAGTGCAGTCGGAATGTGTAGCGAGGACGGCGGATTCCAAGAAGAGGATCCGTCCCCTGTCAGTATGTGACAGAGGTATCTCCTATGCACTCGGAGACACGTTCATGCTGTTTGAAGCTGTGGCCACAGTGGTTGGTCGAATAGGGAATGGTTTCTTGTGTCGACACTATGAAGCATACGTGGTCTCGAGTATTAAGCATAGATGCCTAGTCAAGGATGGGAACCGACGCCCAATTCCATACCCTAGACTAAGGCCGGGAGACGGTAGACGGAAGGATCGTACCCGTACGGAATCGGCGCCCAAATGTTCACGCCAATTCACCTAGTCTCTAGTGCCATGGACCGTTGCTAGACGGCCACCCATGGTAACGGGCCCTTGTGGGACACGGGCCCAAGTCTAGCTGAGGGTGAACCTAAAGGGTCACACACAAATCACCGAGGAGGTTGAGAGATTGACTTGGAGTCAATCTCGAAGGATAAAATAAGTAGTTGGATTACTTAAGGAAAAGTCCATTGGATGGACGGGCCGATATTGTATCGGGCTTTCGTTTAATCGGTAAATTGGATTTTCGATTAAATATGGAAAGTTGAGACGTTGAGACGTTGGATCTTTTAATTGGATTAAAGATCAAGGGGAATAATTTAAGTGGACATTAAATTGGATTTAATGTTGGGTTCGTCGTAATTGGATTATGATAAAATCCGGCCCGTTAAATTATACCCGAGAGGAGAAATAATTCCTATTTTGGAATAGGAAGAAGTTGGACTTCTTCCCTTAATTAAACATGGCCGACATGCTCCCTTGGAGGAAGCAAAATCAGCCATGTTTCATGCTAGGTGGTATGTTGACTTATCTCTTTTGGAAAGAGACAAATCAACTCCAATCAAGCTCTTCCCTTTTGGTATGATTTGATCATACCATAAATTTTGGTAGGCTTGATTGAAGAATTGATGGTGATTGATTGGAATGAATCTAGACATCCTTGGATGAACCTAGACACATTCCAATAATCACATTAATTATGTATATATATTAAAATATACAACACCAAGCATATGTGATTCATTATTCATCTTTTTCTAGGAAAAAAGAGAAGACAAAATCCCTCTCCTCTCTCCCTCTCTCACACTTGTGTTCTTCACTTGATTTTTGAATCAAGAAGAAGAACAAAGTAAGTTTAAGAGAACACTAATTCATATTGTTCTTCTCTTAAACCGATTCCTTCTAAACCCGTTCTTTACTAGCAAGATGAACGTGTGTTTCTTCCGGTGTGGTGTGGATCACCTTTGGAGAATCCATACGTTTGGATTTTGTGAGCATTCCGGAGAAGGAACAACGCAAGTAGCCGGGAGCATACGCTAAACAATCAAAGGTAACGGTTTATTACGCTTTGATTGATTTCATTTATATATCTATGCCCTATGTGCTTAAATATATGTTTTAATATTTACACATCCTACATCGAACGCCCGGTTGAGCACCCAAGGGTACACCCCTTGGGATTCGCGTATTTTGAATTTGATTTAAATTTATGCACAATCTCTCGCTTTCTCGCTTCCGCTCGCGCTCCCGGGCGGATCCGCTTGTCCTTCAAAAAATTGTTCCAAAGAAAGTTCAGCAGACCATTCCAAAAAGATGTAAACTTAAAACTATTAGTGTTATAACAATGGTTCCCACATGTGGGCAATTTTTTTAATGGAAGCTGTCCCAAAAGAAGTTACAATGTCAATTTCGTTATTCGGTCCAAGATTGTAGTTGTTTGATCTGCCGTTACAATATCTGGGCCAAAGTAAGAACGGCCTTTGCAAAAGCATACAAATATTTTATAACGTTTGCCAACGGAACTGAAGGAGATGACCGTTACCGAGGCTGTTGCAAACTCTAAAACCAGTTATACATTTAATACAGGCCTTTCCAATAGAATATTCTTTCACTAAAAAAAATGCGGTATTTGAAACGGGCTTAGGAATATTCTTTTTAACTTTGGAAAGGGAAAAAGCTCACTGGATGAATCTAGACCGGCATTTGGAACGGTAATGTAACGGGCGACCGTCCGTCTTAGTTCACAGTGTTCCTAATATTTAGCAAAGGTTAATTATACTTAGACCCCCTCTGAAAATGCCAAATTACACTTTTCCCTAAGGAAATTTTGAAATTACAATTACACCCTTCAAAAATTATCCGTTTACACCTGACCCACTTTCATTAGAGTTTTGACAGAAAATATTTACGTCACCAAAAAAAATTACATAATTTTTTTTTATTTTGCCCCTCATTTAATATTTTTATGCATATATTTTGTACTTATACGGGCACAGATGTAATGTATATATAGAGAGTGAGTTAACACTATTACATTTTTTCCCTTATAAGTACATAATTATTAGATGTGGATGTTAAATGAGGGGTAAAATCAATAATTTCTGTAAAAAAAATTTTGCTAACGTCAGTATTTTTTGTCAAAATCCTAACGAAAGGCGGTCAGGTGTAAAGAGCGAATTTTTGAAAGAGGTGTAAATGTAATTTCAAAACTTATTTGGGGAAAAGTGTAATTTTGTATTTTTAAAGAGGGTCTAAGTGTAATTAATCCTATTCATAGTGTTCTTCTCTTAAACCGATTCCTTCTAAACCCGTTCTTTTCTAGCAAGAAGAATGTGTGTTTCTTCCGGTGTGGTGTGGATCACCTTTGGAGAATCCATACGTTTGGATTTCGTGAGCATTCCGGAGAAGGAACAACGCAAGTAGCCGGGAGCATACGCTAAACAATCAAAGGTAACGGTTTATTACGCTTTGATTGGTTTCATTTATTTATCTATGC
The DNA here is from genome assembly GCA_034509735.1 of Sesamum alatum. Classification (NCBI taxonomy): domain Eukaryota; kingdom Viridiplantae; phylum Streptophyta; class Magnoliopsida; order Lamiales; family Pedaliaceae; genus Sesamum; species Sesamum alatum. The sequence goes on along the minus strand of JACGWO010000001.1, from coordinate 25,773,676 downwards.
CCTATGTGCTTAAATATATGTTTTAATATTTACACATCCTACATCGAACGCCCGGTTGAGCACCCAAGGGTACACCCATTGGGATTCGCGTATTTTGAATTTGATTTAAATTTATGCACAATCTCTCGCTTTCTCGCTTCCGCTCGCGCTCCGGGCGGATCCGCTTGTCCTTCAAGTGGTATCAGAGCCCGGTTCGATGTAAGGGGCATAGATATATGTGTTTGGCATGATCTACTTGCTTTTATTGGTTTTATTGGCATGTTAGATTGTATAAATATATGAGTAATATGATAATTCAATTGTTTGGATTTAATGGACTTTTGGCATGCTTTATTTTTGTTAGATTGGATCTAAAATTGCATGCTTATTTTCAGAAAAATATTATTGTTATTGTGCTGAAACAGTTTTGAAAAACAAAAAAAAAAAAATTTTGGGATCGGTCGGCAGCGGCCGCGCGCAGGCGGGCGCCTGCGCACGCTGTGCGCAGTCGGCCGCTGCCAGCACAACGGCTGGGCCGTTTTGTGCCGTTTTTCGACTTTTTCCGGAAAATTCGATTTTCTGTATCTTCTGCACAATATTATGAAAATATGTTAATTTTGCATTTTTGATTTTGGGATAATTGGATTATTCCTTGAATTAAATTTGGTTAATTAATTTGGGATTAATACATGCATTGGATGCATTGTTTAAATGTCCATTAAATTTAAAATTTGAATTTTGCATATTATTTGTATATTTATGCTTTCGGTGATGTTGGACATCACTTGGATATTTGGAATATCCATTGGTTTTATTGCATGATTATTTGGAATAATTATGTTATATGAGAGTTGATGGAATCAATATGGGATGATCACAAAGCCCTAGACCTTGTGTATGGATGAATGAATGTTTATTTATTTTCTATTGGGTGGGGCCTGCGTGCCTCTTGTTTTTGGGACTATCATCTCCCGTATTTTCAACCTCATGATGTTAAGGCTTGTCTTCTTTATTACCAATGTATTACTTTCAATTGTAATGAGAGTAGATAGGATTTGTGAGGCTTTTTATATTTTAACAAGCATTTGGAGTCGGAGACCCAAGGAGGAGCATCAAGGCGTGAAACAAGAGCACTACAAGGCCCATTGGAATGACAATGGGTTTATTATTATTGTAATAATTTAGGACCACCCTAGACAAACCATAGACTCACTGCGGGTTGTGAGTCTATGGTCTGTCTAGGGTGGTCCTAAATTATTACAATAATAATAAACCCATTGTCATTCCAATGGGCCTTGAAGTGCTTCTTGTTTCACGCCATGATGCTCCTCCTTGGGGTCTCCGACTCCAATTGCTTGTTAAAATTGAAACCTCACCAATCCTATCTACTCTCATTACAACTGAAAGTAATACATCGGTAATAAAGAAAACAAGCCTTAACATCATGAGGCTGAAAATACGGGAGATGATAGTCCCAAAAACAAGAGGCACGCAGGCCCCACCCAACAGAAAATAAATGATCATACATTCATCCATACATAAGGTCTAGGGCTCTTGTGATCATCCCATGTTGATTCCATCAACTCACATAACATAATTATTCCAAATAATCATGCATAAATAACCAATGGATATTCCAAATACCCAGGTGATGTCTAACATCACAAAAGCATAAATATACAAGTAATATGCAAAATTCAAATTTTAAATTTAATGGACATTTTAAATAATGCATCCAATGCATGTATTAATCCAAATTAATTAAGCAAATTTAATTCAAGGAATAATCCAATTATCCCAAAATCAAAAATGCAAAATTAACATATTTTCAGAATATCGTGCAGATAATACAGAAAATCGAATTTTTCGAAAAAAATCAAAAAACGGCAAAAAACGGCCTAGTCGTTGTGCTGGCCGGCCGCCCACGCGCACAGGGCAGCGCGTGCGCGCGCGCTCTGTGCCGTGCGCTGGCAGCGGCCGGCTGCGCACAGCGCGCGCGCGCGCTCAGGCGCCCGCCTGCGCGCGGCCGCTGCCGACCGATCCCAAATTTTTTTTTTTTTAAAAAACTGTTTCAGCACAATAACATTAAATCTAACAATTGAATCATAATATTATTCATATATTTATGTAATCTAACATGCAATAAAGCCATTTAAAAAGCAAGTAGATCATGCCAAACACATAGATCTAAGCCCCTTACATCGAACTGGGCTCTGATACCACTTGAAGGACAAGCGGATCCGCCCGGGAGCGCGAGCGGAAGCGAGAAAAGCGAGAAATTGCGTAAATTTAAATCAAATTCAAAATACGCGAATCCCAAGGGGTGTACCCTTGGGTGCTCAACTGGGCGTTCGATGTAGGATGTGTAAATATTAAAACATATATTTAAACACATAGGGCATAGATATACAAATGAAATCAATCAAAGCGTAATAAACCGTTACCTTTGATTGTTTAGCGTATGCTCCCGGCTACTAGCGTTGTTCCTTCTCCGGAATGCTCATGAAATCCAAACGTATGGATTCTCCAAAGGTGATCCACACCACACCGGAAGAAACACACGTTCTTCTTGCTAGAAAAGAATGGGTTTAGGAAGGAATCGGTTTAAGAGAAAAACACTATGAATTAGTGTTCTCTTAAACTTACTTTGTTCTTCTTCTTGATTCAAAATCAAGTGAAGAACACAAGTGTAAGAGAGGGAGGGAGCATGAAATTTTGAGAGAGAGGAGATGATTTTTGTCTTCTCTTTTTCCTAGAAAAAGATGAATAATGAATCACTTTTTCTTGGTGTTGTATATTCTAATATATATACATAATTAATGTGATTATTGGAATGTGTCTAGGTTCATCCAAGGATGTCTAGATTCATTCCAATCAATCACCATCAATTCTTCAATCAAGCCTACCAAAATTTATGGTATGATCAAATCATACCAAAAGGGAAGAGCTTGATTGGAGTTGATTTGTCTCTTTCCTAAAGAGATAAGTCAACATACCACCTAGCATGAAACATGGCTGATTTTGCTTCCTTCAAGGGAGCGTGTCGGCCATGTTTGATTAAGGAAAGAAGTCCAACTTCTTCCCATTCCAAATTAGGAATTATTTCTCCTCTCGGGTATAATTTAATGGACCAGGTTTTATTGTAATCCAATTGCGACGAACCCAATATTAAATCCAATTTAATGTCCACTTAAATTATTCCCCTTGATCTTTTAATCCAATTAAAAGATCCAACGTCTCAACATCTCAACTTTCCATATTTAATCGAAAATCCAATTTACCGATTAAATGAAAGCCCGATACAATATCGGCCCGTCCATCCAATGGACTTTTCCTTAAGTAATCCAATTACTTATTTTATCCTTTGAGATTGACTCCAAGTCGATCTCTCAACCTCCTCGGTGATTTGTGTGTGACCCTTTAGGTTCACCCTCAGCTAGACTTGGGCCCGTGTCCCACAAGGGCCCGTTACCATGGGTGGCCGTCTAGCAACGGTCCATGGCACTAGAGACTAGGTGAATTGGCGTGAACATTTAGGCGCCGATTCCGTACGGGTACGATCCTTCCGTCTACCGTCTCCCGGCCTTAGTCTAGGGTATGGAATTAAGCGTCGGTTCCCATCTTTGACTAGGCATCTATGCTTAATACTCGAGACCACGTATGTTTCATTGCGTCGACACAGGAAACCATTGCCTGTTCGACCAACCACTGTGGCCACAGCTTCAAACAGCATGAACGTGTCTCCGAGTGCATAAGAGATACCTCTGTCACATACTGATAGGGGACGGATCCTCTTCTTGGAATCCACCGTCCTCGCTACACATTCTGACTGCACTGGACAAGGCTTATGATAATCATCTTAGAGAATGATTATCTCTCGCCAGATCTAAGATACAGCCGTCCTGTGCACGCGACTGCCATGATCCCTCAAGTCTGAGGATTACTCTCGTACTATCGGAACCGGGGAAAACCAATCATACCGACCAAGCCTCCAAGGCTTCCATATAATGATCCCCGCGAGTCAGTCCAGTCAGCTCGACCCCAGTCGACCAACCCATCAAGATCGTGTAGGCGTCCCACGCCTGTCGCTGATGAAACACGACACTCATCTAATGAACACGACTCTTGACGCAAGTCTCCATAGGACTCTCGATGCCCTGTCTCGAGGTCCTCGACTTGGAACGTTTCAGACCCAATTCTTAATCAGTTGGTTTCATGACCACCATCCAATGCGTGGCCCAACTGCACGAGTTGTTATCCATGGTCTGTGGGCTTTGTTTGCGATATAAGTTAAACACCATTTTAATAAATGTAAGATGAGCGCAACAAAGAAGGTACCATTGGTGACGAATACTCATCTTATTCATCACATAATAATATTACATTCACATCAAGTTGTCGGATAGGTTACAAATTGCCAAACCTATTAGCTTTCTGGTCACCTATTCCAACAATCTCCCACTTGACCTAAAGCCAATCACCCATTGACCTCGAACCTCTTATTCAGATGGTGAGTATGGGCAACTTGCGACATGGGCTTAGCAAGTGGATCTGCTATGTTTTCTGCGGAGCTGACTCGGTCCAACCGAACGTCACTCCTGCTATCCATCTCTCTACGTAGATGGTAGCGTCTAAGAATATGCTTGAATCGTGATGAGATCTCGGTTCCTTTGCTAGCGCTATCGTCCCGTTGTTATCATAAAAGATAATTACATGCTTTGCAATGCTAGGTACTACATCCAACCCTTGGATGTAGCTCATCAACCAAACCACTCCTTAGCATCTTCTAAAGCCGCTATGTATTCAAAACTCTATGGTGGAGTCCGCCGTGGTAGCCTGCTTGGAACCCTTCCAAGTAACCACGCCACCATTTAGTCTAAATACAAAACCAGACTGAGACTTGGCATCTTCGTCATCCGACTGGAAGCTAGCGTCGCTATAGCCTTCCAGTATCAACTCTCCATCGCTGTAGATCAAGAACATGTCCTTAGTCCTTTTCAGGTACTTTAGAATAGTCTTGACTGCACTCTAGTGTGCCTCCCCGACACACGACTGATATCGACTTGTTACGCTCAAAGCGAAAGCCACAATCATGTCTAGTGCACTGAACAACATACTGTATGTTGCCTACGGCTGAAGCATAGGGGATGTCCAACATCCATTTAAGCTCCTCATCAGTCTTAGGAGACTGCTTCTTGGATAACTTAATTCCATGCCTCATAGGAAGGAATCCTCGTTTTGAGTTCTCCATCTTGAATCTCTTCAAGACTTTCTCAATGTACGAGGACTGGGTCATTCCTAACATCCTTCTAGATCTATCCCTGTAGATCTTGATGCCAAGGATGTAGGATGCCTCGCCCATATCCTTCATGGAGAATTGCATTGACAGCCAAGCTTTAGTGGTACCCAACATCTTAGCATCATTCCCAATGAGCAAGATGTCATCCACGTAAAGCACCAGAAACGCAACTGAGCTCCCAGTGATCTTCTTGTATGCACAAGGATCGGACTCGTTTCTGATGAAATCATATCCTCGTATGACTTCATCAAAACGTATGTTCCAGCTTTGGGTTTAACCCCTTTTGGTGGATCTGCTAGGGTCCAAAACCTTGTTTGTACCCCATCGAGTCCATCTCGTATTTCATGGCCTCAAGCCACTTGTCCGAATCGATATCCGACATCGCTTCTCCGTATGTCTTTTGGATCATTATCCAACTTACCGGTCAAGGCCCAGAAATCCATACCTATCAGGTGCATGGGATACTCTGGCCGTCCTACGGAGGACTGGAACAATATCAGTGGGAACCACTGGCTCAGATGTCACTGCCGCCTCATGGGGTACCTCACTTGATTCCTCAAGGAGTACCTCATCGCGTCGACTATCTGATGGAAAACCTTTTTCCAAGAACACTGCGTTTCGCGAGACAAAAACCTTTTGCTCGGAGGGATCATAGAAATAATACCCCGCAGTTTCTTTCGGATAGCCGATGAAAACCTGCATAAACTAGACCTCGAGTCCAGTTTTATCTCCCACTAATCTCTTGACATATGCGGGGCAACCCCACACTTTCAAGTATTTGTAGGAGGCAGACTTGCTATGCCATATCTCATATGGCGTCTGGGATACCCTTTTAGATGGCGCCAAGTTCAAAACTTTGGCCGCCGTCTCAAGAGCGTATCCCCAGAAGGAAAGGGGTAGTTCGGTAAAAACTCATCATGGATCGGACCATGTCCAACAAGGTCCGATTCCTCCTTTCAGACACACCATTAAGCTGCGGTGTTCCAGGAGGGGTCCAGTGAGAGAGAATCCCATTCTCTTTTAGATAATCAGTAAACTCACCACTCAAATACTCTCCACCTCGGTCCGACCGAAGGGCTTTGATCTTTCGACCGGTTTGGTTCTCTACTTCAAGTCTGTATTCCTTAAACCTTCCAAAGGCTTCAGACTTGTACCTCATCAGGTAAACATAACCATACCGTGAGTGATCATCGGTAAAGGTTATGAAGTACGAGTACCCACCTCTAGCCTGAGTATTTAGTGGACCACAGACATCTGTATGGATCAAATCCAACAGACCACTGGCTAGCGTACTTTGTCCAACAAAGGGTTTCTTGGTCATCTTTCCCTTTAGACAGGATTCGCAGGTCGGTAGGTTGTCCAAATCGTCTATTTCTAGACTCTTTGAGTCCACAAACCTTCTTATCCTATCTTTAGAGATATGACCTAACCTCGCATGCCATATCTCTGCGTTATTATGATCATCACGTTTTCGTTTGTGTTCTGCAGTCATAATCCAATTAGACTGTTGAAGTATGTACAGACCGTTGACCAATGTACCAAGCAAATGAGAAATACCATCTTTGATAATAAAAAAAACCATTTTTATTGATGGTAAATTCATATCCCTCCTTATCAAGGACCGGGATGGAAACAATGTTTTTAATCATGCTAGGTACATAGAAACAGTCGTTCTGTACAATCCTAACATGACTACTAATGGCTAACTCTAGTGATCGTACGGCCTCCGCAGCAACGGCCTTGCCATCGCCTAGCCTCAGGATCATCTCATCCTTGGTTAGCCTTCTGCTTCTTTGCAGTGCCTGCAAATCATTGCAGATGTGAGCACCACATCCGGTATCCAATACCCATGAAGCAGAATTAGTAATCATATTAACTTCAACCACAAACACACCTGGGTTGGAGAGGAGTTGTGGGCACTCCCTCTTCCAGTGCCCTTTCCCTTGGCAATGCATGCAGACATCATTTGCCTTTGGACTGCTGAGAACCACGGGCCTTCCCTTTCCCTTTGCTCGGTCCAACCGGAGCAACAGGGACGCCCGGGAGCGTGAGCAGGGGCCACAACCGTCTTCCCTTTGCCCTTCTTCCTCTTCCAGCGTCCGGCCCTCTTGCCATTCGCCTTGGAGGTCGAAGCCTCTCCTATCAATACCGCCGGCGCCGACTTGTGGGTCGTTGCCTCGTATTGGACCAGCATGTTGATCAACTCATGAATAGACTTCTCAAGTCCGTTCATGTTGTAGTTTACAACAAACGGGTCATAGGATGGAGGAAGCGACTGGAGGATCACGTCAATGTACGTGTCATTGTTAAGCCCAGCTTTAAGGTCCTCGAGTTTCTCCACTAGGGAGAGCATCTTGACCCCATGACTCTGTACAGACGCTCCTTCAGCGAGCTTGGTGCCAAAGAATGCTTTTATGGCGGAGACGTTGTCCAACCTCTCATACTGCTTCTAGATGTCGTTAGACATCGAAGCCAGTATGATACTGCGTACTTTCCGGTTTGTCCTCATGCCATTTCTCGAACGTCAAACGTTCTTCAGGCGTGGACCCCTCCGGTAAGTCGTTCGGGTGGCGGCTCGTCCAAGACGTAGCCTTGGTTCTCAAAACCGAGGACAATCCTCAGGTTTCTCAGCCAGTCCGAGTAGTTCGTTCCGTTGAATTTGTTAGTCTCAAGAATCATGGTTAACGGGTTCTTAGACATATCTACATTAATGAAAATGTAAAGCAGAAATTAGCAGATGATGGTAATATTATTGTTCAAGTTGAAGACTTGGTCTTTTAGTCTTTAACCCTCCCACTATTTATACGAAAGTCTGCCACTCTCAAGCGGAGTTTCGGGAAACCATTTCCTAGTGGGCTTGGGATCCACAAGCGTAATCTCCATGTCCCGCTTTTACGATTCACATGAAGAAGACCTTGTGGGAGATATCCAATATCATTCTCATCCAATGAGATTCCCAAGATATTTTGCCTCACCTATTCACATGGTCCCCTTTGGACTCCAAGCGAACCATGTTACTCAGTGTTGGGCCCGACCCATCAACCAAATCATGCCTCAAACTGTCGCCTCCCACGACTCGTGAGACAGGGAAACAGCGAGCGCAGTCATTTTGTTCACAACAATAGTGCAGCTTTCCCTTATTCCAAGTGTGCCATGACTCGTGAGACCACACTTGAGTAGTGGTAGCTTCCTCACCACATTGCTGTGGATGGAAGGCTCGGACAGACCAAAATACCATTTTGATCCAAGTTCGTTCTGGGCCTAATATTTAATTTGGTCCAACCAAATGAGAGTTTGTGTATGACCGAGATCTCATCACATTATTGTGTTTTAGCATGCATAAATATCCAATATTTAAAGCGATAAAATAAATACGCCGCATGCAGAAAATATAGCATACCCCTGTTAGGATGATCACAAGCCCAACTTATGCGACCCATTGAGCCCGCAGTGAGTCTATGGTCTGTCTAGGGTGGTCCTAAATTATTACAATAATAATAAACCCATTGCCATTCCAATGGGCCTTGAAGTGCTTCTTGTTTCACGCCTTGATGCTCCTCCTTGGGGTCTCCGACTCCAATTGCTTGTTAAAATTGAAATCTCACCAATCCTATCTACTCTCATTACAACTGAAAGTAATACATCGGTAATAAAGAAAACAAGCCTTAACATCATGAGGCTGAAAATACGGGAGATGATAGTCCCAAAAACAAGAGCAACGCAGGCCCACCCAACAGAAAATAAATGATCATACATTCATCCATACATAAGGTCCAGGGCTCTTGTGATCATCCCATGTTGATTCCATCAACTCACATAACAAAATTATTCCAAATAATCATGCATAAATAATCAATGGATATTCCAAATACCCAAGTGATGTCCAACATCACAAAAGCATAAATATACAAGTAATATGCAAAATTCAAATTTTAAATTTAATGGACATTTTTAAACAATGCATCCAATGCATGTATTAATTCCAAATTAATTAAGCAAATTTAATTCAAGGAATAATCCAATTATCCCAAAATCAAAAATGCAAAATTAACATATTTTTCAGAATATCGTGCAGAAAATACAGAAAATCGAATTTTTCGGAAAAAAATCGAAAAACGGCACAAAACGGCCCAGCCGTTGTGCTGGCCGGCCGCCCGCGCGCACAGGGCAGCGCGCGCGCACGCGCAGGTAGCAAGCCTGCGCACCCTGCGCGCGCGCGCTCTATGCCGTGCGCTGGCAGCGGCCGGCTGCGCACAGCGCGCGCGCGCGCCTGTGCGCAGCATCCGCGCGCATGGCGCGCGCAAACGCTGCCGACCAATCCCAATTTTTTTTTTTTTCAAAACTGTTTCAGTACAATAACATTAATATTATTCTGAAAATAAGCATGCAATTTTAGATCCAATCTAACAAAATTAAGCATGCCAAAAGTCCATTAAATCCAAACAATTGAATCATCATATTATTCATATATTTATGTAATCTAACATGCCAAAAAAGCCATTTAAAAGCAAGTAGATCATGCCAAACACATAGATCTATGCCCCTTACATCGAACTGGGCTCTGATACCACTTGAAGGACAAGCGGATCCGCCCGGGAGCGCGAGCGGAAGCGAGAAAAGCGAGAAATTGCGTAAATTTAAATCAAATTCAAAAATACGCGAATCCCAAGGGGTGTACCCTTGGGTGCTCAACCGGGCGTTCGATGTAGGATGTGTAAATATTAAAACATATATTTAAACACATAGGGCATAGATATACAAATGAAATCAATCAAAGCGTAATAAACCGTTACCTTTGATTGTTTAGCGTATGCTCCCGGCTACTAGCGTTGTTCCTTCTCCGGAATGCTCATGAAATCCAAACGTATGGATTCTCCAAAGGTGATCCACACCACACCGGAAGAAACACACGTTCTTCTTGCTAGAAAAGAACGGGTTTAGGAAGAAATCGGTTTAAGAGAAGAACACTATGAATTAGTGTTCTCTTAAACTTACTTTGTTCTTCTTCTTGATTCAAAATCAAGTGAAGAACACAAGTGTAAGAGAGGGAGGGAGCACGAAATTTTGAGAGAGAGGAGAGGATTTTTGTCTTCTCTTTTTCCTAGAAAAAGATGAATAATGAATCACTTTTTCTTGGTGTTGTATATTCTAATATATATACATAATTAATGTGATTATTGGAATGTGTCTAGGTTCATCCAAGGATGTCTAGATTCATTCCAATCAATCACCATCAATTATTCAATCAAGCCTACCAAAATTTATGGTATGATCAAATCATACCAAAAGGGAAGAGCTTGATTGGAGTTGATTTGTCTCTTTCCAAAAGAGATAAGTCAACATACCACCTAGCATGAAACATGGCTGATTTTGCTTCCTCCAAAGGAGCGTGTCGGCCATGTTTGATTAAGGAAAGAAGTCCAACTTCTTCCCATTCCAAATTAGGAATTATTTCTCCTCTCGGGTATAATTTAACGGACCGGGTTTTATCGTAATCCAATTGCGACGAACCCAATATTAAATCTAATTTAATGTCCACTTAAATTATTCCCCTTGATCTTTTAATCCAATTAAAAGATCCAACGTCTCAACATCTCAACTTTCCATATTTAATCGAAAATCCAATTTACCGATTAAATGAAAGCCCGATACAATATCGGCCCGTCCATCCAATGGACTTTTCCTTAAGTAATCCAATTACTTATTTTATCCTTCGAGATTGACTCCAAGTCGATCTCTCAACCTCCTCGGTGATTTGTGTGTGACCCTTTAGGTTCACCCTCAGCTAGACTTGGGCCCGTGTCCCACAAGGGCCCGTTACCATGGGTGGCCGTCTAGCAACGGTCCATGGCACTAGAGACTAGGTGAATTGGCGTGAACATTTAGGCGCCGATTCCGTACGGGTACGATCCTTCTGTCTACTGTCTCCCGGCCTTAGTCTAGGGTATGGAATTAGGCGTCGGTTCCCATCCTTGACTAGGCATCTATGCTTAATACTCGAGACCACGTATGCTTCATTGCGTTGACACAGGATACCATTCCCTGTTCGACCAACCACTGTGGCCACAGCTTCAAATAGCATGAACGTGTCTCCGAGTACATAAGAGATACCTCTGTCACATACTGATAGGGGACGGATCCTCTTCTTGGAATCCACCGTCCTCGCTACACATTCTGACTGCACTGGACAAGGCTTACGATAATCATCTTACAGAATGATTACCTCTCGCCAGATCCAAGATATAGCCATCCTGTGCACGCGACTGCCATGATCCCTCAAGTCTGAGGATTAGTCCCATACTATCGGAACCGGGGAAAACCAATCATACCGACCAAGCCTCCAAGGCTTCCATATGATGATCCCAGCGAGTCAGTCCAGTCGGCTCGATCCCAGTCGACCAACCCATCAAGATCGTGTAGGCGTCCCACGCCTGTCGCTGATGAAACACGGCACTCATCTAATGAACACGACTCTTGACGCAAGTCTCAATAGGACTCTCGATACCCTGTCTCGAGGTCCTCGACTTGGAACGTTTCAGACCCAACTCTTAATCAGTTGGTTTCATGACCACCATCCAATGCGTGGCCCAACTGCACGAGTTGTTATCCATGGTCTGTGGGCTTTGTTGCGATATAAGTTAAACACCATTTTAACAAATGTAAGATGAGCGCAACAAAGAAGGTACCATTGGTGACGAATACTCATCTTATTCATCACATAATAATATTACATTCACATCAAGTTGTCGGATAGGTTAGAAATTGCCAAACCTATTGGCTTTCTGGTCACCTATTCCAACACATATAACATGTGAAGAAATCATGGAGGCCATAGAGTTGTAAAATTAAAGAGGGACGAAAAATAAAACGAGACCTACCCGTTGTCGTTTTCGTCTTCAACGGCTACACGCGTTGTTCCCGGTTTTGCACCGAGATCTCATTCTTGAGACCCTCCAAATCGTGACACACGATCCACCCACGTATCTTGTGAAAGAAAATCCGGTGGATCGTCCCGGGAATTGCGCGAATGCGGAAGCGCGGTAAAAAAATAAACATATTAAAAATAAAAGGCATGCTTTTAATTTAAAGAACACACTCAAGGGGTGTGCCCTTGAGGTTCCCGGGCGTTCGGTGTATCTCATGATCTTAAAACAATTAAAGGAATCATGGAGGCCATAGAGTTAAAAAATAAAGAGGGACGAAAATCTTAAACGAGACCTACCCGTTGTCGTTTTCGTCTTCAACTGCTACTCGCGTTGTTCCCCGTTTTGCACCAAGACCTCGTTATTGAGATCCTCCAAATCGTGACACACGATCCACCCACGTATCTTGCACGTCGTGCTAGCAACGAACAAGTATTATATTTGGAGTGGACGAATCAATAACTCGTTATCAATTAACGGTATTGGTTCGTCTAAGTTCTTGATGTTCCAAGAACAAAAAGAACTTAAGGAAAAATATTTTCTTGCTAGAGAAAGAGAGAGGGGGCGGACGAGAGGTAGGAGAGGGAGAGTGTGTGTTGTGTGTGTTTTTCAAGAATCATCATCAATCTTAAATGTTGGAAGCTAGGGGTTTATATAGAGGAAGAGTTTAATCCTCTTTAAACTCAAACTCTAAGTAACCTAATTTGACTAGGATTTTGACCTAGTCAAAGTCCTAGTCAAACTAGTGTTTGACCTAGTCAAACGAATCCTAGCCTTCCATCTCCCCTTTCCATCTCAACCGTTGATTTTAATTTAATGAAATATTTAAATCCTATTAAATATTCCAAAAGGCTAAAAGAATAAATATAATATAATAAATAAATATTATAATTTATTCTAAGCCCATTAAATCAACCCTTTTAATAAATCCTATTTATTAATTTAATTCCCTTTATCAAATAGAAGGAATTAATTTCTCCAAGAAAATATAGGACCCGATTAAATCTAATTTAATCATTCCTTTACTCCAATGTTTAATTCTAAATTTAAATACTAAGTGTGTGTGTGGATAGTGTGTGACTCTTTAGGTTCACCATTCAGCTAGACTTGGTCGGATTCCTAGAATCCGTCCGTTACCATGGGTGGCCATCTAGCAACGGTCCATGGCACTAGAGACTAGGTGAAATTTTCGGGGATGAACATTTTGGCTCTAACAGTACACTTGTCCTTCTGTCTTCGGTCTCATCACTTAGGGTCTAGGGCACGGAAAATGCAGGTACCCATCTTGGACCTAAGTGTCGGTCTGTCCTCACCAAACGCCGCAAGGGAAACCTTTTCCCTTCTGTTCAGTCACTATGGCCACAGATTTCAGGGACAAGACACAGAGCATATATGAGACTCAACTGTCAACACCTTTTGACAGGAGACAGATCCTTTCTTGGAAACTACTGTTACTTTATACACCCGAGCTGCACTAGACATGGCTTATGACTACTCAAGAGTATTTTGGCAATCTCTCACCATATCTAAGATACAGACCTGATGCACAGGTAAACTCAGCAGTTCCTCAAGTTAAAGGACTTGGCCTGTACCGTTGGAACCGGGAATACTCGTCATACCTTGCTGACCATACTCAAGGCCCTCCGTAAGACGGTTCCCGCGAGTCACCTCAGTCAGCTGCTTCCTAGCATGCTGACCCACTAACACTGCTTAGACGACCTTCGTCACCCGTCGATGAAATACGACAGCAGATGCTTAGTGCAAGTCTCAAAGGGAATCCCGGTACCCATTTTCGGGATTCCTTGACTTGGAGATTTCCGGACTGATTCGGTGAGACTGATTTCATGGACCTACCTCCAAGCGTAGTCCCAGTCCCCGAAAACGTTACTCAGTCCATGGGCTTTGTTTGCGTAGTGAACAGAAATGTAAATGCAGATAAGTGAACGTAAACAAAGTATTGCCATATGAATTTTCACTTCTTTATTCATAAATATTTTATCAAATACCAAAGAATTGTCTAGACATAGGTTACATATTCCTGCCAAAATTGGCTTACATGGTCACCTATTCTAACATCTTGCACGTCGTGCTAGCAACGAACAAGTATTTTGGAGAGGATAGATCAATCACGCATTATGAATTAACGGGACTAATCTTCCTTAGTTCTAGTGTTCCAAGAACAAAAGAACAAGAAATAATTTTCTTGGAGAGTGAGAGAGAGAGAGGGCGGACGAGATGTAGGAGAGGGGAGAGTGTGTGTTGTGTGTGTCATTTCAAGAATCATCATCCTACAATTGTTGGAAGCTAGAGGTTTATATAGAGGAGGAGTTTAATCCTCTTTAAACTCCAACTCTAAGAACTCTAATTTGACTAGGATTTTGACCTAGTCAAAGTCCTAGTCAAACTAGTGTTTGACCTAGTCAAACAAATCCTAGCCTTCCATCTCCCCTTTCCATCTCAACCGTTGATTTTAATTTAATGGAATATTTAAATCCCATTAAATATTCCAAATGGCTAAAAGAATAAATATAACATAAATAAATATTAATATTTATTCAAAGCCCATTAAATCAACCCTTTAATAAATCCTATTTATTAATTTAATTCCCTTTATCAAATAGAAGGAATTAATTTCTCCAAGAAAATATAGGACCCGATTAAATCTAATTTAATCATTCCTTTACTCCAATATGTAATTCCAAATTAAATACTAAGTGTGTGTGGATAGTGTGTGACTCTTTAGGTTCACCATTCAGCTAGACTTGGTCGGATTCCTAGAATCCGTCCGTTACCATGGGTGGCCATCTAGCAACGGTCCATGGCACTAGAGACTAGGTGAAATATTCGGGGATGAACATTTAGGCTCTAACAGTACACTTGTCCTTCTGTCTTCGGTCTCATAACTTAGAGTCTAGGGCACGGAAAAAGCAGGTACCCATTTTGGACCTAAGTGTTGGTCTGTCCTTACTAAACGCCGCAAGGGAAACCTTTCCCTTCTGTTCAGTTACTGTGGCCACAGATTTCAGGGACAAGACACAGAGCATACATGAGACTCAACTGTCAATACCTTTTGACAGGAGACAGATCCTTTCTTGGAAACTACTGTCACTTTGTACACCCGAGCTGCACTAGACATGACTTATGACTACTCAAGAGTATTTTGGCAATCTCTCACCATATCTAAGATACAGACCTGATGCACAGGTAAACTCAGCAGTTCCTCAAGTCAAAGGACTTGGCCTGTACCGTTGGAACCGGGAATACACGTCATACCTTGCTGACCATACTCAAGGTCCTCCGTAAGACGGTTCCCGCGAGTCACCTCAATCAGCTGCTTCCTAGCATGCTGACCCACTAATACTGCTTAGACGACCTTCGTCACCCATCGATGAAATACGACAGCAGATGCTTAGTGCAAGTCTCAAAGGGAATCCCGGTACCCATTTTCGGGATTCCTTGACTTGGAGATTTCCGGACTGATTCGGTGAGACTGATTTCATGGACCTACCTCTAAGCGTAGTCCCAGTCCCCGAAATCATTTCTCAGTCCGTGGGCTTTGTTTGCGTAGTGAACAGAAATGTAAATGCAGATAAGTGAACGTAAAAGAAGTATTGCCATATGAATTTTCACTTCTTTATTCATAAATGTTTTTATCAAATACCAAAAAATTGTCTACCACCAATACATTCTACCTTTGAAATCTGGCTTTACCTGGGCCGCTTCTCGACCGAGATCCCTTCGATGGATGTCTACATGGTCACCTATTCTAAACACATGGTTCGCTTGGAGTCCTCGGAACCATGCGAATAGGTGAGGCAAAATATCTTGGGAATCTCATTGGATGAGAATGATATTGGATATCTCCCACAGGGTCTTCTTCATGTGAATCGTAAAAGCGGGGCATGGAGATTACGCTTGTGGATCCCAAGCCCACTAGGAAATGGTTTCCCGAAACTCCGCTTGAGAGTGGCAGACTTTCGTATAAATAGTGGGAGGGTTAAAGACTAAAAGACCAAGTCTTCAACTTGAACAATAATATTACCATCATCTGCTAATTTCTGCTTTACATTTTCATTAATGTAGATATGTCTAAGAACCCGTTAACCATGATTCTTGAGACTAACAAATTCAACGGAACGAACTACTCGGACTGGCTGAGAAACCTGAGGATTGTCCTCGGTTTCGAGAACCAAGGCTACGTCTTGGACGAGCCGCCACTGAGCGACTTACCGGAGGGGTCCACGCCTGAAGAACGTTTGACGTTCGAGAAATGGCATGAGGACAATCGGAAAGTACGCAGTATCATACTGGCTTCGATGTCTAACGACATCCAGAAGCAGTATGAGAGGCTGGACAACGTCTCCGCCATAATGCTCCGCATGAACGAGGTTTATGCGGTTCCGGATAGGCATATTAGATATGCCGCCACAAAAGCATTCTTTGGCACCAAGCTTGCTGAAGGAGCGTCTGTACAGAGTCATGGGGTCAAGATGCTCTCCCTAGTGGAGAAACTCGAGGACCTTAAAGCTGGGCTTAACAATAACACGTACATTGACGTGATCCTCCAGTCGCTTCCTTCATCCTATGACCCGTTTGTTGTAAACTATAACATGAACGGACTTGAGAAGTCTATTCATGAGTTGATCAACATGCTGGTCCAATACGAGGCAACGACCCACAAGTCGGCGCCGGCGGTATTGATAGGAGAGGCTTCGACCTCCAAGGCGAATGGCAAGAGGGCCGGACGCTGGAAGAGGAAGAAGGGCAAAGGAAAGACGGTTGTGGCCCCTGCTCGCGCTCCAGGCGTCCCTGTTGCTCCGGTTGGACCGAGCAAAGGGAAAGGGAAGGCCCGTGGTTCTCAGAGGTCCAAGGCAAATGATGTCTGCATGCATTGCCAAGGGAAAGGGCATTGGAAGAGGGAGTGCCCACAACTCCTCTCCAACCTAGGTGTGTTTGTGGTTGAAGTTAATATGATTACTAATTCTGCTTCATGGGTATTGGATACCGGGTGTGGTGCTCACATCTGCAATGATTTGCAGGCACTGCAAAGGAGCAGAAGGCTAACCAAGGATGAGATGATCCTGAGGCTAGGCGATGGCAAGGCCGTTGCTGCGGAGGCCGTAGGATCACTAGAGTTAGCCATTAGTAGTCATGTTAGGATTGTACTGAACGACTGTTTCTATGTACCTAGCATGATTAAAAACATTGTTTCCATCCCGGTCCTTGATAAGGAGGATATGAATTTACCATCAATTAAAACGGTTTTTCATTATCAAAGATGGTATTTCTCATTTGCTTGGTACATTGGTCAACAGTCTGTACATACTTCAATAGTCTAATTGGATTATGACTGCAGAACACAAATGAAAACGTGATGACCACAATAACGCACAGATATGGCATGCGAGGATAGGTCATATCTCTAAAGATAGGATAAGAAGGTTGGTGGACTCAAAGAGTCTAGAAATAGACGATTTGGACAACCTACCGACCTGCGAATCCTGTCTAAAGGGAAAGATGACCAAGAAACCCTTTGTTGGACAAAGTACGCTAGCCAGTGGTCTGTTGGATTTGATCCATACAGATGTCTGTGGTCCACTAAATACTCAGGCTAAAGGTGGGTACTCGTACTTCATAACCTTTACCGATGATCACTCACGGTATGGTTATGTTTACCTGATGAGGTACAAGTCTGAAGCCTTTGGAAGGTTTAAGGAATACAGACTTGAAGTAGAGAACCAAACCGGTCGAAAGATCAAAGCCCTTCGGTCGGACCGAGGTGGAGAGTATTTGAGTAGTGAGTTTACTGATTATCTAAAAGGGAATGGGATTCTCTCTCAGTGGACCCCTCCTGGAACACAGCAGCTTAATGGTGTGTCTGAAAGGAGGAATCGGACCTTGTTGGACATGGTTCGATCCATGATGAGTTTTACCGAACTACCCCTTTCCTTCTGGGGATACGCTCTTGAGACGGCAGCCAAAGTTTTGAACTTGGCGCCATCTAAAAAGGTATCCTAGACGCCATATGAGATATGGCATGGCAAGCCTGCCTCCTACAAATACTTGAAAGTGTGGGGTTGCCCCGCATATGTCAAGAGATTAGTGGGAGATAAACTGGACTAGAGGTCTAGTTTATGCAGGTTCATCGGCTATCCAAAAGAAACTGCGGGGTATTATTTCTATGATCCCTCCAAGCAAAAGGTTCTTGTCTCGCGAAACGCAGTGTTCTTGGAAAAAGGTTTTCCATCGGATAGTCGACGCGATGAGGTACTCCTTGAGGAATCAAGTGAGGTACCCCATGACGCGGCAGTGACATCTGAGCCAGTAGTTCCCACTGATATTGTTCCAGTCCTCCGTAGGTCGGCCAGAGTATCCCATGCACCTGATAGGTATGGATTTCTGGGCCTGACCGGTCAGTTGGATAATGATCCAAAGACGTACGGAGAAGCGATGTCGGACATCGATTCGGACAAGTGGCTTGAGGCCATGAAATCCGACATGGACTCGATGGGTACAAACAAGGTTTGGACCCTAGTAGATCCACCCAAAGGGGTTAAACCCGTAGGGTGTAAATGGGTCTACAAACGTAAGCTTGGAGCTGACGGGGAAGTTACAACCTTCAAAGCCAGGCTTGTGACGAAAGGTTACACTCAACGACCCGGGGTCGATTTTAAGGAAACCTACTCGCCCGTAGCAATGGCCAAGTCCATTCGGATACTGCTTGCCATAGCAGCATGGTATGACTATGAAATATGGCAGATGGATGTGAAAACGGCTTTCCTCAACGGTTTCGTAGAGGAAGAGATCTATATGGATCAGCCGGAAGGTTTCACAACTGTTGGAGAAGAGCAGAAGGTCTGCCGTCTCCAAAGGTCCATCTATGGCCTCAAACAAGCTTCTCGAAGCTGGAACATACGTTTTGATGAAGTCATACGGGAATATGATTTCATCAAGAACGAGTCCGATCCTTGTGTATACAAGAAGATCAGTGGGAGCTCAGTTGCGTTTCTGGTGCTTCACGTGGATGACATCTTGCTCATTGGGAATGATGCTAAGATGTTGGGTACCACTAAAGCTTGGTTGTCAACGCAATTCTCCATGAAGGATATGGGCGAGGCATCCTACATCCTTGGCATCAAGATCTACAGGGATAGATCTAAAAGGATGTTAGGGATGGTCCAGTCCTCGTACATTGA
The DNA here is from genome assembly GCA_034509735.1 of Sesamum alatum. Classification (NCBI taxonomy): domain Eukaryota; kingdom Viridiplantae; phylum Streptophyta; class Magnoliopsida; order Lamiales; family Pedaliaceae; genus Sesamum; species Sesamum alatum. Next base: position 25,754,279 of record JACGWO010000001.1, on the reverse strand, counting down.
GAAAGTCTTAAAGAGATTCAAGATGGAGAACTCAAAACGAGGATTCCTTCCTATGAGGCATGGAATTAAGTCATCCAAGAAGCAGTCTCCCAAGACTGATGAGGAGCTTAAAAGGATGTTGGACATCCCCTATGCTTCAGCCGTAGGTAGTATACAGTATGTTGTTCAGTGCACTAGACATGATGTGGCTTTCGCTTTGAGCGTAACTAGCCGATATCAGTCGTGTGCCGGGGAGGCACACTGGAGTGCAGTCAAGACTATCCTAAAGTACCTGAAAAGGACTAAGGACATGTTCTTGATCTACGGCGGTGGAGAGTTGATACTGGAAGGCTATAGCGACGCTAGCTTCTAGTAGGATGACGATGATGCCAAGTCTCAGTATGGTTTTGTATTTAGGCTAAATGGTGGCGTGGTTACTTGGAAGAGTTCCAAGTAGGCTACCACGGCGGACTCCACCATAGAGTTTTGAATACATAGCGACTTTGGAAGCTGTTAAGGAGTGGTTTGGTTGATGAGCTACATCCAAGGGTTGGATGTAGTACCTAGCATTGCTAAGCCTGTAATTATCTTTTATGATAACAACGGGGCGATAGCGCTAGCAAAGGAACCGAGATCTCATCACGATCTAAGAATATTCTTAGACGCTACCATCTCTTAGAGAGATGGATAGCAGGAGTGACGTTCGGTTGGACCGAGTCAGCTCCGAGAAAACATAGCAGATCCACTTGCTAAGCCGATGTCGCAAGTTGCCCATACTCACCATCTGAATAAGAGTTTCGAGGTCAATGGGTGATTGGCTTTAGGTCAAGTGGGAGATTGTTGGAATAGGTGACCAGAAAGCCAATAGGTTTGGCAATTTGTAACCTATCCGACAATTTGATGTGAATGTAATATTATTATGTGATGAATAATATGAGTGTTCGTCACCAATGGTACCTTCTTTGTTGCACTCATCTTACATTTGTTAAAACGGTGTTTAACTTATATCGGAACAAAGCCCACAGACCATGGATAACAACTCGTACAGTTGGGCCACGCATTGGATGGTGGTCATGAAACCAACTGATTAAGAGTTGGGTCTGAAACGTTCCAAGTCAAGGACCTCGAGACAGGGCATCGAGAGTCCTATTGAGACTTGCGTCAAGAGTCGTGTTCACTGGATGAGTGTCGTATTCCATCGGCGACAGGCGTGGGACGCCTACACGATCTTGATGGGTTGGTCGACTGGGGTCGAGCCGACTGGACTGACTCGCGGGGATCATCATATGGAAGCCTTGGAGGCTTGGTCGGTATGATTGGTTTTCCCCGATTCCGATAGTACGGGAGTAATCCTCAAACTTGAGGGATCATGGCAGTCGCGTGCACAGGACGGCTGTATCTTGTATCTGGCGAGAGGTAATCATTCTGTAAGATGATTATCATAAGCCTTGTCCAGTGCAGTCGGAATGTGTAGCAAGGACGGTGGATTCCAAGAAGAGGATCCGTCCCCTGTCAGTATGTGACAGAGGTATCTCCTATGCACTCGGAGACATGTTCATGCTGTTTGAAGCTGTGGCCACAGTGGTTGGTCGAATAGGGAATGGTTCCTGTGTCGACGCAATGAAGCATACGTGGTCTCGAGTGTTAAGCATAGATGCCTAGTCAAGGATGGGAACCGACGCCCAATTCCATACCCTAGACTAAGGCTGGGAGACGGTAGACGAAAGGATCGTACCCGTACGGAATCGGCGCCTAAATGTTCACGCCAATTCACCTAGTCTCTAGTGCCATGGACCGTTGCTAGACGGCCACCCATGGGAACGGGCCCTTGTGGGACACAGGCCCAAGTCTAGCTGAGGGTGAACCTAAAGGGTCACACACAAATCACCGAGGAGGTTGAGAGATCGACTTGGAGTCAATCTCGAAGGATAAAATAAGTAGTTGGATTACTTAAGGCAAAGTCCATTGGATGGACGGGCCGATATTGTATCGGGCTTTCGTTTAATCGGTAAATTGGATTTTCGATTAAATATGGAAAGTTGAGACGTTGAGACGTTGGATCTTTTAGTTGGATTAAAGATCAACGGGAATAGTTTAAATGGACATTAAATTGGATTTAATGTTGGGTTCGTCGTAATTGGATTATGATAAAATCCGATCCGTTAAATTATACCCGAGAGGAGAAATAATTCCTATTTTGGAATAGGAAGAAGTTGGACTTCTTCCCTTAATTAAACATGGCCGACATGCTCCCTTGGAGGAAGCAAAATCAGCCATGTTTCATGCTAGGTGGTATGTTGACTTATCTCTTTTGAAAAGAGACAAATCAACTCCAATCAAGCTCTTCCCTTTTGGTATGATTTGATCATACCATAAATTTTGGTAGGCTTGATTGAAGAATTGATGGTGATTGATTGGAATGAATCTAGACATCCTTGGATGAACCTAGATACATTCCAATAATCACATTAATTATGTATATATATTAGAATATACAACACCAAGCATATGTGATTCATTATTCATCTTTTTCTAGGAAAAAAGAGAAGACAAAATCCCTCTCCTCTCTCTCAAATTTCGTGCTCTCTCCCTCTCTCACACTTGTGTTCTTCACTTGATTTTTGAATCAAGAAGAAGAACAAAGTAAGTTTAAGAGAACACTAATTCATAGTGTTCTTCTCTTAAACCGATTCCTTCTAAACCCGTTCTTTTCTAGCAAGAAGAACGTGTGTTTCTTCCGGTGTGGTGTGGATCACCTTTGGAGAATCATACGTTTGGATTTCGTGAGCATTCCGGAGAAGGAACAACGCAAGTAGCTGGGAGCATACGCTAAACAATCAAAGGTAACGGTTTATTACGCTTTGATTGATTTCATTGATATATCTATGCCCTATGTGCTTAAATATATGTTTTAATATTTACACATCCTACATCGAACGCCCGGTTGAGCACCCAAGGGTACACCCCTTGGGATTCGCGTATTTTGAATTTGATTTAAATTTATGCACAATCTCTTGCTTTCTCGCTTCCGCTCGCGCTCCCGGGCGGATCCGCTTGTCCTTCAAAAAAATTGTTCCAAAGAAAGTTCAGCAGACCATTCCAAAAAGATGTAAACTTAAAACTATTAGTGTTATAACAATGGTTCCCACATGTGGGCAATTTTTTTAATGGAAGCTGTCCCAAAAGAAGTTACAATGTCAATTTCGTTATTCGGTCAAAGATTGTAGTTGTTTGATCTGCCGTTACAATATCTGGGCCAAAGTAAGAACGGCCTTTGCAAAAGCATACAAATATTTTATAACGTTTGCCAACGGAATGGAAGGAGATGACCGTTACCGAGGCTGTTGCACACTCTAAAACCAGTTATACATTTAATATGGGCCTTTCCAATAGAATATTCTTTCACTACAAAAAAAATGCGGTATTTGAAACGGGCTTAGGAATATTCTTTTTAACTTTGGAAAGGGAAAAAGCTCACTGGATGAATCTAGACCGGCATTTGGAACGGTAATGTAACGGGCGACCGTCTCTGAATATTTAGCAAAGGTTAATTATACTTAGACCCCCTCTGAAAATGCCAAATTACACTTTTCCCTAAGGAAATTTTGAAATTACAATTACACCCCCTTCCAAAATTATCCGTTTACACCTGACCCGCTTTCATTAGAGTTTTGACAGAAAATATTTACATCAACAAAAAAAATTACATAAATTTTTTTTTTATTTTGCCCTTCATTTAATATTTTTATGCATATATTTTATACTTATACGGGGACAAATGTAATGTATATATAGAGAGTGAGTTAACACTATTATATTTTTTCCCTTATAAGTACATAATTATTAGATGTGGATGTTAAATGAGGGGTAAAATCAATAATTTCTGTAAAAAAATTTTTGCTAACGTCAGTATTTTTTGTCAAAATCCTAACGAAAGGCGGTCAGGTGTAAAGAGTGAATTTTTGAAAGAGGTGTAAATGTAATTTCAAAACATCTTTGGGGAAAAGTGTAATTTTGTATTTTTAAAGAGGGTCTAAGTGTAATTAATCCTATTTAGGAATGGTTAAGTAGTGAACAGTCCAATTTTGGAACTAATTTAACGCACAAGCTAAAAATCGTCCCTGATTATGTTTGTTTGTGTGAATATGTAATTTGTGTATTTGGAACACTCAATTAATATTTGGAATGATCAAATGATATGTTATTGACATAATTTGGAATGATCATTGAAACTCTATTTGCATCCAATTTAACGTATGAAAGATGCATTTTTGCAGTCATTTTGGAGTACATTGTGGAACGGTTTGTTTTTGTCTAGTTGATAGATATTGGAACGGTATATGGAGCTTTAGTTGAACCTAACTTTGAAATGAACGTAGGAACGGTGATGATTTTTATTTGGAATACACCGTTGGCACATCCTTAGAATGTGTATTTGGAGTGACATCAATGATATATTGTCATTAACCTTGGAGTAAAATTCGGCACGATTTATTCCTTATTTGGAATGCTATTGATGAACGATTTTAGGAACGGTGGTCTTGTTTGTGGGATTCATGATTGGAATGGTTCGCTCGATATTTTAGCATTCTCTAACCGCACAAAACACCGTTCCTAAATTATTTATTAATTAATTTTTTTTCAATTATATAATAATAATAATTATTATTATTATATATAAATAAAAAAATTATTAATTTTTTTTTAATTTGGTTAAATAATTAAATATTGAATGATGTTATGCAATTTACACAGAAAAATCATAATTATGAAAAAATATTAATAAAATATTATCCAATTTAATTACAAATATTAAAAAAAAATAATCATAAATCTTCACCGCACTCCCCTCATCGTCGTCCATGTCGACATCATATGGGGCACGTGGGTCTGTCGGAGGCTGTGATAGGCCGGTAGTGGAGGTGTTGGTCTACATGACTTCATCATGGTCATCATGCCCACCATCATCATCTCGAGCCGGACCATTCAATCCTCCATGTCTGATGGTGGCGGTGGCGGTGGTGATGTATAGGTCTAGCTAAGGCCGTGGGCATCAGAACAAAGGCTGAATATACGGCCCTTGTTCTTGCCCCCAACCGCTGCAAACCACAGATCCTGCTCGGTCATCGCCTCCGAGCCCTCCGATTCGGCTGGAATATCCCGAGAATCGATTGTGGCCTGAGGCTGGTGATCCTCCAGCAGCTTTTGGAACGTCTCCTGCAAAACAAAACAACAAAATATTATTATTATTATTATTGCAAAAAAATAAAGAAATTAAATTTTAAAGTATAATTACTTACCGCCACCTCTAGGCCCTCAGGCCGCTCCAGCTGCAGTCGCCTTTTTCTTGTAGCATTCGGAGAATAACTCCATCTGCTTCACTGACCGACCGAGCTAAGCCTCTTGCACAAGAGAGGAACAATTAGTCAAGTTTTTATTTAATATTGATAAATGCTTAAAAAAGAATAAAATTACTTATTGTCTTCCTCTTGTGCATGCCGACTAAGGAAGAACCCCCGCGATAGACAGTAGATGATGCCGCGGGTTGGCCTTTTTCTTGGCGGACTCGTTCTTGAACTCCTCGTTGTCCTAGTACAACTGGAACTGGCGCTAGACCTCGTTCGCCAGCCACACCAGCTTCACCAGAGATTGTCTGGGGAGAGTGAAGTGCTTGTGGATGAACTTCCTCACGAACATGTGGAATACATGGAATGACTCTAATCCTTCAAAATTATTTCCTAAAATGTATACTAAATCCCAAAACTAATCTAATAAATTATAAGTTTAGTGAAAATTTTCCTAAAATGTATACTAAATCCGAAAATTGTATAATAATTAAGTTCCAAAGTTTATCTCATAATTGGTAGATTATTGAAATTTTTCCTACAATGTATACTAAATCCCAAATTATAATTTTTCCAAATTTAATAATTATTGTAAATATCTAATTTTTCTAATTATAAGTGCATAACAGAATTTTTTAATACATATGTAATAGATATTTTTAATGTAACAGAATTTTTAAAAAAATAATAGAAATTATTTAAAAATAAAAGTTTTTTTAACAATAATAGATTTTTTTTACAATAACATAAATTTGTTAAAACAATTCAGGTTTTATAGAAATAACCAAGAAAAGTTTTTAAAATAACAAAAAATATTTTTAAATCAACAGAACATAATTTTCAGAAAATACAAATTTTACTGAAGATGTCCTTATATCCTCTATTTTTCTATTTCCTATATTTCTTATAAATTACAAAAAATTCTGAAAAATTCTTATAAATTACATAAAAATCCTTAAAAATTATAGGAAAAATCTGAAAAAAATCAGAAATTTTCAAAAAATCCATCAAAACATTCCAACACATATTTACACAATATCCTAATAATCCAAACATTCCAACAATATTTATTATACAAATTATAGAAATTACATAAATTAAACAACATTACACATTACACAAATTGCATAAATTACACAAACATTAGAAATTACATAAAATTACAGAAATTACATAACATTAGCAACATTACACAAATTATATAAACTTATAGGAAAATTACACAAATTTTAGAAAATATTCACAAATTACAAAATTTACAAAAAATAACATAAATTGCAAATGCCCACATACATGACATTTCATAAATGAAAAAATTTTCAGCAAAAATTCACAAATTTTACATTTACAGAAATTAAATAGAAATAAACATTGAAATAAATTTAAAAACAAACAATGAAAATTTGCTGGCAGTGGGCAAGCGGAGGTGGAGCTGGAGCAAAGAGAGGCGGAGGCGGAGGCGATGGCCATGGCGATGACAGAGGCGGAGGCGATGGCCATGGCGATGACAAAGGCGGCGGCGAATGGTGGTTTTTTGGTGGGGGGGGGGGAGGGAGGTCAGAGAGCGAAGAGTGAGAAAATTCTGTTTAGGGGCCAATTTATAATATAGTTTTGGAACGGTCATATTTAGCTTTGACCGTTCCAATACCCAATCCCAATGTAAACAAACGACGTCGTTATGTGTTAAAAACGATTTTGTTTTAATATCTTTCACTGATATTGGAACTCATTGGAACAATCATTTACTAGAGAAAGCGTTACCAGTACCGTTCCTAAACGTACAAACGACGTCGTTTATAGAACTATATGTTGTAACCGTTCCTATTATGTTCATATACTGTTCCTATTTGTATTGCAAATAATATTTTATTTTTCTAAAAAATAAATAAAAATTCAGAAAATACAAACTAAACACATTAATGAGCATAGAAAACTATACAATGTCTAATTTAAGGCAATTGAATACATAAAATATTTTTCGTGAGGATTGATACATGTTCACAATATGAAGTATATTTGTATATTTAAAATTGTTAGTATTTCACAGATGTAACTAGCATCTTATATTGTTGTACTGCATCGCCTAATCAGACCGTCAAAATTTTAACAGACCGTTAGATATAATTGAACACACAAAAGAATACATTCTATGAAATTTTCACCAATTTCGGTGGGCGGATATCGAAATATCGTATTTGGTCCGTAATCTTCATCATAAAAAATGGTGCAACCTTCAATCAGGCCATGTAATTGAAAATCAAACCTTTAGATATGAAGTCTTATTCATAAGTCTCTATTGTGTTTAAGCTTGGTATTAAACCGGCTCACGGATGTTGAGATATCTTCATAAGAATGTAAAATAGACATTTCTGAAATAGTATTTGGAACGGTTGGCTACTAAATTTGGCACGATTTCTTATAATATTAATATAGAAGTGATTATTGGATACAATTAGGAATGGTTTACGCAAAGCGAATAATGGAACGGTTTAAAGTAAATCAACCATTTGGACCTGCTCCATGTTGTCACCTTCATCATCAGATTCACCATTTGGCGAGCGGGATGTACCTGCTCCATGTTGTGCCACGGATAGATCAACGACTAACTGTATACCAACTGGAACATGAAGTGCGTACGTTTGATTGTTTCTACCAACTTCTAGAGTAGGTACGACTTCATCCATTTGAGAGCCAACCTCGTTCCATCGCAAGTCATCGACTACTCTTCGAGCATTGATTTGCAAATGACTTTCCAATCAGCTTTGTCTCTCTTCATGCTCGGGTAACCCACGTAGTAGACTTGTACTGCTTGTTGCGTCAATATGAATGGTTCATTCTTTTGGTACAACTTTTTGAAATTGATATCAACAAGGTAATAATGAGGGTGTATCTTCATGCCTCTTACCGGATCGACCTAATGACAATTAAACAATACAATGTGCATATCCGGAATAAGTGGGTAATCTAACTAAATTATCTCTTCGAGTATTCCACAGAAGTCACTGTCCATGTCTGTATATGATGAGCTTTTGACACAAACATCATTTCATTATGAATTTGCCGACATTATGACATTCAGTGGGAAATCGAAATCATTCATGAAGTAACATGGGAACATCATCACTTCTGCCCTAGGACCCCAATAATGCAACTTCAACAATTTGTTGTCCGTGTAGTTCAATTCGGGTTTCACCTGCGATTCATATAAAAATCCAAATAATTTTATAAGAAATTGATCAGAACGTCATAATTTATAAGAAACTGACATTTACACGACGGTTGAACCAATCCTTGAACTCAGTTGCCACTAGTTGATCAATTACTGGGTCCTCTGAATTAGTGTTGCTCGTACAGTTCATTCAAGAACGACCTGTAATAGAAACAATTATAATTATAAATATACATGTTCAAACTGAAATGATCGTTAGACTATATGTATGTATCTATACACTTATTCGTAGTATGGCGCAACTACTTCACAATTACACAACACGTACGTCTTGACTATGTGAAGTTTTTCACCGCTCAACCACCTCTTAGTTGAGGCTCCACTTGCTTGGCCAAGGTAATTGAAATGGACCGTACCATTCGATCGTTGTTGCTCGTGAGATCATCATTTTAGCCAGGTCTTCTTTGCTTGCAAAGAATGTGCGGTTCGAAGTAGTGGAAAGAGAAAAACCCAATTTCTTCGATAATATATGCCTCTATAATTGACGTCTAGATGTGTGCTTTGTTTTCACATTCTTCTTCAAATCACGGAGGAATCTATTTGTACGAATATTTATTAAAATACAGATGAAAGAAAAATAACATGTATAAAAAATTTGAGATTGGATGGGCTAGGGATCACCATCGTCAGGAACATATACTCAGATTTCATGCACATTCCCTATGGGAGATTGTACGGTGTAAGTATCACAGGCCAACATGAGTAGGTTATACCATATTGCTCGTGCGGTGCAAACTCATCCATGCACAGCCCTAGTCTGACATTATGGGGCTTAACTGCAAAATCGGGATATGTCCGATCGAAATGCCTCCAAGCCTCTGCATCAGACGGATGACACATGGATCCCTCCTCCGAATGATGGTTGGCATGCCATGTCATGTGCTCGACAGTCGCTTTCAACGCATACAACCTCTACAGCCGAAGGGTAAGCAACTTATGTCTAGGATTTCTCTTCGTAGTCGGCTTGTACCTAAAGTCTCCACAATTGCAATATTCTACATGAATGTCATACTTCCAGTACAGCATGCAGCCATTTTTACACGCATCAATCTTCTCAATTGGTAAACCCAAGTCTTTTATCAATTTCTCGTACAATAGTAATCGGGAGGGGGGGAAGTGTGATCGTGAGGCATTATATGATTAGCCCACTGGCACAATTGATCATATGTTCGCTCGGAAAACCCCCCCTCCATCTTGATATTCACCAAACTAGCAATTGACGCCAACTTAGATTGGGTGCAACCGTTCCACAACAGTTGGTCGGCAGCATGCACTACATCAAAAAAATGGTCTGACAACCCAACACATAATCAGAGGGCCCCTCATCATAATATGAATTAGGCATCAGAAGGATAATACCCAGTACCATCATCAAGCACACCCTCCTGATTATAAGAAGACCAAAAAGACGGCCCGACGGCATCGAAAACCATCTTCTGTGCCCAATCCATCTACGCCGCATCACCTAATGCATACTACCCTCCTTCTGAATGGCTGGCGTTTGCTGCTGCTGAACACGGCCGCGATCAATGCATCAAAGTATTCCTGCACCCTCTCCTCACCATGTGAAGTCCAATTATAATACCCCAGCATAAATCCTTTCATACACAAGTCGAAGTTTACCTCGTCCGGCGTTTTGAATCTTTCATTTTTGCACTTTCAACACGAACATTTGATCCTCTCCCAGTCCATATATGCACACTAAGACTTAACCCATTCAAGAAATGCGGTAACACGATACTTAAACTCCGGCGTCACACCCAACAGGTCCCGATCGTACATCTCCTCAACTGTCTTAACATGATTAATCTTACACATGCAATTCACAAAAGTAATTAAATGAGCAGGACAAATTTATATATATACAACCATTAATTAATTGCGTGCATTTTGATCCACTAGAAAGGGTTTCAAGGTGTTACCTGAACGAAACAACTTCAAAGATCAATGGAAATTTAACAGAGATTGTTGATATTTTCGTTTTTACGTATAAAAATATAAGAGAGAGAGCTTGGGAAGAAATGAAATGGAGAGAGGGTGAGAAGAAAAAAAAATGAAGGAGACATATATATAAGAAATATTGGAACGAGCATTGGAATAGTAATTGGACCTCCAGAATTAGCCATTAAAATATAGCCATTGATTCAGCATTAGGAACGGCTGCAGGCGCGGGAACAGGAACATGGATATATCCATTAAAATACAGCCATTGTGGTTTATTTCGAACGGTAATTGGAATACAAAATCTCTTATGTACACGGACCGTTCCTAAGTGTAATACATTTTGGGACAATACTTGCAACTCTAACTTAGTTTTGGTAAGTACCATAAATAGGAACGGTCATTGTATTACAACATTTTCATTAGGCCAAAAACGATCTCAAGTAGCACTACATTTTGGAACGGTCATCCTTGCATTCCAATTTGTACCGGTAGTGGGAACGGATTTGAAGCAGTATGCATTTTACGTCCACTTACCGCTCCAAGAGGCATATATGTGTTCCAAATAGTAGTATAAATTTTTTTTCCGTTCCCTATTTAGAATGGTTGTTGGACTACATTTTGGAACACATCATTTGGCACAGTATGAGGAACAATCTTGCTGTTCCAATACGTTAGGATTCATCACAAAACGAATGTGACATTAGCAATGGCTTACCGTTCCACAACAGTTCTTGTGGTCATTCCAAATTGGACCGGATTTTGAAACGATCATAACAAAATATGCCAATTTCCAATTTTTTGTTTAGTATTATACTTATTTATTCATATTAGTTATTTGTTACATTATAATCATGTATCCGTATAAATTGCTTTTTACATCATTTTTATATCATAATACAGTAACTAGAGAAACACCCTTATAATAGAATATGAAATTATTAAAAAAAAACCTCATGATTTTGAAATGATTTAGTGCATTAGGGAGTTTCCAAACATAGTTATAAATAAAAAGCAATTATATCAGTTGTCATGGTAAAATAGGTAAAAAGATAAATTAAAATCAATTTTCATGTGGAGCAAACACTTTAACGAGTAAAATAGGTTCAAATCCAAATGAAAATTAATTAAATTATTTGTCAGGTAAACATATTTTATTGTAAGATTGGCTAAAACGTAATTTGAGTATCTAAGGGCATGTTTACTACATTAATGTGATTATAATGTGATAAATTAATGAATGATATTGTATGGGATAAATGGTTGTAGACTACTATAATATTTTATTTACTTACTATGATATGTTGTAGGATTGTAGGCTAACATAAACCGATTCTAGGGAAAAAATTATAATTTTTTTTACACTTGAGGATATTAAACTAAATATAATACTCTATAGAAGGGTTATATGAACCAATGCACAAATTATAACTTGCCTCAATTTTTGGATGAGGTGATCTTCAAATAATAGATTTATCCTTTATTATAACGGGCCCTTGATTTAACTTTTTCAAGTAAACATATGTTTGGGAGTGATTAGGTTATAAATTAAGGCTAATCATGGGTAGTAAACATGCCTTAAGAGTATAAGAAAAATGTCTGACATATTAATATAATTATACAAAATCATTCAAATTATCTATTATGGCTGAAATTGAAATATTAGCCTCTCATTTCTTTTTAAGTTATTTATTATTCTATTTTTGTTATTTTTGTGTATACTCAAAAGATATACAAAGCTTTAATTTTGAAATTCTCATTTGTTGTATTTTCATTTTACAAAATTAACTTTAGATTATTTCTCAAAAGTAAATATATTGTTTGTATATATATTAGGTTAGGGATATTTTAGTATCTTGTAAAATGTGAACATAATCTTTGACTATATAAGAGGTGATGTTTTGGCCAAAGGCCAAAACTTCAGTGGATGCAAATAACCATAAAAGAGATGATTAAAAATTTTAAAATTGAAGAAGATCACGTGGAAAAAGGATAAGCATTTAAAAAATTATGCATTTTTTTTTTGTTTTGAAAATTTGGCTTCGAAATGATTAATGTTTTTGTTTCTAAACATAGTTTGAGTTCAATTCTTAAAGAACATTTATAAGAACTTAATTAAGATGAAATTTGTTAGATATATATATATATATATGTATAAACATTGAATGAAACTACAATATGAGAAAAATGGTATTGTGTAAAATTAAATCTGGACTTAAAAAACACTTTAAGTTGATCACTTGAAATGATAATAGAAAAAGTAACTTTTTGTAAAGCAAAATTATACCAACATTTCTTCAAATATTGATTAAACTAAAACAAAAGAAAAATAATTGCACGGAACATTTACTAAGATTGATTGCTACTTGGGGTACATATGCATGATTAGTTATATCATTTTTTAATAACATAATTGATTTAATAAATATTTGCTAAACAAAGGAAGTGACTGCAAAAATTTAGTATTTTTGAATCTCAAAATCTTTTTAAAAGAGTTTTTGTCTTAAAATAACAAGAGAAATAAAGAAAATTATTAGTTAATTGTTTTTAAATTCATATATTAATTTAGTTTAATTGAAGTGAAACTACATAGATGAGTTTGATTGAGTCTAACTTGAAGTACTATCGAGTAGAAGACTTTTTAAACAAAAAATATTGTCATTTATTCTAATGACAACTACTTGAATAAATAATCGAAACGAATAAAATATCAATGGCATACTTTGAAGTTGATTCATACTAAGTTATCAAATAGAGTACAAATATGCATCATAAATTTAAGCGAAACAAATGCACAACATATTAAATAATAAAACAAAACATACAATAAGTTTGTTAACAAAATGCATATCATTAATTACAACCTACAAAACTAAAATTTTGTTTCTCGAACTTTTCATGGAAAAATCCAAATTACAATGACATATCAAAATAATTGCATAAAAATAATTGACTTAATAATATAAAAACAGAAAATTTGAGACAAAGAAACTGAAAATTAGGATCAAGAAACTCACAAATGTTGCAACAGAGCTATTCGTTAAGGACATTTTATTAATAAACTTTATAATTACAGTTATTATTATAATGATTATTATATTAATAATTAATAAATAAGTATTGTGAATTATATTTTTCTGAACAATTCGAATTTTTCAATATGTTTATAATTTTTATATTATTTTTTAAAAAAATTAATATGTTTGAAAAATTAAAAAAATTGTGAATTATTCACGTGCAACACGTGTACTTTACTAGTAATAATGAAAGAAGATGAATGGCTGGACTAGCGAGTGAGGCTGCTACCTATGACAAGAAAAAGATTAGATCCGAGATACAGTTTACATTACTCAACTCCAACTTTTAGTACATTAGCCTTATCAACAGGTGTGTGCCTATCTGGTAGTTGGTCGTTAAAAGCATGGCTCTCACCAACCCGTCTCATCCCATTGCCCTTCGTATCTTCACCAACCCATTAAATTCCACCTACCCCCTCCGAGCGCGCGCGCGAGAATGAGAGAGCGACAGAGACAGAGAGAGAGAGAGAGACCTTTCCCAGCACGACTTTAGCAATTTCTATAATAATTTATTTGGTTAATGACATTTGAAATAGACAAAAATATTCCTATTAAAAATAAAAAACTTCAACTTTCCTTTTTCTGTTTATAAAACATTATGCAAAATACCCCATATATGTCTACACGTACTTATTATGCAATTTTGCTTGATTTTTGCCTCCGAAATGACATTTACACCCCTAATTTGAAATTATTGGATCTTATTTGATGCATATATCAATGGTCTATATTTTAAATGGAAAGAATGAACAGCTTTATTTTGTCTTACGTATTGATGGTTTAGATTTAAAGAAAAAATGTGATGGCCTAGATCGTTATTTTTTTTATCAATCAACGGTACACATTTGATGTATAAATTCATGGTTTAAAGATGATTGATTAAAATTAATCGTTCAGATTTAACACTATGTACATACACAATATATAATTTTCTATATATTTAGCATTTACATATTAAAGAAATATTTATTATAAAAATATTCTTTTACGTAAGACATAGATATATATACTATCATTATATATATGGATAAAAATAATGGGTTAAATCCAATTTACTTCCATGTGTTATGAAAAATATTCAAAAAACCCCTTGTGAAAAATAAAGTGTCAGTTTACCTCCATGTGTTATCAAAAAACCCCCCTGTGAAAAATAAAGGGTCAATTTATAACCGTTGATAGAGCAAAATTCGAACGTTAATTGCTGATTGTCACATACCTATAGAAAGCCCTTTGACTTAGCTAGTACTCAAAAGAATCCGTTTGTGATTCAGATAGGTATCAAGGGAGATATACCTGTTTGACTGAGTCATGCCAGGTTTGTTTGTTTTTCTAGAAAGCTATTAGTAGTGATAATATCAGTTTGATTCTCATCCAATCCGTACGAATCTGACTGATATCTTTGAGTATGACGTGTCTTGATGTATTGACAAGCTATAGGACGTGTCCGTCAGCTGTATGATGATGTGTCCCACTGGAATGGACTCGTTTATTGGGCCTCCACTTCAATGAAAACATGAAGTAATTTTATGGGATTTTAGCTTCTGTACAGATAGGTTCGGCCTGTTGGTAGCCAGTTGGACTGTCTTGAGGATGTTTATTGGGTTTGGAGTCCATGAAGGATTTTTAGAGGGCATCATCACTCCCCCCACTCTAGGAGTACAAGTGTAGAGATGGACTACTGGCGTAGGTGCAATGTCCTGCAAAAAAGAGAAATCCTTCCTGCTCATGCACCAACAGGAAGGGTCCTGCTTGTTATAGCGTCCCTACTCAGCGGGAGAGTCCTTCATGAAGGTACTTGTGTACACACAGATCAAGAAAATTCAAAAATCAGTCTAAAAAATGCATAATTGATAATGATTACAAGAGAAAAGAAGAGTCCCTTAAATCTTAGGTGCTCACGTGCCCCTGGATTTGGCGGATGGCAGC
The DNA here is from genome assembly GCA_034509735.1 of Sesamum alatum. Classification (NCBI taxonomy): domain Eukaryota; kingdom Viridiplantae; phylum Streptophyta; class Magnoliopsida; order Lamiales; family Pedaliaceae; genus Sesamum; species Sesamum alatum. The sequence continues at coordinate 25,738,782 of JACGWO010000001.1, read as the reverse complement.
CAGGTGGGCATAAGAATCCCTAGTTGGCAGGACTATATGTCTGGCTGGTATATAAGGAAATTTTCCTTTTTCAGCTTCCTCACTTATTTCCCGATCCAGGTAAGAACATCTTCTTTTTCCTCCTTTCTTCACCCGAGAAATCGGGTTTTCTAGTCCCCTTATCTGAAATTCTTTTGCAGGAACTCTCTCGGTCCAAACTTAAGATCTGAAAAATCCTTGTTGTTTTCAGTTCGTCTCCTCCTAGGTAAGCGTCTCCCTTCTTCCTTTGTTTCTTTTATTGTCCGGGATGTCAGAGGGGTTTGTAGATGAGCGAGTGATTGATGAATTTGTGATCGATCTCGCTGAGATGTCTGGTGGTGATGATAATGAGAAAGCCGTGTCCTCTCATTCTGGCCCTCAGGAGGGCAAGGGTGAGGAGGAAGTGAGTAGTAGTAGGAGAAGGCTCACTAAGGCAAAGGTAGAGTGGAGAAAGACGGAGGATAGGGTAGTGGCGGTTGGCACCGAGTCTTTTAGAGTCTTCCTTTCCTGTATGAGGTAGGGAGACATAGGTGAACTTAGGTCTAGGTTTGGGATACCTAATGATTGGGCGATTTAGGTCCCGACTCTTGCTGAGTGTCCTAACTTCCCTCCTGATGGGTTCGCTTACTTTTATTGTTAGAATATGTGATCAGAAAGCCAATTAGATTAGCCTTTATGTAATCTATTTGACAACTCGATGTATTGTAATATTATATAATGAATAAAATGAGTGTTCGTTACCATTGATTTTGTCTTTATTGTGCTCATTCCTGTCTGTTAATGTTCGTTTACATATATCACAACAAAGTCCGCAGACCACGACAACAACTCATGCAGTTGGACCACGAATTGGATGGTGGTTAAGAAACCAACTGACAAAGGGGTGGCTTGAAACGCTCCAAGTCGAGGACCTCAAGATAGGTCATTGAGCGTCCTATTGAGACTTGCACTTTTTATCGTATTCATTGGATGAATGCCGTGTTTCATCGGCGACAGACGTGGGACGTCTATACTGTTAGCTTCGTATAAGCTCCGAGACCTTAAAAGCAACAAAAATTAAAATTTTAATTGGAAAATAATATTATAATTAGCGATCAAATCGCCCGTCTCGTTGCTATTACGATGTGGATCTCATGCATAAAAGAATGTCAATTGAATGGTTAAGAGAAACCAACCTTTCTTGCTCTCTGGTTGATGTTGATTACTTGAACTTGAAATAAATCGGTGGATCGTCCCGGGAATTGCGCGAATGCGGAAGCGCGATATAAAATAACATACAAAAATTAAAGCATGCTTTTAATAATAAAAGAACACGCTCAAGGGGTGTACCCTTGAGACTCCCGGGTGTTCAGTGTATCTCATGATTAAACAACATGTAAAGAAATCATGGAGGCCATAGAGTTGAAAATAAAGAGAGACAAAAAATAAAACGAGACCTACCCGTTGTCATTTTCGTCTTCAACGGCTACGCGCGTTGTTCCCCGTTTTGCACCGAGATCTCGTTCTTGAGACCCTCCAAATCGTGACACACGATCCATCCACGTATCTTGCACGTCGTGCTAGCAACGAACAAGTGTATATTTTGGAGTGGATGAATCAACAACACGTTATCAATTAACGGTATTGATTCATCTAAGTTCTAATGTTCCAAGAACAAAAGAACTAGAAAATTTTTTTCTCGGAGAGTGGAGAGAGAGAGGGCGAACGAGAGAGAGGGGAGAGAGGCCGAAATTATGTGTGTGTTGTGTGTGTGTTGGAATTTCATCATCCTTCAAAAAGTTGGAAGCTAGAGGTATTTATAGAGGAGGAGTTTAATCCTCTTTAAACTCCTACTCTAAGAACTCTAATTTGTCTAGGATTTTGACCTAGTCAAAGTCCAAGTCAAACTAGTGTTTGACCTAGTCAAACAAATCCTAGCCTTCCATCTCCCCTTTCCATCTCAACCGTTGATTTTAATTTAATGGAATATTTAAATCCCATTAAATATTCCAAAAGGCTAAAAAATAAATATAATAAATAAACACTAATATTTATTCCAAGCCCATTAGATCAACCCTTTAATAAATCCTATTTATTAATTTAATTCCCTTTATCAAATAGAAGGAATTAATTTCTCCAAGAAAATATAGGACCCGATTAAATCTAATTTAATCATTCCTTTACTCCAATATTTAATTCCAAATTAAATACTAAGTGTGTGTGGATAGTGTGTGACTCTTTAGGTTCACCTTTCAACTAGACTTGGTCGGATTCCTTGAATCCGTCCGTTACCATGGGTGACCATCTAGCAACGGTCCATGGCACTAGAGACTAGGTGAAATAATTGGGGATGAACATTTAGGCTCTAACAGTACACTTGTCCTTCTGTCTTCGGTCTCATCACTTAGAGTCTAGGGCACGGAAAAAGCAGGTACCCATTTTGGACCTAAGTGTCGGTCTGTCCTTACTAAACGCCGCAAGGGAAACCTTCCCTTCTGTTCAGTTACTGTGGCCACAGATTTTAGGGACAAGACACAGAGCATACATGAGACTCAACTGTCAATACCTTTTGACAGGAGACAGATCCTTTCTCGGAAAATACTGGCACTCTGTACACCCGAGCTGCACTAGACATGGCTTATGACTACTCAATAGTATTTTGGCAATCTCTCACCATATCTAAGATACAGACCTGATGCACAGGTGAACTCAACAGTTCCTCAAGTCAAAGGACTTGGCCTGTACCGTTGGAACCGGGAATACACGTCATACCTTGCTGACCATACTCAAGGTCCTCCGTAAGACGGTGCCCGCGAGTCACCTCAGTCAGCTGCTTCCTAGCATGCTGACCCACTAACACTGCTTAGACGACCTTCGTCACCCGTCAATGAAATACGACAGCAGATGCTTAGTGCAAGTCTCAAAGGGAATCCCGGTACCCATTTTCGGGATTCCTTGACTTGAAGATTTCCGGACTGATTCGGTAAGACTGATTTCATGGACCTACCTCCAAGCATAGTTCCAGTCCCCGAAATTGATTCTTAGTCCGTGGGCTTTGTTTGCGTAGTGAACAAAAATGTAAATGCAGATATAAGTGAACGTAAAAGAAGTATTGCCATATGAATTTTCACTTCTTGATTCATAAATATTTTTATCAAACACCAAAAATTGTCTAGACATAGGTTACATATTCCTGCCAAAAATGGCTTACATGGTCACCTATTCTAACAATCTCCCACTTGATCTTTAAAGCCAATCGCCCATATGTCTAATCCCCATCTTCTCAAGATGTTGCGTATGAGCGCTCTGCGACATAGGCTTTGTCAGCGGATCTGTTGTGTTGTCTGCTGAGTTGACTCGGTCCATCCGGACGTCACCTCTTCCTACCATTTCTCTAAGAAGATGGTAGCGTCTAAGAATGTGTTTGGAACAGTGATGAGATCTCGGTTCCTTTGCTTGCACTATTGCTCCGTTGTTATCACAGAAGAAGACAACAGGCTCGGCGATGCTAGGCACCACACCCAACTCTTGGATGTAGTTTCTCATCCAAACCGCTTCCTTAGCAGCTTCTGAAGCTGCTATGTATTCAGCCTCTGTGGGGGAGTCAGCAATGGTTGCTTGCTTGGAACTTTTCCAAGCTACTACTCCTCCATTGAGTTTGAATACGTACCCCAATTGAGACTTGGCATTATCGTCATCAGACTGGAAGCTAGCGTCGCTAAAGCCTTCCAGAATTAGTTCTCCATTGCCATAGACTAGGAACATTTCCTTAGTCCTCCTTAGGTACTTAAGGATGCCCTTAACAGCATTCCAATGTGCCTCTCCTGCGTAGGACTGATATCTGCTTGTTACGCTCAAAGCGTATGCAATATCAGGCCTAGTGCAGTGGACCGCATATTGGATGCTACCTACGGCAGAAGCATAGGGGATGACTTTCATCCTTTCAAGTTCCTCATCAGTCTGTGGGGACTGTTTCTTGGACAACTTGATCCCATGTCTCATGGGAAGGAATCCTCGTTTGGAGTTGTCCATTCGATATCTCTTTAGGACTTTCTCCATATACGAGTTTTGGGTGAGTCCTAACACCCTTTTAGATCTGTCCCTGACAATCTGGATGCCTAGGATGTAGAAGGCTTCACCCAAGTCCTTCATGGAAAACTGGGTTGACAACCATGCTTTTGTGTTTCCTAACATTCTAACGTCATTACCAATGAGCAGAATGTCTCCACATAAAGCACTAGGAACACAATTGAGCTCCCACTGACCTTCTTGTATACACAAGGGCCGGATTCGTTTTTGATAAAGTCATACCCCCGTATTACTTCGTCAAAGCGAATGTTCCAACTTCGGGAGGCTTGTTTGAGGCCATAGATGGACTTCTGGAGACGACAGACTTTCTGTTCTTCTCCAGTGACCGTGAAACCCTCCGGCTGATCCATATAGATCTCTTCTTCAATGAAACCATTGAGGAAGGCCGTTTTCACGTCCATCTGCCATATCTCATAGTCATACCATGATGCTAGGCGAGCAGGATCCGAATGGACTTAGCCATGGCTACTGGCGAGTAGGTATCCTCAAAATCGACCCCAGGTCGTTGAGTGTATCCCTTAGCTACAAGCCTAGCCTTAAAAGTTGTGACTTCTCCATCAACGCCAAGTTTGCGCTTGTAGACCCACTTACAGCCTACTGGCTTAACACCTTTCGGTGGATCTACAAGACTCCAAACTTGGTTCTCGCTGATGGAGTCCATTTCGGCTTTCATGGCCTCAAGCCATTTCCCGGAGTCAATGTCTGACATCGCTTCTCCATAAGTCTTAGGATTGTTATCCAAAAGATCGGTCGCACCTAGAAAGCCATATCTCACTGGAGGTCTGGACTCTCTAGTGGACCTACGAAGAACGGGAACGTCAGTGGTGACTGTGGGCGCTGACTGTATCGGAGCCGGTGGTTCAGGAACCGGGGCTGGCTGTTCCTGAGGCTGTCCTTCATGCCTAGCATGTTGGACCTCTCGAGGTTGGTCAGCCCTTCGGCTGTCTATCTTGAATCCTCTAAGTGAGGGTTCCGTGGCTACCTCTGATGGCTGGATTCCATCACTTGATTCCTCAAGGATCAGCTCATCAGGTTGGATATCCTCCGGGAAGCCTTGCTCCAAGAATACTGCATTTCTTGAAACAAAGACCTTTTGTTCCAAGGGGTCATAAAAGTAATAACCCGCAGTTTCTTTAGAGTATCCAATGAACCTGCATAAGCTAGACCTGGATTCTAACTTATCTCCCACTAACCTCTTGACGTATGCGGGGCTACCCCACACTTTCAAGTAGTTGTAGGACGCAGGCTTGCCGTGCCATATTTCATATGGCGTTTGGGTTAATGTACTAGTAGGCGCCAAATTCAACAACTTGGCCGCCGTTTCTAGTGCATAGCCCCGAAAGGATAAGGGCAGTTTGGTGAAACTCATCATGGACTGAACCATGTCCAACAGGGTTTGATTCCTCCTTTCAGAGACACCATTTAACTGTGGTGTTCCTGGAGGTGTCCATTCTGATATTATACCATGTTCTTTTAGATAATCTAGGAACTCCGTACTAAGGTATTCACCGTCTCGGTCTGACCGTAGGACTTTAATTTTGCAGTTGGTTTGGTTCTCCACTTCAAGTATGAATTCTTTAAACCTCTCAAGAGCTTCAGACTTGCACCTCATCAGGTAAACATAACCATACCGTGAATGATCATCGGTAAATTGATCAACTAATGAATGCCCTTCTCAAGTGCGTTCATGTTGTAGTTGACGATAAATTGGTCAAAGGAGGGTGGGAGTGACTGAAGGATCATCTATGTACGTTTCATTATCGAGACCTGCCTTTAGGTCCTCGAGCTTTTCCACCAGGGTAAGCATTTTAACCCCGTGCTCTTGTACAGAGGATCCTTCTGTCATTTTCGTTCCAAAGAATGCCTTGGTTGCGACATACCTAGTATGCCGGTCCGGGACTGCATAGCAATCCTTAAGGCGAGCCATAATGGAAGGGACATCGTCTAGCCTTTCATATGGCTTCTGAATCTCATTGGTCATCGAAGCAAGTATGATGCTACGGACCTTCCGGTTATCCTTATGCCAAGTCTCGAACATCTCACGTTCTTCTGGCGTGGATCCTTCCGGCAAGGTCCTAGGGAGAGGCTCGTCCATGACGTAGCCTTGGTTCTCGTAATCTAGGACTATCCTGAGATTGCGCAACCAGTCGTTGGAATTTGTTCCATTGAATTTGTTTGTCTCAAGAATGGTGGAAAGTGGGTTCTTAGACATTTTAAAATCTATATTTTAGAAAACAGCGTGCGATCAGCAGAAAATAAAAGACGGTGGTTTGATAAAATAATTAAATGCATGGACTTTAGTCATTTAATCCTCCCACTATTTATACGAAAACACGGTACTCTCAAACGTGATTTTCGGGAAATCCTTTCCTAGTGGGCTTGGGATCCACAGCGATTTTTCCCATATCCCGCTTTTACGATTCGCATGGAAAAGATCCTGTGGGAGGTATTCCATACCATTCTCGTTCCACGAGATTCCCAAGATTATTGCCTCACCCTTTCACATGATCCCAAGAACTCCAAGCGAATCATGTTAATTGGGCGTTAGACCCAACCCAATCGACCGAGCCACAAACCCACTGGTACCCCCACGACTCGTGAGACATGTAACAGCAGCATATTTTTCGTTCACGACATAGTGCAGCTTCCTTTAAGTACAATAACGTGCCACGACTCGTGAGACCATGCTATTGACCCAAAGCAGCTTCCTCACTATGCCATGGATTGGAAGGCATGGACAAACTCCTAGAGTTCAAATCCACTTTGTCTAGGGTCTAATATTTTGACATTGGTCCAACCAATGTGAGAGTAGTAAATGACCGAGATCTCATAAATATATATTCACACATAGCAGTTATATGATAAATAAATAACCCATTCATCCATCATCATAACCACATGCAAAATTAAAGCCTAGCACGCCCCTGTTGGATGATCCCGAGCCCGAATCCTATTCGACCCACTGAGCCCGCAGTGGATCTATGGTCAATCTAGGGTTGGTCCTATACTATTACATTAATAGTAACCCAATCATCATGCTGGTGGGCCTTGGTCTCTTTTTCTCTTTCTTCACTCCATGGAAAACTCCAAGGGACCTCCCCTCTGGGCTCTCCATGTGGTCCTTCCTTCTTTCTCCACTACTTACAAAATTAGAAACCTCACTCCTATTCTACTCTCATTACATATTAAAAAGAAACCCCAGTGAAAACCCGGGGGAGTACATAAGGAGGGAGGTAGAATGCCTTATTATTCCAAGGCAACTAGAAAGAGAGAAGGAGAAAGCAGTAAAAGAGGCACACAGGCCCAACAGAAAATAAACCATACATTCGGTCTAGGGCTCGTGATCATCCATTTCCATCCAACACACATAATCACATGATCCCATCATATAATTACAATATACCAACAACACATGATTCCCATTCATAAATATTCAAAATAATAAATGAATATGTGCGTAACGTGTGAAAAAATAAAACATAAATATTGGTAATAAGATTTTCTCGTTTTACGAAAATCTTTCCTCATTATTTTAAGTAAAATAACCCCGGGATTCCAAATCCAATTTATTTTACTCCTAAAATAATGTCTTTAGAAAATTAGGCATAATTGAACCCACAAAATGATTTTTCAGAATTAATTCAAAATTAAAATTGAAAATAATTAAAAAATAAAAGAAAACACTACTAGGGTTTTGAAACCCAAGCAGCAGCCGCCGCCACCGGCAGCGGCCTGCCGGCGCGCGCACAGGGCAGCAGGCTCAGCCGCCGCCCCTGCGCGCGCGTAGGTGTTGCCTGGCCGGGCGTGCGCGCGCGCCTGGCCGGCAACACGCTGCGCTGCCCGGGCATTCTTGTAGGCCGTCGCACGCGCAGGCTCCCTTGCGCCTCACGCGCGCTGGCCTGCTGGCTGCCGGCCGCGCCATGAGCTGTGCGCGTGCAGACGCTGGGCACGCCTGCCGGGTGCGCGCGTGCAGACTCCTCCGTCTGCGTGCGCGCGCGCCTGGCGGCGCTGCCCAGAGTCCATCCGCGCGCGGACTCTCAGGCGCGCAGCCTTGCGCGCGCGCGCGCAGACACCCTCGTTTGCGTGTGCGCGCGCAGCCTCCCTGGCTGCGCGCTGCCTGCCGCTGCGCGACCGGCTGGGCGGGTGCGCGCATGCTTCCCTTGCCTGCGCGCGTCTGTCCTGCCGGCAGCACGCGGCCAGCCCTCCCGGCTGGCCGATTGCGTCGTTTCTCGTTTTCCGTTCAATTTTTCTACCCCGTTTCCCAAGAAAAACAGAAAAATACCATTATTCAGAAAATACACACGAATCAAAAGCAATAAAAACGACATGCTTTAAAATCAAGAATATCACGATTTAATAAAAACATGCCAATTTCACGTTTCATGCTTATAACGCACATAAACCCAGGCCTATACACCGAACCGGGCTCTGATGCCACTGAAAAAAATCGGTGGATGGTCCCGGGTATTTCGCGAATGCGGAAGCGCGATATAAAATAACATACAAAAATTAAAGCATGCTTTTAATAATAAAAGAACACGCTCAAGGGGTGTACCCTTGAGATTCCCGGGTGTTCGGTATATCTCATGATTAAACAACATGTAAAGAAATCATGGAGGCCATAGAGTTGAAAATAAAGAGAGACGAAAAATAAAACGAGAGCTATCTGTTGTCGTTTTCGTCGTCAATGGCTACGCGCGTTGTTCCCCGTTTTGCACCAAGATCTCGTTCTTGAGACCCTCCAAATCGTGACACACGATCCACCCACGTATCTTGCACGTCGTGCTAGCAACGAACAAGTGTATATTTTGGAGTGGATGAATCAACAACACGTTATCAATTAACGGTATTGATTCATCTAAGTTCTAATGTTCCAAGAACAAAAGAACTAGAAAATATTTTTCTCGGAGAGTGGAGAGAGAGAGGGCGGACGAAAGAGAGGGGAGAGAGGTCGAAATTATGTGTGTGTTGTGTGTGTGTTGGAATTTCATCATCCTTCAAAAAGTTGGAAGCTAGAGGTATTTATAGAGGAGGAGTTTAATCCTCTTTAAACTCCTACTCTAAGAACTCTAATTTGTCTAGGATTTTGACCTAGTCAAAGTCCTAGTCAAACTAGTGTTTGACCTAGTCAAACAAATCCTAGCCTTCCATCTCCCCTTTCCATCTCAACCGTTGATTTTAATTTGATGGAATATTTAAGTCCCATTAAATATTCCAAAAGGCTAAAAAATAAATATAATAAATAAACATTAATATTTATTCCAAGCCCATTAAATCAACCCTTTAATAAATTCTATTTATTAATTTAATTGCCTTTATCAAATAGAAGGAATTATTTTCTCCAAGAAAATATAGGACCCTATTAAATCTAATTTAATCATTCCTTTACTCCAATATTTAATTCCAAATTAAATACTAAGTGTGTGTGGATAGTGTGTGACTCTTTAGGTTCACCTTTCAGCTAGACTTGGTCGGATTCCTAGAATCCGTCCGTTACCATGGGTGGCCATCTAGCAACGGTCCATGGCACTAGAGACTAGGTGAAATAATTGGGGATGGACATTTAGGCTCTAACAGTACACTTGTCCTTCTGTCTTCGGTCTCATCAGTTAGAGTCTAGGGCACGGAAAAAGCAGGTACCCATTTTGGACCTAAGTGTCGGTCTGTCCTTACTAAACGCCGCAAGGGAAACCTTCCCTTCTGTTCAGTTACTGTGGCCACAAATTTTAGGGACAAGACACAGAGCATACATGAGACTCAACTGTCAATACCTTTTGACAGGAGACAGATCCTTTCTTGGAAAATACTGTCACTCTGTACACCCGAGCTGCACTAGACATGGCTTATGACTACTCAAGAGTATTTTGGCAATCTCTCACCATATCTAAGATACAGACCTGATGCACAAGGTGAACTCAGCAGTTTCTCAAGTCAAAGGATTTGGCCTGTACTGTTGGAACCGGGAATAGACGTCATACTTTGCTGACCATACTCAAGGTCCTCCGTAAGACGGTTCCCGCGAGTCACCTCAGTCAGCTGCTTCCTAGCATGCTGACCTACTAACACTGCTTAGACGACCTTCGTCACCCGTCGATGAAATACGACAGCAGATGCTTGGTGCAAGTCTCAAAGGGAATCCCGGTACCCATTTTCGGGATTCCTTGACTTGGAGATTTCCGGACTGATTCGGTAAGACTGATTTCATGGACCTACCTCCAAGCGTAGTCCCAGTCCCCAAAATCGATTCTTAGTCCGTGGGCTTTGTTTGCATAGTGAACAGAAATGTAAATGCAGATATAAGTGAACGTAAACAAAGTATTGCCATATGAATTTTCACTTATTGATTCATAAATTTTTTTATCAAACACCAGAAATTGTCTAGACATAGGTTACATATTCCTGCCAAAATTGGCTTACATGGTCACCTATTCTAATAGAACTTTCTCAATAACGACCTTACCTTAAAAATGGTGGAATGTCAAAACGAAATCGCTTTTGATTGATGTTCACGGTAGGAACACAAGTATCTTCCCTCTAAAGCTAGTCCATACTACCTATGATGGAATCACCCTCAAACCTATTCTAGTATGTATTGTAGAATTAAGGTAGATCAACTATTGATCTATGGAGAAATCAAGGAAAATCTTCTCCTTTGGAGACGAGAAATGAACATAGGAACAAGGCTAAACTGAAAGCTAGACTTTCTATCTTTTAAAGAGAGAAAATCAGAAAACTAGAGAGCAAAAAGGAGAGCAAGGTTTTTGTATCTTTGTATGTAATGTAGTGTTTAAATCTCTTGCCTTCTACCCCTTTTTATAGGCAATTCTTTGCACTAAATACAATGAATCTAGACTATCCCTTTTGTCTTGCTCTTAGATGACACTTGTCTTCTTCATAGACAAGTTCTAGCATTACTCATCTTTTCTCCTTTTACACTTGTCTTATTTATAGACAAGCTCTAGCATGACTCATATTTTCTTCTTTATCTAAAGATGAAAACAAGTCATGTCTATGTTCAATGAATCTTGTCTTGTGGATGAAAGAAATCGGTGGATCGTCCCGGGAGATTAACGCGAATAGCGGAAGCGCGGAATAGTGCGTAATAAAAATTACAAAACATAATTAAATGGAATTTAAATCATGCATAACGTACATAAACGAATCAAAGGGGTGTGCCCTTGATTCTCCCGAGCGTTCGGTGTAACTCATGTTCAATAAAACACAACATGGAGGCCATAGAATTAGAAACGAAAACCATAATTAAAGAACCTACCCGGTTGTAGTTTTGTCTTCGTTCGGCTACATGCATTGTTCCCCGTTTTGCACCAAGATCTCAAGAAGAGACCCTCTAAATCATCTCACTCGCTCCACCGGAAAGCAAACAACCTTTGTGCTAGCAAGAAATTATTTGGGGAGAAGAGACATCGATACACGCTATGAATTAACGCAATCAATGTCTCTTATGTTCTTAACTTGAATAAATCAAGAAGAACAAAGTAGATTCTTGGAGAGAAGAAAGAGGGGTGGACGAAAATTTGAGAGAGATGAGAGATGAGAGTTGTAGAGAATACTATGTGTGAGTGTGTGTTTTTTAAGTATTTATAGAAGATGGAATTCCTGTTCCTTCTCAAACTCTTCCAAAGAGACACACTTTGACTAGGATTTTGACCTAGTCAAATCCTAGTCAAATTAGGCTTTGATTAAGTCAAATTAATCATCACCCTTCATCTCATCATTCTCTAGATCAAATCTTGTCCATCCATTTTGATGGGCTTTATGGAATGGGCTTTATTTAATTCTAAATTAAATGATCCCATGGACTTTATATTAAAATCCTATTTAATATATTAAACCCATTAATTAATTAATGAAATGGACTTTATTTAATTCCAAATTAAATAGTCCATGGACTTTATATTAAATCCTATTTAATACCAAGCCCATTAATTAATTCCATAGAATGGGATTATTTAATTCTAAATTAAATAGTCCCATGGACTTTTATATTAAAATCCTATTTAATATACTAAGCCCATTAATTAATTAATGGAATGGACTTTATTTAATTCCAAATTAAATAGTCCATGAACTTTATATTAAATCCTATTTAATACCAAGCCCATTAATTAATTCCATAGAATAGAATTATTTAATTCTAAATTAAACAGTCCCATGGACTTTATATTAAATCCTATTTAATATACCAAGCCCACTAATTAATTAATTCACCCTTTTAATCTAATTAAAAGGAAAGCCCATGCTTTGTAAAATTCATAAATCTAATTTATGAACTCAAGCCTGATTATTCCAAATAATTCATCGAAGCTTGAATCTCCAAGAAGTATAATTTAATTCCATTAAATTAAACCTTCTCCCGGAATTAATTCCAAATTAATTCCCTTTCATTTGGTGTAGCGGGTGTGACTCTTTAGGTTCACCTTTCCCCTAGACTTGGACCTACTTTTTTGTTATTTCATAACCAAAGTAGTCCGTTACCATGGGTGGCCATCTAGCAACGGTCCATGACACTAGAGACTAGGTGAATTTATGGTGTGAACATTTAGGCTCCGAGTTATACGCAGGTGCGGTCCTACCGACGCTCGATACGTACGGGTACGGTCCTACTGTCGTCTGTCTCCCGGCCTTTAGTCTAGGGGTCGGTTCCCATCGTTGACTAGGCAACTATGCATAATGCTCGAGATAGGTTTAACTCGACGTTGGAAATCCTTTCCCACTACATCAAGTGCTATGGCCATAGACTTTGTGAGTCTAAACCATCTCCGAGCGCATAGGAGATCTTGCTGTCATATCCTTTGACAGGGGACAGATCCTATCTTGGAATTCACCGTTCTTACATACTCCGACTGCACTGGACAAGGCTTATGATGACCATGTGATATAATCGGTCAAATTTCACCAGATCCAAGATACAGCCTTAGTATGTAGGGGACTGCCGTGATCCTCAAGTCCGAGGACTAATCCCGTACTATCGGAACCGGGAATACGAGTCATACCGACCAAGCCCGAGTAGCTTCTATATGACGATTCCCGCGAGTCACCTCAGTCGGCCGCTCCCCAGCAGGCCGACCCACTAACACTGCTTAGACGATCCTCGTCACCCGTCGATAAAACACGACAGCAGATGCTTAGTGCAAGTCTCAAATGGATTCTCGATGCCCTGTCTCGAGATTCCTTTGACTTGGAGTATTTCAGACTGATTCGGCGAAACTGATTTCATAAACCTACCTCCAAGCGTAGTTCCAATTTCCCGAAATGTTATTTCAGTCTGTGGGCGTTTGTTGTGACATCGTAACGATGCAAGCAGTAAGTACAACAAACTCATGCCTATGAATCCTTACTACATTCATTAACATAATATTACTTGTTCACAGATTGACGAATGGTTCTCAGAACAGCCAATACCATTGGCTTTCTGGTCACCTATTCTAACAGTGGACTTGTGGGCTTGGGCTAAGGTCTTGGGCTTCTTCTTAATTCTCAATTGGACTAAGTCCAATTTTAATTAATTCTCAACTAATTATTTGGCCCATGATATTTAATTCTTTAATTAAATATAAGCCCAAATAAATTAATATAATTAATTAATTAATTAATTTTCAAGCCCAAATAGATTAATATCAATTAATCTATCACAAATCTTACTTAATCAAATTAATGATTGTGAATATAGAGTCCAAACTAAATAATCATATTATTTAATATTCCCATGAATTGATTTCATAAATCATTTCAATCAATTAATTTGACTCCTTAAATTAATTGATTTATTCTCCATAATTAATTCTATGAATTAATTACAATAATTCCATCATGGATTTGTGTGTGACCCTTTAGGTTCACTACTTAGCTAGACTTGGGCTTGTATTATATATAAAATTTAATTAGCAACTTACTTGCATTAGATTAATTAGATCTTATCATAATTAATCACCCTCAATTAACTCCATAATTGGAGGGTACCCGTCACCATGGGTGGCCATCTAGCAATGGTCCTTGGCACTAGAGAATAGGTGAATTATTGCGTGAACCTTTGAGCTACGCGTACCATGTAGATATGGTCCGCTACTAACCTCCCGATCAAAGTCTAGGGCATGAAATTAGTTACCAGTTCTCATTATCAACTTTGATGTCTATGTATAAAATCTTCAAGTTATGCTTTCAATTTATCAATATAGGAAAAACCCTTTCTCCTATTTGATCAACAACCATGGTCATGGGCTTCGAGGAAGGCATACTGTAGAAAGCATAGAAGGTTCGTTATCATCTCATGATAAGTCGCAGATCCTGTCTTGAAACTCACCAACCTCTATGCATGCTTCAACTATGTCTGAAACATGACCGTGTAGTGATCCAGGATGAAACCTGAGACCACATTGGACATGATCAAGTCATAGCCGTCCTATGCACAAGGTTACTGTGGAACCTCAAGTCTAAGGACCTGTTAGTGCACTATCGTGGCCTAGGAGTTCTAGTCATATCGATCATGCCATATAAGGCTTCCATATAACAACTCTTGCGAGTCAATTCAGTGAACTTGATAACTCTTTATCAAGCACCCACTAAAGTGCGCAAACGTCATACGTCTCTGTCTATGAAATTCGACATTCATCATATGAATGCATCACATAGTGCAAGTCTTTAAGGAATGGTCGATGCCCTGTCTCGACCGATTCATCGACTTGGAATATTTTAGATCCAACCATAGAGGTTGGTTTCATGGTCACCATCATATGCGCGAGCCAACCCCGTAGTATAATTGATCTAAGGGCTTCAACCAAATGCACATATAAATATAATGTTTAAAGCATATGATGAAGATGACTAAAGAACATTTCTTATATTAACATATTATTAAAAAAAATCATCTAGAATAGTTTACAAAGAGCCAATCAATTGGCTTGACGGTCACCTATTCTAAGAATCTCCCACTTGACCTAAAGCTAATTTTCCATGTTCTTTATTCCCATATTCTCAAGATGTTGAGAATGAGCAATTTGTGATATCGGCTTTATAAGCGGGTCTGCTATGTTCTCTATTGATACAATGCGATCCACTCGTACATTACCTCTTCCTACCATCTCTCTGATTAGATGGTAACGTCTAATTATGTGTTTAGCTTTGTGATGAGGTCTAGGTTCCTTTGCCTGCGCAATAGCCCCGTTGTTATCACAAAGTATAACTACATGTTTGGTAATGCTAGGCACCACACCAAACTCTGGGATGTAGTTTTTCATCCAAACAACCTCCTTTGCAGCTTCAGAAGCTGCAATGTATTCGGCTTCCGTCATGGAATCCGTTTGTGTATCTTGCTTGGAACTTTTCCATCTGATAGCTCCTCCATTTAGCCAGAATACATAACCGGATTGAGACTTAGCGTCATCCACGTCCGATAGGAAGTTGGCATCAATACACCCTTCCATTATAATTCTCCATCACCGTACAGCAAAAATAAATCCCTAGTTTTTCTTAAGTACTTAAGGATATTTTTGACGGCAGTCTAGTGATCGTGGCCAGCACATGCCTGACAACGACTCGTAACACTTAGAGCGTAAGCTATATCAGGCCTCGTACATTGAACAACATATTGTATGATGCCAACAGCAGAAGCATAGGAAATTTCTGATATTTTCTTAACTTCCTCATCAGTCTTGGGAGACTGGGTCTTGGAGAGTTTAATTCCATGCCTCATGGGAAGAAAACCCCTTTTTGATTCATCCATCTTGAACCTCTTCAAGACTTTATCAATGTACGAGACTTGGGTCATTCCTAACATTCTTCTAGATCTATCTCTATAGATCTTTATCCCAAGAATATAGGAAGCTTCACCAAGTCCTTCATGGACAATTGAGTAGATAACCATGCTTTAGTGTCACCTAACATTTTAACATCATTCCCAATGAGTAAAATGTCATCCACATAAAGCACAAGGAACACAATAGAGCTCTCACTAACCTTTTTATATACACAGGGATCATATTCGTTCTTGATGAAGTCATAACATTTTATAACCTCATCAAAACGAATGTTCCAATTTCGGGATGCCTGTTTGAGCCCATAATGGACCTCTGGAGTTTACAAACTTTTTGCTCTTCTACTTTGGATGTAAAACCTTGTGGCTGATCCATATAGATTTCTTCCTCAATGAATCCATTAAGGAATGCAGGTTTCATATCCATTTGCCATATCTCACAGTCATAATACGCAACTATGGCAAGTAAGATCCTTACGGACTTGGCCATAGCGACGGGCAAATAGGTCTCCTCAAAGTACACACATGGCCTTTGAGTGTAGCCTTTCGTTACCAATCGGGCCTTAATGGGCGATACCTCTCCATCGACTCCAAGCTTTTGCTTGTAGACCCATTTGCACCCAACGGGCCTAACTCCCTTAGGTGGGTCCACCATGGTCCATATCTTGTTGGAGTTCATGGAGTCCATTTCGGATCTCATGGCCTCAAGCCATCTACCCGAATCGATGTCAGACATCGCCTCTTCGAACGTCTTTGGATCATTATCCAATTGACCAGTTAAGGCTAACATACCATATCTCTCAGGTTGTTTAGAGACTCGAGCTGACTTTATCAAAGGATGTGTAAAATTAAAAGGTTCATTGTGAGGCAGTATGGGTGTCATTTCTGCCATAGGCGATGCATCACTCGATTCTTCGAGTTGCACCTCTTTGTTTTGAGTATCCGAAGGAAAACCCTTTTCCAAGAACACTGCATTTCTCGAAACAAACACGTTTTGTTCCGAGGGATCATAGAAGTAGTATCCTACAGTTTCTTTCGGATATCCAACAAATCTACATAAGATGGATCTCATATCCAACTTATCTCCCACTAGCCTTTTGACATATGCGGGACACCCCTATATTCTCAAATACTTAAAAGAGGGTGGTTTGCCATGCCATATTTCATGTGGCGTTTTGGGTATAGCCTTAGATGGCACCATGTTCAATAACTTGGCTGCCGTTTCTAACGCATAGCCCAATAAAAAAAGAGGTAATGTAGTAGAACTCATCATGGAACGAACCATGTCCAACAAAGTTCGGTTCCTCCTTTCGGCCACGCCATTTAAGTTGTGGTGTTGCAGGAGGAGTCTATGGAGAGAGAATCCCATTATCTTTAAAGTAATTCAAGAATTCCCCACTTAAGTATTCACCACCACGATCAGATCGAATGGTCTTAATTTTTCGTCCAGTTTGATTTTCTACTTCAAATTTGAATTCTTTGAACATTTCAAATGCTTCAGACTTGTACTTCATTAAATACACATAACCG
This sequence comes from Sesamum alatum, assembly GCA_034509735.1. Lineage (NCBI taxonomy): Eukaryota > Viridiplantae > Streptophyta > Magnoliopsida > Lamiales > Pedaliaceae > Sesamum > Sesamum alatum. Next base: position 25,721,396 of record JACGWO010000001.1, on the reverse strand, counting down.
AATCGCGAGTGATCATCGATAAAGGTTATGAAGTAAGAAAATCCTCCTCTAGCTAGACTACTTAAAGGTCCACAAACATCTATGTGGATTAAATCCAACAGTGTAATGGCATGGCTACTTTGTCCAACTGGTGTTTGGTCATTTTTCCCTTGAGACAAGATTCACAAGTTGAAAGAGTATCTAAGTTCTCTATTTCTAGATTCTTAGAGTCGATCAACCTCTTCATCCTATCCTTGATGTGACCCAACCTAGCGTGCCATGTTTGTGCATTTTTTTGATCATCCAATTTTCATTTATGTTGAACGTTCATAATCATATTATGTTGTTGGAAAGTATATAAACCATTTATTAAAGTGCCAAGTAAAACATAAGAATCATTCCTCATTAAGTAGATACATTGTTTTGATACGCAAAATCCATACCCCTCTTCATCAAGAGTAGGTATAGATACAATGTTTATTATCATACCTGGTACATAATAACAACTATTAATTACTATCCTAACATCCTTGCTAATAGTTAAGTGAACAGTTTTAACGGCTTCAGCAGCAACTTGCTTGCCGGCTCGAAGCCTGAAGATCACATCCCTTTCACCTAACTTTTTGCTTCTTCTCATTACCTGCAAAGTATTGAAAATATGAGCTTTACAACTAGTATCTAATACCTAAGAAGCATTATTAGCAACCATGTTAATTTTAACAATGAAAATACCTTGGACTGTTGCAAGAAACTTCTTGCAATTCCTCTTCCAATGGCCTTTTTCATGGCAGTGATGACACGCATCATTTGCTGGATTGGCCTTGATTATCTTCTTCCCTTTGCCCTTCCCTCGACAGTCCTTATTGCTTTTCTTCCTCCCCTTTCCATGTTTCTTCCATCTCTTGACCCTTTTGGTCATGGAGGAAGATGTGGATGGAGTTATTGGCATTACTGGTGTATGCTTCTTTATAGTAGCCTCGTATTGCATAAGCATATTAATCAATTCAGGAACAGTCTTCTCAAGACCGTTCATATTGTAATTAACAACAAATTGATCAAAAGACGGTGGTAACAACAGAAGATCACATCTATGTAGGAGTCATTATTCATGCCTGCCTTTAAAGATTCTAACTTCTCAATTAGAGAAAGCATCTTGATGCCATGATCATGAACAGACGACCCCTCAGTCATCTTTCCGATAGAACTCCTTTGATGCTGCATATCTAATATGTCGATCTTGTACCGCAAACAACTCTTGTAAACGTACAAAGATCTTAGATGCATGCTTAAGGTGTTTGTGTTGCTTTTGCAGTTCATTCCACATAGATGCCAGCATCAATGGGCCTGAAGGACATCATCGGTCCAATGTTGGAACGTTGCACGTTCTTTGTCAGTCGAACCCTCGGGAATCTCAGTGGGAGGATGAGATTCCAACACATAAGAGCGTTTCTTGGAATCCAAAATAATTTTGAGATTCCTAAGCCAGTCAACATAGTTGGTTCCAACAAGTTTGTTTGTCTCAAGTATGGTAGCAAGTGGACTTTTCGACATTTTCAATCTACAAGAAAGAAAAGAAAAACAATGGAGATTTTAGCATTCTTTCAATCAATGTTAATTAAATTCATGATATGGTCTTTAATCATAAATTGCTCCTTACTATTTCTTCAAAAATCCATAAACCCCCATATGGACTTTCGGGAAATATTTTTCCTAGTAGACTTGAGGTCCATAGAACGAATTTCATACCCCGCTGTTATGATTCGCATGAAAATAATTCTATGAGAGATCACTTTCACCATTCTCATCTTATGAGATCCCCAAGGTGTTTTACCTCATTTTTCACATAACCCCAAGGACTCCAAGTGAATTATGTTACTCCATGTTACGCCCAACCTATCGACCAAAAGACCCCCTACTATCGCCTTCCACGACTCGTGAGACAGAGTGATAGTAGGTAATCTACTTGTTCATAGTGAATTGAAAGGTAATAACATCTTTTCACTAGTTCCAAATCATTCCACGACTCATGAGTCAATGAATTGAAAGGTAATAGCATCTCATACTTTGTCACTATGGATGGAAGGTCTGGATTATCAAATTCAATTTAATTTTATCCATCACGGGCTTAATATTTTAACTTGGACACTCGAAGTGAGGGTTCAAACCATCTGTTTATGCAAGACCTCTTCACAATGTTTTCTTGTTTATCATATACAATGTAAGTGTAGGTATGAAAGTCAAGCAAAATATATATATATATATAAATATATATACAAGAAATAAAACCTAGCATGCCTTTGTTGGATGATCATAAGCCCTAAGTCACCCCATATATTTATTACATAAAGATATCACATATATCATATATGCAAATAATTTATGTCATGTATATATATTTAGATCCAAGAAAAACAAAAGAATTTAATTTCTTATGTTAAATCACATGATGTTTTCCATGGAATGAAATTGAATTTAATTCATGGGCACTTTGTTAGAATAGGTGACCATGTAAGCCAATTTTGGCGGGTATATGTAACCTATGTCTAGACAATTATGGGTGTTTGATAAATCATTGATGAATAAAGAAGTGAATTTCATTTGGCATTACTTTGTTTGTGTTCACTTTTCTATATCTGTTCACTACGCAAACAAAGCCCACGGACTGAGAATCAATTTCGGGGACTGGGACTACGCTTGGAGGTAGGTCCATGGAATCAGTCTTCCCGAATCAGTCCGGAAATCTCCAAGTCAAGGAATCCCGAAAATGGGTACCGGGATTCCATTTGAGACTTGCACTAAGCACCTGCTGTCGTGTTTCATCGACGGGTGACGGGGGTCGTCTAAGCAGTGTTAGTGGGTTAGCATGCGAGGACGCAGCTGACTGAGGTGACTCGCGGGAACCGTCTTACGAAGGACCTTGAGTATGGTCAGCAAGGTATGACGTGTATTCCCGGTTCCAACGGTACAGGTCAAGTCCTTTGACTTGAGGAATTGCTGAGTTTACCTGTACATCAGGGCTGTATCTTAGATATGGTGAGAGATTGCCAGAATTCTCTTTGGTAGTCATAAGCCATGTCTAGTGCAGTTCTGGTGTGCAAAGTGACAGTAGTTTCCAAGAAAGGATCTGTCTCCTGTCAATAGGTTTTGGCAGTTGAGTCTCATGTATACTCTAGGTCTTGTCCCTAAAACTGTGGCCACAGTGACTGAACAGAAGGGAAGGATTCCCTTGCGGCGTTTAGTGAGGACAGACCGACACTTAGGTCCAAAATGGGTACCTGCATTTTCCGTGCCCTAGACTCTAAGTGATGAGACCGAAGACAGAAGGACAAGTGTACTGTTAGAGCCTAAATGTTCATCCCTGAATATTTCACCTAGTCTCTAGTGCCATGGACCGTTGCTAGATGGCCACCCATGGTAACGGAAGGATTCTAGGAATCCGACCAAGTCTAGCTGAAAGGTGAACCTAAAGAGTCACACACTATCCACACACATTTAGATATTTAATTAAGAATTAAATATTGGAGTGAAGGAATGATTAAATTGGATTTAATCGGGTCCTTTATTTTTCTTGGAGAAATAATTCCTTCTATTAGATATAAGGAATTAAATTGATAAATTAGATTTATCAAAGGGATTTATTTAATGGGCTTAAATAATATTTATATTTATTTTAGCCTCTTGGAAATATTTAAATAGGTTTTAAATATTCCATTAAATTAAATTAAATCAACGGTTGAGATCAATGGGAGAGATGGATGGCTAGGATTGTTTTGACTAGGTCAAAACACTACTTTGACTAGGACTTTGACTAGGTCAAAATCCTAGTCAAATTAGAGTTCTTAAAAGAGGAGTTTAAAGAGGATTAAAACTCCTCTTCTATATAAACCCCTAGCATCCTACAAGTTGAAGGATGATGAAATTCCAACACACACAACACACACACACACTCGGCTCTCTCTCCCTCCATCTCGTCCGCCCTCTCTCTCTCTCTCACACTCCAAGAAATTATTTTCTTTGTTCTCTTGTTCTTGGAACATTAGAACTTGATGAATCAATACCGTTAATTCATAACGTGTTGTTGATTCATCCACTCCAACATATTAACTTGTTCGTTGCTAGCACGACGTGCAAGATACGTGGGTGGATCGTGTGTCACGATTTAGAGGGTCTCAAAGACGAGATCTTGGTGCAAAACGGGGAACAACGCGTGTAGCCGTTGAAGACGAAAACGACAACGGGTAGGTCTCGTTTATGATTTTCGTCCCTTTTAATTTTCTACCCTATGGCCTCCATGATATGTTATATGTGATTTATTCATGAGATACACCGAACACCCGGGAATTTCAAAGGCACACCCTTTGAAACGTGTTCTTTAATTTAAAGCATGTTTAAACTTCGCATTTATTTTTAATTATACCGCGCTTCCGCATTCGCGCTTTTCCCGGGACGATCCACAATTCCTTTCACACTTGTCGCGAGTGAAGAAACTACCCATCGATTACATGTGGGAATGCTGGCCATTCACCTTCGGATAGGCCAAGGTAGTCGTTAGGTTGGCTAATGCGTCTGCCATTCTGTTATCTTTCCTTGGATGTGATCTAGAGTCACTCTCTCGAATCCTTTGAGTAGGTATGAGACCTACCAGAAGAAAGGCACCAAGTCGTCTTTCTTGACTTCGTATATATAGATAAGTTGGTTGATAATCAACTTTGAGTCGCCATAGACTTCTATCCTAACATCCCCATCTCCAAAGCCATCTGAAGACTGATGATAAAGGCTTGTTGGAGCATAGTTCACTTAATACGATGGAGTAGGTCAACACTTGCGTCTCCAGTGAAACAAAGACAACGCCTGACCCCGCTCCATCGTCTCGTGCTGCCCCTTCGAAGAACATTGTCCATGCTGGGAGGATTTTGACAGATTAGACGTCTTCCTTAGGAAAGTCATCAGACATATCTCATTTAGCTGGGGTCAGCCAGGAAGTTGGCAAGAGCTTGTCCTTTGATGGCTTTTTGGGCCACATATTCTATCTCATATTGATTGACATGATGGACAACTTCGCATCTTCTGGAGAGCATAGGTCTTGACATCACAAACTTAACTGGAGTGCGAGGCATGAGTTTTATGGAGTACGCCTAGAAATTATGCCTCAACTTCTTGATTGCATAGAACAGTGCCAAGCAGATTTTCTCCACGGGCGAGTATTTCATTCTTAGTCAAAGTCCTACTCAAGTAATATAAGGCTTTCTCTTTTCCTTCTTCATTCTCTTGTGTCATGAGCGTGCCCATAGATCATTTTTGCGCTGCTATGTATAGTATGAGTGGCTCCCCGGGTGTTGGAGCTCCCAAGACTTGAGGATTTAGCAGATGCTTCTTGATGCTTTCGAGCATTTTGACACCCTTCATCACACTGGAAAAGGGCATCCTTCTTCATGGGGTGGTTGAAGGGCTGACATCTTCCGGCGAGGTTTGATATCAATCTCCTTATGAATCCGAGGTTGTCTTGCAGACTTCGCAACTCGTTCAAGTTTCTTGGTGGTGGCATATTCCGAATGGCGTCTATCTTCGTAGAGTCGACTTCAATACCACGATGGTGAACAATGAAGCCAAGGAACTTTCTGTATGTGACGACGAAGGCACACTTAACATGGTTCATCTTTAGGTTGTACTTCCTCAAGTAGTCGAATACTACTCAGAGGTCCGCCAAGTGTTCTTCTCTCTTCTTGGTTTTGACAACTATGTCGTCTACATAGCATTCCACTTTGTTGTGCAGCATATCGTCAAAGATGTCCTGCATAGAAAGTTGGTAGGTAGCGCCTGTATTCTTCAGTCCAAAGGGCATTACCTTGTAGCTATAGATTCCCTTGGGAGTATAGAAGTCTGTGCATTCCTCGTCTTTAGGCAACATTCTAATTTGGTTATAATCCGAGGAGCCAACCATGAAAGACAATGCTTCGTGTTTGATAGTTGCGTCAACCATGAGTTCGATTATAGGTAGCGGGAAGTCATCTTTCGGACACTTTTTGTTCAAGTCTCGAAAGTCAACACAGATATGAATTTTGCCATTCTTTTTCTTGACAGGCACGATGCTAAAAATCCACGTCGGGTATTTAACTTTTCTGATGAACCCATCGTCGATAAGCTTATTTACTTCTGTCTCAATGTGAGGGATGAGGTCCGGATGAAGAACCCTTTGTGACTGCTTTATCGGGCACACTCCATGTTTTATTATGCCAAGATAGTGAATAGTGACATTTGGATCTAAACCTTACTGGAATAGGTGACTAGAAAGCCAATTGGATAGGCGGTTTTGGGAACTATCCAGTAATCTTTATTAAAAGTAATTTTGTATTGATGTACATGGTAAGTGTTCATCATTGACAAACGTGTCTGTTGTGCTTACCCATTACGTTAAACAATACTTTAATGTCAGAACAGATGCCCACACACCAATTGTACAACCCATGCAGTTAGGCCAGGCATTGGAGGGCGGCTATGAAACCAACGGATGAGGGTTGGGTCTGAAATGTTCCAAGTCGAGGATCTCGAGACTGGGTATCGAGAGTCCTACGGAGACTTGCACTAAGAGTGGTATTCATTGGATGAGTTTCGTGTTTCATCAGCGACAGACGTGGGATGTCTATAGGATAACAATGGGTTGGTCGACTGCGGTTGAGCTGATTGAGTTGTCTCTCGGGGATCGTCAGATGGAAGCCTTGGAGGCTTGGTTGGTATCACTGGAGTTTCCCAATTCCAATAGTACGGGACAAGGACTTGAGGAACTACGGCAGTCACGTGCACATAATGGTTGTATCTTGGATCTGGCGAGAGGTGATCATGTCACGGACGTATTCATTATAAGCCTTGTCCAGTGCAGTTAGAATGTGTAGCGAGAACGGTGGGTTTCAAGAAGTCCTTTTCTGTCAGTATAGGATGGCAGTATCTCCTATGCACTCGGAGATACGTTCATGCTTTTTAAATCTAAGGTCACAATGATTGGTCGAGTAGGAAATTGTTTCCTATGTCGAAGCAATGAAGCGAACGCAGTCTCGAGTACTAAGCATAGATGCGTAGTCCAGGATAGGAATCAAAACTCAATTCCATGCCCTAGACTAAGGCTGGGAGACGGTAGATGGAAGGACTGTACCCATGCGAAATCGAGAGCCTAAATGTTCACTCTAACATTCACCTAGTCTCTAGTGCCATGGACCGTTGCTTGACGGCCACCTATGGTGACGGACTTCTGTTGGATACAAGCCCAAGTCTAGCTGAGAGTGAACTTAAAGAGTCACACACAAATCACCGAGGAGGAATTAATTTAATTGGATTAAATTAATTCAGGAGAGTATAAATAATTTGATTATTTATACGTGGGACAATCCATTGGATGATGCAATAATGTATTTAGCCTGCTCTAATTAAATAAATCAAATTTATTTATTGAGAGTATTTGAGCTTAAGTCTTTAACTGGATTAAAAGACTTTTGGCATAATTTGTTTGGCCTTTGAATTAAATTGGATTTAATTTCTTGGATTTAATGAGCTTGTTCTAGTTAGATTAAAACAAGGCAGGGTCCATTAATTCTGGTCCAAAGAGGCAAGTTGACTTTCACTTTTGGAAGGAGAAGAGTTGGACTCTTTCTATAAAGAGACCAAGGCTTCTTTTGGAAGAGCACTTGTTCCTTTGGTAAAGGACCAAATCAACCTCAATCAAGGTTTCCTCACTTGGTATGATATGATCATACCTTGTGAGTAAGTGCTTCATTCATGGTTGATTGGGAATGTATCTAGACATATTCCATTAGTCCCATTAATTATGTATATATGTGTATATACACAATTAATCCAAGTTGAGTTTCTCATTTATTTTCTAGCAAAAGATGAAAGAAATCGGTGGATCGTCCCGGGAGATTAACGCGAATAGCGGAAGCGCGAAATAGTGCGTAATAAAAATTACAAAGCATAATTAAATGGAATTTAAACTATGCATAATATACATAAACGAATCAAGGGGTGTGCCCTTGATTCTCCCGGGCGTTCGGTGTATCTCATGTTCAATAAAACACAACATGGAGGCCATAGAATTAGAAACGAAAACCATAATTAAAGAACCTACCCGGTTGTAGTTTTGTCTTCGTTCGGCTACATGCATTGTTCCCCGTTTTGCACCAAGATCTCAAGAAGAGACCCTCTAAATCATCTCACTCGCTGCACCGGAAAGCAACGAACCCTTGTGCTAGCAAGAAAATCATTGGGGAGAAGAGACATCGGTACACGCTATCAATTAACGCAACCGGCGTCTCTTACGTTCTTAACTTGAATAAAATCAAGAAGAACAAAGTATATTTCTTGGAGAGAAGAAAGAGGGTGGACGAATTTGAGAGAGATGAGAGATGAGAGTTGTAGAGAATACTAGGTGTAAGTGTGTGTTTTTTAAGTATTTATAGAAGATGGAATTCCTATTCCTTCTCAAACTCTTCCAAAGAGACACACTTTGACTAGGATTTTGACCTAGTCAAATCCTAGTCAAATTAGGCTTTGATTAAGTCAAATTAATCATGGCCCTTCATCTCATCATTCTCTAGATCAAATCTTGTCCATCCATTTTGATGGGCTTTATGGAATGGGCCTATTTAATTCTAAATTAAATATTCCCATGGACTTTATATTAAAATCCTATTTAATATACTAAGCCCATTAATTAATGGAATGGACTTTATTTAATTCCAAATTAAATAGTCCATGGACTTTATATTAAATCCTATTTAATACCAAGCCCATTAATTAATTCCATAGAATGGGATTATTTAATTCTAAATTAAATAGTCCCATGGACTTTATATTAAATCCTATTTAATATACTAAGCCCATTAATTAATTAATGGAATGGACTTTATTTAATTCCAAATTAAATAGTCCATGGACTTTATATTAAATCCTATTTAATACCAAGCCCATTAATTAATTAATTCACCCTTTTAATCTAATTAAAAGGAAAGCCCATGCTTTGTAAAATTCATAAATCTAATTTATGAACTCAAGCCCGATTATTCCAAATAATACATCGAGGCTTGTATCTCCAAGAAGTATAATTTAATTCCATTAAATTAAACCTTCTCCCGGAATTAATTCCAAATTAATTCCCTTTCATTTGGTGTAGCGGGTGTGACTCTTTAGGTTCACCTTTCAGCTAGACTTGGACCTACTTTTCATTATTTCATAACTAAAGTAGTCCGTTACCATGGGTGGCCATCTAGCAACGGTCCATGGCACTAGAGACTAGGTGAATTTATGGTGTGAACATTTAGGCTCCGAGTTATACGCAGGTGCGGTCCTACCGACGCTCGATACGTACGGGTACGGTCCTACTGTCGCCTGTCTCCCGGCCTTTAGTCTAGGGGTCGGTTCCCATCGTTGACTAGGCAACTATGCATAATGCTCGAGATAGGTTTAACTCGACGTAGGAAATCCTTTCCCACTACATCAAGTGCTATGGCCATAGACTTTGTGAGTCTAAACCATCTCCGAGCGCATAGGAGATCTTGCTGTCATATCCTTTGACAGGGGACAGATCCTATCTTGGAATTCACCGTTCTTACATACTCCGACTGCACTGGACGAGGCTTATGATGACCATGTGATATAATCGGTCAAATTTCACCAGATCCAAGATACAGCCTTAGTATGTAGGGGACTGCCGTGATCCTCAAGTCCGAGGACTAATCCCGTACTATCGGAACCGGGAATACGAGTCATACCGACCAAGCCCGAGTAGCTTCTATATGACGATTCCCGCGAGTCACCTCAGTCGGCCGCTCCCCAGCAGGCCGACCCACTAACACTGCTTAGACGATCCTCGTCACCCGTCGATGAAACACGACAGCAGATGCTTAGTGCAAGTCTCAAATGGATTCTCGATGCCCTGTCTCGAGATTCCTTTGACTTGGAGTATTTCAGACTAATTCGGCGAAACTGATTTCATGAACCTACCTCCAAGCGTAGTTCCAATTTCCCGAAATGTTATTTCAGTCTGTGGGCGTTTGTTGTGACATCGTAACGATGCAAGCAGTAAGTACAACAAACTCATGCCTATGAATCCTTACTGCATTCATTAACATAATATTACTTGTTCACAGATTGACGAATGGTTCTCAGAACAGCCAATACCATTGACTTTCTGGTCACCTATTCTAACAAAAGAAAAGACTTTCTCTTTCTCTAAACTCTCCCTCTCCCACTCTCTAGTTCTTTGATCTAGGATCATTTGAAGAACAAGAGACGACCAAGGAATACGCTAATCCATAGTATGATTCCTTGGATTGTTTTTCTTTCTTTGTTTAATCCTTTCTAGCAATAGGATTATACATACTCCTGGTGTGGTGTGGATATCCTTAGAGGATCTCTGCATTGAGATATAGAACGTGAACAAAATTGGAGAGGAAACAAAGCATGTAGCCGATCAAGAAAGCAACAAAGGTAACGGTTTCGTTTACATTTGCACATTTGTTCCTTTCATACATCCATGAGCCATATATGCATGATTGTGATTTTAGATATGTTTTAAAATCTGCATATTTTACATCGAAAGCTCGAGAGAGTCCGACAACACCCGTTCGGCCGAGTTTAAAGTTTTATAACATATTCATTTTTCATGCTTCCACCGCGCTCTCGGGCGGATCCACTTCTTTCAAACATGGCATCTTCTTGTATGTCTATGCGAAAACATCCCTATACTCGCCCAAGGTTTTGAAATATTGCTCCTCTTCATCCGGGCTCAGGAGTGTATTGACAAATACGAGGCGTGGCTCCTCGATTGTGCCAAGGTTCAACTCCTTGAGTTCATCAATGGTTGCTTGTCCGTCATCTTCAAGATGTGGGGGAGCATTTTGGACCTCATCTTCGGAAACGATCGAGTCTGAATCTTCATTAGTGCTGACATGGTTGGAATCGACTATGACTTCTATTTCTTCTTCCTTTGAAGCATCGCATGAATCAAGCGATTTTCAAGCAATGTGTTACTTTACTTTGATTGGTCCTCCTGAAGAGATGATTAAGAATGAAGTCTTACCTCATCGGGGTTGAAATAGATGAAGTATTTTACCGACATTACTTTCCTTTGGCTTTTTTGTCTTGTCATAACGACCTTTTTTCTTAAATTGTTGAGCATGGCCGTCTCCAAGGTGGTCGAACACGGACCCTCGTTGGTGTCGTCTTGTGTTGCCGGGTGAAGCCTTGCTCGCTTGGCCTGGCCATTCTAAAATAGAAGTAAGATTATCCGGAGTACTGAGTTGATTGAATACAGAGATTTGGCTTTTGACCTTCATTGCTTTTGCCATCTGCAGAAATTTACAGTGCGGTTACACACTTGTCCTCCTTTATTATGCGTATCTTTATAGGCTTGTCTGGAGTGAAACATAAACCAGTATGGGGTTGATCTACACGGTAGCCTTGCTTTCTCAATTTGTGTTGTGCTTTCGTCAGCCTATGGATCTTTTCTCCGTTTAGCTCGGGATTCAACTTGTTGATTCTTGATGATGTCGAGAATTCATTCCCGGATTTCCTAGAAGGTCGTAAGCTTTTGTGCCAAATGCCCCTACATGTCTTTCTGTTGGTCTTTTGGAAGAGGACAGTCACTCAAGATCAGTAGATGTAGACGATGATTGGCATGGCCAATTCATTCTTGATTCCGTGAAGGTCATTGAATCTCGCCTCCTTGAATTGTTTCCTTCCCTTGAAGAGCAATGGAACATGATCCTTCAGTTAGTTTTGCTTTCCTTTGACCACATATTAGAATACAGGTGATTAAGGTGGTTTCTTAAACTCGAGGCTTTCACGCGTTAGGGCTTCATCAGTGGTCACATTACCGAGCTCTTCATTGTTGCTTTCAGAGGGCATGGCCTCAGGGTGTATCTCCTCAATGGAATGACCAATTGAAAATCTCGAGGGCAACACTTGCATCATGTCGGGATCAAGGTAGAGCTTTGCATTAGCGAATATGACTCTGCCTCAGCGAATGGTTTCATGTCAGCATCGACTTTCACGATTTCCCAATTTTTGATGTATTTGAATAATTGGGTGTAGTGTGGAGGGCACAACTCCATTTTCATGCAACCATGGCCTCCCTAGCAGTAGGTTGTACGAGGTTCTCTCATCAATGATGTGGAAAAAGGTGCTCGCTTTTAGTTCTCCCACAGTAAGGTCGAGACGAGTTATGCCAATAGCTCGTTGAGTCCCTTGATCGAAGCCTTGGATAGTCAAACGACTACTGGACAAGTCTTCCAGAACTATGCCCAATTTCTTCGTGGTGGACTTTGGCATGATGTTGACAGTAAACCCACCATCTACGAGTATGCGATTTATCCTTTGTTTTGGTATGAACCCCAAGACGAAGAGTGGTCAGTGCGGGTTTGAACCAAGTAGTAGGTCCTCGTCTGTGAAGGATATGGTGGTGTAGCAAGAGAGCAATGGTTGTCTTCTACCTCTACGTCGAGGAGCGCTGACGGTCTTATCCTTTCACTAAAAAAATGTTCGTGGGAAGAATTCCTCTAAAGTTACCGGAAGGTGTCCACGGGCTATTGGTTCTGACTTGTTTTTTATCTCCACATGCCGAGAGTGTTTGCTCAAGCATGGATTTCTTGGGAACGACGCGTGAAGTTTGTCGACATGCTGTCTTTGTTCATTGTCGGCCATGATTTTCTCCTTGACTACGAAGCACTTTTCTATGGATGACTAACCACCTAGTGATACTTGCAATACTTGGGGTCGTTTACCCTCCCGGCTTCGTCTGAACATTTTGACTCTAGTAACTCGATGAACTTTCTTTCCAAGAGCTCGTTGAAAATGTAGGGTACGTTAGAATCGGGGAACGAGTATTCCTTCTTTTGCAGTTCTTTCAACATAGGTCAGCGTCTGTCATTCCTCATACGCTGGTCCTTAGGCTTTTCCAACATCTTTTTATCCTTCGAGGAAATTTTGAAAAGAGCCGTTTTGATGGCTATGGACTGCTTGACGTTCAGTTTGGCGAATCTCTCGATCCTTTTCGAATCTTTCTTGTCTTTTCTTTAATAGTCGACTGGGAAGGCGTTTTGTGGTTGGCGATACTCAATTCCATATTGTGGGCATGCGTAGCCAATTTTTCAAAGTTTCTTGGCTTGATCCCTTGGACGATGTAGAGAAGCCCCCAGTGCATACCTTGGATGCACATCTCTATTGCTGACGCCTCTGAAAGTTTGTCCTTGCAGTTCAAGCTCAAAGCGCGCCAGCGGTTGATGTAGTCGACGTCCGGCTCATCTTTCCATTGTCTTGCATTGGTGAGTTCGATCATGCTCACCGTGCACCAAGTGTTTGTAGAAACGATTGAGGAACTCTCTCTCCATCTCGTCCCAACGATCAATTGACTCAGGCTCTAAGTCCACATTCCAATGAAAAACATTACATTTGAGTAATCGGACAAATTATTTCACCAAGAGGTCGCCATCAGTACTGGCGTTGTTGCATGTCTCGATGAAGTGAGCGATATGCTCCTTTGGATTGCCTTTTCCATTGAAATGTTGTAACTTTGGCGCTTGGTAGCCAACTGGCATTGTCAAGGTGTCGATCTGCTTAGTATACGGCTTCGAGTAGGCAGACGAATTTTGTACAGATCCGCCTTAATTGAGCCTTGATGGTACTGATAATCATCTCCTGCAACTATTGGACGGACAACGCAGCAACGGAGGCCGCAAAATGAGTAGATTTCTGGACAAACTCTTGCATTAATGGCTCTTCATCTATTTGCTTCTCTTTTTCGGCATGTTTTGAAGTAGACGAGTGATTGTGGCTTGACTCCCCAAAGTTGTAGGCTCAGGTTTGTTCATTAAGTGAGCGATTTGGAGGTCTTTGTCTTCCACAATCTTTTGGAGGTTGGTTGTGGCTTGGGCCATTTGAGCAACTTGTTCCTCCATCATCATGGCTTCAGTCATCATGGTAGGGAGAGCGGCAAAAGGAGTAGACTTTTAGTTGATCTTGGTAGGGCTTGCCGAGTTGGAACCGTCGGAAGGAGTGGTGTCCATGATCTTTCCCCCATTGGAGAATTGACCGACAACAGCGAAGTTGATGGTGTTCTCTCATTGAAGGTGACTTGGTTCTTCTTTGGTGCCATTGAATGCTTGGAAGTGATGATTTGAATTCTGATGTAGGATGAATGGATAAGGAGCATAGATTGTCCCACTGGGCGTGCCAAAAATTTGTTCACAAAATTTGTGCCTGGAAAAAATAATTACATGACAAAAAAAAAATATGGACGAAATGAGATCTATTAATTTGAGTAAAAGTGGTTTACAATTTATGTGTTCAAAGTAATCCCCTGATTCTTCTCTACAAATATTCAAGGCTTGGAGCTTGTTCTTAAGTCGGATGTACAATCTCTTTCTGATTTGTAGAAGTCGATCACATGCTACCTTGAAATATTGTATCAAGGCCTTGGGGTTGCAGAGCTTCGTTGTTGCCGAAAGCTTTAGACTTGCTCTTGCTGGATTTTGCTATGTTCATGCATGTGTGTGTGTGTCCTTTGCGAAAGGTAGAGGCCCTTTTTTATAGGCGTGAGTAGGGCTTAAGCACCTTGGTCTCACTTCCATTGGACTTGATCACTGTAGGCTTTAACATAGACTAGTCTTATGATGGACTGCATTTTGAACATGTACCTCACTGAACTTAGCTAGCCCAAAAATAATAAATTTATATTTATTTTGAATTGATTCATAAAAATACAGAAGACCCAAATTTAATATGAGCTTATGAATTTAATTTCTTTATGACAAGCCACAATTTATTATGGACTTTTATTTTGAAATTCAATAATTGGCCGATTTGTTTGGGCTTTAATTGATAATTTATTCTAAAATATTTCGACATCACCAGTATGTTAGTTGAATCTCTCATACAATAAATTAATTCAAGCAATTTGTGCATATTTATGTAATTTGGATTTTTCTTTCTAAACTAATACTTAATTCGATCTAGAAAAGTACTTGAATTATTTTGCGCCCTCATTTTTCTTTTCTTTCCTTTTGTGTTTATTTTTCATTTTTGACAAGATTTACAATACTCCAACTAATAAAGACATTGGTTATTATAAATTATGAACATTGAATGAAATTGTGACATTACTTTTTCACCAACGTAAATTATTGCTTTATTTGATCCAATAGTACTTTTAATTTTTTAAGACATTATATACTTTGATAATTGTTATTAGGATAAATTCAAATTTACCTCTTCGTATTTTTCGAAATGTTTAAAAAAGTCCCTGTGAAATTTTTTTACCATTTTACCTGCCCCTAGTAACTTTGAATGTAATTTTGAAGGTGCAATGCCAAAAATGCCCCCCTTGACTATGCTAAACACCATTTATATTTAAATTAACAAATGGACAATCTATATTAATCTAATCTAAAAGTGTAGCCCAAAATTAATTATTTTTTATACAAACATATTTATTTTATTATATGGGTAGTTATATTATTTTAATATATAGATATTTATATATATTTTATGTATATATATTTTATTGTATGGGTAGTTATATATTTTAATATATAGATAGTTATATATATTTTATGTATATATATATATAAATATGTATATCATACAGGGAAGCCACCCCTGTCGTCGCCCCTTGCCAAACGTCGCCGTCGCCCCTCACCAGACGTCGCCACCGCTGCCCAATAGCTCCCATCCCGTCTGTCGGAACCCTCCCTCAGCCCCAGCCCCCGCAACCCTTCCCCCTAAGCCTACGCCAGTCGCGTCGAAATCCTCCCAAGCCCACGTCGCCCGATCCCTCCCCAAACCTAGGCCACCGCAACCTGTCTCCCTCCCAAGCCCAGGCCGTCGCTGCCACCGCCCCTCCCAGCCCGCGCCTTGGCAACCCTTCCCCCTCTCCCCCCCACCCCAAACCAAAGCCTTTGCAACCCCTCCCCTCTCCAATCCTGCGCCGTCGTTGCCACCTCCCTCCCCCCCAACGCCATCGCCGCCACTCCTTGCCCCCCTTCCCTATCCCTAGCGCGCCAACCCTCCCCCAGCTCGCAGCCCCCGCCTGATTGGGGAGGGTGGGGGGGAGATGGTAGGGTTTTTCATTTTTTTTTTTAAAAAAATAGGTTTTATTTTATATGTATAAATTGAACTAATATTTTTTTATTATTATATTTTAAAAATATGTATAAATTTAAAATATATAAATTTATATATAAATATATAAAGATATTATATTTAGGACAAAAAACAACCTTTTTAGAATTATTTAGGGAGAAATGGGCATTTTGGTCATCTACAGGCAAAAATGGCTATACTAGTCGTATTTTGGGCGAGTGTATTACACAGCCAGACGAAAGGGGGTCTTTTTGCCCTATTTTTAATATCACGGGAGGTAAAATGGTATTTTTTTTTTCACAGGGGCTTTTTTAAACATTTCAAAAAATACAGGGAGGTAAATTGAAATTTACCCATTGTTATTATGTAAAATGGTATGTTTAGTTAACTATAGTTTTTTCGCCTTGAAATAGAATTTCATGCACCATTTATTTGGTTTTGAGTATACATGTATTCTCCTTTTAATTATACGTACATATATATATATACATATATTATTCGCTGACAATGAAATAAATAATTTAGAAAGACTTCATAAATTGGCACCAATTGGCTAAAAGTATGTTAGTTAAATCTCTCATCCATTAAATTAATTCTAGCAGTTTGTGTATATTTATGTCATTTGGATTTTTCTTCCTGAACTAATACTTAATTCCACCAACAAAAGTACTTGAGTTATTTTGTACTCTTATATTTTTTTTTTGTTCCCTTTTGTTTTTTCCTTTTCTTTTATGATAAGATTTACATTGCTCCAACCAATAAGGATATTGATTATTATGAATTATGAACATTGAATTAGTATTAAAGTTGAATTTTTATGAATTTGTTATTTAGTACATGTATTCAATTGTGCATTTTTCTTTGTTCCTAGAAAACTTTTAGAACAAAGATTAAGTTACATCATTAAGTTACATAATCTTTGTTTTACTAAATTTATTGCATTAATTATTTTCATTTGATAACACACATCATGAAGACATACCCTCCATGACGACATATTCTTGTGTAAATGATATCCTTCCGAAAGAGCACGAAGATATGCACTAATGAAAGTTAAAAGATTTACGGTCCATATTTTGGTATTTCATATCTATCAGTTAGCAATATATTTTTAGGCTTCATTTTCTACCGATTCTCATTTATATTAGATGTTATATTTAAACATGGTTTTGTAATATTTACTTGCTTTGTATAGATTCAGTTATCTTTTTATAATATTTATATCGCCTGTTGTGATCATATTTTAATTGGTTAATAAGTATTTAATATTTTGATATAATAAATACTTTGATAAACTATATTGATGGAGATAAAATAAATTCAAGTGGAGAATTGCCAAAATACCCCCCCAAGCATGCATGTAATTACCGAAGTGCCATTTAGGAAGTTATTTTTGTAAGTTAGTGGGGTGGAGCCAATTACTAAGGCGCCCCTGATGATTAGATTGTAGCCATTAGATGAGAGGCGAATGGAAGGTAAATTATCTTTGTGGCCCTCCTCATTTACTATAAATAGGTCACCAAATCTATTGTAAAGTTACTTGATGACTAATATTGGAAGAACATTCTTGAGAAAAACTCTCAAGTTCTTGACTCGTGACTGTTTATTGTGTGATTGTACTTGGATCAATTGCTTCCCGAGTTTCAAACCCATCAGCTTGGCGCCTTCTGTTGGAAATCAGATCTAAGCATTGGATGAACACCCGGTCAAGAGTCAGGAGTGCGAATGCGGGGCAAGAAGAACTCGAGGGAGGAGGGGAGAATCATGTGCAAGATCATGTCTCGGAGAATCTACCCGCTCACGATCTACAGAATGAGAGGTAGGAAGATGCCGAGGCTCCACCTCCGCCCCCAGTCATTCAGATAACTCCAGACGCACTTTGCCAATTGGTGGAAGATGCATCTGCCCGAGCAGCCGAGAGGGTAGTGGCCCAGTACGTAGCAGGACACGCGTTACCCCCACGACCCCCTCGCTATCCTAGCAGAGGCCAAGACGCTCCCTTGGCCCCCGAGGGTGGCGAGTAGAGGCCCGAGGATGCTCATGAAGGATTGAATTATGAGGAGAAAGTTAATAGTAGGGCCACGCAGTCAGAGGATAACTATTTCCCTACACCTCCTCGCAGATATGGAGGACATGAAGACTACTTCCCACCTCCTCTGCAGAGGGGGACGTGAAGACAATTATTTTCACCATCCGCGTCTAGAGGAAATACCGCCGATGTGAGAAGGAGTACATCAAGAGATGGGCGGTTCAATGCCTCCCCCACCTGGTTTTTCGAATCCCTTGGGGCGCCCGGGGTATCTAGCGCGACCTCTGGCAATGGTGCCCCTGTGGCAGAGTCCTTTCGCCCCCCCTCCATTTTAGTAGAAGCCATCCACCGAGGGTAGAGATCCCAAGCCTCAGCGATTATAATGGAGTCGGAGATCCTAAGGACCACTTAGATCGCTTCTGGCCAGGGCCGATTTGCTAGACATTAGCGATCCGGCCTATTGCAAGTTGTTTCGGACTACCCTCTCGGGGAAGGGATGGCATGGTTCAACCAATTATCCCCAGGGACTATTGAGTTATTCGAGCAACTCTCCCAGCGATTCTTGCACCATTTCGCGATAAATAGGCGGTATTCCAAGACCACCTAGTATTTGTTTACAATAATCCAGCAAGAGAATGAAAGTTTGAGGGAGTTGAAAGAGTCGGTACGACCCGGGAATGCAGCGGAATCGTAAAATAAAAGAAATTTAAAATGATTTCAAAGGGGTGTTTCCTTTCAATTCCTGGGAATTTGGTGTATTCAAAAGCATCATAATATACATAAAAATATTCTTGAACATGTGGCTAGAGGAGGAAACGAAAGGTGCATTAATTTAAATCGGAACATTACCTTTTTTTCTTTTCACATGTAGAACAACAACAAGCGTTGATTCCCTTTCCGTTCCTTTTTCGTTCACTTTAGGACTCAACTTAGAATCCCTCTAAAGATGATCCACACCATACTAGAAAAGTAAAATCTCAATCCATTGCTAAATGGAATGAGATTAGTGGAAGAAAATCCGAATAACACTATCATATTAGTGTATTCGAATTCCTCTTTGTTCTTAACTTGAATAAGCTTCAAGAAGAACAGAAAAAGAGTTTTGAGAGGGAATTTCGTGGCTTGTATGCAAGAGAGGACTTAGAAGAGTATGTCTGTAGTTGTGTAGTTGTAGATAGTTTCCAAAACCACCTACACACTAATGCATAAATTGTGCTCAACCTCCAACCATGTAGCACAATATGTGCACCACCTAACCATCATGGCAAGCCACATCATTGCTTACATGGAGTCACATCATTGCTTAAATGGAGGACTTTCAACACCTCTTAGACTTGCATCAAACCTTTGAGCTTTGATTTCAAGTCATGGACCGGTTTTGACCGGTCTTGATTTAATCAAATTAAATCAAGTGATCCATGGGTTTCAAATTAATCCAATTAATTTTAAATCTTATTAAAATTCAAAAGTTTATTTAATCCAATTAAATAAACATAAGCTCAAACACTAATTAAGTGATCCAATCAATTAATTAAACGAAACCCAATAAATTATTCCAATCAATTTAAACGTATTAAGCCCAAAAGTAATTAATCCAATTAATTAATTCTTTGGCCATCCATCCAATGGATTTTCCCAATAAATGATCCAACAATTTATATTCTCCTTAAATTAATTTAATCCACTTAAATTTATTCACTTCTTCCAGAATTAATTCCACTACTTCCATAGTGATTTGTGTGTGACTCTTTAGGTTCACCCTCAGCTAGACTTGGGCTTGTGTCCTACACAATTGATTGATTAAATCCAATTTAATTAATTATTTATGATTAACCATTAATCAGAAACGTCCGTCACTGTGGGTGGCCGTCTAGCAACGATCCGTGGCACTAGAGACTAGGTGAATGTTGGCGTGAACATTTCGGCTCTGAATTCCATACAGGAACAGTCCTTCCGTTGACCATCTCCTGACCTTAGTCTAGGGCATGGAATTGGGCGCCGGTTCCCATCCTAGACCAGACAACTATACTTCAAACTCGAGACGCGTTTACTCTACTGATTGACCTACGGAACCATTTCCTACTCGACCAATCGCTACGGCGGTAGACTTTAAGAGTCTAAACCATCTCTAGCGCATAGGAGACATAGCTGTCAAATACTGACAGGGGAAAGATTCTCTCTTGGAACCCACCTTCCTCACTACATACTCCTACTGTACTGGACAAGGCTTATAATGACCATATCAAAGACACGGTCACCTCTCGCTAGATCCAAGATACAGCCTTCATATGCATGCGACTGCCATGATTCCTCAAGTCCGAGGACTAATCCCGTACTATCAGAACTGGGAATTCCAGTCATACGGATCAAGCCTCCAAGGCTTCCATATAACGATTCTCGTGAGTCAGTTCAGTCAGTCGACTACCTTGCCAACTAACCCACTGAAATTGCATAGACGACCTAAGTCTGGCACCGATGAAACTCGGCACTCACCCAGTGAATGCAATACTTAGTGCAAGTCTCTATAGGGCACTCGAGGCCCAGTCTCGAGGTCCTCGACTTGGAACGTTTCAGACCGACCCTTAAGTAGTTGGCTTCATAGCCGCCAACCTATCGCAACTCAACTTAATGGGTTTAACCAAACGGTCTGTGGGCATTTGTTGTGACATTGAAACGCCATTTAATGTGAGTAGTAAGCACAACAACAAATTTTGCCAATGATGAATACTTACTTTATCAATCTGTATAATATTACTTTGATAAAGATCGACAAATAGTTCCAGAACAACCAATCCAATTGACTTTCTGGTCACCTATTCTAACAATCTCCCACTTGACCAATTACCCATGTTGCTCAGAGCCTTCTGAGCATGAGGAATCTACGATACCGGCTCGGTCTCGTGGGTCTACTATGTTTCTCTGCCGAAGTGACACGGTCCAACCATGTTACCTCCTCCTACCCTTGCTGCTTGTTAATGGTGGTTGTCTAAAAATTTTCCATGGATCTGTGATGAGATCTCGGGCCCAAAAGATTTTGCCAAAGTCTAGTTGTTCACCTCCAAGGCAACTACTCGTTCGGCCATGCTAGGCACCACATCCATCCTATGGATGCGGTTTCAATCCAAACCACTTTCCAAAAATGACTTGCAAAGTCGCCATACATTCGACTTTCATAATGACATGTCGTGGTATCCCGCTTGAAACCTTTTCAAGCCACCACACTCACCATTAAGTCCAAATGTACATATATATTGAGAATAAACATTATTCACATGATTCTGGAAGCTAGTACCGCTATAGCCTGCCAGAATCAACCCTCCACAAAACATGCATTAATAACACTTCTTTAATCCTTACTCAGGTATTAAAGATATTCTCAACAGTTGTTTACTGCTTTCTCGGCACAAGCCCAATAACCTATGCCCAAAGCATTCACAACCTCAGGCCCAAGGCACGAATAAAAGACGTAGAGGATGTCAAACATCTAAGCTTTCTCATCT
Source organism: Sesamum alatum (assembly GCA_034509735.1). Classification (NCBI taxonomy): domain Eukaryota; kingdom Viridiplantae; phylum Streptophyta; class Magnoliopsida; order Lamiales; family Pedaliaceae; genus Sesamum; species Sesamum alatum. The sequence continues at coordinate 25,699,763 of JACGWO010000001.1, read as the reverse complement.
GTCTAGCGTGACTGAGTCTTGAACAGCTTAACCCTGTATAAAGGAATCCAATTCCTATCATGGAGAATTGCATGAATAATGCTTGTGTTTTGGTGTTTACTAACATCCTAAATTCATTCCAAATGAATAAGACGTTACACACTAAACACTTGGAACAAAACTATCCTCTCACTGACCCTAAAGCCTGTTACTGATCGAGTCACACTTCTTATGAACTTGTCAAAATGAATATTCTAGTTATACAAAATTTCAAACCCATATTGAATTTTCATGACGGATCCAATAACTCTAAGCCGATGATCCAAACCTGATGTCCAACATCGCTTCTCCTTGTATCTTTTGGATGATAATCTAATTGACTGGACAGGCCCAGAAACCTATACCTCTCAAGTAACTAAGGTATTCTGGTTATCCCTAAGAGGACTAGAATATAGTCAGTGGAATAACATAATTACAAATGATATTTGCATTATTCTGCATTTAAACCTACACAAATCAGACAACTTTGTAGGATGCAGGCTTGCCAAACCATATCCTATATGACAACTAGATCATGACTATTAGAAAATGCCATGTTTCTCAACTTGGCAACCTTTCAAGTCCATGTCTAGATGGTTTAAGGTAATCCAGTGAAACCCCGATCGAACCAAGTGTAACAAGGTTCAATTTCTCCTTTATCAGAGACCGTTGAACCATGGTCCTTACAGGAAGAATTCCACTGAGTGAGAATTACATTCTCATCTGGATATTCAAGAACTCGTACTAAATACATGCTCCTTCGATCTAATCGAGAGGTTTAATTTTGCAATCAGCTTGGTTCACCACTGCAAGTCTAATTTCCCGAACCTATCCAAGATCCTTAGACTTGTGAACCTGTTCTGGTGCTGTGTATTCAGTAACCTACGAATGTCTAAATGGATCCAATCCGATAGACTTTTGGCAAGTCCACTTTGTCCAACAAAGAAGCCTTACAGTCTTTCCATCTCAGAGAGGACTTGTAAGCTAGTCGACTCAAATTGTCTATCGCTAGACTCTTTGAATCTTCCAACTTTCTCGTCCTTAACTAAAGGAAAAACCATCCTAGCTTATGGATGCCAAATTCGTAAGTTTATCTTGATTATCCATTTTAATCATTTGATATTGAGTACTCATAATCCAATTATGGGATAATGTTTAAGGATAATTATGTATCCCACCTAGAAGACAATAATAGTCATTTTTTATCAAATAAAGCAATTTTATTGATCAAACGTATGTAATAAAAGACTATCCCACAGTACATAAAAACATACTTCGATCATGCCAGGTTACATATTTCCTTTCAAACTCTATCCTAACATGATCACGGCTATGCTAAGCCTAACTAGTCCCTAGTCTTTGCAACAATGGCCCTGCCATCGCTAAGCCTTAGGACCTGTCTGGGCTTTCTACTCATAACCATCTGCAAACCATTCGCAGATTATGATTAACTGGTATCCAATACCAAAGAGTAGAACAATAATCATGTTGGTACTCAATTCAAATGCACCTTCATTGGAAAGGAGCTTAGGACACTCCCTCTTCCAATGTCCATTTTCGCGGCAGTTAATGCACACATCGTTTGGAATCTATAACTTTGACTGCCGAACCCTCTTTCTCTTTCCTTTACCTCCATCCAGTGGTGTAACAGGATCACTCGAAGTGCTAGTAGCGGTTGATGTTGTCTTAGCTTTCTTCCTATTCCAGCGTTCGACACCCTTGCCTTTCGCTTCTGAGGTCGAAGCCTCTCCTACTAGTACCGTCGGCGCAGATTTTTCAATCATTGCCTTGTACCAGACCAACATATTTATCAACTCATGAAGGTCTTTCTCAATCCATTCATGTGGTAGTCGACAATAAATTCGTAGAAGGAGGTAGGAAGAGACTGAAGGACCATGTCGATGTACGTTTCTTTTTCAAGATCAGCTAGGAGGTCTTTGAGCTTCTCCAAGGGATAGCATCATCACTCCATGCTCTTGTACAACCGACTCTTCTGTCATCTTAGCTCCGAAGAATGCATTAGTTGCAGCGTATCTAACATACCGGTCCGAGACCGCATAGATATCTTGCCAACGAAGCATAATCGAGCAAACATCATCTAGCGTATCATACTGCTTCTAGATCTTGTTAGTCACGAGGCCAGTATGATGCTGCAGACCTGCCAGTGGTCAGCATGCATCTTCTCGAATGCCAAGCGTTCTTGTGGCATTGACCCATCCGGCCAGGCCTGAGGAAGATCCTTATCCAGAATGTAAGTCTAGTTCCCAAAATCTAAAACTATCATAAGATTTCGCAGCCAGTCGTTGTAGTTTGTTCCATTAAATATATTAGCCTCTAGGATTGGCGTTAGTGGATTCTTAGACATATACATTCAAAATGTAAACAGAAAAATATTAAGTAGATTATAGTAATATTATGTTCAAGTCAAGACTTGGTCTTTAGTCATTAACCCCTCCCACTATTTTTGTGAAAGCCCATCACTCTCAAATGGGGTTCCGGGAACCATTTCTTAGTGGGCTTGAGGTCCACAAATGCGATTGTCCATGCCCCGCTTTTACGATTCACACGGAAAAAGGCTTTGTGGGAGGTAACCTATACCATTCTCATCCAATGAGATCTCCAAGTTATTTTGCCTCGCCTATTCGCATGATCCCGAGGACTCCAAGCGAATCATCTTACTCAGCATTAGGCCCACCCATCAACCAAAGAATATCTCAACTATCGGCCCCCACGACCTATGAGACAGGGAAATAGAAGCATATTTCTTTCTTCATACAATATAGCAGCTTTCGTCCATTCCAAACGTGCCACGACTCGTGAGACCACGAATGGGTGAAAGTAGCTTCCTCACTAATTGCTATGGATGGAAGGCATGGATTTAAATCAAACCATTTGACTTTTTAATCCATTAATGGGCCTATTATTTTCTTGGACCATCCAAGTGAGAGTTAAGTTTATTAGTGACTGAGACCTCATCATTAAGAAAGTTTTGCATGCTCGAGTTTTAACATTGAATATAAAGGATGCATTCCAAACACATCATACATAAAATACTAAAACATACACCACATGAAAAAAATAAGCCTAGCACGCCCCTGTTGGATGATCACAAGCCCAATCCTATGTGATTCACTGAGCCCGCAGTGGATCTTTGGTCAATCTAGGGTGGCCTACACTATTACAAAAATATAACCCATTATCTTTCTAATGGGCCTTGTAACACCTGTTCATTCTTTTGGACTCTCCATCGTGGGCTCCATCCAACTGGCCTCTTCTAGGGCCTCCATCGCCATGGAAATGCTTCCTTACGATTTATTTCAAAAATAAATCCTTACTAACCTATCTACACTCATTACAACTTAAATAAGAAACCCCAATCATAAGTTGGGGGGAGTACAAAAGGAGGGAGAAAGCAAGCTTTATTATTTCAAGGCTAAAAACGAGAGAGAGAATAATTAAGCAAAGAGGCACGCAGGCCTCACAAAAAAAAAAAAAAAAACCCATACATAAGGGCGATGGGCTTTTGTGATCATCCCCATTGTTTATCCATTAAACAATTAATACACATTTATATCAAATATAAACATGCCCAACAGATAAATACATCTAATGCATTTATTAAACAATATCCAATCTCATCAACAAAAACATAATTTTATACTGAAAATTATATATTAATTATATAATTAAAAATGGATATCAAGTATCATACATCCAATGTATCAAAAAATATATATATTTTATCTGTTTGGAAACCATTTTCAAATTAATTAAGGCACAATTTAATTTTAGAAAAATTCAATTTAACTAAAATTAAAATTAGCCAAAATTAATCATTTCATAAAATATGTAGAAATGTGAAAAATCCAATTTTCTGGGTGAAAACAGCAAAAACGGCCCAGCCGTTCGAAACCGGCCGACCGATTTCATTGTTGGCCGCGCGCGCAGCGCTCGCATGCGCGCCGGGCCAGCAATGCGCGAGCGCACATGCACCGGCCACAGGGCAGCGCGCGTGCGCCCGCCTGTCCGCTAGGCGCACCTGGCTCCCTACCGGCCGGCAGCTACTGTGCTGCCCGTTTTCAACCCAATTTTTTTAAAATTTTTACATTAAAACTGAAACTAAAACATGCATTTACAAATAATTCAATTTTCAAGAAAATGCATGGATATCCATAGTTAAAAGCAAAATTAACATATATTCTTCTAAACACATAATCATGCTTAAAACCATAAAATATGATTTCCAAAAGCAAATTAAACATGTTGAACATGCTCATCACATAAAAACATGTTGTTCCTAAAGCCACAACACTGAACCGGGCTTTGATACCACTGAAAGAATCGGTATGGCCCGGGAATACGGCTGAAGCGTAAAATAAAAGAAATTTAAAACGATTTCAAAGGGGTGTTCCCTTGGAATTCCGGGGTGTTCGGTGTATTTAAAAGCATCATAATATACATAAAAATATGCTTGAATATGTGGTTAGAGGAGGAAACAAAAAATGCAATAATTTAAATTGGAACATTACCTATTTTTCGTTTCACATGTAGAAAAGCAACAAACGTTGATTCCCTTTTCGTTCCTTTTCTGTTCACTTTAGGACTCAACTTAGAATCCCTCTAAATAAGATCCACACCACACTAGGAAAGTAAAATCTCAATCCATTGCTAGATGGATGTAAGAAAATCCGAATAACACTATCATATTAGTGTATTCGAATTTCTCTTTGCTCTTAACTTGAATAAGCTTCATGAAGAACAAAAAAAGAGTACTTTGGAGAGGGAATTTCGTGGCTTGTATGCAAGAGAGCACTTAGAAGAGTATGTGTGTAGTTGTGTAGTTGTAGGTAGTTTCCAAAACCACATACACACTAATGCACAAATTGTGCTCAACCTCCAACCATGTTAGCATAATATGTGCACCTCTTAACCATCATGGCAAGTCACATCATTGCTTACATGGAGCCACATCATTGCTTACATAGAGGACTTTCAACTCCTCTTAAACTTGCATCAAACCTTTGAGCTTTGATTTCAAGTCATTGACCGGTTTTGATCGGTCATGGCTCGGAATTGAGTGTCGGTTCCCATCCTAGACTAGGCGACCTTGCTTCAAACTCGAGACGCGTTTACTCGATTGATCGACATAGGGAACCATTCCCTACTCGACCAATCGCTACGGCCATATATTTGAAGAGTCTAAACTATCTCAGAGCGCATAGGAGACATAGCTGTCAAATACTGATAGGGGACAAATTCTCTCTTGGAACCCACCGTCGTCACTACATACTCCGACTGCACTGTATAAGGCTTATAATGACCATATCGAAGACACGGTCACCTCTCGCCAGATCCAAGATACAACCCTCATATGCATGCGCCTGCCATGATTCCTCAAGTCCGAGGACTAATCCCGTACTACCGGAATTGGGAATTTCAGTCATACCGACCAAGCCTCCAAAGCTTCCATATAACGATTCCCGCGAGTCAGTTCAGTCAGTCGACTACCTTGCCAACTAACCCACTAAAATTGCATAGACGACCTACATCTAGGACCGATAAAACTCAACACTCACCCAGTCAATGCAATCCTTAGTGCAAGTCTCTATAGGGCACTCGAGGCCCAGTCTCGAGGTCCTCAACTAGGAACGTTTCAAACCGACCCTCAAGGAGTTGGTTTCATAGTCTCCGACTTATGTGCAGCTCAACTCAATTGGTTTAACCAATCTGTCTGTGGGCATTTGTTGTGATATTGAAATGCCATTTAATGTGAGAAGTAAGCACAACAAACACATTTTGCCAATGATGAATACTTACTTTATTCATCAGTATAACATTACTTTGATAAAGATCAACCAACAGTTCCCAGAACAACCAATCCAATTGACTTTCTGGTCACCTATTCTAATAGGGAATGTGCAGTGCTTCTTGGAAGCAGTTTTTGAAGTCCCCCACGTAAACCCCAAACTTTTAGCAAGCATCATGCAGTAGAATCTGAGGAGAGGTCGGTTTAAGGAGTCGATTGCTGGGAAGCCTCCCTCGCCTCAAGAAGAGTTTTTATTAAGAGCAGAGAAATATATAAGGATTGAAGAGACCACAGGTGTGCGATCAACAAATCCCCACAAACGGAGGGCTGAGAAGGAGAAGGGGGCTCCTCCTAGGACACAGGGAGTTAAGCGTGAACACATGCACATGCTACCCAGGGATTTGGTTCGATACACCCCTTTGAATGCTCCGCGGACTCAGGTTTTCGTGCTGGCCAAACAACAAGGGTTGGTGAGATGGCCTTACCCGATGAAGGATAACTCGTAAAGAATGAAGTCTGTCAAGTATTGTCACTTTCATAGAGATGGAGGCCACAACACTGAAGAATGCCATCACTTGAAGAACGAGATCAAGAAGTTGATCCAGAGAGGTTATTTAAAGGAATTTGTGGGACAAAGGAAGCGGGATCCTCAGGAGGCCACGCCTGAAAGCAAGCACATGGCACCCCGACTTGAGATGGGGGTGAAACTAAAAGCAGAGCAGGTGAACAAGGATAACCTCCCAACAGCTGGTGTGATTGGGGTTATCTCGGGAGGCCCAGCAGGGGGAGACTCAGGGCGAGCTAGAAAGGCTGCAGTAAGAGCAGCGGGACATGCTGCCAACCACGTTGCCTATAGTGAGGTTACAGCAGGGCCTCGAGTATATCCCGCAGGTGAGATAGTCTTTAATGACCAAGACTTGGAGGGAAGCCTTCCTTCCTACAACAACGTGATAGTAGTGACTGCCTCGATATCAAACTTCTGGGTAAAGAAGATCATAGTTGATAGCGGAAGCTCGGCAGACATCCGTTTTTACAAAGCCTTTTCTCAAATGAGGATTGGTAATGTGCAACTCACCCAATCAATACGCGATTGACCAACTTTAGCGGAGATGTAGTTGAGCCACTGGGGGAGGTTACGCTGCCAATGTCCATAGGGACGTACCCACAACGAGTGACAAAATTCGTAAAATTTCTGGTAGTAGATGCACCTTCGGCTTACAATGTAATCCTCAGGAGACCTAGTCTAAATCTCTTTCAGGCCGTGGCATCTACCTATCACATGAAAGTGAAGTTCTTGACACCTGAATGAGTGGGGGAAGAGGTCAATGACAGGAAGCAGGCAAGAGAGTGCTATGCTAGCATATTGAAGAAATCGGTAGTTATTTCTGAGAGGAAAGTGGAGAGCAGCGGAAATCTAGTGACAGCAAGAGGGTCGCTTGAGTTGGAGCCCTGTGAGCCGCGTAGGGGGAGCTCCCAAGAAGGACTGGGGGAGATGCCTCGAAGAGAAGCCAAAAAAAGGAAAGTTGAACAGGAGGGGATAGAGGCCTTTGAGGAAGTGAAAATGGTGGAGCTCCTGGAGGATCCAGTAAAAACAGTTAAGATTTGAACATTGCTGGGTCCACAGTTAGAGCACGTTATAGTCAGTTTTTTTGCAAGATTCTGCCGATGTATTTGCGTGGGAGATGTCGGACATGAAAGGAATTAGCCCTGAGGTGATGGTCCACAGGCTTAACATAAATCCTGAAGCAAAACCAATGAGGCAGAAGAGGAGGGCATTCGGGATAGAGAGAAATAATGTAATAAAAGAAAAAGTAGAGAAGTTGCTTCAAGTCAATTACATTCGACCTGTGCACTATCCTGAGTGGTTGGCTAATGTGGTCTTGGTCCCGAAGAGCAATGAAAAGTGGAGGATGTGTATCGATTTCATTGACCTCAATCGAGCCTACCCCAAAGACTCATACCCCTTGCCAAGGATTGACGCACTCATTGACTTAACCTTGGAATGTGACCTGATGAGCTTCCTGGATGCCTTCCAAGGATATAACCAAATTCGGTTAGCACGGGAGGATCAAGAGAAAACTAGCTTCGTCACCGAGCAAGGTACTCATATCAGAGGTTGGTGAATAGCATGTTCCGAGAGCAGATCAGAAGGAATATAGAGGTATATATAGATGATATGCTGGTCAAAAGCCATAGAAAGGAAGATCACGTGAAGGACTTTGCGGAGTGTTTCAACACTTTGAGGGAATTTGGGATGAAGCTAAACCCTACGAAATGCACATTTGGAGTTCAAGGAGGGTAGTTCTTGGGGTTCATGATTTCTCAGAGGGAGATAGAGGCCAACCCAGAGAAAATCGAAGCTATCATGAAGATGCAGCCTCCCAAAACGATTAAGGAAGTCCAAAAGTTGACAGGGCGGATGGCGGCCCTCAATCGTTTCATCCCGAAGTCCTCGGAACGAGGTCTCCCTTTCTTCAAGGTCTTAAAGAAGATAGAGGGTTTTTCTTGTACAAAGCAATGTGAGGCTACTTTCGAGGATCTGAAGAAGTATTTTACTTCGCCACCTCTTTTAACAAAGCTAGAGCCCCCGGAGACCTTGTTTGTGTATTTAGCAGTATCGGAAGGGGCAGTAAGTGCAGTTCTTGTGAGAGAAGAGGGGCGTGAACACCGACCTATATATTATGCTAGCAAAGCCTTTCAGGGGCCGGAAGAGAGATATGCCCAAATAGAGAAGGTGGCACTGGCCTTGGTAACAACAATTAGGAAGTTGACCTTATATCCAATCATACCCTGTGGTCGTATTGATGAACCAACCCCTGAAGAAAGTGCTAGCAGATCCAAACATATTAGGAATGATGGTCAAGTGGTCAATAAAGCTAAGTGAGCATGGGATTGAGTATCAACCTAGGCCTGCAATCGAGGCTCAAGCTTTGGCGGATTTTATTTCTAAACTAACAGAGGATGATGGTGTGCAAAGAAATAAATGGTGGGAAAATGTTCGTGGACGGATTGTCCACATCCTAAGGCAGCAGGGCGGGAATTGTGATTGAGAGCCCGCAGGGAGACACACTGCGTTATGCCATCAGACTTGGCTTCGTGGCCTCTAACAACGAGTCAGAGTATGTGGCATTAATAACGGGAGGAAAACTGGCCTTCACGGCTGGAACAAAGTGCGTAAAGGCGTATAGCGATTTCCAGCTTGTGGTCAAGCAGGTAAATGGAGACTTCGAAGCTAAAGGGGGAACAGATGTCTAAATACTTAGCAAATATTCAAGCAGTGAGAAGGAAGTTTGATGAGTTCACCTTGGAACAAGTGTCGCGGTCAAGCAATGAAGAAGCAGATCAACTCGCTAAATTAGCTAGCTCGTTGGCTCCATTAAAGAGCAGAAGAATAACCTTATTTAACCAAGAACGACCTGATGTGGATATAGACAGGGAGAAGTTTTGTCAACGAAGGGAACCTCACCAAGCTGGAAAGAAGATTTGGAGGCATATTTAAAATTCGGAGCTTTGCCTGAAACCCTAAGGAAGCAAGGGCAATTCGCACAAGGGCTGTTAGGTTCACACTGATTGGAGGAGAGTTATATAAAAGAGGATTTTTACAAACCATATCTTAAGTGCGTAGACAGGGACAGAACAGAATATGTCCTAAGAGAGATCCACGAAGGAAGCTGTGAAAATCATTCCGGGGGAAGGGCGTTAGCATGCAAGGCCCTGCGACAAGGGTAATTTTGGCCTACCATGCATGAGGCCGCTCGGAGCTTAGTAAAAAGATGTCGAATGGGCCAAGAGCATGCTAACATCACTCACGTCCCAGCGGTGGACATGCAGCCGTTGCAGAGCCCCTGCCCATTTGATCAGTAGGGAATGGATATAGTATGGAAACTCCCCCGAGCGACATGCCAGCAAGATACTTATCGTTGCCGTGCACTACTTCTCAAAGTTGGTAGAGGCAGAGGCACTAAGTAGAATCACAGAAAATGAGGTCATAAGGTTCGTGTGGAAGAGCATCATATGCCGCTTTGGCATGCCAAGAGCCTTTGTGATGGATAATGGCATGCAATTTCAGGGAGCCAAATTTCGGCAGCGATGTCAGGAGCTGAAATTTAAGCAGTGTTATACCTCAGTCGCGAAACCCCAGTCTAATGGTCAAGCAGAGGTAACCAATAGTATAATCCTCCAAAATTTGAAGACAGGGTTGGAGGAAGCTAAAGGAAATTGGGTGGAAGAGCTCCCGGGAGTCCTATGGGCATATCGGACGACGCCGCGACGAGGCACGGGAGAAACCCCGTTTAGTCTGGTTTACGGGGCAGAAGCTGTCATCACAGTGGAGATAGAGGAGGAAACATTCAGAGTACGACAATCTGAGCTGGCTGGTAATGACAATGAAAGGCGGGTAGACCTGGATTTTCTGGAGGAACTTAGGAGCAACGCAAATGGATGGAAGCTTACAAGCGTTGATGGCGAGAACCTACAAAGATAAAGTACGGCGTCGAGATTTCCAGGTTGGCGATATGGTGTTGAGAAGAGCTGATGCAACAGGAAACATTAGGAAACTTGATGCCAAATGGGTAGGACCATACCAAGTAATCGAGATAGTAGGAAAATGAACTTACCGTCTGTAGAAGATGGATGGAAAGGAAGTGGGCTCATGGAACATTGCTAACCTCAAGAGCTATTTTAGTTAATGTTGTATATATTTCGTTTGAACACTTTATAACCATTAGTTATGGCATTGAAATGATCCTGTTTTGTTTACTAATGGTGAGTTCATTATTAATACGCACTTTACAAAAGAGGGGGATTGCCCCTCACAATTGAATTTTTTTAAAAGAGGGGGATTACCCCTCACATTAGAATTTTTTTTAAAGAGGGGGACTGCCCCTCACATTGATATTTTGTTTAAAAAAGGGGATTGCCCTTCACATTGATATTTTGTTTAAAAGAGGGGGATTGCCCCTCACATTGATATTTTGTGTAAAAGTGGGGAACTACCCCTCACATTGATATTTTGTTTAAAAAAGGGGGACTGCCCCTTCACATTGATATTTTATTTAAAAAGGGGGATTGCCCCTCATATAGATATTTTGTGTAAAAAAAGCAACTTAACATAATAAGCAATGGAGAAACAAAGTTTGACAATTCTGATAACTTAAGAAAAAGGAGGAAAAACATCCTAAAAATTCAAGAAACGACATAAACGGTCCTAACATTTGAACATACGAAAAGGAAAATTCTAATTCTTTTCCGTCGCAGAAGCAGGAGCCCCATTGACAGGAATGTCGTCAGCCACGTCAACCTCCCCATCTTCATCTCCATCCTCATCTGGAACCTTGGGATCAAGGAACATGAAGTCTTCATCACCATAACGACCGTTGTTCCTCAAAGAGGAGCGATATTGTCTAATCACCTGGTCATAGATCTCGCTCGCCTTGCCAAGGACAACTTGGTTGAACTCATCATAGCCCACGTGTTTGAATAGGGTGACCGGAAAGCCAATTAGATTGGTCTTGATGTAATCTATTTCTGACAATGTCATTGTAATTGTAATATTCTTATATGAATAAAGTGAGTATTCATGTTGGCAGTTCCATTTGTTGTGCTCGCTATTTATGTTTATTCCATTTAACATCACAACAAAGCCCACAGGCCAAACGAACAACCATGTAGTTGGGCTGCGCATTGGATGGCAGCTATGAAACTAACTTCTAAGGGTTAGGTCTGAAACGTTCCAAGTCGAGGACCTTGAGACAGGCATCAAGAGTCCTATACAGACTTGCACTAATGATTGCATTCATTAGATGAGTGTCGTGTTTCATCGGCGACAGACGTTGGACGTCTATGCAATATTAGTGGGTTAGTTGACAAGGATTTCAATTGACTGACTGACTCGCGGGAATCGTCATATGGAAGCCTTGGAGACTTGGTCGGTATGACTGGCATTCCCGGCTCCGATAGTACGAGATTAGTCCTCGAACTTGAGGAATCATGGCAGTCACATGCATATGATGGCTGTATCTAGCATCTGGCAAGAGATGTCAGTATCTGGGATACGTTCATCATAAGCCTTATACAGTGCAGTCGGAATATGTATTGAGGACGGTGGATTCCAAGATAGGATCTGTCACCTGTCAGTATATGACAGTCGAGTCTCCTATGCGCTCTGAGACAGTTTAAACTCTTATAAGTATGTGGCCACAGCGATTGGTCGAGTAGGGAATGGTTTCCTACGTCGATCGATAGAGTAAACGTGCCTCGAGTTATTGAGCATAGTTGTCTAGTCCAGGATGGGAACCGACGCCCAATTCCATACCCTAGACTCAGATCGGGAGACGGATGATGGAAGGACCGTACTCGTATGGGACTCGGGAGCCTAAATGTTCACGCCAACATTCACCTAGTCTCTAGTGCCATGGACCGTCTCTAGACGGCCACCCATGGTGACGGGCGTTTTTCTGATTAATGGTTAATCGGAAAAACAATTAATTAAATTGGATTTAATTGATCAATTGTGTTGGACACAAGCCCAAGTCTAGCTGAGGGTGAACCTAATGAGTCACACACAAATCACTTTGGATTTGGCGGAGTTAATTTGGAATTAATTCTAGAAGAAGCGAATAAATTTAATCGGATTAAATTTATTCAAGAGAGAAAATAAATGATTGGATCATTTATTGAGAAATCCATTTGATGGATGGTCCAAGAATTAATTAATTGGATTAGTTAATTTTTGGACTAAGGACCTTTAAATTAATTGGATTAATTTATTGGGTTTTGGCTAGAATAGTTGATTGGATCAATTATTCTTAATTTGGACTTATGTTTATTTAATTGGATTAAATAAATAATTGGGATTCAATTGGATTGAAATTAATTAGATTAATTAATGCCCAATGGATACATGTTTGGACTTTATTTAATTTGATTAAATACAAGTCCAAAAACCAAGAAGGTCCAAGTCCATTTTTTCATGCAAGTTGAAGCTAGTTAAGGAGGAGTTTCAACTCTTCCACATATGAACATGATGAGCACGAAAATTTGCTGATTTGTGGGTGGTTTTCTCTTGCTATCATGTGTAGTGGATGTGCTAGAAGTGTGTGTATGTGGAAGTTGCCTTGGAGGTTACTTATGTAGGTGGTTTTTGAACACTACATTCTACATACACAAAACTACTTTGCTAGACACAATTCACTTAACTTGCTTCACTTTTTGCTGGAGTTTTTAGCCAAATACTCTCTGAAAATTCTCTCTTTTAGTGTTCATACTTCTTAGAGAAAATTGAACAAAAACATTCCAAGGTACACTAATCGATAGTGCTTTCTTTGGAATTGTTTCTTCTTCTTTGTTTCTAATTTCTATCTAGCAATAGATTAGAAATAAATCCATAGTGTGGTGTGGAACGCATTAGAGGAGTTCTACGTTGAGCTCTCAAGTGGACGAACGAAGAAAGAAAAGAAAGGAACAACGCACGAACCCGTTCTACATAAACGAACAAAGGTTGGTTTCCTTTTTACATTTTTGTATAACTTTCTTCTTCTCCTTTTAAGCCACATGTCGAGCATGTTTTATTTTGTTGTTTATGCTTTGACAAACACCGAACGCCCGGGAACTTCAAAGGGAACACCCCTTTGAATCCGGTTTAAATTATGTCTTAAATTTACGTTTTTTACGCTTCCGTTGCGTTCCCGGGCCGTACCCGGTTCTTTCAGTGGTATCAGAGCCCGGTTCAGTGTTGTGGCTTTAAGGATTTACATGTTATAATGTGTTAAGCATGTTGAACGTGTTTAAAAATGCTTTTTGAAAGCATGTTTTATGGTTTTTTCTAGCATGATTATATGTATGAAAATATGTGTTAATTTTGCTTTTGAAATTATGGATATCTATGCATTTTATGAGAATTTGATTTTCTGTAAATGCATCTTTATATTTCAGTTTTACAGTAGATAAAAAAAAAAAAAATTTGAAAAACGTTCAGCAGCCGTCTGCTTGCTGCTGCCTGCCGGCCGGTCACTGGGCCAGCAGGCGCGCAGGCCGGGCGTGCGTGCAGGGAGTGGCCTGCGCGCGCTGCCTGGCGCGCGCGCCCGCTGGCGGTGCGTGCTGGCGGGCAGCGCAGGCAGGCAGCCTGTGCGCATGCGCGCGCCCAGCGCGCGCGGGCTTCCGCCCGTGCGCGCGCAGGCGCGCACGTGCGCCGGCCGTCGGCTGTTTTGCATCGTTTTTCGTGAAAATTTCAATTTTCTGATTTCTGCTGTTTTCTGAATGTGAGTAACTTTGGCATATTTTAATTTTAGTTAAATTGGATTTTTCTAAAATTATTTTTGATGCCTTAGATTATTTTGGAAATGGTTTCCAAACTAAAATGGTTTATACATTGGATGTATGGGTGATATCCGTTTTTTCAATTGCATTATTAATACATTATTTTCTGCACTTAATTATGTTTATGGTTAGATATTGGATATCTTGTTATAAATATATGGTATGTATTTATGTGATGGCATATTTATATTTGATGTAAATGTGCTTTGTTGTTGTTGTTTATTTGATAAACAATAAGGATGATCACTAGCCCTTTTTTAGCCTATGTATGGTTTAATTTTTTGTTGGGTGAGGCCTGCGTGCCTCTTTGTTTTTCTTCTCTCTATCATTTTTTAGCCTTGGAATAATAAGGCTTTCTTCCTCTCTATTAATGTACTCCCCCCGACTTATGATTGGGGTTTCTTTTAAGTTGTAATGAGAGTAGATTAGATTGTGAGGATTTAATTTATTAATTGTAAGCTTCCAAGGAGATGAAGGTCCGGTGGATGGAGCCCATGATGGAAGGTCAAGAAGAACAAAGGAGAAATTTTTACAAGGCCCCATTACAATGATAATGGGATGTAAATATTGTAATAGTGTAGGTCTACCCTAGTTTGACCATAGATCCACTGCGGGCTCAGTGGATCACTTAGGAATGGGCTTGTGATCATCCTAACAGGGGTGTGCTAGGCTTACTTTGCATGTGCTTAAGTTTTTTATGCTTTGATGTATGGTGTGTTTGGAATGCATCTTATTACATTATATGTATAAATCTTGAGCATGCAAAATACTAACAATGATGAGGTCTCGGTCTTAATAAAATGATGAACTCTCACTTGGATGGTCCAAGTAAATATTAGGCCCAAAATGGAATTAAATCAAATGGTTTGATTATTCCAAGCCTTCCATCCGTAATAATGTAATGAGGAAGCTACTTTCCTCTAAAGCGTGGTCCCACGAGTCGTGGCACGTTTTGGAATGAAAGAAAGCTGCATTTATTGTTACGAACAAAGGAATATGCTCTTGTTTCCCTGTCTCACGAGTCGTGGGGGGCGACAGTTGAGATATGATTTGGTTGATGGGTCGGGCCTAACGCCGAAGTAACATGATTCGCTTGGAGTCCTCGGAATCATGTGAAAGAGGTGAGGCAAAATATCTTGGGAATCTCATTGGATAAGAATGGTATTGGATACCTCCACAAAGCTTTTTCTATGTGAATCGTAAAAGCGGGGCATGGAGAATTGCGTTTGTGGATCCCAAGCCCACTAGGAAATGGTTTCCCGAAACCCCACTTGAGAGTGGTGGGTTTTCGTAGAAATAGTGGGAGGGTTAATGACTAAAGACCATGTCATAAACTTGAATTAATATTACAATTCGTTTGCTAATTTCTGCTTTACATTTTGAATGTAGATGTCTAAGAACCCGTTATCTATGATTATGGAGACTAATAAGTTTAATGGAACGAACTACAATGATTGGCTGCGTAATCTGAGGATTGTCCTCGATTACGAAAACCAGGCTTATGTTGTGGATAAGCCATTTCCCGTAACCTTGCCGGAAGGTTCCTCGCTAGAAGAGCGTTTGACGTTCGAAAAAATGGCATGAGGATGACCGCAAGGTACGCAGCATCATACTGGCATCCATGACCAATGAGATCCAGAAGCAGTATGATAGGCTGGACCATGCCAACGCGATAATGCTCCGCTTACAAGATATGTATGCGGTTCCGGATAGGCATATTTAGATATGCCGCCACAAAAGCATTTTTTCGGCACCAAGATGACTGAAGGATCCTCTGTACATGAACATGGGATCAAGATGCTTTCCCTTGTGGAAAAGCTCGAGGATCTCAAAGTTGGGCTTGATAATGATACATATATAGATGTGATCCTACAGTCTCTTCCTCCCTCTTACGACCCTTTTGTCGTGAATTACAACATGAATGGGCTTGAGAAGTCCATACACGAGTTGATTAACATGTTGACCCAGTTCGAAGCAACGACCAAAAGGTCTGCGCCGACGATACTGGTTGGGGAGACTTCGACCTCTAAAGCGAAAGGCAAGAGGGCCGGACGCTGGAAGAGGAAGAAGGGAAAGGCAAAAGCCGCTGCTAGCGCTCAGAGCGCTCCTGTTGCCCCAGTGGGGATGGGCAAAGGAAAGGGAAAGGTTGGACCGCAGCAATCGAGGGCAAATGATGTTTGCATGCATTGCCATGGAAGAGGGCATTGGAAGAGGGACTGCCCCAAGCTCCTCTCCAATCAAGGTATATTTGTTATTGAGGTTAACATGATTACTAATTCTGCTTCTTGGGTATTGGATACCGGTTGTCGAGCTCACATCTGCAATGATTTGCAAGTGCTGGAAAGAAGCAGAAAGCTAAGTAGGGACGAGGTCGTGCTGAGGCTTGGTGATGGCAAGGCTATTGCTGCTGAAGCTGTAGGTCTAGTCCACTTAGTTGTTAGTGATCAAGTTAGGATAGAATTAAAAGATTGCTATTATGTACCTAGCATGATCAAGAATATCATTTCAATACCGTTGTTGGACAATGCTGGTTTTGATTTCATGATCAATAAAAATTGTTTTTATTTGATGAAGAATGGTTCTTCACATCTGCTAGGTAAACTTCATAATGGTCTTTATATTCTTCAACTGCGTGATTTGATCATGACTGCTCAAAACAAACGGAAAATGGATAATCAAGAATTCGCACAGATTTGGCATGCAAGGCTAGGCCACATCTCTTAAGACAGGATTAGGAGGTTGGTGGACTCAAAGAGTCTAGAAATAGATGATTTGGACCATCTACCGGCCTGCGAGTCTTGTCTAAAAGGGAAAATGACCAAGAAGCCCTTTGTTGGACAAAGTATGCTTGCCAGTGGTCTGTTGGATTTGATCCATTCAGATGTCTGTGGGCCACTAAATACACAGGCCAGAGGAGGGTTTTCTTACTTCATAACTTTTACCGATGACCACTCACGGTATGGTTTTGTTTACCTTATGAGGTACAAGTCTGAGGCCTTTGGAAGGTTTAAAGAGTTCAGGCTTGAAGTTGAAAACCAAACTGGTCGCAAAATTAAAGCCCTTCGGTCGGATCGAGGTGGTGAGTATTTGAGTGGGGAATTCTTGGATTACTTAAAAGAGAATGGGATTCTCTCTCAGTGGACTCCTCCCGGAACGCCACAATTGAACGGCGTCTCTGAAAGGAGGAATCGAACCTTGTTGGACATGGTTCGATCCATGATGAGTTTTACTGAACTGCCTTATCCTTCTGGGGTTATGCTCTTGAGACGGCAGCCAAGTTATTAAACATGGCGCCTTCTAAGACTGTGGCCCAGATGCCATATCAGATATGGCATGGCAAGCCTCCTTCCTACAAGTACTTGAGAGTGTGGGGTAGCCCTGCATACGTCAAGAGACTAGTGGGAGACAAACTGGACTCGAGGTCTAGTTTGTGCAGGTTCGTGGGTTATCCTAAGGAAACTGCGGGGTATTATTTTTATGATCCTTCCGAGCAAAAGGTTTTTGTCTCGAGAAACGCAGTGTTCCTGGAAAAGGGTTTTCCAACGGATACCCGTCATGAGAAATTGCTCCTTGAGGAATCAAGTGAGGCAATACCTCAAACGAATGCAACGACATCATCTGCACCTGTAGTTCCTACTGACGATATTCCTGTCATCCGAAGGTCGACTAGAGTTTCCCATTAACCTGATAGGTATGGGTTTCTAGGTGTGACCGGTCAGTTGGACAATGATCCAAAGACCTACGGAGAAGCAATGTCGGACATTGATTCGGAAAAATGGGTTGAGGCCATGAAATCCGAAATGGACTCTATGAGTTCAAACAAGGTTTGGACCTTAGTAGATCCACCCAAGGGTGTCAAGCCCGTCGGGTGTAAATGGGTCTACAAACGTAAGCTTGGAGCTGACGGGGAGGTGACTACCTTCAAGGCCAGGCTTGTGGCAAAAGGTTATACTCAGCGGCCTGGGGTCGATTTTGAGGAAACCTATTTTCCCGCAGCCATGGCTAAGTCCATTCGGATTATGTTTGCCATAGCTGCATGGTATGACTATGAAATATGGCAGATGGACGTGAAAACGGCCTTCCTTAATGGATTTGTTGAGGAAGAGATCTATATGGATCAGCCGGAGGGTTTCACATCTGTTGGGGAAGAGCAGAAGGTCTGCCATCTCCAAAGGTCCATCTATGGTCTCAAACAAGCTTCCCGAAGTTGGAATATCCGTTTTGATGAAGTCATACGAGATTATGATTTCATCAAGAACGAGTTTGATCCTTGTGTATACAAGAAGGTCAGTGGGAGCTCACTTGCGTTCCTAGTACTTTATGTGGACGACATCTTACTCATTGGGAATGATGTAAAGATGTTAGGTGACACTAAAGCATGGTTGTCCACACAATTCTCCATGAAGGATTTGGGTGATGCTTCCTACATCCTAGGCATCAAGATTATCCAGGATAGATCTAAAAGGATGTTAGGAATGACCCAAACCTCGTATGTTGAGAAAGTCTTGAAGAGATTCAAGATGGAAAACTCTAAACGAGGATTCCTTCCTATGAGGCATAGGGTTAAACTGTCCAAGAAGCAGTCTCCTAAGACTGATGAGGAAGTTAGAAGGATGTTGGACATCCCCTATGCTTCAGCCGTAGGCAGCATACAGTATGCTGTGCAGTGCACTGAAAGAAATATGTGGATCGTCCCGGGAGATTAACGCGAGTAGCGGAAGTGCGAAATAGTGCGTAATAAAAATTACAAAGCATAATTAAATGGAATTTAAACTATGCATAATATACATAAACGAATCAAGGGGTGTGCCCTTGATTCTCCCGGGCGTTCGGTGTATCTCATGTTCAATAAAACACAACATGGAGGCCATAGAATTGAAACCGAAAAAACAAAATTAAAGAACCTACCCGGTTGTAGTTTTGTCTTCGTTCGGCTACATGCATTGTTCCCTGTTTTGCACCAAGATCTCAAGAAGAGACCCTCTAAATCATCTCACTCGCTCCACCGGAAAGCAAACAACCCTTGTGCTAGCAAGAAATAATTTGGGGAGAAGAGACATCGATACACGCTATGAATTAACGCAATCAATGTCTCTTATGTTCTTAACTTGAATAAAATCGAGAAGAACAAAGTATATTTCTTGGAGAGAAGAAAGAGGGTGGACGAAATCTTGAGAGGGAATGAGAGATGAGAGTTGTAGAGAATAGTAGGTGTAAGTGTGTGTTTTTTAAGTATTTATAGAAGATGGAATTCCTATTCCTTCTCAAACTCTTCCAAAGAGACACACTTTGACTAGGATTTTGACCTAGTCAAATCCTAGTCAAATTAGGCTTTGATTAAGTCAAATTAATCATGGCCCTTCATCTCATCATTCTCTAGATCAAATCTTGTCCATCCATTTTGATGGGCTTTATGGAATGGGCCTATTTAATTCTAAATTAAATATTCCCATGGACTTTATATTAAAATCCTATTTAATATACTAAGCCCATTAATTAATTAATGGAATGGACTTTATTTAATTCCAAATTAAATAGTCCATGGACTTTATATTAAATCCTATTTAATACCAAGCCCATTAATTAATTCCATAGAATGGGATTATTTAATTCTAAATTAAATAGTCCCATGGACTTTATATTAAATCCTATTTAATATACCAAGCCCACTAAATAATTAATTCACCCTTTTAATCTAATTAAAAGGAAAGCCCATGCTTTGTACAATTCATAAATCTAATTTATGAACTCAAGCCCGATTATTCCAAATAATTCATCGAAGCTTGAATCTCCAAGAAGTATAATTTAATTCCATTAAATTAAACCTTCTCCCGGAATTAATTCCAAATTAATTCCCTTTCATTTGGTGTAGCGGGTGTGACTCTTTAGGTTCACCTTTCAGCTAGACTTGGACCTACCTTTTGTTATTTCATAACCAAAGTAGTCCGTTACCATGGGTGGCCATCTAGCAACGGTCCATGGCACTAGAGACTAGGTGAATTTATGGTGTGAATATTTAGGCTCCGAGTTATACGCAGGTGCGGTCCTACCGACGCTCGATACGTACGGGTACGGTCCTACTGTCGCCTGTCTCCCGGCCTTTAGTCTAGGGGTCGGTTCCCATCCTTGACTAGGCAACTATGCATAATGCTCGAGATAGGTTTAACTCGACGTAGGAAATCCTTTCCCACTACATCAAGTGCTATGGCCATAGACTTTGTGAGTCTAAACCATCTCCGAGCGCATAGAAGATCTTGCTGTCATATCCTTTGACAGGGGACAGATCCTATCTTGGAATTCACCGTTCTTACATACTCTGACTGCACTGGACGAGGCTTATGATGACCATGTGATATAATCGGTCAAATTTCACCAGATCCAAGATACAGCCTTAGTATGTAGGGGACTGCCGTGATCCTCAAGTCCGAGGACTAATCCCGTGCTATCGGAACCGAGAATGCGAGTCATACCGACCAAGCCTGAGTGGCTTCCATATGACGATTCCCACGAGTCACCTCAGTCGGCCGCTCCCCAGCAGGCCGACCCACTAACATTGCTTAGACGATCCTCGTCACCCGTCGATGAAACACGACAGCAGATGCTTAGTGCAAGTCTCAAATGGATTCTCGATGCCCTGTCTTGAGATTCCTTTGACTTGGAGTATTTCAGACTGATTCGGCGAAACTGATTTCATGAACCTACCTCCAAGCGTAGTTCCAATTTCCCGAAATGTTATTTCAGTCTATGGGCGTTTGTTGTGACATCGTAGCGATGCAAGCAGTAAGTACAACAAACTCATGCCTATGAATCCTTACTACATTCATTAACATAATATTACTTGTTCACAGATTGACGAATGGTTCTCAGAACAACCAATACCATTGACTTTCTGGTCACCTATTCTAACATGCACAAGGCCCGATATTGCTTTCGCTTTGAGCGTTACGAGCAGATATCAGGCTTGTGCCGGTGAGGCTGACTGGACTGCAGTCAAGACCATTCTTAAGTACCTGAGAAGGACTAAAGATATGTTCTTGGTTTACGGTGGTGGAGAGTTGATTCTGGAAGGCTACAGCGATGCTAGCTTCCAGTCTGATGAGGATGATGCCAAGTCTCAATCTGGGTTTGTATTCAGGCTGAATGGTGGTGTGGTGGCTTGGAAAAGTTCCAAGCAGGATACTACAGCTGATTCCACCACGGAAGCTGAGTACATAGCGGCTTCGGAAGCAGCTAAGGAGGCGGTTTGGATGAAAAACTACATCCAAGAGTTGGGTGTAGTGCCTAGCATTGCCGAGCCAATAGTTATCTTCTGTGATAACAATGGGGCTATAGCGCAAGCGAAGGAACCGGGATCTCATCACCGATCCAAACACATTCTTAGACGCTACCATCTGCTTAGAGAGATGGTGGGAAAAGGTGACGTTCGGATGGACCGAGTCACATCGGCAGAAAATATGGCAGATCCGCTGACGAAGCCAGTGTCGCAGGTTGCTCATACTCAGCATCTTGGGAAGATGGGTTTGAGGGTCATGAGTGATTGGCTTTAGGGTCAAGCGGGAGATTGTTAGAATAGGGTGACCGGAAAGCCAATTAGATTGGTCTTGATGTAATCTATTTCTGACAATGTCATTGTAATTGTAATATTCTTATATGAATAAAGTGAGTATTCATGTTTGGCAGTTCCATTTGTTGTGCTCGCTATTTATGTTTATTCCATTTAACATCACAACAAAGCCCACAGGCCAAACGAACAACCCATGTAGTTGGGCTGCGCATTGGATGGCAGCTATGAAACTAATTTTCTAAGGGTTAGGTCTGAAACGTTCCAAGTCGAGGACCTTGACACAGGGCATCAAGAGTCCTATACAGACTTGCACTAATGATTGCATTCATTAGATGAGTGCCGTGTTTCATCGGCGACAGACGTTGGACGTCTATGCAATATTAGTGGCTTAGTTGACAAGGATGTCAACTGACTGAACTGACTCGCGGGAATCGTCATATGGAAGCCTTGGAGGCTTGGTCGGTATGACTGGCATTCCCGGCTCTGATAGTACGAGATTAGTCCTCGAACTTGAGGAATCATGGCAGTCACATGCATATGATGGTTGTATCTAGCATCTGGCAAGAGATGTCAGTATCTGGGATACGTTCATCATAAGCCTTATATAGTGCAGTCGGAATATGTATTGTGGACGGTGGATTCCTAGATAGGATCTGTCACCTGTCAGTATATGACAGTCGAGTCTCCTATGCGCTCTGAGACAGTTTAAACTCTTATAAGTCTGTGGCCACAGCGATTGGTCGAGTAGGGAATGGTTTCCTACGTCGATCGATAGAGTAAACGTGCCTCGAGTTACTTAGCATAGTTGTCTAGTCCAGGATGGGAACCGACGCCCAATTCCATACCCTAGACTCAGACCGGGAGACGGATGATGGAAGGACCGTACTCGTATGGGACTCGGGAGCCTAAATGTTCACGCCAACATTCACCTAGTCTCTAGTGCTATGGACCGTCTCTAGACGGCCACCCATGGTGACGGGCGTTTTTTTGATTAATGGTTAATCGGAAAAACAATTAATTAAATTGGATTTAATTGATCAATTGTGTTGGAAACAAGCCCAAGTCTAGCTGAGGGTGAACCTAATGAGTCACACACAAATCACTTTGGATTTGGCGGAGTTAATTTGGAATTAATTCTAGAAGAAGCGAATAAATTTAATCGGATTAAATTTATTCAAGAGAGAAAATAAATGATTGGATCATTTATTGAGAAATCCATTTGATGGATGGTCCAAGAATTAATTAATTGGATTAGTTAATTTTTGGACTAAGGACCTTTAAATTAATTGGATTAATTTATTGGGTTTTGGCTAGAATAGTTGATTGGATCAATTATTCTTAATTTGGACTTATGTTTATTTAATTGGATTAAATAAATAATTGGGATTCAATTGGATTGAAATTAATTACAATTAATTAATGCCCAATGGATACATGTTTGGACTTTATTTAATTTGATTAAATACAAGTCCAAAAACCATGAAGGTCCAAGTCCATTTTTTCATGCAAGTTGAAGCTAGTTAAGGAGGAGTTTCAACTCTTCCACATATGAACATGATAAGCACGAAAATTTGCTGATTTGTGGGTGGTTTTCTCTTGCTATCATGTGTAGTGGATGTGCTAGAAGTGTGTGTATGTGGAAGTTGCCTTGGAGGTTACTTATGTAGGTGGTTTTTGAACACTACATTCTACATACATAAAACTACTTTGCTACACACAATTCACTTAACTTGCTTCACTTTTTGCTGGAGTTTTTAGCCAAATACTCTCTGAAAATTCTCTCTTTTAGTGTTCATACTTCTTAGAGAAAATTGAACAAAAACATTCCAAGGTACACTAATCGATAGTGCTTTCTTTGGAATTGTTTCTTCTTCTTTGTTTCTAATTTCTATCTAGCAATAGAGTAGAAATAAATCCATAGTGTGGTGTGGAACGCATTAGAGGAGTTCTACGTTGAGCTCTCAAGTGGACGAACGAAGAAAGAAAAGAAAGGAACAACGCACGAACCCGTTCTACATAAACGAACAAAGGTTGGTTTCCTTTTTACATTTTTGTATAACTTTCTTCTTCTCCTTTTAAGCCACATGTCCAGCATGTTTTATTTTGTTGTTTATGCTTTGACAAACACCGAACGCCCGGGAACTTCAAAGGGAACACCCCTTTGAATTCGGTTTAAATTATGTCTTAAATTTACGTTTTTACGCTTCTGTTGCGTTCCCGGGCCGTACCCGATTCTTTCACCACGTACTTCTCCTTGAAGTCATCCCACACGCAGTCCAAGTAAATCTTGTCGGCCTCTGATTTCAAGAACGTCTGCCCCAAAGCAACCTCCCAGTTGAATCTATCTTTCCACTTAACCTGCTCGGCTGAAGCAGCTTCAAGATCTTCTTGGCAACGACTCAGGTCTTTTTTCGCATTTTCAAGAGGGTCCTTCAATTTTTGGATCTCCTTCTCATAGATGCCTAGGCGCATCTCAGTCACTTCAATAAGATTTATCACATGAGAAAATAGAAACCCCTCAGCAAAGGCCTCATAAACAAAAGAAGTTATATAAAACACAAAGTATACGGAAGAAAACGAACCCTAGTTGCTTCAGCCTGAAGTAACCTTGTGAGAGTACCACTGGAAAGAGCACCGAGGCGCGATACATCATAGGGGCTCACGAGATCCCTCGATTTCTCATAAGCAATGTCGTAGTCAGCAACGTCCCAGAAGGATGAAATCTCTCCTTGCCGGTTAGTCCCATATGTGAAGAGTCCTTTCGTTGGCCCATAACGAGGAGGATCAACATCACCTTCTCGAGGACGTTCAGAGCCACTGCCCCCGGAGGGGGGGGGGGAGGAACGCCCTTCACTTCGTCCTGAGTCACCAGGAGGATCCCTAGCTCGGCAGGAGGAGAATGCCGGCGACCGCTTTCTCCCCTCCTCGAGGGGGGCGGAGGAGGATTTTGAGACCTTTGAGCATTCTCCCTTTCACGAGCATTCTCCCTTTAACGGTCTGTTCTGAAGCGATGAACGTTATGAAGAGTAAACTTCTTTCCGGAAAGGGGCGACAAAGAAGAGTGAGATGACAAGGAAATTTTTTTTGGAAAAAGAAGAGATAGCGAAAGACAAAATCAAGTAACAGCAGACACTAAAGATTTGACATCAAGGAGTTAATCAAACAACCCTGCCCCAATAAATGACATACGGAGATCATAGATAGGATCAGGCACAAGGGGTGACTCCCCCCAAGGAGTCGCCAACCCTCAGTTTAGGTCTTTTACATATAGTAGTTTTTCCTTCGAAGGACCTTTCGAGGAAGCACCACCCTCAAGAAATGTACAACCACCTCGGGGATACAAGTAGAAGTAGGAGTCACTGGGGACCTTCCTAAGTGTGAACAACGTGTAGAAAGCCTCGAAGGAGAGGGTCAAATCGACATCCCTAAAGCATTGAAGGAACCCCTCGAAGCATATGAAGGAGTTGGGGGTAAACTGGCTAATGCTCAGAGTAGTGCGTGTGATGATCTATAATAATAAAGGACGAGGGGGAAGTTTGAAGCCTGAGGCGAAGAAAGACAAATAGGCTGTGAACAATCCCAATGGATGATGCTTGATCCTATAATCAACACTGGGGAGAAGGATGGTGAACTCGGAAGCGGGATTAATTTTGCTCTTAAGGATATGAAACTCCTTAGGACTCGCGTAACTATGGCAATTTTCGACATCCATGATGCGACAATGAGACTTGGATTGGGGGGCTGAGGAAGACTCGGTTCCATCAATACCAGACTCATCTAAATCATCCTCGAGGGGAGAGAGAAGTGGGGCAATCTCGTTGGAGCTAGACCCTATGGAAAGACTTAACGAATCCGAAGGACACATGGGTAAATTTCTAATTGCTTCAATCACCTCGTGATCAAAGTCCACAATGTCGGGACGGGCTAGAGAAGTGGTAGGGTAGAGGGGGACCCTCGGCCGAGGCATGGAGCCTCGGCCAGGTTCTGGCCAAGGCGCCTTGCCTCGACTTGATCCTGGTCGAGGCAAGCGCCTTGACCAGCCCGGGTTCCGGCAACGCACCGTTGAGCATCTACTTGATCAGTAGACATTTTTTTTCCTGGACTAACGTTTGAGTGACCTCTTGAGTTCTGTAAACGAAATTACTATAAAAGAAAAGAAGAAATGAAGAGCTATATACCCGAACCAACACGTTTCAATATTTTTTGGAATGTTGCTGAGACAAGGAAGACAAACAAAATAAAAGCAGAATGGAGAAATCAAAATGTTCCACCGAGTTTATATAGAAGACAAAAAGAATCCTGGTAGAGGAAGGGTTTATATCAAGAAGTGCCTAATGGTATCAAGAAGAGTCCTAAGAGAGGAGTTCATAGCAGAAGTAAACTGTCAAAATAAGAAGTTGCATCAAATACAAACTTTTTTATTGGAACTTCCAAATTTTGCTGATGCATTTGGAAGTTGGGGGGCTGCTGATGGAGATAAAATAAATTCAAGTGGCGAATTACCAAAATACCCCCAAGCATGCATGTAATTACTGAAGTGCCATTAAGGAAGTTTTTTTTGTAAGTAAGTGGGGTGGAGCCAATTACTAAGGCGCCCCTGATGATTAGATTGTAGCCGTTAGATGAGAGGTGGTTGGAGGCTAAAATTATCTTGGTGCCCCTCTTCATTTATTATAAATAGGTCACCAAATCTATTGTAAAGTTACTTGATGACTAATTTTAGAAGAACATTCTTGAGAGGAACTCTCAAGTTCTTGACTCGTGACTGTTTAGTGTATGATTGTGCTTGGATCGATTGCTTCCCGAGTTTCACCCCATCAGGTATATATAAAGATAATAATAAAATATGAACTACCCATTATCGAAATGTATGTCACCCCCTTTTCCCTCTTGAAAGGTGTCTCCATCATTAATCTCAAAGATCAAGATATTAATAAACCTAAAAGTTGTTATGTTCAAGTTTACTTTAAATTTTAGATATATATGCTAAATAAAACTTTTAATTATATAAAAATTAATCTCCCTTTAATCCATCCTAACCCTTGTCCTAAAAATTAAACATCCATTCATATAATAATTTTAAGTACAACAATGTATATAAATTCTTCTCAAACTATGAAAATCAATATGATCATTAGTATAATCACTTACAGCCAACACTAACATTTGTTTAACGTCATTATAGGATTTTATCCAATTCATTAAAAAAAAATCATTTAAAGTTTGTGATTGATATCCAGTCATATTATCTAAAATAATTATTTTGAAAAAAAATCAAAATACCAAAACATTACAGATATTCATAATTATTGTTAGCGGTTCGTTTACATTATCATTATTTTATTACTTCATTATAATTTAAATTAAGCGGAAAATTTACAAAATATTCTATTTAAATCAACCCCAAACATAAATATCTTCATTTAGGAAAGTTAAACATAAATAGCGAATTTTAAATACTTTGTCCAGTCATTTATATTAGTCGAACTTTTGAGATTAAGTATTTTTTAGATGAATTATTTATTTAAAATTTTTAAATATCTATACATTGATATATGTCATTAACTTTAACTGACCACTAAGTTAATAATTTCAAATACGATTACCCAAAGAGATGAAGGAAAATAAGCGAAAAGAATCCTTTTCAAGTAATAAGAAGGAAAAAAGATTAATAGGCTCAAGAATTCATATTATAACTAACTAAGTCTAATATTGTCTATTTCTCTAAAAATTTGTATTTCTTTAAAAATAAAATCAAATATAAGTTTAATAAACTATAATTTAAATATAAAAAATTATATTGTATAACATCTAAAACTATTTAATAATAAATATAAGAATATAATAAATTTGCATCTCGAAAATGAATGGAGAAATTAATCCCTTTATCAATATTTGATTAGGCCTTATTCTCTGGCAATTATCATTTTATAACAATATATAAAAATTTCCTTTTGTAATATTTCTCTTACTTTGTATATATGCAATTATTCTCACTAAAAAAAAATACGGGAATTGAAACGGATATAGGAACGGTTTTTTTTTTTTTTTTTTCATTTGGAACGGTAATTAGATCACTGGAATCTTTTGAGCCGCTATTAGGAACGGTTATGGAACGCATTCCTTCCGTTGAAATGAGCGGCGTTCCTAATAATTAGGAACAGACCTAAGCTAACCGTTCCTAACTTGAAACTGTTTTTGGCATACAACGTGAATTCCGTTCCTAATCACCTTTGTGTGTATGAATATATACTTTGTGTATTTGGAACACCTTGTTAACGGTTGAAACGGTCACATCAAACATAAATCGCGTCATTTGGAATGGTAGTTAGAACACTGTTTGGACTAGACCGCATATATTGGAGATACATTTTTGCACTATTTCTGGAATACAAATTGGAAGGGTCAACTACATGTTTGGGGTTAGAGTTAGGAACGTTCTTCGGAACACAATTAGAGCTTCTTTGATAAGGAACTTAGGAACGGATTTGTAATCTATTTTTGGAATACGCCATTGGGACGATTTTAGGTATCTATTTAGAACTCAAACAATACCACGAAATCATTGAATTTGGAATAATTTTAGGAATGGTCGTGCCCTAATTTGGAAGTCATTTTTATACTTTTTTAGGAACGGTTGTCCCCTAATTTGGGAATTTTTTTTTATATGGTCATAGGAACGATTACCACGATTTTTATATTCTCCATGACCGTCTAAATTACCATTCCTAAATAAATGAATTATTGATTTTTTTCTAATAATAATAATAATTATTATTATTATTATTAAAATATATATTAAATTATTAATAATATTTTTAAATTTTGTTATATTATTATTATTTAAATACCAATAAATGCATAATTTGAAAATAAAAATTATATTAAATAAAAATATTATTCAATTTAACTACAAAAATATAAAAAAAAATCCTAAATCTACTCCCCGTCCCCCTTGTCCTGGTCCATATCGTCATCGTTTGGAGGGGGGGAGGGGGGGTCTGTAGGAGGCCATGACGGACCGGCAGCGGAGTTGTTGGTCTGCAGGGTCTTCATCATACCCATCATATGCACCATCATCTTCTCCAATCGGACCATACGATCCTTCAAGTTCGACGGTGGCGGTGGTGGTGGTGGTAGTGATGGCGAGGTAAAGGTCTGGCTAAGGCCATGGACCTCAGAACCAAGACCAAATACTTGGCCCTTATTCTTGTCCCCGACTGCAGCCAACCACAACTCTTGCTCGGTCTGCACCACCGAGCCTTGTGATTCGGCCAGACGATCCCCAGGATCGGCTGTGGGCTGAGACTGGTGATCCTCCAGCAACTTTTGGAACATCTCCTGCAAAAATAGTAAATTATTATTATTATTATTATTATTATTATTATTATATTATTATTATTATTATTATTATTATTATTATTATTTCCAGACATTAAAGAAAATAAATGAGAAAAGGTAATTCAAAGCTTACCGCCACCTCCGCTGCCCGGGTCGCTCTAGCCGCCGTCGGCCTTCTTCTTGTAGTATTTGGAGAATAACTCCATCTGCTTGACTAGCCGATCGAGCTGCGTCTCCTGTAAAAACAAATGAGGAACAATTATTACAATTTTAATTTAATAATGATGAATACATTTTAAAAAATAAAATTTCTTACCATATTCCTCTTGTGTATACCGACGGAGGCAGAACTCCCGCGGTACATAGTAGAGGATGCGGCTGGATTGGCGCACCGGTTGACCTTGTTCTTGGTGCGCTCGTCCTTGAACTCCTTGCTGTCCCAGTACAACAGGAGCTATTGCCACACTTCGTTCACCAGCCAGAGAGGCTTAACCATAGACTGTCTGGCGAGGACGAACTTCTTGCAGAGGAACTTCCCCACAAACATGTGGAAGATCTTGAACATGTACTCGTCGTCGCAGTCCCACCAGTACGTCATCTGTAAAAAACAAAAATAATAAATTATTAAAATATTTAATATAAAATTTTAATTGATACCGTTTAACTGAAATTAATGTTACCTTCAGGCTCTCGAACCAGAAATGTTGGTGCTCTGGCGGCACCTGGCGCAAATAGCCCCAAGGGTGGGGATAGTGTCCTCGCACCACCACGTACACACACTCGTGTATCTTCCGCTCAGCCCTGAAACTATATAATAATTAGTGTGATATAAAAATAATAATTTAAATTACAGAAATATTTAAAAAAATATACATATAGCTGGCGTCGGCGAGTGTGATATACTGATGCGCGGATGGTGGGGGAGTGGTCGGGCAGGTAGGGGTGGTTAGGATAGGGCAGCCTATGGACGGGCTGGATCTACCGCCGGTGCGAGAGCAGATGGTCCGGCAGCCTCCTCGACGGGTGTAGTAGTAGACAGATCGGGTTGCTGATCCGGCCTTGGTGCTGTGGGTGCCTGCTCTGTTGGTGGTGGTGGTGGGAGTGGTCGGAATACTGCTTCCCCACCCTGGGAAGTAACACCCGCCGACGGTGTGGCCGCTGAGCCACGACCGCGGCTACAACCACGGCCGCGACCACGTCCAACTCCTCGAGGTCGGAAATCTGACCAGACATGATCTACATGTTTTTTGAAAATATATTAGTGGTATGAATTTTTAACAAAATACAAGTATCAATTTTTTTATTAATGATAGTTTTCTAAATTTTCAAAATAAATGTATACTAAATTTTATATATTTTTTCCTAAAATGTATTCTAAATCCCAAAATTTTACTCTAAAATTGCACTAAATCCTTCTATTTTTCTATATATTTATACTAAATCCCAAAATTCTATTGAAATTAATGATTTATATTATAATCATTAGTACCAATACTTGCCTATATCCTTACAAAATATTATATGTAATTGCACATGAATACCAAAAAAATCACAAAAAATTACAGAATATTATGGTAATTTTCATAAATTACATAAAATTACCAAAATTAATTGCCTATATTACAGAAAATTACCAAATTTTTCTTAAATTACAGAAAATTAACAAATTGTTCACAAATTACAAAAAAATTACCAAAATTAATTTCCTATATTACAAAAAATTACCAAAATTAAATGCCTATATCACAGAAAATTACCAAAATTTTCTTTAATTACAGAAAATTAACAAAATTTTCACAAATTACAGAAAATTACAAAAATTAATTGCATGTATTATAGAATATTACCAAAATTTTCTTTAATTTTCTCTAGATCGGACGGATGACACATGGATCCTCCCTCCGTCTGATGGCTCGCATGCCAAGTCATATACTCTACAGTGGCCGCTGACGCATACAACCTCTGCAGCCGAGGGGTAAGCGGTAGATACCTAAGAATGGCATACGGGGACTTCTTGCGTCAAGGATTTCTGTCCCTAGTGGGCTTGTACCTAGTGTCTCCACAAAACTTGCAACATTCCAAATCAATATCGTCCTTCCAGTAGAACATGCAACCGTTTTTGCAAGCATCAATCTTCTGAACTGGTAAACCTAATTCTCTTATAAATTTCTTCGTATTGTAATAATCGGCCGGGGAAGTGTGATCGCTGGGCATTACAGTATCAGCCCACTGGCACAAGCGATCATATGTATGCTAGAAAAAATCCCCTTCGGCCTTGATATTCACCAAAGAAGCAATTGACGCCAACTGAGAGGTGGTGCGGCCGTTCCACAACGGTTGGTCCGCAGCATGAACGACATCAAAAAAATGGTCTGACAAGCCAAACACATAATCATAGGGTCCCGAATCATAATATGAACTAGGACCCACATCAGATGGACAATACCGAGTACCATCATCAGTGGGTCCCTCCTAGTTATATGAAGACCAGAAAGATAGCTCGGCGGCATCGAATACCATCTTCTGCCCCCAATCTATCTAAGTTGCATCACCCCAATGCGAACTACACTCCTCCTGAATGGGTGGCATTTGCTACTGCTGCACAGGGGGCGCTGTCAATGCTTCAAAGTATTCCTGCATCCTTTCCTCACCATACGAAGTCCAATTATAATACTCCGCCATAAACCCTTTCATACACAAGTCGAAATTTACCTCGTCTGGTATTTTGAACCATTCATTTTTGCACTTTCAGCAGGGACACCTAATCTTCTCGCCGTCCATATATGCACGTTGAGATTGGACCCATTCTAGAAAAGTTGTAACACTATCCTCAAACTCCGGCGTCACACCCAACACGTCTCGATCATACATCCATCTCCTCAACTGTCTTAACATGATTGGTCCTACATACACAAGCAATTCACAACAGTAATTAAATAACCAGAACAAATTATATATATATATATATAACTAACCATTAAAGAATTTCAACTTCTTACCTGAGCAAAACACCTTTCAAGATCAATGCAAAATTCGTGCAGATAGTTGATATTTTCGATTTTACGTATAAAGAATCAAGAGGGGGAGTTAAAAACAAATGAGTTGGAGAGTAATTATAAGAACAATTATAATGAAGAGGGACATATATATAGAAAAATATTGGAACGGGCATTGAAATATTACTTGGCACACTAAACTAGCCGTTAAAATATAGCCGTTGCTCCAACATTAGGAACAGTATCTGGAACGGATATAATAACGGTAAAGTTACCGTTGTAATATAGCCGTTCGTGCATATTTGGAACGGGCTTAGGCAGACTTAATTGTTTATGTAAAGGTCGCGTTCCAAATAGTAGCACATTTGGGAACGATTTTTGTAACAACACTAGATTTTCTAAATACCCACAATTTGGAACGGTCATTGCATTACATTATTCGCTCATGGCGTAAAAAGGTCTCATTTTAGCACTACATGTTGGAACGGTCGAGCAAGCGGTCCAAATAGACCCGAGCTTTGGAACACGTCTAGGAACGGTCCGTTTTCCTAGTCAAATAACCGTTCCAATTTCCACAGATGTGTTCCAAATGGAATACCAAAATGTAACCGATCCCTTTTTGGAACGGTATTGGGTTTACATATTGGCACACAAATAGGAACGGTTTGGCCGTTCCTACACCTTCTGACTCTCATTAATACGAAAGTGGCGTCAGCAACGATTTTCCGTTCCACAACAGTTCCATTTTCCGTTCCTATTAGGAACGGTATTAGGAACAGTCGTATAAATCCGTTCTAATTCCCGCATTTTTTTTGTAGTGTCTTTTATTATAGTTTTTTGACCTTCGTATGCATGATTTAATTGATTTTAGTATTTAATGTTTTGATAGATTAAATAGTTTGATCAACTATATCCATAAAGATAATAATATATTATGATCTACCCATCATCCAAATATATGACACCCCTTTTTCTCTCCTAAAATATACCTCGATCATTAATTTCAAGGATCATTGATATTAATCAAATAAGAAGTTCATATGTTCAAATTTAGAAAATAAATGTTAGATAAATATGTTGAATAATACTTTTAATTATTATACAAATTAATGTCCCCTTAATCCATTCTAACCCTTGTCATAAAAATTAAACACTGAATCCTATAATAATTTTAAGTACAACAATGTATATAAATTTATCTCAGACTATAAAAATAAATTTTGATCATTCGTACAATAATTTTGTACTACTGACACTAACATTTGTTTAACATCACTAGACAACTTTTTTTAGGTTCATTTAAAACTTTTAATTGACTAATTATTTAAAGTTGTAATTGATATCAATTCTTATTAAGAGTCTAAAAGAATAATTATATTTCCAATTAAATTAATATATATATATATATAAGTTTTAAAAATATTCATAATCATTGTTAATGCATTGTTATATTAAAAATTTGTTATTAGTTAATTTAAATTCTAAATAAGAAAAGTTCCAAAAATTTTATTAAAATCAATCCAAAAGTAAATATCTTGAATTATAAATGATAAACATAAATAAGAGGCTCAAATATTGGAATCGTATTAAATAATTTCTTCAATCATTTGTATTAGTTGAACTTTTGAGAATTAAGTCGTTTTTTAGCTGAACTATTTATTTAAAATCTTGAAACATGTATTACATGAATATATATTCTATAACTTTAACTAAGCATTACTTAATAATTTGAAATAAAAATACCCAAAACGAGGAGAAAGATTTAATAAGAGCATGGTTTCATATTATAACTAAGTTTAGCATTGACTAATTCTGTGAAAATTGTATTTCTCCATGAAAATAAAAGAAATAAAAATTTACTTCTAATAAATTATAACTTGAATATTACAATTAGATTGTATTATAAATAAAAATGATAAGTATAACTATATAATATAAATTTGTGTCAAAAAAAAAAAAAAAAAAGAGAAGAGTTGAGAATAGAATGTATGACTTTTTAGATTATTGCGACTATTATATTCATCCAATATATCAACCTTTTGATTGAATGAATAATTCTAACTTATGTATTTATTTTTATCTTTACAGTCCTTTGTAAACAGAACAATGAAAAAGTCTTTTGTAGAGAGTATAGTTGTTATAGGCTACAAATAAGAAATCAAAGGCAATCTACATTGCTCTTTGTTGGAAGATTATTGCAATAATATGGAGTTGATATGTATATAAAATTGGAGACAACAAGATTAGACTGCTACCAGAACAATCAATCA
Organism: Sesamum alatum; assembly: GCA_034509735.1. NCBI lineage: Eukaryota > Viridiplantae > Streptophyta > Magnoliopsida > Lamiales > Pedaliaceae > Sesamum > Sesamum alatum. Next base: position 25,665,452 of record JACGWO010000001.1, on the reverse strand, counting down.
AATTTTAGAGCTGAACTATACCAAGGCATTATGGATAGTTTTTTAAAAGGAAAGACTAGAGCTAGTGAAATTGGGAAAAGAATTGTCCTTCCCGCATCATTTATTAGGGGTCCACGACATATGAGGGGGAGATATCTAGATGCACTGGGATTAGTACAGAGATTTGGATAGCTATATATTTTTATCACAATGACTTGAAATCGATAATGGAATAAGAAAAATTGTATGATGGACAAAAACCACAAGATCAACCAGATTTGACCTCAAGAGTTTTCCCAGCCAAACTACCAGATTTGAAGGATCTATTATTTAAAAAGAAAATATTTGGAAAGGTACCTGCACATGTTCATGTGATTGAATTCCAGAAAAGAGGACTACACATGCTCATATGTTGCTAATTTTGAAGTCTAAATACAAGATTACAACTCCAGATCATTTTGATAGGTTCGTAGGCGATGAATTTCTTGATAAAGAAACGAATCCTGAACATTATAATTGAGGCATAAACATATGATGCATGGACCTTGTGGAACTAAGAATTTTAAAAATTCTTGCATGGTAGAGGAAAAAATGCAAATATCATTATCCACGGTTATATTGTGAAAGTACAATACAAGGTAAAGATGGTTATCCAATCTACAAAATAAGTAAAATTGGATTGACATCAAGTTCGGAATGCACAACTGAACAACCAATGGGTAATACCTTACAGTCCATATCTCTTGTCAAGATATAATTGTCATATTAATATGGAGATATGTTCAGGGGTGACAGCAGTCAAGTACTTATATAAGTACATCTATAAAGGACATGGCAGAGTAGCCATTCATATCTCACACACTGATGATGAGAATTTGGTTGATGAAATTATACAATTTCAAGATGCTTGTTGGGTCTGTGCACAGGAGGCAATATGGAGAGCATTTGAATTTAACTTGAATGACATTGACCCAACAATTATCAAATTGCAGCTTCATCTTCCCAATTGATAACTAAATTAGGCAAATCAATGGTTAGATAACATTTTGAGGTGGGATCACGTTTCAAAGACAATGCTCACAGTCTATTTTTCTATGTGCTCTAAAAATGAGAAGGCGAGAAAATATCTTTGCAGGGAGTTCCTTGAGCACTATGTATGGGACAAACAAGATACTATCAGGCATATAAGCGATGTCAATCCTATTGAAAGAGAAAGATCTAACTTAGATTACTTTTGAATCATGTCAGAGGGCCCACATCATTTCAAGATATATTAACTATTGATGGAGTACAATCTTCAAGTTTCAAACAAGTAGCACAAAAGAGAGGATTGTTAGAATTTGATCAAAGTATCATTCAATGTTTAAATGAGGCAATCACTTTTCAAATGCCAAATGAGATCAGAAGATTATTTGCAATCATTTTTTATTATTGTGCAGTAACAGATGTCATAATTCTATGAGATGCATACTTCAATGCAATGTCTGAAGATTTCAAAAGAGAAGCAACCACCTCGGTTGCATACCAAATTGCAAAAACTCTCAAAAAGTTTGAGCCTTTTCATGGAGAGTATGGGAAAAAACATTATTTTGTATGATCTTCTGAAAATACCTAAAAGAATAGATAATCTAAATGGCAATTTTCCAAGAGAGATACAAGATGAAATGTCAATATAAATACCACAAGAAAATTATGAAGCAGACTTAAAGTTGAATCCTGATCAACATATTGTTTTTTCAATGATCTTAGATGCAATATAAAAAGGAAAGTGTGGAAATTTCTTCATTGATGGTCCTGGTGGAATAGGAAAAATATTTTTGTATCGTGCTTTATTAGCACATCTTAGATTGAAAAAAGGAAAAAAAAAAAAAAAAACCTAATAGCGATTGCAACTGCAACACCTACAGTTGCTGCGGAGATAATGGCTGGTGGAAGAAAAGTACATTCATGTATTAAGATACCAATAGATGCAGATGAATAAATTAAATGCACTATGTCCAAGCAAAGTGGAGCTACAGAGCTATTGGATAAATCACAATTATTGTCATGGGATGAGGCACCTATGGCAGAAAGATAGGCCATTGAAGATGTGGATAAATTACATAAGGATGTGACATGAAATGATAAAGATTTTGGTGGAAAGGTAATAGTTTTTAAGGGAGATTTCGAACAAGTGTTACCAATTCAACAAACCATTTCTGCAAGTTTGGTAAAGTCATATTTATGGATGAATATGAAAAAGATAACTTTAGCAATGAATATGAGGGCTCAAAATGATCAAAAGTTAAGTAAGTTCTTACTTAGAGTTGGAAATAGTGAAAAACCAATTGATATTGAAGGAAATGTCAAAATTCTGGAAGAGATTCTTGTTAAGTATGAGAATGAAGAATACTCAGTGCAACGTCTTCTCAAAGCTATCTTCCCACCTTTGAATAATAGATCTCACTCCGCTGATTACATGACAGGTAGCGCAATACTGGCTACAAAAAATGAGCATGTTGATTTTTATAGTGTAGTAACTCCCATAAGCAACAATCATCAGTAACTCTTATAAGCATTGTTCTGTGCAGAGAACTTAATTTCTAGCAGTTCAGTTGCATGGTTCTGTATTGACCTCACATGGAAAACTACCTGAGTGAAGTTTGTACAATTTATAACTTCCAAGAAAATCTTCAATTTCACTTGCCGAGAAAAGATCAATATTATACTCAAAAATGGCAAAAAAATTTGAGGACAATAGGTTTGTTTCTATTAAACAAGGGAAAACCTCTCAGTTTATATCTTTATTGGATCTTTTTACTCTGAAGGATGAAACTATCACAACCATACTTAAGGTAAGATATCAAAATTTCAATTGTAGCAATTCTTGAGTAATTGTCTGATACTTCTCGAACTGGATGACAAAAAAGTTCCCGTTTATGCAGTCTACGGATCCTTCTATGCGAGCGAATATGTTGTATTTAATTACTCATGACTCTTTTCCAATCTTGTGAGTTGTTATATTCTTGAGCAACTGTTGGGTTTTAAGGAAGCAAAAAGGAGTAAACATCAGTCTTCTTAGTAGGGACTCATTGGTTTTAGATATTACAAAGTTAGAAGGGGCGGATTATGTAGTTTGAGGGGTTATGGCATGTGACAACTCCCGTTTTGATGTTGTATTAGAAAAGAAGATACCTTTAGTTCTCTGTATTGGGGCATTGGATATGGTGAACTTTGGACCAAAAGACACCATACCTCCTAACTTTCAACAGAGAAAGCTTTATAAACGTAATGAACAGGTGATAATTCTATGATAGCCTATTTATCTCGTTCTCTCTTTCGCTTTTGATGTCTCGTAAACTTAAAAAGTAATCTATCAGAGATTTGGTTACTAAACCTTATCAATAGTTTCTTCAGACCATGGATATGGTAACCAGAGTGCTTTACCAGTTCTCTTTCACTCATCTATTGCAAAAGCAAAACTGTTTATAAGAGAAGATATGCAAGAACATATCTTGTTGAATCACATTTTCTATTAGTTATATTGCGATGATTTGCCTCCAATGTCTATGAGTATACTGTACAAGGATTTATCTGTGCTTGTCCTTCCTCAGGTTACGATAATGCGGACAACAATGGATGAGAATAAGAAGTTTGTGGCTTTTATACTAGAGAAGTTGAACAATTCATCATTTAAGGTTTGTGTTTGCTTGCCAAAGGAAGGTGTCTCTGCATTGGATGCACCAGACAAGTCCTTCTATGATCCTACTGTTACTGGGCCTCTCATAGACGAACTACAAAGGCTAACTGAAACTAATAAAGATCGTTAGGTTCCACCACTATTCATCAGATAGAATTTTGATGGTTACCAACATTCTCTATTTGATCGGATCTCATGATAGTTATGTGCAAGGATGTGGTGATAGTAATAGTTTTATACGTTTTCTATGGAAATTAATTCATATTTGTTGCAATCTATAGGAGTTAAATAAATAAAATTGAATTATTTAAATAAAAACTTTTGACTATCCATAATCAAGTTAATGCATATCTGGGTCCAATTGTATACGAGGATCGAAGGATCTTCAAAGAAAATCCTAAGATTGAGCGGAACTAACTTGAAAAGAGGGGTTAACACTCCGATACTTAAGTAAGTAGTGCTCTTAAAGTAAAAAAGGAAACTTCAAAACTAGTGAGGATAATGGTGATATACGAATATATGATATGATCATTTGTGTAAACGGTAAAATATGGGTTCAAAATAGCCTTTGAATCGAGAGTGAATGAGAGTAGAAGTGTGCAAGTGATAAACAGGGATAGATGATACCAAATGACTGTTAGAATAGGTGACCAGAAAACCAATAGGTTTGGCATTATGTAACCTATTTGACAACTTGATGTAAATGTAATATTATGTGATGAATAAAATGAGTGTTCGTCACTAATGGTACCTACTTTGTTGCGCTCATTTTACATATGTTAAAACGGGGTTTTACTTATATCGCAAAAAAGCCCACAGACCACGGTTAACAACTCATGCAGTTGGGCCACGCATTGGATGGTGGTCATGAAACCAACTGATTGAGAGTTGGGTCTGAAACGTTCCAAGTCGAGGACCTCGAGACAGGGCATCGAGAGTCGTATTCATTGGATGATTACCGTGTTTCATCGGCAACAGGCGTGGGACGCCTACACGATCTTGATGGGTTGGTCGACTGGGGTCGAGCCGACTAGACTGACTCGCGGGGATCATCGTATGGAAGCCTAGGAGGCTTGGTTGGTATAATTGGATTTCCCCGATTCCGATAGTACGGGAGTAGTCCTCAGACTTGAAGAAACATGGCAGTCACGTGCACTGGACGGTTGTATCTTGGATCTGGCGAGAGGTGATCATTTTATAAGATGATCATTATAAGCCTTGTCCAGTGCAGTTAGAATGTGTAGCGAGGACGGTGGATTCCAAGAAGATGATCTGTCCCCTGTCAGTATGAGACAGAGGTATCTCCTATGCATTCGGAGACACGTTCATGCTATTTAAAGCTGTGGCCACAGTGGTTGGTGGAACAGAGAATGGTTTCCTGTGTCGACGCAATGAGGCATGCGTAGTCTCGAGTATTAAGCATAGATGCCTAGTCAAGGATGGGAACCGACGCCCAATTTCATACCCTAGACTAAGGCTGGGAGACGATAGACGGAAGGACCATACCCGTATGGAATCGGCGCCTAAATGTTCATGCCAACATTCACCTAGTCTCTAGTGCCATGGACCGTTGCTAGACGGCCACCCATGGTAACGGGCCCTTATGGGACACGGGCCTAAGTCTAGCTGAGAGTGAACCTAAAGGGTCACACACAAATCACCGAGAAGGTTGAGAGATTGACTTGGAGTCAATCTCGAAGGATTAATAAGTAATTGGATTACTTAAGGGATTGTCCATTGGATGGATGGGCCGATATTATATCGGGTCCTCATTTAATCGGTGAATGGGATTTATCGATTAAATATGGAAAGTTGACATGTTTGATCTTTTGATTGGATTAAAAGATCAATGGAAATTATTTAATTGGACATTAAATTGGATTTAATTTTGGGTTCGTTGTAATAGGATTACGGTAAAACCCGGTCCGTTAAATTTTGACCCGAGAGGAGAATTAATTCCTATTTTGGAATAGGAAGAAGTTGAACTTCTTCCCTAAATAGGCATGGCCGAAAATGCTACCTTGGAGGGAGCAAAATTCGGCCATGTTGGATGCAAGGTGGTAGTTGACTTGTCTCTTTTGGTAAGAGACAAATCAACTCCAATCAAGCCATTCCCTTTTGGTATGATTTGATCATACCTTAATTGTTGGTCGGCTTGATTGAAGAATTAATGGTGATTGATTGAGATGTATCTAGACATCCTTGGATGTACCTAGATACATTCCAATAATCAGATTAATTTATGTATATATATTGGTATATACTAACACCTTATGCAAGAGAATCATAATTCATCTTTTCTAGGAAAAGAAGAACAAAAATTCGGCCTCCTCTCTCTCCCTCTCTTACTATTGTTCTTCACTTGATATTGGATCAAAAGGGAAGAACAAAGTAGGTTTAAGAAGAACACTAATTCATAGTGTTTATCTTCATAAACAGATTCCTTCATAAACTCGTTTGCTTCTAGCAAGGAGAACGTGAGTTTCTTCTGGTGTGGTGTGGATCACCTTTGGAGAGTTCATACGTTTGAACTTGATGAATATCTGAAAGAAGGAACAAAGCTTGTAGCCGTACGCACGTGAAAACTACGAAGGTAACATTTTATTACGCTTTCATTGTTTTGAATTCATCTATGCCCTATGTATGATACGTGCCTTAGTATTGATACATCCGACATCGAACGCCCGGTTGAGCACTTAAGGGTACACCCCTTGGGATTTTATTTTAATATGCGATTTAATTCATGTTATTGTTTGCAATTTTTGCAATTCTCGCTTCTGCTTGCGCTCCCGGGCGGATCCGCTTGTCTTTCAATGACTGTATAAGACCTCTATTTATAGGCTTTTGCAGAGCAGAACATGGGAGTTTGTCGTAGAGAGTACTATGTCATTTGAAATCCCTTTTAATCAGCTAACTAACAAAAAAGTTCGTGTTGGATTTGAACTTGATTTGACTGAGATATGCCTGATTGACCGAGTCTTGTCAGGTGTGCCTGAAAATCCATACATTTGGTGTTTGTAGATTACCAGCTTATTGTCATCAATCTACTAGGAGCCCCAGCTGGTGATATTTTGGTATGATGTGTCCTTATGGGTTGGCAAGTTGTATGACATGTCTGCTTAGCTTTAGGATGATGTGTCTGGCTAGGATAGACTTCTTGTTTAGGCCTGCCGGTTCAGTGAAGATAAAGTAAAATGTCTTATAAGCTTATACCTTCATAGGCTGGCTCATATGCTTTTGACTCAACTAGAAATATTTGAGGGGGCATCATCACTCCCCCCCTACTCCAAGATACAAGTCGTAGAGTTGGACGGCTGAGGTATGATATCCTGCAAAAATAGAAAATATTTCCTGTCTGTGCTCATCAGTAGGGCAAATCCTGCTCGGTTCCCTGACAAATGTTGACCGGCTGAGGATTCTAATTGGAGATTCGTTCCATCTGAAGTGAACTAGTTTGCGTGGATCTAGGAAATTCAAATTGTGTTTACTTGTATAATTTTCACGTGCTTCTTTTTGTAATCTTTGCAGTTGGTGTAGCTAGTTGTATTAACTGTTTGGTTTACCTGTTTTGATATGTTCAAGAAACTGTTGCAAGACAAGGCTTTCAAGGAGGAGAAGTCTCCTAGTGCAGGCTCCTTTTCTAATCGTCCCCTTATGAAGAGCCCACCCTTTACTCCAGCAAGTTCTACCTTGACAGGGGATCCAAATGTAAGAAGCATACTGATCACATTCCCACACCCACTAAGCAGGCCAAGGGATCACCTTGACCTCTAGCTCCATAGCTCCTCGTCCTACTACTATAGCTGGGACTCTCAAACCTACTGAAGAAAAGGCTACAAAGAAGAAGGAGGCTGATGGCGAGGGCTACTCCCTACTGCAAGAAGAAAGTGAGGGCAGCCGGGCGGCTGGACTCCTAAAAGGAGTCTCCCCTCCTCCAGATAAGACTTATATGGCCTCTGTGCCACGAGCTCAAGCTTTGAGCTTATTCACTTCTCATTTTAGCAAGGTGAGTACTTGATAACACATATAACTAATGTAACTATTTGGAGGGAAATAATGAATTAACCAGCTGACCTGGGTGGATTGTTATGCGATCATGCTGGGTAGTGGCCCGCTCGATTGGCTGGAGCACGGAGGGCCAACAGGTGATAGACGAAAACGGAGGAGCTGGAGTAGGCAATTAAGGAGAAGGATCGGGCGTATGACGCAAGCCTAACCCAACTTTGATTTGAGATTAGCAACCTCCATAAGCGCTTGAGCAAGCCATATTGCGATAAAAGTAGATGGTCCGTGATTATCCCTCGTCTGAGGACGGAAAGAAAGTGCTAAACGGAATTTGGTCCAGTAGGTTGGGGGAGTTCAAGAAATCCTTGGATTTCTAGAGCTTGCTAGCTGATAGCGCTCTGTGTTAGAATAGGTGACGAGAAAGCCAATAGGTTTGGTGTTTTGTAACCTATTTGACAACTTGATGTATTGTAATATTATGTAATGAATAAAATGAATTTCGTTACCTTTGGTACCCTCTTTGTTGTGCTCATTTTTCATATGCTAAAATGGTATTTTACATATATCGCAACAAAGCCCACAGAGAATGATTAACAACTCATGCATTTGGGCCACGCACTGGATGGTGGTCATGAAACCAACTGATGAAGAGTTGGGTGTCAAACGTTCCAAGTTGAGGACATCGAGACAGGATATCGAGTTTCCAATGGAGACTTTCACTAAGAGTCGCATTCATTGGATTAGTGTCGTGTTTCATCGGCGACAGGCGTGGGACGCCTATGCAATCTCGGCGGGTTAGTCGACTGGGGGCGAGCCAACTGAACTGACTCGCGGGGATCATCATATGGAAGCTTTGGAGGCTTAGTCAGTATGATTGGATTTTCCCAGTTCCGATAGTACTGGAGTAGTCCTCAAACTTGAGGAACCATGGCAGTCACGTACACAGGATGGCTGTATCTTGGATCTGGCGAGAGGTGATCATTCTGTACGATGATCATTATAAGTCTTGTCCAGTGGAGTCAGAATGTGTGGCAAGGACGGTGGGTTCCAAGAAGAGGATCCGTCCCTGTCAGTATGTGACAGAGGTATCTCCTATGCGCTCGGAGACACGTTCATGTTGCTTAAACCTGTGGCCACAGTGGTTGGTCGAACAGGAAATGGTTTCCTGCGTTGATGCAATGAGGCATGCGTAGTCTCGTGTATTAAGCAGAGATTCATAGGCAAGGATAGGCACTGACGCCCAATTCCATACCCTAGACTAATGCTGGGAGACGGTACACGGCAGGACCTGTTAGAATAGGTGACCAGAAAGCTAATAGGTTTGACAACTTGATGTAATGTAATGTTATGTGATGAATAAAATGAGTATTTGTTACCTTTGGTACTTTCTTTGTTGCGCTCATTTTCCATATGCTAAAATGGTATTTTACATATATCCCAACAAAGGCCATAGACCACAATTAACAACTCATGCAGTTGGGCCTCGTATTGGATGGTGGTCATAAAATCAACTGATAAAGAGTTGGGTTTGAAACGTTTCAAGTCGAGGACCTCGAGACAAGGCATCTAGAGTCCTATAAAGACTTTCACCAAGAGTCGTGTTCATTGGATGAGTGTCGTGTTTCATCGGCGACAGGCGTGGGACACCTACATGATCTTGAAGGGTTGGTCGATTGGGGTTGAGCCGACTGAACTGACTCACGGGATCATCATATGGAAGCCTTGGAGGCTTGGTCGGTATGATTGGATTTCCTCGGTTCCGATAGTACGGGAGTAGTCCCCAGACTTGAGGAACCATGATAGTCACGTATACAGGATGGTTGTATCTTGGATCTAGCGAGAGCTGATCATTCTGTAAGATGATCATTATAAGCCTTGTCCAGTGCATTCAAAATGTGTAGCAAGGACGGTGGGTTCGAAGAAGAGGATCCGTTCCCTGTCAGTATGCGATAGAGGTATCTCCTATGCACTCGGAGACACGTTCATGCTGCTTAAACCTGTGGCCAGAGTGGTTGGTCGAACATGAAATGGTTTTCTGTGTCGATGCAATGAGACATGTGTAGTCTCGAGTATTAAGCATAGATGCCTAGTCAAGGATGGGAACCGATGCCTGATTCCATACCCCATACTAGGGCCGAGAGACAGTAGACAGAAGGACCATACCCCAGACTAACTGCCTAATTGTTCACGCCAACATTCACCTAGTCTGTAGTGCTATGGACCATTTCTAGACGACCACCTATAGTAACGGGCCCCTTGTTGGACATAGGCCAAAGTCTAGCTCAGGGTGAACCTAAAGGGTTACACACAAATCACCGAGAAGGTGGATAAATTGACTTGGAGTCAATTTCGGAGGATAGTTAAGTAATTGTATCACTTAAGGAATTGTCCATTGGATGGACGGGCCGATATTGTACCGGGCCCTCATTTAATCGGTAAATGGAATTTATCGGTAAACATAGAGAATCGAGATATTGGATCTTTTAATTAGATTAAAAGATCAATGAGAATTATTTAAGTGGAGCTTGAACTAAATTAGATTTAATTTTTGGTTCGTTGTAATTGGATTACAGTGGAACACGATCCATTAAATTTTTGCCCTAGAGGTGTGTTAATTCCACTTTTGGAATAGGAAGATGTTGGACCTCTTCCTTAAATGGGCATGGCTGAAAATGCCACCTTTGAGGGGGCAAAAATCGGCCATCCTATAGCTTGATGTGGTTGACTTGTCTCTTTTGGTAAGAGAAAAATCAATTCCAATCAAGCCTCTCTCTTTTGGTATGGTTTAATCATACCTTAAGAGATGGTAGGCTTGATTGAAGAATTGATGGGATTGATTGGGATGTATCTAGACATCCTTGGATGAACCTAGACACATTCCAATAATCACATTAATTTTGTATATATATGAGTATATACAAAACATCATAGAAAGAGAATCACAATTCATTTTTTTTCTTGGAAAAAGAAGAAGAAAAATACACAGCCCTCTCCTCTAAACTCTCGGCCACTCTCTCCCTCTTTACTTGTGTTCTTCATTTGATCTTGGATCAATTAGAAGAATAAAGTAAGTTTACGAAGAACACTAATTGATAGTGTTGCTCTTCTTAAACCGAATCCTCCTAGATCCGTTTTCTTCTAGTAAGGAAAACTAAGATCTCTTTCGGTATAGTGTGGATCACCTCTAGAGAAGTTCATACACTTTGAACTTGGTGAACATTTCTAAAAAGGAACAAAGCTAGTAGCCGATCAAAGAGATAAACTACAGAGGTATTATTAATTTTATGCTTTAGTAGTTTACGTTTCTTTTCTATGCCCTATGTATAATATCCACTTCATATTGATACATCCTACATCGAACGTCGGGTTGAGCACCCAAGCTTACACCCCTTGGGATTTATGATTATTCTTTTGATTTTTTTTAATATTCCACATTTTCACGCTTTCAGTCGCGCTCTCGAACATATCCGCTTGTCCTTCAAGTGCTATCAGAGCCCAGTTCGATATAAGGGGCATAGATCTATGTGCTTTGCATGATCTACTTGATTTACGGCTTTAATGAGCATGTGTTATTACATGAATATATAAATAAATATGATTGTTCATTTGCTTGAATTTAATGGACATTAGGCATGCGATTTTTATAAGATTGGATCTCAAAATTGCATGTATATTTTCAGTTCATATTATATATCAATGTGTTGAAAAAGAAAGATAAAAAAAAATTTAAAAAGGACAGCAGCGACAGCAGTTGGCTGCCGCCCCTGCCGGCCGGCCACTGGCTGGCGGGCGCGTGGCCTGGAACATGGGGGCTCATGCCAGTGCGCAGCTCCTGCCCCCTGACTAGCGCAGCATAGGGCCCGTGCGCACAAGGCGTGCAGGCTGGCTGGCTGCGCGCATGCAAGCGCACTGCCCTGTGCGTACGGGCGGCCGGCATGCACAACGGCAGGGCTGTTTTGTGCCTTTTTTGACTTTTTCTGAAAAATTGGATTTTTTGGGATTTCTACACATTATTCTGAAAATGAATTAATTTGCATATTTGATTTTTGAATTATTGATTTTTTCTTAGATCAAATTTGTTTAATTAATTTTAGGTTTAATACATGAATTGGATGCATTGTATGTAATGTCCATTAAATTTAAAATTTGAACTTTACATATCATTTATATATTTGTACCTTGTGGTGTTGGACATCCCTTGGATATTTTGAATATCCACGATTAAGCATGATTATTTGGTATAATTGTGCTATGTGCATTGATGGAATGAACATGGGATGATCACAAGAGCCCTAGACCTTGTGTATGGATGTATGTCGTCTATTTACATATCTGTTGGGTGGGGCCTGCTTGCCTCTTATTTTGGGACTATCATCTCCCGTTTTTCTAGCCTCATGATGTTAAGGCTTGTTATAAATTTCCATGTATTACTCTCATTTGTAATGAGAGTAGATAACTTTGGTAAGGTTTTATTTTGACAAGCCAATGTAGTCGGAGACCCAAGAAGTAATATCAAGGCGTGAAACAAGAAGAGCCACAAGGCCCATTGGAATGACAATGGGTTGTTACTTATGTAATAATGTAGGACCACCCTAGACAGATCATAGACTCACTGCGGGCTCAATGGGTCATGGAACACTTAAACTAAGGGAAAGCTGTACCATTGTTGTGAACAAAGAGATTTCACTCGCTGTTTTTCATGTCTCACAAGTGTAGGGGGCATCAGTTGAGGCATGATTTGGTTGATGGGTCGGGCCCAACACTGAGTAACATGGTTCGCTTGGAGTCCTCGAAACCATGCGAATAGGTGAGGCAAAATATCTTGGGAATCTCATTGGATGACAATGATATTGGATATCTCCCATGAGGTTTTCTTCATGTGAACCGTAAAAGCGGGGAATGGAGATCATGCTTGTGGATCCCAAGCCCACTAGGAAATGGTTTTTCCGAAACTCCACTTGAGAGTGGTGGACTTTCGTATAAATAGTGGGAGGGTTAAAGATTAAAAGACCATGTCTTCAACTTGAATAATAATAATATTATCATCTGCTAATTTCTGCTTCACATTTTATAAATGTAGATATGTCTAAGAATCCGTTAACCATGGTACTTGAGACTAATAAGTTTAACGGAACGAACTACTCGGACTGACTGAGAAACCTGAGGATTGTCCTCAGTTTTGAGAACCAAGGCTATGTCTTGGACGAGCCGCCGTCGAGCGACTAACCGGAGGGGTCCACGCCTGAAGAACATTTGACGTTCGAGAAATGACATGAGGACAACTGAAAAGTACGTGGTATCATATTGGCTTCGATGTCTAACAACATCCAAAAGCAATATGAGAGGTTGGAGAACCTCTCCGCCGTAATGCTCTGCATGAACGAGGTTTATGAGGTTCCGGACAGGTATATTAGATATGCCGCCACAAAAGCGTTCTTTGGCACCAAGCTGGCTGAAGGATCATATGTACAAAGTCATGGGGTCAAGAAGATTTCCCTAGTGGAGAAACTCGAGCACCTTAAAGTTGGGCTTAACAGTGACATGTACATTCACGTGATCCTCCAGTCGCTTCCTCCGTCCTATGACCCGTTTGTTGTAAACTACAACATGAACGGACGTGACAAGTCTATTAATGAGTTGATCAACATGCTGGTGCAATACGTGGCGACGACCCACAAGTGGGCGCCGGCGGTACTGATAACAGAGGCTTTCGACCTCCAAGGCGAATGGCAAGAAGGCCGGACACTGGAAGAGGAAGAAGGGAAAGGGAAAGCGGTTGCGGCCCCTGCTCGCGCTCCAGGCGCCCCTGTTGCCTCGGTGGCAATGGGCAAAGGGAAATGGAAGGCCCGTGGTTGTCAGCGGTCCAAGGCAAATGATGTCTGCATTAATTGCCAAGGAAAGGGGCATTAGAAGAGGGAGTGCCCACAACTCCTCTCCAATCCAGGTATGTTTGTGGTTGAAGTAAACATGATAACTAATTCTACTTCATGGGTATTGGATACCGGGTGTGGTGCTCACATCTACAATGATTGGCGGGCACTGTAAAGAAGTAGAAGGCTAACCAAGGATGAGATGATCCTAAGGCTAGGCGATAGCAAGGTTGTTGTTGCGGAGGCCGTAGGATCAATACAGTTAGCCATTAGTAGTCATGTTAAGATTGTACTGAAAGACTATTTCTATGTACCTAGCACGATTAAGAATATTGTATCAATCCCCGTCCTTGATAAGGAGGGTTATTCTTTCACCATCAATAAAAATGGTTTTTACATTACAAATGATGGTGTTTCTCATTAGCTTGTACATTGGTGAATGGTCTATACATACTTCAACAGTCTAATTGGATTTATAACTGCGGAACACAAACAGAAACATGATAACCCAGATAATACATAGATTTGGCAAGCGAGGTTAGGTCATATTTCTAAGGATAGGATAAGAAGGTTGGTGGACTCAAAGAGTCTAGAAATAGATGATTTGGACAACCTACTGACCCGCGAATCCTATCTAAAGGGAAAAATGACCAAGAAACCCTTTGTTGGACAAAGTACGCTAGCCAATGGTCTGTTGGATTTGATCCAGACGGACATCTATGGCCCATTAAATACTCACGCAAGAGGTGGGTACTCGTACTTCATAACCTTTACGATGATCACTCACGATATGATTATGTTTATCTGATGAGGTACAAGTCTGAAACCTTTGGAAGGTTTAAGGAATACAGACTTGAAGTAGAGAAGCAAACCGGTCGTAAGATCAAAGCCCTTTGGTCGAACCGAGGTGGAGAGTATTTAAACGGAGAATTCATTAATTATCTAAAAGAGAATGGAATTTTCTCTCAATAGACTCCTCCTGGAACACCACAGTTGAATGGTGTGTCTGAAAGGGGGAATTGGACCTTGTTGGACATGGTCCGATCTATGATGAGTTTTACCGAACCCCCCTTATCCTTCTGGGGATATGCTCTTGAGACGACGGCCAAACTTCTAAACTTGGCCCCATCTAAGAAGATATCCCAGACGCCATATGAGATATGGCATGGCAAGCCTATCTCCTACAAATACTTGAAAGTGTGGGGTTGCCCCGCATATGTCAAGAGATTAGTGGGAGATAAACTGGACTCCAGGTCTAGTTTATGCAGGTTCATCGAATATTCGAAAGAAATTGCGGGGTATTATTTCTGTGAGGTACCCCATGAGGTAGCAGTGACATCTGAGCCAGTAATTCCCACTGATGATGTTCTAGTCCTTCGTAGGTCGGCCTGAGTATCCCAACCACCTGAAAGGTACGGATACCTGGGCCTAACCGATCAGTTAGATAATGATCCAAATACATACGGAGAAGCGATGTTGGACATCCATTCAGATAAATGGCTTGAGGCCATGAGATTCGAAATGGACCCTAGTGGACCCACCCAAAGGGGTAAACCCTGTAGGGCGTAAATGGGTCTACAAACGTAATCTTGGAGCTAACGGGGAGGTTACAACCTTCAAAGCCAGGCTTATGGCGAAAGGTTACACTAAACGACCCGGGGTCGATTTTGAGAAAACCACTCGCCTGTAGCAATGACTAAGTCCATTCGGATACTGCTTGCCATAGCAGCATTGTATGACTATGAAATATGGCATATGGATGTGAAAATCGCCTTTCTCAACAGTTTCGTAGAGGAAGAGATCTATGTGGATCAACCTGAAGGTTTCACATCTATTGGAGAAGAGTAGAAGGTCTGCCGTCTTCAAAAGTCCATCTATGGCCTCAAACAAGCTTCTCGAAGCTGGAACATGCGTTTTAACGAAGTCATACGGGGATATGATTTCATCAAGAACGAGTCTAATCCTTGTGTATACAAGAAGATCAGTGGGAGCTCTGTTGCATTCCTGGTCTTTACGTGGACGACATCTTGCTCGTTGGGAATAATGCTAAGATGTTGGGAACCACTAAAGCTTGGTTGTCAACACAATTTTCCATGAAGGATATGGGCGAGGCATACTACATCCTTGGCATCAAGATCTATAGGGATAGATCTAGAAGGATGTTAGGAATGGCCCAGTCCTCGTACATTGAGAAAGTCTTGAAGAGATAAAAGATATAGAACTCAAAATGAGGATTCCTTCCTCTAAGGCATGGAATTAAGCTATCCAAGAAGCAGTCTCCTAAGACTGATGAGGAGCTTAAACGGATGTTGGACATCCCCTATGCTTCAGCCGTAGGCAACATTCAGCATGTTGTCCAGTGCACTAGACCTTATGTGGCTTTCGCTTTGAGCATGACTAGTCGATATCACTCGTGCGCCGGGTGAAAGCCTGGGATAGGCGTGTGGATTGTCCCGGAAAATAGCGCGAACGCGGAAGCGCGGTATAAATTTAAATTACAGAATTTAAACATGCTTTATACGTAAAATAAAGAACACGTTCAAGGAGTGTGCCCTTGAAGTTCCCGGGTGTTCGGTATATCTCATGAATTAAAGACATACAAGCAATCATGGAGGCCATAGGATTTGAAAAGAAAAAGGAGACGAAAACGTTAAAGAGACCTACCGATTTGTCGTTTTCGTCTTCTAACCGGTACTCGCGTTGTTCCCTGATTTGCTCTAAAATCTCGTATGTGAGATCCTCCAAATTGTGACACGCAATCCGCCTACGTATCTTTACGTCGTGCTAGCGAACGAACACGTGTATATTATTTGGAGAGGACGGATCAATCACACGTTATTACTTAATGGGATTAATCCTCCTTTTTGTTCAATTGTTAACACTAAAGAACAATACTTGGAAAGAGAGAGAGAGAGTGGTGGACGAGAGGAGAGGGAGAGGACACGAGAGAGAGTGTGTGTTGGAGTTTCATCATCCCTCTTATGGTGAGGGGCTAGGACTATATGTAGAGGAGGAGTTTAATCCTCTTCAAACTCCAACTCTAGAAGACTAATTTGACTAGGATTTTAACCTAGTCAAAGTCCTATTCAAAGTAGTAATTTGACCTAGTCAAATTAATCCTAGCCATCCATCTCTCCTTTTAATCTCAACCATTAATTTAATTTAATGGAATATTTAAAACCTATTTAAATATTCCAAGCACAATAAATAAATATAATAAATATAAATATTTATTCTAAGCCCATTAAATTAATTTTCTAATAAATCTAATTTATTAGATAAATCCCTTTTATCTAATAAAAGGAATTAATTCTTTCCAAGAAAATTAAGGACCCGATTAAATCCAATTCAATCATTCCATTTCTCTAAATATTTAATTCCAAATTAAATACTTTATGTGTGCAGATTGTGTGTGACTCTTTAGGTTCACCTTTCAGCTAGACTTGGTCGGATTCCTAGAATCCGCTCGTTACCATGGGTGGCCATCTAGAAACAGTCCATGGCACTAGAGACTAGGTGAAATTATGGGGATGAACATTTAGGCTCTAACAATACACTTGTCCTTCCGTCTACGGTCTCACCACTTAGGGTCTAGGGCACAGAAAATGCAGGTACCCATTTTGGACCCAAGTGTTGGTCTGCCCTTTACTAAACGCCGCAAGGGAAACCTTCTCTTCTGTTCAGTTACTTTGGCCACAGATTTTAGGGACAAGACACAGAGCATTGGTGAGACTCAATTGTCAATGCCTTTTGACAGGAGACAGATCCTGTCTTGGAAACTACTGTCACTCTGTACACTGGAGCTGCACTAGACATGGCTTATGACTACTCAAGTGCTTCTTGGCAATCTCTCACCATATATAAGATACAGCCCTCACATACAGGTAAACTCAGCAGTTCCTCAAGTCAAAGGACTTGACCTGTACTATTGGAACCGGGAACACACGTCATACCTAGCCGACCCTACTGAAGGTCCTCCATAAGACGGTTCCCGCGAGTCACCTCAGTCAGCTGCTCCCTAGCAGGCCAACCCACTAACACTGCTTAGACGACCTTTGTCACCCATCGATGAAATACCACAGCAGATGCTTAGTGCAAGTCTCAAGGGGAATCTCGGTACCCATTTTCGAGATTCCTTGACTTGGAGATTTCTGGACTGATTCGGCGGGACTGATTTCATGGACCTACCTCCAAGCGTAGTGCCAGTCCCCGAAATATGTTTTCAGTCCGTGGGCTTTGTTTGCGTAGTGAACAGATATATAAAGCAGATAAAGTGATCACAAACAAAGTAATGCTAAATGAATATGACTTTTTATTCATTAATAATTTATCAAATCCTTGAAATTTTAGACATAGATTACATTTTACCTGCCAAGATTGGCTACAGGGTCACCTATTCTAATAATCTGCGACTTGACCTTAAAGCTAATCACCCATATGTCTAATCCCCATCTTCTCAAGATGTCGCGTATGAGCGCTCTGCGACATAGACTTTGTCAGCAGATCTGCTGTGTTGTCTGCTGAGTTGACTCGGTCCATCCGAACGTCACCTCTTCCTACCATTTCTCTTAGAAGATGGTAGCATCTAAGAATTTATTTGGAACGGTGATGAGATCTCGGTTCCTTTGCTTGCGCTATTGCACCGTTGTTATCACAAAAGATGACAACGGGCTCGGCGATGCTAGACACCACACCTAACTCTTGGATGTAGTTTCTCATCCAGACCGCTTCCTTGGCAGCTTCTGAAGCTACTATGTATTCGACCTCAGTGGTGGAATCAGCAGTGGTTACTTGCTTGGAACTTTTCCAAGCCACTACTCCTCCATTGAGCCTGAATACATAACCCGATTGAGACTTGGCATCATCGTCATCAGACTGGAAGCTAGCGTCGCTAAAGCCTTCCAGAATCAGTTCTCCATTGCCATAGACTAGGAACATTTCCTTAGTCCTCCTCATGTACTTAAGGATGCCCTTAACAATATTCCAATGTGCCTCTCCTGCACAAGACTGATATCTGCTTGTTACACTCAAAGCGTAAGCAAAGTCAGGTCTGGTGCAGTGGACCGCATATTGGATGCTTCCTACGACAAAAGCATAGGGGATGACTTTCATCCTTTCAAGTTCCTCATCAGTCTGCGGGGACTGTTTCTTGGATAACTTGATCCCATGCCTCATGGGAAGGAATCCTCGTTTGGAGTTGTCCATTCGATATCTCTTTAGAACTTTCTCCATATACGAGTTTTGAGTGAGCCCTAAAATTCTTTTAGATCTGTCCCTGACAATCTGGATGCCTAGGATGTAGGCGGCTTCACCCAAATCCTTCATGGAAAACTGGGTCGATAACCATGCTTTTGTGTCACCCAACATTCTAACATCATTACCTATGAGTAGAATGTCATCCACATAAAGCATTAGGAACACTATAGAGTTCCTACTGACCTCCTGTATACACAAGGGTCGGATTCGTTTTTGATGAAGTCATAACCCCGTATCACTTCATCAAAGCGAATGTTCCAACTTCGGGATGCTTTTTTCTCCAGTGATCGTGAAACCCTCCGGCTGATCCATATAGATCTCTTCCTCAACGAAACCATTGAGGAAGGCCGTTTTCACGTCCATCTGCCATATCTCATAGTCATACCATGCTGCTATGGCGAGCAGGATCCGAATTGATTTAGCCATGGCTACCGGCGAGTAGGTGTCCTCAAAATCAACCCCAGGTCGTTGAGTGTACCCTTTAGCTACTAGCTTAGCTTTAAAAGTTGTGACTTCTCCATCAACGCTAAGTTTGAGCTTATAGACCCACTTACAGCCAACTGGCATAACACCTTTCGGTGGCTCTACAAGTCTCCAGACTTGGTTCTCGGTCATGGAGTCCATTTCGGTTTTCATGGCCTCAAGCCATTTCCCGGAGTCGATGTCAGACATCGCTTCTCCATGTGTCTTAGGATCGTTATCCAGTAGACCGGTCATACTTAGAAAGCCATACCTTACTCGAGGTCTACACTCTCTAGTTGACCTACGGAGAACGGGAACGTCAGTGGTGACTGTGGATCTATGGTCAATCTAGGGTTGGTCCTATACTATTACATTAATAGTAACCCAATCATCATGCTGATGGGCCTTGGTCTCTTTTTCTCTTTCTTCACTTCATGAAAACACCAAGGGGCCTCCCGTCCGGGCTCTCCATGTGGTCCTTCCTTCTTCTCCACCAATTACAAAAAAAAAGGAAACCTCACTCCTAGTCTACTCTCATTACATATTAAAAAATAGAAACCCCAGCGAAAACCCGGAGGGAGTACATAAGGAGGGAGGTAGAATGCCTTATTATTCCAAGGCAACTAGAAAGAGAGAAGGAGAAAGCAGTAAAAGAGGCACACAGGCCCAACAGAAAATAAACCATACATCCGGTCTTAGGGCTCGCGATCATCCATTTCCATCCAACACACATAATCACATGATCCAATCACATAATTACATAATACCAACAACATATGATTTCCAATCATAAATATCCAAAATAATTAATGAATATGTGCACAACGTGTGAAAAAATAAAACACAAATATTGGTAATAATATTTTCTCGTTTTAGGAAAACCTTTCCTCATTATTTTAAGTAAAATAACCCCGGGATTCCGAATCCAATTTATTTTACTCCTAAAATAATGTCTTTAGAAAAATAGGCATAATTGAACCAAAAATGATTTTTTTTCAGAATTAATTCAAAATCAAAAGTGAAAATAATTAAAAAAATAACAGGAAAATACTGCTAGGGTTTTGAAACCCTAGCAGCAGGAGCTGCCGCCGCCGCCGGCGGCTCGCCGGCAGGCGCGCAGGCAGCAGGCTCAGCCTGCGGCCCCTGCGCGCGCGCATAGGCCCCTTGCCTGCGTGCGCGCGCGCGCCTGGCCGGCAGCGCGCTGCGCGGCCCGGCATGCCGGCAGGCCGCCGCGCGCGCAGGCTCCCCTGGCTTGCGCGCGCGATGGCCGGCTGGCTACCGGCCGTGCCGTGCACAGTGCGCGCACAGACGCGCACTGGGCACGCTTGCCGGGCGCGCGCGCGCAGACTCCTCCGTCCGCGCGCGGCCTTGCGCGCGCGCAGACACCCTTGTCTGCGTGCGCGCGCGCCTGGAGGCGCTGCCCTGCGCGCAGCCTTCCTGGCTGCGCGCTGCCCCCGCGCGGCCGGCTGGGCGGGCGCGCGCAGGCCTCCCTTGCCTGCGCGCGTCTGCCCTGCCGGCAGCGTGCGGCTGCGCGCGGCCAGCCCTCCCGGCTGGCCGGCTGCGTCGTTTCTCGTTTTCCGTTCAATTTTCCACCCCCGTTTCCCAAGAAAAACAGAAAATTACCAACATTCATAAATTCACACGAATTAAAAGCAATAAAATCGACATGCTTAAAATCAAGAACAATCAAGATTTAATATAAAACATGCCCATATCACGTATCATGTTTATAACGCACATAAACCCTAGGCCTATACACCGAACTGGGCTCTGATACCACTGAAAGAAATCCGGTGGATCGTCCCGGTAAAAATAAACATATTAAAATAAAAGGCATGCTTTTAATTTAAAGAACACGCTCAAGGGGTGTGCCCTTGAGGTTCCCGGGCGTTCGGTGTATCTCATGATCATAAAACAATTAAAGAAATCATGGAGGCCATAGAGTTAAAAATCAAGAGGGACGAAAATCTTATACGAGACCTACCCGTTGTCGTTTTCGTCTTCAACTGCTACTCGCGTTGTTCCCCGTTTTGCACCAAGACCTCGTTCTTGAGATCCTCCAAATCGTGACACACGATCCACCCACGTATTCTTGTACGTCGTGCTAGCAACGAACAAGTATTATTTTTGCAGTCGACGAATCAATAACTCGTTATCAATTAACGGTATTGGTTCGTCTAAGTTCTTGATGTTCCAAGAACAAAAAGAACTAAGGAAAAATTATATTTTCTTGCTAGAGAAAGAGAGAGGGGCGGACGAGAGGTAGGAGAGGGGAGAGTGTGTGTTGTGTGTGTGTTTCAAGAATCATCCATCTCACAAATGTTGGAAGCTAGAGGTTTATATAGAGGAAGAGTTTAATCCTCTTTAAACTCAAACTCTAAGTAACCTAATTTGACTAGGATTTTGACCTAGTCAAAGTCCTAGTCAAACTAGTGTTTGACCTAGTCAAGCGAATCCTAGCCTTCCATCTCCCCTTTCCATCTCAACCGTTGATTTTAATTTAATGGAGTATTTAAATCCTATTAAATATTCCAAAAGGCTAAATGAATAAATATAATATAATAAATATTATAATTTATTCTAAGCCCATTAAATCAACCCTTTTAATAAATCCTATTTATTAATTTAATTCCCTTTATCAAATAGAAGGAATTAATTTCTCCAAGAAAATATAGGACCCGATTAAATCTAATTTAATCATTCCTTTACTCCAATATTTAATTCCAAATTAAATACTAAGTGTGTGTGGATAGTGTGTGACTCTTTAGGTTCACCATTCAGCTAGACTTGGTCGGATTCCTAGAATCCGTCCGTTACCGTGGGTGGCCATCTAGCAACGGTCCATGGCACTAGAGACTAGGTGAAATATTCGGGGATGAACATTTAGGCTCTAACAGTACACTTGTCCTTCTGTCTTCGGTCTCATCACTTAGGGTCTAGGGCACGGAAAATGCAGGTACCCATTTTGGACCTAAGTGTCGGTCTGTCCTCACCAAACGCCGCAAGGGATACCTTTTCCCTTCTGTTCAGTCACTGTGGCCACAGATTTCAGGGACAAGCCACAGAGCATATATGAGACTCAACTGTCAACACCTTTTGACAGGAGACAGATCCTTTCTTGGAAACTACTGTCACTTTGTACACCCGAGCTGCACTAGACATGGCTTATGACTACTCAAGAGTATTTTGGCAATCTCTCACCATATCTAAGATACAGACCTGATGCACAGGTAAACTCAGCAGTTCCTCAAGTCAAAGGACTTGGCCTGTACCGTTGGAACCGGGAATACACGTCATACCTTGTTGACCATACTCATGGCCCTCCGTAAGACGGTTCCCGCGAGTCACCTCAGTCAGCTGCTTCCTAGCACGCTGACCCACTAACACTGCTTAGACGACCTTCGTCACCCGTCGATGAAATACGACAACAGATGCTTAGTGCAAGTCTCAAAGGGAATCCCGGTACCCATTTTCGGGATTCCTTGACTTGGAGATTTCCGGACTGATTCGGTAAGACTGGTTTCATGGACCTACCTCCAAGCGTAGTCCCAGTCCCCGAAATCGTTTCTCAGTCCGTGGGCTTTGTTTGCGTAGTGAACAGAAATGTAAGTGCAGATAAGTGAACGTAAACAAAGTATTGCCATATGAATTTTTCACTTCTTTATTCATAAATGTTTTTATCAAATACCAAAGAATTGTCTAGAAATAGGTTACATATTCCTGCCAAAATTGGCTTACATGGTCACCTATTCTAACAATTTTCCCTCTTTGACAGGACTCACAAGTTGGTGGCTCACTCAAGTCCCCTACCTCTAGGTTGTTTGAGTCTACCAATCTTTTCATCCTGTCTTGGGATATGTGACCTAACCTAGCGTGCCACAGTCGTGCGTTCCCGTTATTATCTATTTACGTTTGTATTGAGCGTTAAGAACGAAGTTCGTTTGTTGCAAGATATAGAGCCCATTATTAAGTGTACCAAGTAGATGAGCAATTCCACACCTCATCAAATAAAAGCAATTTTTATTGATCATAAACTCATAACCACTATTGTCTAACAATAGAATGGAAATAATATTTTTAATCATACTAGGTACATAATAAACTTGCTCTAATTCGATACTAATACGATCATTAACTACTAGAGTGGCGGATCCTACTGCTTCTGCCGAGATGGCCTTGCCATTCCCAAGCTTCAGGATCATATATCCCCGCTACCCAGTTTTTTGCTTCTTTTCAGCACCTGCAAATCATTGCAAATGTGAGATCCACCGCCGGTATCTAATACCGAAGAGGCAGAATTATTGACCATATTAACCTCAATCACAAATATACTTGGTTCGAGAGGAGTTTGGGGAACTTCCTCTTCCAATGCCTTTTCTCAGGGCAATTGATACATATGTCATATGCCCTCGATTGTTGCTTGGAGACAACCTTTCCCTTTCCTTTGCCTTTCCCCTCTTTGGCTATGGGAACACTCTTAGTGTTCGTAGCTGCTTTGACGGCTTTTCCCTTCCCTTTCTTCCTTTTCCAACGTCCGGCACCCTTGCCTTTCGTCTTGGAAGTTGAGGCACCTCCAAACAATACCGAAGGCGTGGACGTTTTGGTCATTGCGTCGTATTGCACCAACATATTGATCAACTCATGAATACCCTTCTCAAGTGCGTTCATGTTATAGTAAACAATAAATTGGTCGAAGGAGGGTGGGAGAGACTGAAGGATCACATCTATGTACGTTTCATTATCGAGGCCTGCCTTTAGGTCCTCGAGCTTTTCCACCAGGGTAAGCATTTTAACCCCGTGCTCTCGTACAGAGAATTCTTCTGTCATTTTGGTTCCAAAGAACGCCTTAGTTGCGACATACCTAGTATGCTGGTCCGGGACTACATAGCAATCCTTAAGGCGAGCCATAATGGAAGGGACATCGTCTAGCCTTTCATATTGCTTCTGAATCTCATTCGTCATTGAAGTAAGTATGACGCTACAGACCTTCCGGTTATCCTTATGCTAAGTCTCGAACGTCTCACGTTCTTCTGGCGCGGTTCCTTCTGGTAAGGTCCTAGGGAGAGGCTCGTCCATGATGTAGCCTTGGTTCTCGTAATCCAGGACTATCCTGAGATTGTGCAACCAGTCATTGTAATTGGTTCCATTGAATTTGTTGGTCTCAAGTATGGTTGATAAAGGGTTCTTAGATATTTTAAATCTACATTTAAAAATAGAGTGCGGTCAGCAGAATTTAAAAGACGGAGGTTTGATAAATAATTAAATACTTGGTCTTTAGTCATTTAATGCTCCCACTATTTATATGAAAACACGATACTCTCAAACGTTGTTTTCGGGAAACCCTTTCCTAGTGGGCTTGGGATCCCTAGCGAATTTTCCCATACCCCGCTTTTACGATTTCCATGGGAAAAATCCTGTGAGAGATATACCATACCATTCTCGTTCCACGAGATTCCCAAGATTATTGCCTCGCCCTTTCACATGATCCCAAGGACTCCAAGCGAATCATGCTAATCGGGCGTTAGACCCGACCCAATCAACCGAGCCATAGACCCGCTGCTACCTCCACGACTCATGAGACATGTAACAGTGGTCTACTTTTCGTTCAGGACATAGTGCAGCTTCTTTTAAGTATGATAGTCATGCCACGACTCGTGAGACCACGCTATCGACCTAAATCAGCTTCCTCACTATGCCATGGACTGGAAGGCATGGACAAACTTTTAGAGTCCATGTCCACTTTGTCTAGGGTCTAATATTTGGACATTGGTCCAACCAATGTGAAAGTAGTAAATGACCGAGATCTCATAGATAAATATTAACACATTCATCCACAATGCATAAATAAATAAATAAATTGCATCCCATAGCAGTTATATGATAAATAAAATTCATTCATCCATCATAATAGCCACATGCAAAATTAAAGCCTAGCACGTCCCTGTTGGATGATCACGAGCCATAATCCTATGCGACCCACTGAGCCCGCAGTGGATCTATGGTCAATCTAGGGTTGGTCCTACACTATTACATTAATAGTAACCCAATCATCATTCTAATGGGCCTTGGTCTCTTTTCTCTTTCGTCTTCATGGAAGCGCCTTGGATCCTCCATTCTGGGCTCTCCATGTGGACCTTCCTTCTTCTCCACCAAATACATTAAAATAAATCCTCACTCCTATTCTACTCTCATTACATATGTAAAAAGAAACCCCAGCGAAAACCCGGGGGGAGTACATTAGGAGGGAGAAAGAATGCCTTATTATTCCAAGGCAACTAGAAAGGGAGAAGAAGAAAGCAAAAAAAGAGGCACACAGGCCCAACATAAAATTAAACCATACATTCGGTCTAGGGCTCGTGATCATCCATTTCCATTCAACGCACATAATTACATGATCCAATCATATAAATATATGCTAAAATACCATGATTACCAATCACATCAATCCATGATAAAATAAATGCATCACGTATGAAAAATATGGTGCAACCGTTGGTGATAATATTTTTCCCGTTTAGGAAGGCCCTTCCTCATCATTTGCAGGTAAGTTATCCCCGGGATTCCAAACCCAATAAATTTAACCCCCCAAAATAATGTTCTTTAGAAAAATAAGCAAAATTAAACAAACTAATTTTCAGAATTAATTAAAAAAATTAATAACTGAAAATAACGAGAAAACACAATGACGGCAATCGATTGCCACCACCGGCAGTAGTCAGCCGACACGCGCAGGACAGCAGGCCCAGCCTGCTGCCCCTGTCACGCGCGCAGGCTCTGCCTGCGCACGCCAGTCTGCTGGCCGCCAACCCTGCACCTGCCCTTCGCAGGCGCGCACGCACGCGCACCGGGCACGCCTGCCGGGCGCGCACGCGCAAACACCATCGTCTGCGTGTGCGCGCGCCTGGCGGTGCCGCCTCATGTGCGGCACTTCCAGCACGCAGTCGCGCGCGCGCGCATAGGGTGCGCCTCCCGGGCGCGTGGGCACATACTCTTCCGTCTGCGTGCGCTCCTTTTCTGGCCGCGTGTCCGGGCGCGCAGGAGCCCTAGCCTGTTGGCCTGGCGCGCTCGCGCGGGCTTCCCTGCCCGCTTGCACGCACGCCCGGCCACAGGCCAGTGACTGTCGCCCGGCCGCGCCACCCGGCTGGGCTGACTGCGCGCAGCCATGCGAGCTTGGCGCAGGCGGCCGCGCGCGGTCAGCCACCAGTGGCCGCGTGCTGCATTTCTCCGTTTCGTTTGATTCTTGCCCCCGTTCCCCAAGAAAAACAGGAAAAATCCCAACATACCAAAAGTCATACGAATTGAAAGCAAGAAAAACGACATGCTTTAATGATAAAAATATCAAGAAATAATTAAAACATGCCAAAACACGTTTTCATGCTTAAAACGCACATAAAACCCTAGGCCTATACACCAAACCCGGCTCTGATACCACTGAAAGCCTGGGATACGCGTGTGGATGGTCCTGGGGAATAGCGCGAATGCATAAGCGCGGTTTAAGCATGAAAACGTGTTTGGTGTATCTCATGAATTAAAGACATACAAGCAATCATGGAGGCCATAGGATTTGAAAAGAAAAGGGAGATGAAAACGTAAAAGAGACCGACCGATTTGTCATTTTCGTCTTCTAACCAGTACTCACGTTGTTCCCCGATTTGCTCCAAAATCTCCTATGTGAGATCCTCCAAATTGTGACACGCAATCCACCCACGTATCTTGTACGTCGTGCTAGCGAACGAATAAGTCTATATTATTTGGAGAGGACGGATCAATCACACGTTATTACTTAACGGGATTAATCCTCCTTTTTGTTCAATTGTTAACACAAAAGAACAATACTTGGAAAGAGAGAGAGAGAGTGGCGGACGAGAGGAGAGGGACGGGACACAAGAGAGAGTGTGTGTTGTGTGTGTGTTGGAGTTTCATCATCCCTCTTATGGTGAGGGGCTAGGACTATATATAGAGGAGGAGTTTAATCCTCTTCAAACTCCAACTCTAGAAGACTAATTTGACTAGGATTTTGACCTAGTCAAAGTAGTAATTTGACCTAGTCAAATTAATCCTAGCCATCCATCTCTCCATTTAATCTCAACCATTAATTTAATTTAATAAAATATTTAAAACCTATTTAAATATAACAAATGCAATAAATAAATATAATAAATATAAATATTTATTCTAAGCCCATTAAATTAATTTTCTAATAAATCTAATTCATTAGATAAATCCCTTTTATCTAATAAAAGGAATTAATTCTTTCCAAGAAAATTAAGGACCCGATTAAATCCAATTTAATCATTCCATTTCTCCAAATATTTAATTCTAAATTATATACTTTATGTGTGCGGATTGTGTGTGACTCTTTAGGTTCACCTTTCAGCTAGACTTGGTCGGATTCCTAGAATCTGTCCGTTACCATGGGTGGCCATCTAGCAACAGTCCATGGCACTAGAGACTAGGTGAAATATTCGGGGATGAACATTTAGGCTCTAACAGTACACTTGTCCTTCTGTCTACGGTCTCACCACTTAGGGTCTATGGCACGGAAAATGCAGGTACCCATTTTTGACCCAAGTGTCGGTCTGTCCTTTACTAAACGCCGTAAAGGAAGCCTTCGCTTCTGTTCAGTTACTGAGGCCACAGATTTTAGGGACAAGACACAGAGCATTTGTGAGACTCAACTGTCAATGCCTTTTGACAGGAGACAGATCCTTTCTTAGAAACTATTGTCACTCTATACACTGGAGCTGCACTAGACATGGCTTATGACTACTCAAGTGCTTCTTGGCAATCTCTGACCATATCTAAGATACAGCCTTGAGATACCGGTAAACTCAGTAGTTCCTCAAGTTAAAGGACTTGACCTGTACTGTTGGAATCGGGAACACACGTCATACCTAGCCGACCCTACTCAAGGTCCTCCATAAGACGGTTCCTGCGAGTCACCTCAGTCAGCTGCTCCCTAGCAGGCCAACCCACTAACACTGCTTAGACGACCTTTGTCACCCGTCCATGAAATACGACAGCAGATGCTTAGTGCAAGTCTCAAGGGGAATCTCGGTACCCGTTTTCGAGATTCCTTGACTTGGAGATTTCTGGACTGATTCGGTGGGACTGATTTCATGGACCCACCTCCAAACGTAGTCCCAGTCCCCGAAATATGTTTTCAGTCCGTGGACTTTGTTTGCGTAGTGAACAGATATATAAAGCAGATAAAGTGATCACAAACAAAGTAATGCCAAATGAATATCACTTTTTATTCATTAATAATTTATCAAATCCTTGAAATTGTTTAGACATAGGTTACTTTTTGCCTGCCAAGATTGGCTACATGGTCAAAACTATCCTGAAGTACCTTAAAAGGACTAAGGTCATGTTTTTAATCTACGGTGGTGGATAATTGATACTGGAAGGCTATAGCGACGCTAGCTTCCAGTCGGATGCCAATGATGCCAAGTTTTAGTCTTGTTTTGTATTCAGACTAAATGATGGCGTGGCTCCTTGGAAGAGTTACAAGTAGGCTACCACGGCGGGCTCCACCACAGAGTCTGAATACATAGTAGCTTCGGAAGCTGCTAAGGAGGAGGTTTGGATGAAGAGCTACTCCAAGAGATGGGTGTAGTACGTAGCATCGCTGAGCAAGTGGTTATCTTTTGCGATAACAATGGGGCCATAGCGCAAGCAAAGGAACCGAGATCTCATCACCGATCCAAGCATATTCTTAAACGCTACTATCTGCTCAGAGAGATGGTCAGCAGGGGTGACGTTCGGATGGTCCGAGTGAGCTACCCAGAAAATATAGCAGATCCACTTACTAAGCCCGTGTCGCAAGTTTCCCATACTCAGCATCTTGATAAGATGGGTTTGAGGTCAATGGGTGATTGGCTTTAGTTCAAGTGGGAGATTGTTAGAATAAGTGACCAGAAACCCAATAAGTTTGGCGTTTTGTAACCTATTTGACAACTTGATGTAATGTAACATTATGTAATGAATAAAATGAGTATTCGTTACCTTTGGTACCCCTTTGTTGTGCTCATTTTCCATATGCAAAAATGGTATTTTATATATATCGCAACAAAGCCCACAGACCACGATTAAAAACTCATGCAGTTGGGCGACGCATTAGATGGTGGTCATGAAACCAACTAATGAAGAGTTGGTCTAAAACGATCCAAGTCGAGGACCTCGAGACAGGGCATCGATTGTCCTATGGAGACTTGCACCAAGAGTCACATTCATTAGATGAGTGTCGCGTTTCGTCGGAGACAGGCATGGGACGCCTATGCGGTCTTGGTGGGCTGGTCGCCTGGGGTCGAGGCGACTGAACTGACTCGCGGGGATCGTCATATGGAAGCCTCGAAGGCTTGGTCAGTATAATTGGATTTTCCAAATTCTGATAGTATGGGAGTAGTCCTCAGACTTGAGGAATCATGGCAGTCACGTACGTAGGATGGCTGTGTCTTGGATCTGGCAAGAGGTGATCATTCTGTAAGATGATCATTATAAACCTTGTCCAGTGTAGTCAGAATGTGTAGCGAGGACGGTGGGTTCCAAGAAGAGGATCTATCCCCTGTCAGTATGTAACAGAGGTATCTCTTATGCACTCGGAGACACGTTCGTGCTGCTTAAACCTGTGGACACTGTTAGAATAGGTGACCATGTAAGCCAATTTTGGCAGGAATATGTAACCTATGTCTAGACAATTCTTTGGTATTTGATAAAAACATTTATGAATAAAGAAGTGAAAAATTCATATGGCAATACTTTGTTTACGTTCACTTATCTGCACTTACATTTCTGTTTACTACGCAAACAAAGCCCACGGACTGAGAAACGATTTCGGGGACTGGGACTACGCTTGGAGGTAGGTCCATGAAATCAGTCTTACCGAATCAGTCCGGAAATCTCCAAGTCAAGGAATCCCGAAAATGGGTACCGGGATTCCCTTTGAGACTTGCACTAAGCATCTGCTGTCGTATTTCATCGACGGGTGACGAAGGTCGTCTAAGCAGTGTTGGTGGGTCAGCGTGATAGGAAGCAGCTGACTGAGGTGACTCGCGGGAACCGTCTTACGGAGGGCCTTGAGTATGGTCAGCAAGGTATGACGTGTATTCCCGGTTCCAACGGTACAGGCCAAGTCCTTTGACTTGAGGAACTGCTGAGTTTACCTGTGCATCAGGTCTGTATCTTAGATATGGTGAGAGATTGCCAAAATACTCTTGAGTAGTCATAAGCCATGTCTAGTGCAGCTCGGGTGTACAAAGTGACAGTAGTTTCCAAGAAAGGATCTGTCTCCTGTCAAAAGGTATTGACAGTTGAGTCTCATATATGCTCTGTGTCTTGTCCCTGAAATCTGTGGCCACAGTGACTGAACAGAAAGGAAAAGGTTTCCCTTGCGGCGTTTGGTGAGGACAGACCGACACTTAGGTCCAAAATGGGTACCTGCATTTTCCGTGCCCTAGACCCTAAGTGATGAGACCGAAGACAGAAGGACAAGTGTACTGTTAGAGCCTAAATGTTCATCCCCGAATATTTCACCTAGTCTCTAGTGCCATGGACCGTTGCTAGATGGCCACCCATTGTAACGGACGGATTCTAGGAATCCGACCAAGTCTAGCTGAATGGTGAACCTAAAGAGTCACACACTATCCACACACACACTTAGTATTTAATTTAGAATTAAATATTGAAATAAAGAAATGATTAAATTAGATTTAATCGGGTCCTATATTTTCTTGGAGAAATTAATTCCTTCTATTTGATAAAGGGAATTAAATTAATAAATAGAATTTATTAAAAGGGTTGATTTAATGGGCTTAGAATAAATTATAATATTTATTTATTATATTATATTTATTCTTTTAGCCTTTTGGAATATTTAATAGGATATAAATATTCCATTAAATTAAAATCAACGGTTGAGATGGAAAGGGGAGATGGAAGGCTAGGATTCGTTTGACTAGGTCAAACACTAGTTTGACTAGAACTTTGACTAGGTCAAAATCCTAGTCAAATTAGGTTACTTAGAGTTTGAGTTTAAAGAGGATTAAACTCTTCCTCTATATAAACCTCTAGCTACCAACATTTAAGAGATTGATGATTCTTGAAAAACACACACAACACACACTCTCCCCTCTCCTACCTCTCGTCCGCCCCTCTCTCTTTCTCTAGCAAGAAAATATATTTTTTTCTTTAGTTCTTTTTGTTCTTGGAACATCAAGAACTTAGACGAACCAATACCGTTAATTGATAACGAGTTATTGATTCGTCCACTCCAAAAATAATACTTGTTCGTTGCTAGCACGACGTACAAGAATACGTGGGTGGATCGTGTGTCACGATTTGGAGGATCTCAAGAACGAGGTCTTGGTGCAAAACGGGGAACAACGCGAGTAGCAGTAGAAGACGAAAACGACAACGGGTAGGTCTCGTTTAAGATTTTCGTCCCTCTTTATTTTTCAACTCTATGGCCTCCATGAATTCTTTTATTGTTTTATGATCATGAGATACACCGAACGCCCGGGAACCTCAAGGGCACATCCCTTGAGCGTGTTCTTTAAATTAAAAGCATGCCTTTTTAATATGTTCATTTTTACCGCGCTTCCGCATTCGCGCAATTCCCGGGACGATCCACCGGATTTCTTTCAGTGGTATCAGAACCCGGTTCGGTGTATAGGCCTAGGGTTTATGTGTGTTATAAGCATGATACGTGATATTGGCATGTTTTATATTAAATCTTGATTGTTCTTGATTTTAAGCATGTCGATTTTATTGCTTTTAATTCGTGTGAATTTATGAATGTTGGTAATTTTCTGTTTTTCTTGGGAAACGGGGGTGGAAAATTGAACAGAAAATGAGAAACGACGCGCGCAGGCAAGGGAGGCCTGCGCGCGCCCGCCCAGCCGGCCGCGCGGGGGCTGCGCGCAACCAGGAAGGCTGCGCGCAGGCGCGCACGCAGGGCAGCGCCTCCAGGCGCGCGCGTACGCAGACAAGGGTGTCTGCGCGCGCGCACGCGCAAGGCCGCGCGCGGACGGGCCCTGGGCAGCGCCGCCAGGCGCACGTGCACGCAGACGGAGGAGTCTGCGCGCGCGCGCCCGGCAGGCGTGCCCAGTGCGCGTCTGCGCGCGCACTGCGCACGGCACGGCCGGCAGCCAGCAGGCCAGCGCGCGCAAGGCAAGGGTGCCTGCGCGCGCGGCGGCCTGCCGGCATGCCGGGCCGCGCAGCGCGCTGCCGGTCAGGCGCGCGCGCGCTCGCAGGCAGGGGGCCTGCGCGCGCAGGGGCGGCAGGCTGAGCCTGCTGCCCTGCGCGCGTGCCTGCGAGCCGCCGCCGGCGGCGGCGGCGGCAGCTGCTGCTGCTAGGGTTTCAAAACCCTAGCAGTATTTTTCTTTTATTTTTTAATTATTTTCAGTTTTAATTTTGAATTAATTCTGAAAATTCATTTTTGGTTCAATTATGCCTATTTTTCTAAAGACATTATTTTAGGAGTAAAATAAATTGGATTCGGAATCCCGGGTTATTTTACTTAAAATAATGAGGAAAGGTGTTCCTAAAACGAGAAAATATTATTACCAATATTTGTGTTTTATTTTTCACACGTTGTGCACATATTCATTAATTATTTTGGATATTTATGATTGGAAATCATATGTTGTTGGTATTATGTAATTATGTGATTGGATCATGTGATTATGTGTGTTGGATGGAAATGGATGATCGCGAGCCCTAAGACCGGATGTATGGTTTATTTTCTGTTGGGCCTGTGTGCCTCTTTACTGCTTTCTCCTTCTCTCTTTCTAGTTGCCTTGGAATAATAAGGCATTCTACCTCCCTCCTTATGTACTCCCCCGGGTTTTCGCTGGGGTTTCTATTTTTCAATATGTAATGAGAGTAGACTAGGAGTGAGGTTTCCTTTTTGTAATTGGTGGAGAAGAAGGAAGGACCACATGGAGAGCCCAGACGGGAGGCCCCTTGGTGTTGAAGTGAAGAAAGAGAAAAAGGGACCAAGGCCCATCAGCATGATGATTGGGTTACTATTAATGTAATAGTATAGGACCAACCCTAGATTGATCATAGATCCACTGCGAGCTCAGTGGATCGCATAGGATACGGGCTCGTGATCATCCAACAGGGGCGTGCTAGGCTTTAATTTTGCATGTGGTTATGATGATGGATGAATGGATTATTTATTTATCATATAACTGCTATGAATGGTTTATTTACGCATTATGGATGTATGTGTAGATATTTATTTGAGATCTCGGTCATTACTTACTCTCACATTGGTTGGACCAATGTCAAAATATTAGACCCTAGACAAAGTGGACATGAACTCTAGGAGTTTGTCCATGCCTTCCAGTCCATGGCATAGTGAGGAAGCTGCTTTAGGTCAATAGCGTGGTCTCACGAGTAGTGGCACGTTATTGTACTTAAAGGAAGCTGCATTATGTCATGAACGAAAAGCGGGCTGCTGCTACCTGTCTCACGAGTCGTGGGGGTACCAGTGGGTCCGTGGCTCGGTCGATTGGGTTGGGTCTAACGCCCAATTAACATGATTCGCTTGGAGTCCTCGGGATCATGTGAAAGGGTGAGGCAATAATCTTGGGAATCTCGTGGAACGAGAATGGTATGGAATACCTCCCACAGGATCTTTTCCATGCGAATCGTAAAAGCGGGGTATGGGAAAAATCGCTGTGGATCCCAAGCCCACTTGGAAAGGATTTTCCGAAAATCACGTTTGAGAGTACCGTGTTTTCGTACAAATAGTGGGAGGATTAAATGACTAAAGTCCATGATCGCGCGCTGTTTTCTAAAATGTAGATTTTAAAAAAATGTCTGAGAACCCACTTTCCACCATTCTTGAGACAAACAAATTCAATGGAACAAACTACAACGACTGGTTGCGCAATCTCAGGATAGTCCTAGATTACGAGAACCAAGGCTACGTCATGGACGAGCCTCTCCCTAGGACCTCACCAGAAGGATCCACGCCAGAAGAACGTGAGACGTTCGAGACTTGGCATAAGGATAACCGGAAGGTCCGTAGCATCATACTTGCTTCGATGACCAATGAGATTCAGAAGCAATATGAAAGGCTAGAAGATGTCCCTTCCATTATGGCTCGCCTTAAGGATTGCAATGGAGTCCCGGACCGGCATACTAGGTATGTCGCGACCAAGGCGTTATTTGGAACTAAAATGACAGAAGGATCCTCTGTACAAGAACACGGGGTTAAAATGCTTACCCTGGTGGAAAAGCTCGAGGACCTAAAGGCAGGTCTCGATAATGAAACGTACATAGATGTGATCCTTCAGTCACTCCCACCCTCCTTTGATCAATTTATCGTCAACTACAACATGAACGCACTTGAGAAGGGCATTCATGAGTTGATCAATATGTTGGTGCAATACGAGGCAACGACTAAGAAGTCCACGCCTTCGGTATTGTTTGGAGGTGCTTCGACTTCTAATATGAAAGGCAAGGGTGCCGGACGTTGGAAGAAGAAGAAAGGGAAGGGAAAAGTCGTCAAAGCAGCTACGAACACTAAGACTGTTCCCATTGCCAAAGAGGGGAAAGGCAAAGGAAAGGGAAAGGTTGTCTCCAAGCAACAGTCAAAGGCATATGACATATGTATCAACTGCCGTGAGAAAGGGCATTGGAAGAGAGAGTGCCCCAAACTCTTCTCGAACCAAGGTATATATGTGATTGAGGTTAATATGGTCACTAGTTCTGCTTCTTGGGTATTAGATATCGGCTGTGGAGCTCACATTTGCAATGACTTGCAGGTGTTGAAAAGAAGCAGAAAACTGGGTAGCGGGGACATGATCCTGAAGCTTGGGAATGGCAAGGCCATCTCGGCAGAAGCAGTAGGATCCGCCACTCTAGTGATTAGTGATAATATTAGCATAGATTTAGAACAAGTTTATTTTGTACCCAGTATGATTAAAAACATCATTTCCATTCCATTGTTGGACAATAGTGGTTATGAGTTTAGAATCAATAAAAAACTGCTTTTATTTGATGAGGTGTGGAATTGCTCATCTACTTGGTACATTACATAACGGACTCTATATCTTGCAACAAACGAATTTCGTCCTCAATGCACAACATAAACGAAAATTAGATAATAACGGGAATGCACGTCTGTGGCACGCTAGGCTAGGTCACATATCCCAAGATAGGATGAAAAGGTTGGTAGACTCAAAGAACCTAGAGGTTGGGGACTTGAGCGATCTACCAACTTGTGAGTCCTGTCTAAGAGGGAAAATGACCAAGAGGCCCTTTGTAGGACAAAGCAGGCTTGCCACAGGTCTGTTGGACTTGGTCCATACAGACGTATGTGGACCACTAAGGACGCAGGCCCGAGGTGGGTTCTCCTACTTCATAACCTTCACCGATGATCATTCACGGTATGGTTATGTTTACCTGATGAGGTACAAGTCTGAAGCTCTTGAGAGGTTTAAAGAATTCAGACTTGAAGTGGAGAACCAAACCAACTGCAAAATTAAAATCCTTCGGTCGGACCGAGGCGGTGAATACCTTAGTACGGAGTTCCTAGATTATCTAAAAGAACATGGTATAATATCAAAATGGACACCTCCAGGAACACCGCAGTTAAATGGTGTCTCCAAAAGGAGGAATCGAACCCTGTTGGACATGGTTCGGTCCATGATGAGTTTTACCAAAATGCCCTTATCGTTTTGGGGCTATGCACTAGAAACGGCGGCCAAATTATTGAATTTGGCGCCTACTAGCACATTGACCCAAACGCCATATGAGATATGGCACGACAAGCCTGCATCCTACAACTACTTGAAAGTGTGGGGTAGCCCCGCATACGTCAAGAGGTTAGTGGGAGATAAGTTAGAGTCTAGGTCTAGCTTATGCAGGTTCGTTGGATACCCTAAAGAAACTGCGGGTTATTACTTTTATGACCCCTTGGAACAAAAGGTGTTTGTTTCAAGAAATGCAGTATTCTTGGAGCAAGGCTTCCCGGAGGATATCCAACTAGATGAGCTGATCCTTGAGGAATCAAGTGATGGAATCCAGCCATCAGAAGAAGCCGCGGAACCCTCACTTAGAGGATTCAGGATAGACAGCCGAAGGGCTGACCAACCTCGAGAAGTCCAACATGCTAGGCATGAAGGTCAGCCTTAGGAACAGCCAGCCCCGGTTCCTGAACCACCGGCTCCAATACAGTCAGCGCCCATAGTAACCACTGACGTTCCCATTCTCCGTAGGTCCACTAGAGAGTCCAG
This sequence comes from Sesamum alatum, assembly GCA_034509735.1. Taxonomy (NCBI): domain Eukaryota; kingdom Viridiplantae; phylum Streptophyta; class Magnoliopsida; order Lamiales; family Pedaliaceae; genus Sesamum; species Sesamum alatum. Next base: position 25,628,949 of record JACGWO010000001.1, on the reverse strand, counting down.
ACCTCCAATGAGATATGGCTTTCTAGGTGCGACCGATCTTTTGGATAACGATCCTAAGACTTATGGAGAAGCGATGTCTGACATCGACTTCGGGAAATGGCTTGAGGCCATGAAAGCCGAAATGGACTCCATGAGCGAGAACCAAGTCTGGAGTCTTGTAGATCCACCGAAAGGTGTTAAGCCAGTGGGCTGTAAGTGGGTCTACAAGCGCAAACTTGGCGTTGATGGAGAAGTCACAACCTTTAAGGCTAGGCTTGTAGCTAAGGGATACACTCAACGACCCGGGGTCGATTTTGAGGATACCTACTCGCCTGTAGCCATGGCTAAGTCCATTCGGATTCTGCTCGCCATAGCAGCATGGTATGACTATGAGATATGGCAGATGGACGTGAAAACGGCCTTCCTCAACGGTTTCGTTCAAGAAGAAATCTATATGGATCAGCCGCAGGGTTTCACGGTCACTGGAGAAGAACAGAAAGTCTGTCGCCTCCAGAAGTCCATCTATGGCCTGAAACAAGCCTCCCGAAGTTGGAACATTCGATTTGATAAAGTAATACGGGGTTATGACTTCATAAAAAACGAATCCGACCCTTGTGTATACAAGAAGGTCAGTAGGAGCTCAATAGTGTTCCTAGTGCTTTATGTGGATGACATTCTGCTCATTGGTAATGACGTCAGAATGTTAGGAAACACAAAAGCATGGTTGTCAACCCAGTTTTCCATGAAGGACTTGGGTGAAGCCTCCTACATCCTAGGCATCCAGATTGTCAGGGACAGATCCAAAAGGATGTTAGGACTCACCCAAAACTCGTATATGGAGAAAGTCCTATAGAGATATCGAATGGACAACTCCAAACGAGAATTCCTTCCAATGAGGCATGGGATCAAGTTATCCAAGAAACAGTCCCCACAGACTGATGAGGAACTTGAAAGGATGAAGGTCATCCCCTATGCCTCCGCCGTAGGTAGCATACAATATGCGGTCCACTGCACTAGGCCTGACATTGCATACGCTTTGAGCGTAACAAGCAGATATCAGTCCTGCGCAGGAGAGGCACATTGGAATGCTGTTAAGGGCATCCTTAAGTACCTAAGAAGGACTAAGGAAATGTTCCTAGTCTATGGCAATGGAGAACTAATTGTGGAAGGCTTTAGCGACGCTAGCTTCCAGTCTGATGACGATGATGCCAAGTCTCAATCGGGGTACGTATTCAAACTCAATGGAGGAGTAGTAGCTTGGAAAAGTTCCAAGCAAGCAACCATTGCTGACTCCACCACGGAGGCTGAATACATAGCAGCTTCAGAAGCTGCTAAGGAAGCGGTTTGGATGAGAAACTACATCCAAGAGTTGGGTGTGGTGCCTAGCATCGCCGAGCCCGTTGTTATCTTCTGTGATAACAACGGCGCTATAGCGCAAGCAAAGGAACCGAGATCTCATCACCGTTTCCAAACATATTCTTAGACGCTACCATCTTCTTAGAGAAATGGTAGGAAGAGGTGACGTCCGGATGGACCGAGTCAACTCGACAGACAACACAGCAGACCCGCTGGCAAAGCCTATGTCGCAGAGCGCTCATACGCAACATCTTGAGAAGATGGGATTAAGCATATGGGCAATTGGCTTTAAAGGTCAAGTGGGAGATTGTTAGAATAGGTGACCATGTAAGCCAATTTTGGCAGGAATATGTAACCTATGTCTAGACAATTCTTTGGTATTTGATAAAAACATTTATGAATAAAGAAGTGAAAAATTCATATGGCAATACTTTGTTTACGTTCACTTATCTGCACTTACATTTCTGTTCACTACACAAACAAAGCCCACGGACTGAGAAACAATTTCGGGGACTGGGACTACGCTTGGAGCTAGGTCCATGAAATCAGTCTTACCGAATCAGTTCGGAAATCTCCAAGTCAAGGAATCCCGAAAATGGGTACCGGGATTCCCTTTGAGACTTGCACTAAGCATCTGCTGTCGTATTTCATCGACGGGTGACGAAGGTCGTCTAAGCAGTGTTAGTGGGTCAGCGTGCTAGGAAGCAGCTGACTGAGGTGACTCGCGGGAACCGTCTTACGGAGGGCCTTGAGTATGGTCAGCAAGGTATGACGTGTATTCCCGGTTCCAACGGTACAGGCCAAGTCCTTTGACTTGAGGAACTGCTGAGTTTACCTGTGCATCAGGTCTGTATCTTGGATATGGTGAGAGATTGCCAAAATACTCTTGAGTAGTCATAAGCCATGTCTAGTGCAGCTCGGGTGTACAAAGTGACAGTAGTTTCCAAGAAAGGATCTGTCTCCTGTCAAAAGGTGTTGACAGTTGAGTCTCATATATGCTCTGTGTCATGTCCCTGAAATCTGTGGCCACAGTGACTGAACAGAAGGGAAAAGGTTTCCCTTGCGGCGTTTGGTGAGGACAGACCGACACTTAGGTCCAAAATGGGTACTTGCATTTTTCGTGCCCTAGACACTAAGTGATGAGACCGAAGACAGAAGGACAAGTGTACTGTTAGAGCCTAAATGTTCATCCCCGAATATTTCACCTAGTCTCTAGTGCCATGGACCGTTGCTAGATGGCCACCCATGGTAACGGACGGATTCTAGGAATCCGACCAAGTCTAGTTGAATGGTGAACCTAAAGAGTCACACACTATCCACACACACACTTAGTATTTAATTTAGAATTAAATATTGGAATAAAGGAATGATTAAATTAGATTTAATCGGGTCCTATATTTTCTTGGAGAAATTAATTCCTTCTATTTGATAAAGGGAATTAAATTAATAAATAGGATTTATTAAAAGGGTTGATTTAATGGACTTAGAATAAATTATAATATTTATTTATTATATATATTTATTCTTTTAGCCTTTTGGAATATTTAATAGGATATAAATATTCCATTAAATTAAAATCAACGGTTGAGATGGAAAGGGGAGATGAAAGGCTAGGATTCGTTTGACTAGGTCAAACACTAGTTTGACTAGGACTTTGACTAGATCAAAATCCTAGTCAAATTAGGTTACTTAGAGTTTGAGTTTAAAGAGGATTAAACTCTTCCTCTATATAAACCTCTAGCTTCCAACATTTAAGACATTGATGATTCTTGAAAAACACACACAACACACACTCTCCCCTCTCCTACCTCTCGTCCGCCCCTCTCTCTTTCTCTAGCAAGAAAATATATTTTTTCTTTAGTTCTTTTTGTTCTTGGAACATCAAGAACTTAGACGAACCAATACCGTTAATTGATAACGAGTTATTGATTCGTCCACTCCAAAAATAATACTTGTTCGTTGCTAGCACGACGTACAAGAATACGTGGGTGGATCGTGTGTCACGATTTGGAGGATCTCAAGAACGAGTTCTTAGTGCAAAACGGGGAACAACGCGAGTAGCAGTTGAAGACGAAAACGACAACGGGTAGGTCTCGTTTAAGATTTTCGTCCCTCTTTATTTTTTTCAGCCACTGTGGTGGGTCGAACAGGAAATGGTTTCCTATATCGATGCAATGAGGCATGCGCAGTCTCGAGTATTAAGCATAGATGCCTAATCAAGGATGGGAACCGACGCCCAATTCCATACCCTAGACTAAGGCCAGGAGACGGTAGACGGAAGGACCATACCCATACGGAATTGGCGCCTAAATGTTCACGCCAACATTCACCTAGTCTTTAGTGGCACGGACCGTTGCTAGATGGCCACCCATGGTAACGGGCCCCTGTTAGAGACGGGCCCAAGTCTAGCTGAGGGTGAACAATCACACACAAATCACAGAGAAGGTGGAGAAATTGACTTGGAGTCAATTACGGACGATAATTAAGTATTGGATTAGTTAAGGGATTGTCCATTAGATGGACGGCCAATATTGTATTGGGCCCTCGTTTAATCGTGAATAGGATTTATCGGTTAACATAGAGAGTCAAAATATTGGATCTTTTAATTGGATCAAAAGATCAATGGGAATTATTTAAATGAACCTTGAATTAAATGAGATTTAATTTTAGGTTCGTGATTATAGTAGAACCCGGTCCGTTAAAATTTTGGCCTAAGAGGTGTGTTAATTCCACTTTTGGAAGAAGTTGGACTTCTTCCATAATTGGGCATGACCGAAAATTACCACTTTTGAAGTGGTAAAAATCGGCCATGCATCTCTTCCAGTGTGGTGTCGATCACCTCTAGAGAAGTTCATACACTTTGAACTTGGTGAACATTTCCAGAGAGGAACAAAGCTAGTAGCTGATCATCAAGGAGTTAAACTACAAAGGTGAAGGACAAGCGGATCCGCCCGGGAGCGCGAGCGGAAGCGAGAAAGCGAGAAATAGTGCGTAAATTTAAATCAAATTGAAAATACGCGAATCCCAAGGGTGTACCCTTGGGTGCTCAACCGGGAGTTCGATGTAGGATGTGTAAATATTGAAAACATATATTTAAACACATAGGGCATAGATATATAAATGACATCAATCAAAGCGTAATAAACCGTTACCTTTGATTGTTTAGCGTATGCTCCCGGCTACTAGCGTTGTTCCTTCTCCGGAATGCTCACGAAATCCAAACGTATGGATTCTCCAAAGGTAGTCCACACCACACCGGAAGAAACACACGTTCTTCTTGCTAGAAAAGAACGGGTTTAGGAAGGAATCGGTTTAAGAGAAGAACACTATGAATTAGTGTTCTCTTAAACTTACTTTGTTCTTCTTCTTGATTCAAAATCAAGTGAAGTACACAAGTGTAAGAGAGGGAGAGAGCACGAAAATTAAGAGAGAGGAGAGGATTTTTGTCTTCTCTTTTTCCTAGAAAAAGATGAATAATGAATCACTTATGCTTGGTGTTGTATATTCTAATATATATACATAATTAATGTGATTATTGGAATGTGTCTAGGTTCATCCAAGGATGTCTAGATTCATTCCAATCAATCACCATCAATTCTTCAATCAAGCCTATCAAAATTTATGGTATGATCAAATCATACCAAAAGGGAAGAGCTTGATTGGAGTTGATTTGTCTCTTTCCAAAAGAGACAAGTCAACATACCACCTAGCATGCAACATGGCTGATTTTTTTTCCTCTAAGGGAGCATGTCGGCCATGTTTAATTAGGGGAAGAAATCCAACTTCTTCCTATTCCAAATTAGGAATTATTTCTCCTCTCGGGTATAATTTAACGGACCGGGTTTTATCGTAATCCGATTATGACGAACCTAATATTAAATCTAATTTAATGTCCACTTAAATTATTCCTGTTGATCTTTTAATCCAATTAAAAGATCCAACGCCTCAACATCTCAACTTTCCATATTTAATCTAAAATCCAATTTACCGATTAAATGAAAGCCCGATACAATATCGACCCGTCCATCCAATGGACTTTCCCTTAGGCGAATTGGCGTGAACATTTAGGCGCCGATTCCGTACGGGTACGATCCTTCCGTCTACCGCCTCCCGGCCTTAGTCCAGTGTATAGAATTGGGCGTCGGTTCCCATCCTTGACTAGGCATCTATGCTTAATACTCGAGACCACGTATGCTTCATTGCGTCGACACAGGGAACCATTCCTTGTTCAACCAACCACTGTGGCCACAGCTTTAAACAGCATGAACGTGTCTCCGAGTGCATAGGAGATACCTCTGTCACATACTGACAGGGGACGGATCCTCTTCTTGGAATCCACCGTCCTTGCTACACATTCCGACTGCACTGGACAAGGTTTATAATGATCATCTTACAGAATGATCACCTCTCGCCAGATCCAAGATACAGCCGTCCTGTGGACGTGAGTGCCATGATTCCTCAAGTCTGAGGATTACTCCCGTACTATCGGAACCGAGGAAATCCAATCATACCGACCAAGCCTCCAAGGCTTCCATATGATGATCCCCGCGAGTCAGTCCAGTCGGCTCGACCCCAGTCGACCAACCCATCAAGATCGTGTAGGCGTCCCACGCCTGTCGCCGATGAAACACGGCACTCATCCAATGAACACGACTCTTGACGCAAGTCTCAATAGGACTCTCGATGCCCTATCTCGAGGTTCTCGACTTGGAACGTTTCAGACCCAACTCTTACTCAGTTGGTTTCATGACCACCATCCAATGCGTGGCCCAATTGCACGAGTTGTTATCCATGGTCTGTGGGCTTTGTTGCGATATAAGTTAAACACCATTTTAACAAATGTAAGATGAGCGCAACAAAGAAGGTACCATTGGTGACGAATACTCATCTTATTCATCACATAATAATATTACATTTACATCAAGTTGTCAGATAGGTTACAAATCGCCAAACCTATTGGCTTTCTGGTCACCTATTCTAACAATCTCCCACTTGACCTAAAGTCAATCACCCATTGGCCTCAAACCTCTTATTCAGATGGTGAGTATGGGCAACTTGCGATATGGGCTTAGCAAGTGGATCTGTTATGTTTTCTGCGGAGCTGACTCGGTCCAACCGAACGTCACTCCTGCTATCCATCTCTCTAAGAGATGGTAGCGTCTAAGAATATGCTTGGATCGTGATGAGATCTCGGTTCCTTTGCTAGCGCTATCATCCCGTTGTTATCATAAAAGATAATTACAGGCTTAGCAATGCTAGGTACTACATCCAACCCTTGGATGTAGCTCATCAACCAAACCACTCCTTAGCAGCTTCCAAAGCCGCTATGTATTCGAAACTGTATGGTGGAGTCCACCATGGTAGCCTACTTGGAACTCTTCCAAGCGACCACGCCACCATGAAGTCTGAACACATAACCAGACTGAGACTTGGCATCATCGTCATCCGACTGGAAGCTAGCGTCGCTATAGCCTTCCAGTATCAACTCTCCACCGCCGTAGATCAAGAACATGTCCTTAGTCCTTTATAGGTACTTCAGGATAGTCTTGACTGCACTCCAGTGTGCCTCCCCGGCACACGACTGATATCGACTTGTTACGCTCAAAGCGAAAGCCACATCAGGTCTAGTGCATTGAACAACATACTGTATGCTGCCTACGGCTGAAGCATAGGGGATGTCCAACATCCTTTTAAGCTCCTCATCAGTCTTAGGAGACTGCTTCTTGGATAACTTAATTCCATGCTCATAGGAAGGAATCCTCGTTTTGAGTTCTCCATCTTGAACCTTTTCAAGACTTTCTCAATGTACGAGGACTGGGCCATTCCTAACATCCTTTTAGACCTATCCCTGTAGATCTTGATGCCAAGGATGTAGGATGCCTCGCCTATATCCTTCATGGAGAATTGCGTTGACAACCAAGCTTTAGTGGTACCCAACATCTTAGCGTCATTCCCTGTGAGCAAGATGTCATCCACGTAAAGCACCGAAACACAACTGAACTCCCACTGATCTTCTTGTATACACAAGGATCGGACTCGTTCTTGGTGAAATCATATCCCCGTATGACTTCATCAAAACGCATGTTCCAGCTTCGGGAAGCTTGTTTGAGGCCATAGATGGACCTTTGGAGACGGCAGACCTTCTGCTCTTCTCCAACAGTTGTGAAACCCTCCGGCTGATCCATATAGATCTCTTCCTCTACGAAAACCGTTGAGGAAAGCCGTTTTCACGTCCATCTGCCATATTTCATAGTCATACCATGCTGCTATGGCAAGCAGTATCCGAATGGACTTGGCCATTGCTACGGGCGAGTAGGTTTCCTCAAAATCGACCCCGGGTCGTTGAGTGTAACCTTTCGCCACAAGCCTGGCTTTGAAGGTTGTAACCTCCCCGTCAGCTCCAAGCTTACGTTTGTAGACCCATTTACACCCTACGGGTTTAACCCGTTTGGGTGGATCTACTAGGGTCCAAACCTTGTTTGTACCCATCGAGTCCATCTCGGATTTCATGGCCTCAAGCCACTTGTCCGAATCGATGTCCGACATCGCTTCTCCGTATGTCTTTGGATCATTATCCAAATGAACGGTCAGGCCCAGAAATCCATACCTATCAGGTGCATGGGATGCTCTGGCCGACCTACGGAGGACTGGAACAATATCAGTGGGAACCACTGGCTCAGACGTCACTGCCGCCTCATGGGGTACCTCACTTGATTCCTCAAGGAGTACCTCATCGCGTCGACTATCCGATGGAAAACCCTTTTCCAAGAACACTGCGTTTCGCAAGACAAAAACCTTTTGCTCGGAGGGATCATAGAAATAATACCCTGCAGTTTCTTTCGGATAGCCAATGAACCTGCATAAACTAGACCTCGAGTCCAGTTTATCTCCCACTAATCTCTTGACATATGCGGGGCAACCCCACACTTTCAAGTATTTGTAGGAGGCAGGCTTGCCATGCCATATCTCATATGGCGTCTGGGATACCCTTTTAGATGGCGCCAAGTTCAAAACTTTGGCCGCCGTCTCAAGAGCGTATCCCCAGAAGGAAAGGGGTAGTTCGGTAAAGCTCATCATGGATCGGACCATGTCCAACAAGGTCCGATTCCTCCTTTCAGACACACCATTAAGCTGCGGTGTTCCAGGAGGGGTCCACTGAGAGAGAATCCCATTCTCTTTTAGATAATCAGTGAACTCACTACTCAAATACTCTCCACCTCGGTCCGACCGAAGGGCTTTGATCTTTCGACCGGTTTGGTTCTGTACTTCAAGTTTGCTTTTCTTAAACCTTCCAAAGGCTTCAGACTTGTACCTCATCAGGTAAACATAACCATACCGTGAGTGATCATCGGTAAAGGTTATGAAGTACGAGTACCCACCTCTAGCCTGAGTATTTAGTGGACCACAGACATCTTTATGGATCAAATCCAACAGACCACTGGCTAGCGTACTTTGTCCAACAAAGGGTTTCTTGGTTATCTTTCCCTTTAGACAGGATTCGCAGGTCGGTAGGTTGTCCAAATCGTGTATTTCTAGAGTCTTTGAGTCCACCAACCTTCTTATCCTATCTTTAGAGATATGACCTAACCTCGCATGCAATATCTGTGCGTTATTATGATCATCACATTTTCGTTTGTGTTTTGTAGTCATAATCCAATTAGACTGTTGAAGTATGTACAGACCGTTGACCAATGTACCAAGCAAATGAGAAATACCATCTTTGATAATGAAAAAATCATTTTTTATTGATGGTAAATTCATATCCCTCCTTATCAAGGACCGGGATGGAAACAACGTTTTTAATCATCCTAGGTACATAGAAACAGTCGTTCAGTACAATCCTAACATGACTACTAATGGCTAACTGTAGTGATCCTACGGCCTCCGCAGCAACGGCCTTGCCATCGCCTAGCCTCAGGATCATCCCATCCTTCGTTAGCCTTCTGCTTCTTTGCAGTGCCTGCAAATCATTGCAGATGTGAGCACCACACCCGGTATCCAATACCCATGAAGCAGAATTAGTAATCATATTAACTTCAACCACAAACACACCTGGGTTGGAGAGGAGTTGTGGGCACTCCCTCTTCCAATGCCCTTTCCCTTGGCAATGTATGTAGACATCATTTGCCTTGGACCGCTAAGAACCACGAGCCTTCCCTTTCCCTTTGCTCGGTCCAAGCGGAGCAACAGGGACGCCCGGAGCGTTAGCAGGGGCCACAACCATCTTCCCTTTGCCCTTCTTCCTCTTCCAGCGTCCGACCCTCTTGCTATTCGCCTTGGAGGTTGAAGCCTCTCCTATCAATACCGCCGGCGCCGACTTGTGGGTCGTTGCCTCGTATTGGACCAGCATGTTGATCAACTCATGAATAGACTTCTCAAGTCCGTTCATGTTATAGTTTACAACAAACGAGTCATAGGATGGAGGAAGCGACTGGAGGATCATGTCAATGTACGTGTCATTGTGAAGCCCAGCTTTAAGGTCCTCGAGTTTCTCCACTAGGGAGAGCATCTTGACCCCATGACTTTGTACAGACGCTCCTTCAACAAGCTTGGTGCCAAAGAATGCTTTTGTGGCGGCATATCTAATATGCCTATTCGGAACCGCATAAACCTCGTTCATGCGGAGCATTATGGTGGAGACGTTGTCCAGCCTCTCATACTGCTTCTGGATGTCGTTAGACATCGAAGCCAGTATGATACTGCGTACTTTCCAGTTGTCCTCATGCCATTTCTCGAACGTCAAACGTTCTTCAGGCGTGGACCCCTCCGGTAAGTCGCTCGGTGGCGGCTCGTCCAAGACGTAGCCTTGGTTCTCGAAACCGAGGACAATCCTCAGGTTTCTCAGCTAGTCCGAGTAGTTCGTTTCGTTGAATTTGTTAGTCTCAAGAATCATGGTTAACGGGTTCTTAGACATATCTACATTAATGAAAATGTAAAGCAGAAATTAGCAGATGATGGTAATATTATTGTTCAAGTTGAAGACTTGGTCTTTTAGTCTTTAACCCTCCCACTATGTGTACGAAACTCCGCCACTCTCAAGCGGAGTTTCGGGAAACCATTTCCTAGTAGGCTTGGGATCCACAAGCGTAATCTCCATGCCCCGCTTTTACGATTCACATGAAGAAGACCTTGTGGGAGATATCCAATATCATTCTCATCCAATGAGATTCTCAAGATATTTTACCTCACCTATTCACATGGTCCCGAGGACTCCAAGCGAACCATGTTACTCAGTGTTGGGCCCGACCCATCAACCAAATCATGTCTCAAACTGTCGCCCCCCACGACTCGTGAGACAGGGAAATAGCGAGCGCAGTCTTTTTGTTCACAATAATAGTGCAGCTTTCCCCTAGTCCAAATGTGCCACGACTCGTGACACCCACACTTGGGTAGTGGTAGCTTCCTCACCACATTGCTGTGGATGGAAGGCTCGGACAGACCAAAATACCATTTTGATCCAAGTCCGTTCTGGGCCTAATATTTAATTTGGTCCAACCAAATGAGAGTTTAAGTGTGACCGAGACCTCATCACATTATGGTGTTTTAGCATGCATAAATATCCAATATTTAAAGTGATAAATAAATACGCCGCATGCAGAAAACATAGCATACCCCTGTTTAGGATGATCACAAGCCCAACCTATGTGACCCACTGAGCCCGCAGTGAGTCTATGGTCTGTCTAGGGTGGTCCTAAATTATTACAATAATAATAAACCCATTGTCATTCCAATGGGCCTTGAAGTGCTTCTTGCTTCACGCCTTGATGCTTCTCCTTGGGGTCTCCAACTCCAATGGCTTGTTAAAATTAAAACCGCACCAATCGTATCTACTCTCATTACAACTAAAAGTAATACATCGGTAATAAAGAAAACAGGCCTTAACATCTTGAGGCTGATAATACGGGAGATGATAGTCCCAAAAACAAGAGGCACGCAGGCCCCACCCAACAGAAAATAAATGATCATACATTCATCCATACATAAGGTCTAGGGCTCTTGTGATCATCCAATGTTGATTCCATCAACACACATAACATAATTATTCCAAATAATCATGCATAAATAACCAATGGATATTCCAAATACGCAAGTGATGTCCAACATCACAAAAGCATAAATATACAATTCATATGCAAAATTCAAATTTTAAATTTAATGGACATTTTAAACAATGCATCCAATGCATGTAGTAATCCCAAATTAATTAAGCAAATTTAATTCAAGGAATAATCCAATTATCCCAAAATCAAAAAAATGCAAAATTAATATATTTTCAGAATATTGTGCAGAAAATATAGAAAATCAAATTTTCCGAAAAAAAGTCGAAAAACGGCATAAAACGGCCCAGCCGTTGTGCTGGTCGGCCGCGCGCGCGCATAAGGCAGTGCGCGCGCGCGCTCTGTGCCGCGCGCTGGCAGCGGCCGGCTGCGCACAGGCGCGCGCGGCCGCTGCCGACCGATCCCAATTTTTTTTTTTTTTTGTTTTTCAAAACTGTTTCAGCACAATAACATTAATATTATTCTGAAAATAAGCATGCAATTTTAGATCCAATCTAACAAAATTAAGCATGCCAAAAGTCCATTAAATCCAAACAATTGAATCATCATATTATTCATATATTTATGTAATCTAACATGCCAATAAAGCCATTTAAAAGCAAGTAGATCATGCCAAACACATAGATCTATGCCCCTTACATCGAACCGCACTCTGATACCAATTGAAGGACAAGCGGATCCGCCCGGGAGCGCGAGCGGAAGCGAGAAAGCGAGAAATAGTGCGTAAATTTAAATCAAATTGAAAATACGCGAATCCCAAGGGGTGTACCCTTGGTGCTCAACCGGGCGTTCGATGTAGGATGTGTAAATATTGAAAACATATATTTAAACACATAGGGCATAGATATATAAATGAAATCAATCAAAGCGTAATAAACCGTTACCTTTGATTGTTTAGCGTATGCTCCCGGCTACTAGCGTTGTTCCTTCTCCGGAATGCTCACGAAATCCAAACGTATGGATTCTCCAAAGGTGATCCACACCACACCGGAAGAAACACACGTTCTTCTTGCTAGAAAAGAACAGGTTTAGGAAGGAATCGGTTTAAGAGAAGAACACTATGAATTAGTGTTCTCTTAAACTTACTTTGTTCTTCTTCTTGATTCAAAATCAAGTGAAGAACACAAGTGTAAGAGAGGGAGAGAGCACGAAAATTGAGAGAGGAGAGGATTTTTTTCTTCTCTTTTTCCTAGAAAAAGATGAATAATGAATCACTTATGCTTGGTGTTGTATATTCTAATATATATACATAAATAATGTGATTATTGGAATGTGTTTAGGTTCATTAAAGGATGTCTAGATTCATTCCAATCAATCACCATCAATTCTTCAATCAAGCCTACCAAAATTTATGGTATGATCAAATCATACCAAAAGGGAAGAGCTTGATTGGAGTTTATTTGTCTCTTTCCAAAAGAGACAAGTCAACATACCACCTAGCATGCAACATGGCTGATTTTTCTTCCTCTAAGGGAGCATGTTCGCCATGTTTAATTAAGGGAAGAAGTCCAACTTCTTCCTATTCCAAATTAGGAATTATTTCTCCTCTCGGGTATAATTTAGCGGAACGGGTTTTATCGTAATCCAATTACGACGAACCCAATATTAAATCCAATTTAATGTCCACTTAAATTATTCATGTTGATCTTTTAATCCAATTAAAAGATCCAACGTTTCAACATCTCAACTTTCCATATTTAATCGAAAATCTAATTTACCGATTAAATGAAAGCCCGATACAATATCGGCCCGTCCATCCAATAGACTTTCCCTTAAGTAAATCCAATTACTTATTTTATCCTTCGAGATTGACTCCAAGTCGATCTCTCAACCTCCTCGGTGATTTGTGTGTGACCCTTTAGGTTCACCCTCAGCTAGACTTGGGCCCATGTCCCACAAGAGCCCGTTACCATGGGTGGCCGTCTAGCAACGGTTCATGGCACTAGAGACTAGGTGAATTGGCGTGAACATTTAGGCACCGATTCTGTACGGGTACGATCCTTCCGTCTACCGTCTTCCGGCCTTAGTCTAGGGTATGGAATTGGGCGTCGGTTCCCATCCTTGACTAGGCATCTATGCTTAGTACTCGAGACCACGCATGCTTCATTGTGTCGACACAGGGAACCATTCCTTGTTCAACCAACCACTGTGGCCACAGCTTTAAACAACATGAACGTGTCTCCGAGTGCATAGGAGATACCTCTGTCACATACTGACAGGGGACGGATCCTCTTCTCGGAACCGGGGAAATCCAATCATACCGACCAAGCCTCCAAGGCTTCCATATGATGATCCCCGCGAGTCAGTCCAATCGGCTCAACCCCAGTCGACCAACCCATCAAGATCGTGTAGGCGTCCCACGCCTGTCGCCGATGAAACACGGCACTCATCCAATGAACACGACTCTTGACGCAAGTCTTAATAGGACTCTCGATGCCCTGTCTCGAGGTCCTCGACTTGGAACGTTTCAGACCCAACTCTTAATCAGTTGGTTTCATGACCACCATCCAATGCGTGGCCCAACTGCACGAGTTGTTATCCATGGTCTGTGGGCTTTGTTGCGATATAAGTTAAACACCGTTTTAACAAATGTAAGATGAGCGCAACGAAGAAGGTACCATTGGTGACGAATACTCATCTTATTCATCACATAATAATATTATATTTACATCAAGTTGTCAGATAGGTTACAAATCGCCAAACCTATTGGCTTTCTGGTCACCTATTCTAACAAAAGGTATTATTGATTTTATGCTTTACTAGTTTATGTTTTATTTCTATGCCCTATGTACAATATCGGCTTTCAATATTGATACATCCTACGTGGAACGCCCGGTTGAGCACCCAAGGGTACACCCCTTGGGATTTATGATTATGCTTTTATTGATTTTTAAATATTCCGCATTTTTTGCGCTTCCACTCACGCTCCCGGGGGATCCGCTTGTCCTTCACTCTGAAGTACTATGATCACGGCTTTCAGACCTGTGCTCACCAGTTTGTAGAAGCCTGCTATCCTCCTTCGACTGCACTCACCTTCTTCCTGGAGGTACATGTTGGTCTAGCTGATGCGCCAGAGCCAACAAAGAAGTTCCCTGCAAGCTGCTAGAGGCCTTGCTGCAAGTTGATGAGGAGGAAAAGGCACCGGGGGTCCCTATTGAACAAGTGATGGAGGATGTTTCTCCTCTCAAGAGGGAGCCTCCGTTAGTGGTCCCTAAGGCGTACATACTGCTGCGAAATAATTATCTTTCGTGCTTTCTTAAAAACAATCTTTATTTTGTCATCTCCTGCATGATGTTGAAATGCCCGAATGTGGGATTTGGATATTTTTTTATGGTACTGAGTGTAACGTGTGGATCGGCCCGGGAGAGGCGCGGGAGTTGTATGTTTAAAACATAAAGCACAAAACAAACGGAATTTAAAGCATACATCATTTATGCATAGGGATCAAGGGGTGTGCCCTTGATTTTTCCGAGCATTTGGTGTATCTCATTTTCAAGAAAGTACACAACATGGAGGCCATAGAATTGAGAAACAAGAAACATAAAGAGAGAATGTTACCCTCGTAGTCATCTTCGTTCGGCTACACGCATTGTTCCCCGTTTGGCCACCAAGATCTCAATGTAGAGACCCTCTAAATCGTCCACATGCTTCACCGGATAGTACGAACTCTCGTGCTAGCAAGAAGTTGTTTAGGGGAGAAGAGACATCGATACAACGCTATTGATTAACGCTATCGACATCTCTAATGTTCTACGTTGAATGAATCAAGAAGAACAAATGAAATGTTATAGAGTAGAGATGGCAAAGTGTATAGATTAGTGTGTGAAGTGTGTGTGTTTGAGTATTTATAAGGAATTTTTAACATTCCTAATCCTACTCAACCTCTTCCAAAGAGACACTCCTAGTCAACTAGGGATTTGACCTAGTCAAATCCTAGTTGACTTAGGATCTGACATAGTCAATCTTAATCCTAGATGAATCCTAGCCCTCCATCTCAAAACCTCTAGATCAAATCTCGTCCATCCATTTTCGTTGGGCTTTATGGAATGGGCCTATTTAATTCTAAATTAAATAGTCCAAAGATCCAAAGGACTATATTAAATCCTATTTAATATTCCAAGCATACTAATTAATTCATCATTTTAATCCAATTAAACGAGAAGCCCATGCTTATTAAATCCATAAATCCAATTTATGAACTCAAGCCGGATTAATCCATATAAATCATGAAGGCTTAAATCTCCAAGAAGTATAATTTAATCCTATTAAATTAAACATTCTCCCAGAATTAATTCCAAATTAATTTCTTTCATATCCGGTGAAGCAGGTATGACTCTTTAGGTTCACATGCAGCTAGACTTGGACCTACCAAAGTAGTCTGTCACAATGGGAGGCCATCTAGCAATGGTCCATGGCACTAGAGACTAGGTGAATATGTGGCGTGAACATTTAGGCTCCGAGTTACATACAGGTACAGTCCTACTGTCGCCTGTCTCCCATCTTTAGTCTAGGGCATGGAATAGGACGCCGGTTCCCACCTTGACTTAGGCTTCTAGCTTCAAACTTGATATAGGTTTAACTCTATGATTGACGAAGGAAATCCTTTCCCACTCAATCAAGTGCTATGGCAATAGACTTTGAGAGTTTAAACCATCTCAGAGCTAATAATCTCGTTGTCATAATCTTTGACAGGGGACAGATCCTATCTTGTAATCCACCGTCCTCTGTACGTACTCCAACTACACTGAACAAGGCTTATGATGGCCATATCTTATGACACAATCACCGGTTGCCAGATTCAAGATACAGCCTTCGTATGTAAGCGACTATCGTGATTCCTCAAGTCCGAGGGCTAATCCCGTACTACTAGAACCGGGAATACAAGTCATACCGACCAATCCCCTCTGGCTTCCATATGACGATTCCTGTGAGTCACTTCAGTCAGCCGACACCCTTGTCAACTAACCCACTAATATTGCATAGACATCCAACGTCTATCACCGATGGTATCCCGCTTGAAATACTCTTTCAAGCTACCATGATCATCATCGAGCCTGACTGTGTATACCTTTGAGACTAACCGTTTTTCACTATGCTATGGAAGCTAGTATCGCTTTAGCCTTCCAAAATAACTCTCCGTAGATGGTGCATCGAGAACACATCTTTAGTCCTTATTCAGGTACTAACGATTGTTTTCGACTATGTCTTCAACCCCTCGGTGCTGAAGGACAAGCGGATCCGCCCGGGAGCGCGAGCGGAAACGAGAAAAGCGAGAAAGTGCGTAAATTTAAATCAAATTCAAAATACGCGAATCCCAAGGGGTGTACCCTTGGGTGCTCAACCGGGCGTTCGATGTAGGATGTGTAAATACTAAAATATATATTTAAGCACATAGGGCATAGATATATAAATGAAATCAATCAAAGCGTAATAAACCGTTACCTTTGATTGTTTAGCGTATGCTCCCGGCTACTTGGGTTGTTCCTTCTCCGGAATGCTCATGAAATCCAAACGTATGGATTCTCCAAAGGTGATCCACACCACACCGGAAGAAACACACGTTCTTCTTGCTAGAAAAGAACGGGCTTAGGAAGGAATCGGTTTAAGAGAAGAACACTATGAATTAGTGTTCTCTTAAACTTACTTTGTTCTTCTTCTTGATTCAAAATCAAGTGAAGAACACAAGTGTAAGAGAGGGAGGGAGCACGAAATTGAGAGAGATGAGAGGATTTTTGTCTTCTCTTTTTCCTAGAAAAAGATGAATAATGAATCACTTATGCTTGGTGTTGTATATTCTAATATATATACATAATTAATGTGATTATTGGAATGTGTCTAGGTTCATCCAAGGATGTCTAGATTCATTCCAATCAATCACCATCAATTCTTCAATCAAGCCTACCAAAATTTTATGGTATGATCAAATCATACCAAAACGGAAGAGCTTGATTGGAGTTGATTTGTCTCTTTCCAAAAGAGACAAGTCAACATACCACCTAGCATGCGACATGGCTGATTTTGCTTCCTCCAAGGGAGCATGTCGGCCATGTTTAATTAAGGGAAGAAGTCCAACTTCTTCCTATTCCAAATTAGGAATTATTTCTCTTCTCGGGTATAATTTAACGGACCGGGTTTTATCATAATCCAATTGCGATGAACCCAATATTAAATCCAATTTAATGTCCACTTAAATTATTCCCGTTGATCTTTTAATCCAATTAAAAGATCCAACGTCTCAACATCTCAACTTTCCATATTTAATCGAAAATCCAATTTACCGATTAAATGAAAGCCCGATACAATATCGGCCAGTCCATCCAATGGACTTTCCCTTAAGTAATCCAATTACTTATTTTATCCTTCGAGATTGACTCCAAGTCGATCTCTCAACCTCCTCGGTGATTTGTGTGTGACCCTTTAGGTTCACCCTCAGCTAGACTTGGGCCCGTGTCCCTCAAGGGCCCGTTACCATGGGTGGCCGTCTAGCAACGGTCCATGGCACTAGAGACTAGGTGAATTGGCGTGAACATTTAGGCGCCAATTCCGTACGGGTACGATCCTTCCGTCTACCGTCTCCCGGCCTTAGTCTAGGGTATGGAATTGGGCGTCGGTTCCCATGCTTGACTAGGCATCTATGCTTAATACTCGAGACCACGTATGCTTCATTGCGTCGACACAGGAAACCATTCCATGTTCGACCAACCACTGTGGCCACAGCTTCAAACAGCATGAACGTGTCTCCGAGTGCATAGGAGATACCTCTGTCACATACTAACAGGGGACGAATCCTCTTCTTGGAATCCACCGTCCTTGCTACACATTCTGACTGCACTGGACAAGGCTTATGATAATCATCTTACAGAATGATTACCTCTCGCCAGATCCAAGATACAGCCGTCCTGTGCACGCGACTGCCATGATCCCTCAAGTCTGAGGATTACTCCCGTACTATCGGAACCGGGGAAAATCAATCATACCGACCAAGCCTCCAAGGCTTCCATATGATGATCCCCGCGAGTCAGTCCAATCGGCTCGACCCCAGTCGACCAACCCATCAAGATCGTGTAGGCGTCCCACGCCTGTCGCCGATGAAACACGACACTCATCCAATGAACACGACTCTTGACGCAAGTCTCAATAGGACTCTCGATGCCCTGTCTCGAGGTCCTCGACTTGGAACGTTTCAGACCCAACTCTTAATTAGTTGGTTTCATGACCAACATCCAATGCGAGGCCCAACTGCACGAGTTGTTATCCATGCTCTATGGGCTTTGTTCCGATATAAGTTAAACACCGTTTTAACAAATGTAAGATGAGCGCAACAAAGAAGGTACCATTGGTGACGAACACTCATCTTATTCATCACATAATAATATTACATTCACATCAAGTTGTCGGATAGGTTACAAATTGCCAAACCTATTGGCTTTCTGGTCACCTATTCCAACAATCTCCCACTTGACCTAAAGCCAATCACCCATTGACCTCGAACCTCTTATTCAGATGGTGAGTATGGGCAACTTGCGACATGGGTTTAGCAAGTGGATCTGCTATGTTTTCTGCGGAGCTGACTCGGTCCAACCGAACGTCACTCCTGCTATCCATCTCTCTAAGCAGATGGTAGCGTCTAAGAATATGCTTGGATCGTGATGAGATCTCGGTTCCTTTGCTACCGCTATCGCCCCGTTGTTATTATAAAAGATAATTACAGGCTTAGCAATGCTAGGTACTACATCCAACCCTTGGATGTAGCTCATCAACCAAACCACTCCTTAGCAACTTCCAAAGCCGCTATGTATTCAAAACTCTATGGTGGAGTCCGCTGTGGTAGCCTGCTTGGAACCCTTCCAAGTAACCATGCCACCATTTAGTCTAAATACAAAACCAGACTTAGACTTGGCATCATCGTCATCCGACTGGAAGCTAGTGTCGCTATAACCTTCCAGTATCAACTCTCCACCGCCGTAGATCAAGAACATGTCCTTAGTCCTTTTCAGGTACTTTAGGATAGTCTTGACTGCACTCCAGTGTGCCTCCCCGTCACACTACTGATATCGACTTGTTACGCTCAAAGCGAAAGCCACATCATGTTTAGTGCACTGAACGGCATACTGTATGCTGCCTACGGCTGAAGCATAGGGGATGTCCAACATCCTTTTAAGCTCCTCATCAGTCTTAGGAGACTGCGTCTTGGATAACTTAATTCCCCGCCTCATAGGAAGGAATCCTCGTTTTGAGTTCTCCATCTTGAATCTCTTCAAGACTTTCTCAATGTACGAGGACTGGGCCATTCCTAACATCCTTCTAGATCTATCCCTGCAGATCTTGATGCCAAGGATGTAGGATGCCTCGCCCATATCCTTCATGGAGAATTGCATTGACAGCCAAGCTTTAGTGGTACCCAACATCTTAGCATCATTCCCAATGAGCAAGATGTCATCCACGTAAAGCACCAGAAACGCAACTGAGCTCCCACTGATCTTCTTATATACACAAGGATCGGACTCGTTCTTGATGAAATCATATCCCTGTATGACTTCATCAAAACGTATGTTCCAACTTCGGGTTTAACCCCTTTTGGTGGATCTGCTAGGGTCCAAACCTTGTTTGTACCCATCGAGTCCATCTCGGATTTCATGGCCTCAAGCCACTTGTCCGAATCGATGTCCGACATCGCTTCTCTGTACGTCTTTGGATCATTATCCAACTGACCGGTCAAGCCCAGAAATCCATACCTATCAGGTGCATGGGATACTCTGGCCGACCTACGGAGGACTAGAACAATATCAGTGGGAACCACTGGCTCAGATGTCACTGCCGCCTCATGGGGTACCTCACTTGATTCCTCAAGGAGTACCTCATCGCGTCGACTATCCGATGGAAAACCTTTTCCAAGAACACTGCGTTTCGCGAGACAAAAACCTTTTGCTCGGAGGGATCATAGAAATAATACCCCGCAGTTTCTTTCAGATAGCCGATGAACCTGCATAAACTAGACCTCGAGTCCAGTTTATCTCCCACTAATCTCTTGACATATGCGGGGCAACCCCATACTTTCAAGTATTTGTAGGAGGCAGGCTTGCCATGCCATATCTCATATGGCGTCTGGGATACCCTTTTAGATGGCGCCAAGTTCAAAACTTTGGCCGCCGTCTCAAGAGCGTATCCCCAGAAGGAAAGGGGTAGTACGGTAAAACTCATCATGGATCGGACCATGTCCAACAAGGTCCGATTCCTCCTTTCAGCACCATTAAGCTGCGGTGTTCCAGGAGGGGTCCACTGAGAGAGAATCCCATTCTCTTTTAGATAATCAGTAAACTCACCACTCAAATACTCTCCACCTCGGTCCGACCGAAGGGCTTTGATCTTTCGACCGGTTTGGTTCTCTACTTCAAATCTGTATTCTTTAAACCTTCCAAAGGCTTCAGACTTGTACCTCATCAGGTAAACATAACCATACCGTGAGTGATCATCGGTAAAGGTTATGAAGTACGAGTACCCACCTCTAGCCTGAGTATTTAGTGGACGACAGACATCTGTATGGATCAAATCCAACAGACCACTGGCTAGCGTACTATGTCCAACAAAGGGTTTCTTGGTCATCTTTCCCTTTCGACAGGATTCGCAGGTCGGTAGGTTGTCCAAATCGTCTATTTCTAGACTCTTTGAGTCCACTAACCTTCTTATCCTATCTTTAGAGATATGACCTAACCTCGCATGCCATCTGCGCGTTATTATGATCATCACGTTTTCGTTTGTGTTCTGCAGTCATAATCCAATTAGACTGTTGAAGTATGTACAGACCATTGACCAATGTACCAAGCAGATGAGAAATACCATCTTTGATAATGAAAAAATCGTTTTTATTGATGGTAAATTCATATCCCTCCTTATCAAGGATCGGGATGGAAACAATGTTTTTAATCATGCTAGGTACATAGAAACAATCGTTCAGTACAATCCTAACATGACTACTAATGGCTAACTCTAGTGATCCTACGGCCTCCGCAGCAACGGCCTTGCCATCGCCTAGCCTCAGGATCATCTCATCCTTAGTTAGCCTTCTGATTCTTTGCAGTGCCTGCAAATCATTGCAGATATGAGCACCACACCCGGTATCCAATACCCATGAAGCAGAATTAGTAATCATATTAACTTCAACCACAAACACACCTGGGTTGGAGAGGAGTTGTGGGCACTCCCTCTTCCAATGCCCTTTCCCTTGGCAATGCATGCAGACATCATTTGCCTTGGACCTCTGAGAACCACGAGCCTTCCCTTTCCCTTTGCTCGGTCCAACTGGAGCAACAGGGACGCCTGGAGCGTGAGCAGGGGCCACAACCGTCTTCCTTTTGCCCTTCTTCCTCTTCCAGCGTCCGGCCCTCTTGCCATTCGCCTTGGAGGTCGAAGCCTCTCCTATCAATACCGCCGGCGCCGACTTGTGGGTCGTTGCCTCGTATTGGACCAGCATGTTGATCAACTCATGAATAGACTTCTCAAGTCCGTTCATGTTATAGTTTACAACAAACGGGTCATAGGATGGAGGAAGCGACTGGAGGATCACGTCAATGTACGTGTCATTGTTAAGCCCAGCTTTAAGGTCCTCGAGTTTCTCCACTAGGGAGAGCATCTTGACCCCATGACTCTGTACAGACGCTCCTTCAGCGAGCTTGGTGCCAAAGAATGCTTTTGTGGCGGCATATCTAATATGCCTATCCGGAACCGCATAAACTTCGTTCTTGCGGAGCATTATGGCGGAGACGTTGTCCAGCCTCTCATACTGCTTCTGGATGTCGTTAGACATCGAAGCCAGTATGATACTGCGTACTTTTCGGTTGTCCTCATGCCATTTCTCGAACGTCAAACGTTCTTCAGGCTTGGACCCCTCCGGTAAGTTTCTCGGTGGCGGCTCGTCCAAGACGTAGCCTTGGTTCTCGAAACCGAGGACAATCCTCAGGTTTCTCAGCCAGTCCGAGTGGTTCGTTCCGTTGAATTTGTTAGTGTTAGAATAGGTGACCAGAAAGTCAATGGTATTGGCTGTTCTGAGAACCATTCGTCAATCTGTGAACAAGTAATATTATGTTAATGAATGCAGTAAGGATTCATAGGCATGAGTTTGTTGTACTTACTGCTTGCATCGTTACGATGTCACAACAAACGCCCACAGACTGAAATAACATTTCGGGAAATTGGAACTACGCTTGGAGGTAGGTTCATGAAATCAGTTTCGCCGAATTAGTCTGAAATACTCCAAGTCAAAGGAATCTCGAGACAGGGCATCGAGAATCCATTTGAGACTTGCACTAAGCATCTGCTGTCGTGTTTCATCGACGGGTGACGAGGATCGTCTAAGCAGTGTTAGTGGGTCGGCCTGCTGGGGAGCGGCCGACTGAGGTGACTCGCGGGAATCGTCATATAGAAGCTACTCGGGCTTGGTCGGTATGACTCGTATTCCCGGTTCCGATAGTACGGGATTAGTCCTCGGACTTGAGGATCACGGCAGTCCCCTACATACTAAGGCTGTATCTTGGATCTGGTGAAATTTGACCGATTATATCACATGGTCATCATAAGCCTCGTCCAGTGCAGTCGGAGTATGTAAGAACGGTGAATTCCAAGATAGGATCTGTCCCCTGTCAAAGGATATGACAGCAAGATCTCCTATGCGCTCGGAGATGGTTTAGACTCACAAAGTCTATGGCCATAGCACTTGATGTAGTGGGAAAGGATTTCCTACGTCGAGTTAAACCTATCTCGAGCATTATGCATAGTTGCCTAGTCAACGATGGGAACCGACCCCTAGACTAAAGGCCGGGAGACAGGCGACAGTAGGACCGTACCCGTACGTATCGAGCGTCGGTAGGACCGCACCTGCGTATAACTCGGAGCCTAAATGTTCACACCATAAATTCACCTAGTCTCTAGTGCCATGGACCGTTGCTAGATGGCCACCCATGGTAACGGACTACTTTAGTTATGAAATAATGAAAAGTAGGTCCAAGTCTAGCTGAAAGGTGAACCTAAAGAGTCACACCCGCTACACCAAATGAAAGGGAATTAATTTGGAATTAATTCCGGGAGAAGGTTTAATTTAATGGAATTAAATTATACTTCTTGGAGATACAAGCCTCGATGTATTATTTGGAATAATCGGGCTTGAGTTCATAAATTAGATTTATGAATTTTACAAAGCATGGGCTTTCCTTTTAATTAGATTAAAAGGGTGAATTAATTAATTAATGGGCTTGGTATTAAATAGGATTTAATATAAAGTCCATGGACTATTTAATTTGGAATTAAATAAAGTCCATTCCATTAATTAATTAATGGGCTTAGTATATTAAATAGGATTTAATATAAAGTCCATGGGACTATTTAATTTAGAATTAAATAATCCCATTCTATGGAATTAATTAATGGGCTTGGTATTAAATAGGATTTAATATAAAGTCCATGGACTATTTAATTTGGAATTAAATAAAGTCCATTCCATTAATTAATGGGCTTAGTATATTAAATAGGATTTTAATATAAAGTCCATGGGAATATTTAATTTAGAATTAAATAGGCCCATTCCATAAAGCCCATCAAAATGGATGGACAAGATTTGATCTAGAGAATGATGAGATGAAGGGCCATGATTAATTTGACTTAATCAAAGCCTAATTTGACTAGGATTTGACTAGGTCAAAATCCTAGTCAAAGTGTGTCTCTTTGGAAGAGTTTGAGAAGGAATAGGAATTCCATCTTCTATAAATACTTAAAAAAACACACACTTACACCTAGTATTCTCTACAACTCTCATCTCTCATCTCTCTCAAATTCGTCCACCCTCTTTCTTCTCTCCAAGAAATATACTTTGTTCTTCTTGATTTTATTCAAGTTAAGAACGTAAGAGACGCCGGTTGCGTTAATTGATAGCGTGTACCGATGTCTCTTCTCCCCAATGATTTTCTTGCTAGCACAAGGGTTCGTTGCTTTCCGGTGCAGCGAGTGAGATGATTTAGAGGGTCTCTTCTTTAGATCTTGGTGCAAAACGGGGAACAATGCATGTAGCCGAACGAAGACAAAACTACAACCGGGTAGGTTCTTTAATTATGGTTTTCGTTTCTAATTCTATGGCCTCCATGTTGTGTTTTATTGAACATGAGATACACCGAACGCCCGGGAGAATCAAGGGCACACCCCTTGATTCGTTTATGTATATTATGCATAGTTTAAATTCCATTTAATTATGCTTTGTAATTTTTATTACGCACTATTTCGCGCTTCCGCTATTCGCGTTAATCTCCCGGGACGATCCACCGATTTCTTTCAGTGGTATCAGAGCCCGGTTCGGTGTATAGGCCTAGAATTCTATGTGCTATGTGCGTTTAAGCATGATAAACGTGTTTTAATTTACGTTTATAGCATGTTTATCGTAGATATTTATTGGCGTTTAATTTTGCATGGGATTTTGGATCTTGGTTTTCTTGAATGTGTTTATACATGTTCTAGGGTTTTATTTATCTTGTGGTTCAGAAAAATTGCATGAAAAATCGAAAAGAAGTGAAAAACGGCGAACCGGCAGCAGCAGCACGCTGGCCGCGCGCACAGGGGCGCGGCCGGGCGCGCGTGCAGGCAGGGGCCTGCGCGCGCCCGGCCAGCGCGCCCAGCGTGCGCGGACAGCGCGCGCGCTGTGCCGGCCGCGCGCGCAGGCATGGGCGCCTGCGCGCGTGCGCGCGCGCGCAAGCGCTAGGCGCAGGCGCGCGCTGGGCGCGCGCGCTGTGCGCGCAGGCAGAGGAGCCTGCGCGCGCGCGCGCGCGCCTGGCCGGCCGGCTGTGCCGTTTTCCGTTTCTCTCCCGTTTTTGGCTCGTTTTTCAAAACTGTTTTTACTGTATTATTTTTATGATATTTTCTGCATTATTCTGAACCCGTTGACTTAGAATATTTATTTTTTGAGATTTGGAATTTTCTAAAATAAATATTGCTTGGTTGATGAGGAAAGGGTTTCCTAACAAGATTTAATTTTTGCAATGGTTGCACCAATGATCAAAATTCACATGTGAAATTTCGCAATAATTTCTGCGTTTTATGATGTTGGACATCATGGTTATTTTATGGCTTGAGTATGAGTAGATCTTGACATGTATTAATATTGCACGAATGTTGGATTTTGGAATTCTTGAATAAATGGGCATATTCTTGAATTGTTGATTTTTGTGTTTCAGAAAAATTTGATTTTTCTGTATAATTCTGGAATTTTTCTTAATTAATTAACTTGGGGCATTTTAATTTTGGTTGAGATTTTATATTTCATAGAATTAATATTGCCTTGTTAATTATGGAAAAGGTTTTTCCAACAAAAATCGTTGTGCATAGGTTGCACTATTATCCAATGTTTGGTGTGGATATTTTACATGTAGTTTCTGCATTTATTTTATGGTATGGATTATCATGGATGTTGGTATAGCATATTTTACGTGGGATATGTATTTGTGCTATTTGTGTTAATTGATTTGACAAAGGATGATCACAAAGCCCCTAGACCGCATGTATGGTTTATTTACATTTATTTGTTGGGTTGTGGCCTGTGTGCCTCTTTATTTTCCTCTCTGTCTCTCTTCTAGTGCCTTGGAATAATAAGGCTTTCTCTCTCCCTCCCAATGTACTCCCCCCAAATGTTTAATTGGGGTTTCTTATTTTATGATGTAATGAGAGTAGAATTAGTGGTGAGGTTTTATTCTTTTTGTAAATAAAAGCTGCAAGAGAAGATAAGCCCAAGGTGTTGGAGGCCCATGGAGGTTGCCATCAGATGGCCCACGGAGGATCCATGGAGAAGAAGCCCGGTGTAGGCCCACGATGGAGAGCCCAAGAAGATAAAGAGGACTTACAAGGCCCATTGCATGTAATGGGTTATTAAAACTTGTAATAGTGTAGGGCCTACCCTTAGATTGACCATAGATCCACTGCGGGCTCAGTGGGTCGCATAGGTTTGGGCTTGTGATCATCCTACAGGGGCGTGCTAGACTTTATTTTGCATGCGATGCGTATTTTATGCTTATGATTATTCTATATGCTTTATGTATGGTTACATTCACGCTTAGAATATTTCTGCCATAATGCACGCAATGCAATACTTAATATGTGATGAGGTCTCGTTCTATCAAAACTCTCACTTGGTTAAACCAAGTTAAATATAGACCCTTAATAAATGGACTAGGACTCTGGGAGTCTGTCCAAGCCTTCCATCCATGGCAAAAGTGAGGAAGATCTTTTAGGTCGATAGCGTGGTCTCACGAGTCGTGGCACGACTATCGTGCTTAAAAGAAGTTGCACTTTGTCATGAACGATGAGTAGACTACTGTTACCTGTCTCACGAGTCGTGGAGGTAGCAGTGAGTTTATGAATCGGTTGATTGGGTCGGGTCTAACGCCCGAATAACGTAATTCGCTTGGAGTCCTCGGGATCACGTGAAAGGGTGAGGCAATTATCTTGGGAATCTCGTGGAACGAGAATGGTATGGAATACCTCCCACGGGTTCTTTTCCCATGCGAATCGTAAAAGCGGGGTATGGGGGAGATCGCTGTGGATCCCGAGCCCACTAGGAAAGGATTTCCCGAAAACAACGTTTGAGAGTGCCGTGTTTTCGTAGAAATAGTGGGAGAGGTTAAGGACTAAAGACCGAGACTTAACCAAAATATTACTTCATTCTGCTTATTATTTTCTGTTTCATATATGTTGTGAATGTCTAAGAATCCACCAAACACATCACTAAGAGGCTCATTAAAAAGGAACCAATTAGACGAATTGACTGCGAAATCTTAAGATGGTCTTAGATTTCCAGAACCTTAACTCACATACCGGAATGAGGACGTTCCTCAGCCCTTGCCGGAGGGGTCGACAACTAAGGCAACGCTTGGCGTTCAAAAGTTGAAGGATGACCACCGACAAGTAGGATATAATGATGTTGGCTCAAACTATGCTTCGTTTGCATCATGTCTATATGGTCTTGGACCAGCATGTGGGGTAAAATGCAACGAAGGCATGTTTGGAGCTAAGATGACGGAAGGGATGTCGGTACAAAGAACATGGAGTGATGATGCAATCCCTAGTGGAGAAGCTCAAAAGATCTCCACGTCAGTCTTAGAGACGTACATTGACATGATCCTTCAGTCTCTTCCTTCCTCCTACGAACCATTAATTATCAACATGAATGAGCTTAGAAAAGATCTTCATAGGTTGGTAATTATGTCGGTCTAGTACGAGGCAACGATTGCAAAATCTGCGCCGTTGGTACTAGTAGGAGAGGCTTCAACCTCCATAGCGAAAGGCAAGGGTGCCAGACGCTAAAAGAGGAAGAAGGGTAAGGTAACATCAACTATTGCAGCACTTCAAGTGTTGTTCCTTTACAACACAAGGTGGAGGTAAAGGAAAGAGCAAAAGGTTCAAGCAGTCAATAGATTCTAAGAACGTAAGCATTTACTGTCGTAAAAAGGGCCATTGGAAAGGGGAGTATTCTAAACCCCTCTCCAATGTAGGTAAAATTTGATATTGAGTATTGACATGATCACTTTTACTCTATTTGGTATTTGATACCATTCCTATCACTAATCTGCGGGTGGTTTGCAGAAAGTGAATAAGGACTTAAAAAGCCAAGAACAGTTCTAGGATTCAACAATGGCAAGGTCCATTGATGAAAAGGACTAGAGACTTGTTAGGCCCATAATCGTGATCATGTTAGGGTAATATAGGAATTACGTAACCTAGCTTGATCAAAAGTATGTCTCTTTGTTGGACAAAGGTTTTATTACATACATATTTGATCAAACAAAATTATTGAATATTGATTCATGTTTGCTAGTGTTTGTACGTAAATTCCTAAAATACCATCCTATAAAAGGTTTATGGATACTCAAAATTCAAATTATTTAAATGGATTAATCAAGACCAACTTACAGATTTGGCATCTACAACAGCTAGGACGTTTCTTCTTATTAAAAGATAAGTAAATTAGAAAGTTCGATGAATCTAGAAATAGATGATTCGAATCGACTAAATTTACAAGTCTTTTATGAAGAAGAAAGTCCGAAAGCTCTTTGTTGGACAAAGTATGCTTGCCAAATAGTCTATTGGAAGGGAGCCAATAAGACAACTGTAGGTTACTAATACACAAGACCATAAGAGGGTTCAAAAGTCTAAAGATCCCATAGGAGGTTTGGGAATTAGACTTAAGGAGGTGAACCATAAATGGTTGCAAAATTAAACCTGTTTCGATAGGATCGAAAAGGCCGTGTATTTAGTGGGAGCCCTTGAGCATCCAAGTTGAGAATGGAATTCTCAATGAAACATTTCCTATAAAGGCCAAATATGACGGTCTATGATAAAGGGAATGATCGAATCTCGTTGGACGAAGATCCATCGAAGTTTCGCCCAATTACCTTAGCCCGTGTAGACGTAGACTCAAAATTGCCAATGTAAGGAACATGGCACTTTGCTAGGAGTCAAGCACAAGGAGCCATGGTTTGGCAAGCCTATGTCCCGACAAAGTTCTTGAGCATGTAGAAGGATCCTACATACGTCAAGGGACTAGTGGGAGGCAAATTAGACTCGGTGTCTGGTTTGTGTAGGTTGACGACAGAATAATGCTAAAACGTTGCTTATAATTGCATTTCTATCTTAAATTGATCATATTCCAAGTCCCCTTAAGAACGAACCCGAATGTCGTAAAAGGTACGAGTGATCGGGATATGTTCGGTCAAATTTGGATAGTAATCCAAATGACCTGCGGAATGTGATGTTGGACATCGTAGTAGGATTTATGGAGAGGAGCCATAGAATCCACTAGGAAATTCAAACAAGGTTTGAAACACCGCATAACTGGAATATTCGTTTTGACGAGCTCATACGGAGCATGACTCGATCTTAAACGACGTAGGTGATCAGTGGGAGTAGAAATGGCGTTCCAAGTGTTTAAGTGTGTAATGTCTTGATTCATGGATGAATTCAAGGCATTAGGAATCACTAAAACACAAACCGTAACTCACGAAAATTCTCCATGACATTTTAGGGATCCCACATACATTTCATGAATTGAGCTTTTCAAAGACTCAGTCATGGTGGACTGATGAGAAAAACTCATATATGTAGAGAGACAAGTTGTTCAAGACTCAGTCATAGTAAGACTGATGAGAAAACTTGGATACTATGCATAAAGCATCAAGCCATTCAAGACTTAGTCACGGTGGACTAATGAGAAGGCTTGGATGTTGAGTATCCCCTACGTCTCAACCCTAGGCAAACATATGATATGTTTACTCGGTGCATAGGAACCGATGTTGAGAGTGCTTCTAGCATGGCTCAACATAAATCGGTAATGCACTGAGGGGTTGAAGACAGCAATCAAGAACGATCCTTAGTACCTGAATAAGGACTAAAGATGTGTTCATGATGCACTGTCTGTTGAGAGTTGTTTTGGAAGGCTAGAGCGATACTAGCTTCCAGAGCATAAGTGAAAACCAGTTAGTCTCAAAGGTATGCACAGTCAGGCCCAATGACGAGTGCATCGGATAGTGGTCACTGATGAAGACCGCGTCCATAGGATGGACGTGGCGCCTAGCACGACCAAGCCATGTTTGCCTAAATGGCAGGCAACTTGGCTATGGGAGTATTGGCACGAGATCTCATCACAAGATCCACGAAAATATTCTTAGACAACCACCATCTCTAAGAGGCAATGGTGGATAGAGGTAACACGGTTAGACCGTATTGCTTCGCAAGGAAATATAAGCGGACCCACAATACCTTAGTCGGTATCGTAGATTACTCATACTCAGAGGATTCTGAACAAAGTGGGTAATTGACTTATTGGTCAAGTGGGAGATTGTTAGAATAGGTGACCAGAAAGTCAATGGTATTGGCTGTTCTGAGAACCATTCGTCAATCTGTGAACAAGTAATATTATGTTAATGAATGCAGTAAGGATTCATAGGCATGAGTTTGTTGTACTTACTGCTTGCATCGTTACGATGTCACAACAAACGCCCACAGACTGAAATAACATTTCGGGAAATTGGAACTACGCTTGGAGGTAGGTTCATGAAATCAGTTTCGCCGAATTAGTCTGAAATACTCCAAGTCAAAGGAATCTCGAGACAGGGCATCGAGAATCCATTTGAGACTTGCACTAAGCATCTGCTGTCGTGTTTCATCGACGGGTGACGAGGATCGTCTAAGCAGTGTTAGTGGGTCGGCCTGCTGGGGAGCGGCCGACTGAGGTGACTCGCGGGAATCGTCATATAGAAGCTACTCGGGCTTGGTCGGTATGACTCGTATTCCCGGTTCCGATAGTACGGGATTAGTCCTCGGACTTGAGGATCACGGCAGTCCCCTACATACTAAGGCTGTATCTTGGATCTGGTGAAATTTGACCGATTATATCACATGGTCATCATAAGCCTCGTCCAGTGCAGTCGGAGTATGTAAGAACGGTGAATTCCAAGATAGGATCTGTCCCCTGTCAAAGGATATGACAGCAAGATCTCCTATGCGCTCGGAGATGGTTTAGACTCACAAAGTCTATGGCCATAGCACTTGATGTAGTGGGAAAGGATTTCCTACGTCGAGTTAAACCTATCTCGAGCATTATGCATAGTTGCCTAGTCAACGATGGGAACCGACCCCTAGACTAAAGGCCGGGAGACAGGCGACAGTAGGACCGTACCCGTACGTATCGAGCGTCGGTAGGACCGCACCTGCGTATAACTCGGAGCCTAAATGTTCACACCATAAATTCACCTAGTCTCTAGTGCCATGGACCGTTGCTAGATGGCCACCCATGGTAACGGACTACTTTAGTTATGAAATAATGAAAAGTAGGTCCAAGTCTAGCTGAAAGGTGAACCTAAAGAGTCACACCCGCTACACCAAATGAAAGGGAATTAATTTGGAATTAATTCCGGGAGAAGGTTTAATTTA
The DNA here is from genome assembly GCA_034509735.1 of Sesamum alatum. Lineage (NCBI taxonomy): Eukaryota > Viridiplantae > Streptophyta > Magnoliopsida > Lamiales > Pedaliaceae > Sesamum > Sesamum alatum. The sequence continues at coordinate 25,597,600 of JACGWO010000001.1, read as the reverse complement.
ATGGAATTAAATTATATTTCTTGGAGATACAAGCCTCGATGTATTATTTGGAATAATCGGGCTTGAGTTCATAAATTAGATTTATGAATTTTACAAAGCATGGGCTTTCCTTTTAATTAGATTAAAAGGGTGAATTAATTAATTAATGGGCTTGGTATTAAATAGGATTTAATATAAAGTCCATGGACTATTTAATTTGGAATTAAATAAAGTCCATTCCATTAATTAATTAATGGGCTTAGTATATTAAATAGGATTTAATATAAAGTCCATGGGACTATTTAATTTAGAATTAAATAATCCCATTCTATGGAATTAATTAATGGGCTTGGTATTAAATAGGATTTAATATAAAGTCCATGGACTATTTAATTTGGAATTAAATAAAGTCCATTCCATTAATTAATGGGCTTAGTATATTAAATAGGATTTTAATATAAAGTCCATGGGAATATTTAATTTAGAATTAAATAGGCCCATTCCATAAAGCCCATCAAAATGGATGGACAAGATTTGATCTAGAGAATGATGAGATGAAGGGCCATGATTAATTTGACTTAATCAAAGCCTAATTTGACTAGGATTTGACTAGGTCAAAATCCTAGTCAAAGTGTGTCTCTTTGGAAGAGTTTGAGAAGGAATAGGAATTCCATCTTCTATAAATACTTAAAAAAACACACACTTACACCTAGTATTCTCTACAACTCTCATCTCTCATCTCTCTCAAATTCGTCCACCCTCTTTCTTCTCTCCAAGAAATATACTTTGTTCTTCTTGATTTTATTCAAGTTAAGAACGTAAGAGACGCCGGTTGCGTTAATTGATAGCGTGTACCGATGTCTCTTCTCCCCAATGATTTTCTTGCTAGCACAAGGGTTCGTTGCTTTCCGGTGCAGCGAGTGAGATGATTTAGAGGGTCTCTTCTTGAGATCTTGGTGCAAAACGGGGAACAATGCATGTAGCCGAACGAAGACAAAACTACAACCGGGTAGGTTCTTTAATTATGGTTTTCGTTTCTAATTCTATGGCCTCCATGTTGTGTATTATTGAACATGAGATACACCGAACGCCCGGGAGAATCAAGGGCACACCCCTTGATTCGTTTATGTATATTATGCATAGTTTAAATTCCATTTAATTATGCTTTGTAATTTTTATTACGCACTATTTCGCGCTTCCGCTATTCGCGTTAATCTCCCGGGACGATCCACCGATTTCTTTCAGTTAGTCTCAAGAATCATGGTTAACGGGTTCTTAGACATATCTACATTATTAAAAAATGTAAAGCCGAAATTAGCAGATGATGGTAATATTATTGTTCAAGTTGAAGACTTGGTCTTTTAGTCTTTAACCCTCCCACTATTTATACGAAAGTCCGCCACTCTCAAGCGGAGTTTCGGGAAACCATTTCCTAGTAGGCTTGGGATCCACAAACGTAATCTCCATGCCCCGCTTTTACGATTCACATGAAGAAGACCTTGTGGGAGATATCCAATATCATTCTCATCCAATGAGATTCCCAAGATATTTTGCCTCACCTATTCACATGGTCCCGAGGACTCCAAGCGAACCATGTTACTCAGTGTTGGGCCCGACCCATCAACCAAATCATGCCTCAAACTGTCGCCCCCACGACTCGTGAGACAGGGAAACAGCGAGCGCAGTCTTTTTGTTTACAACAATAGTGCAGCTTTCCCCTAGTCCAAGTATGCCACGACTCGTGAGACCACACTTGGGTAGTGGTAGCTTCCTCACCACATTGCTGTGGATGGAAGGCTCGAACAGACCAAAATACCATTTTGAACCAAGTCCGTTCTGGGCCTAATATTTAATTTGGTCCAACCAAATGAGAGTTTGTGTATGACCGAGACCTCATCACATTATTGTGTTTTAGCATGCATAAATATCCAATATTTAAAGCGATAAATAAATACGCCGCATGCAGAAAACATAGCATACCCCTATTAGGATGATCACAAGCCCAACCTATGCGACCCACTGAGCCCGCAGTGAGTCTATGGTCTGTCTAGGGTGGTCCTAAATTATTACAATAGTAATATACCCATTGTCATTCCAATGGGCCTTGTAGTGCTCTTGTTTCACGCCTTGATGCTCCTCCTTGGGGTCTCCGACTCCAATTGCTTGTTAAAATTGAAACCTCACCAATCCTATCTACTCTCATTACAACTGAAAGTAATACATCGGTAATAAAGAAAACAAGCCTTAACATCATGAGGCTGAAAATACGGGAGATGATAGTCCCAAAAACAAGAGGCACGCAGGCCCCACCCAACAGAAAATAAATAAACATTCATTCATCCATACATAAGGTCTAGGGCTTTGTGATCATCCCATGTTGATTCCATCAACTCACATATAGCATAATTATTCCAAATAATCATGCAATAAATAACCAATGGATATTCCAGATACCCAAGTGATGTCCAACATCACAAAAGCATAAATATATAAATAATATGCAAAATCCAAATTTCAAATTTAATGGACATTTTACACAATGCATCCAATGCATGTATTAATCCCAAATTAATTAAGAAAATTTAATTCAAGGAATAATCCAATTATCCCAAAATCAAAAATGCAAAATTAAAATATTTTCAAAATATCGTGCAGAAAATACAGAAAATCGAATTTTTCGGAAAAAGTCAAAAAACGGCACAAAACGGCCCAGCCGTTGTGCTGGCCGGCCGCCCGCGCGCACAGGGCAGCGCGCGCGCGCGCCCCTAATCGCGCGCCTGTGCGCAGCGTCCGCGCGCATGGCGCGCGCGCAGGCGCCCGCCTGCGCGCGGCCAATGCCGGCCCGACCAAATTTTTTTTTTTTTTGTTTTTAAAAACTGTTTCAGCACAATAAAATTAATATTATTCTGAAAATAAGCATGCAATTTTAGATCCAGTCTAACAAAATTAAGCATGCCAAAAGTCCATTAAATCCAAACAATTGAATCATCATATTATTCATATATTTACATAATCTAACATGCCAATAAAGCCATTTAAAAGCGAGTAGATCATGCCAAACACATAGATCTATGCCCCTTACATCGAACCGGGCTCTGATACCACTTGAAGGACAAGCGGATCCGCCCGGGAGAGCGAGCGGAAGCGAGAAAAGCGAGAAAGTGCGTAAATTTAAATCAAATTCAAAATACGCGAATCCCAAGGGTGTACCCTTGGGTGCTCAACCGGGCGTTCGATGTAGGATGTGTAAATATTAAAACATATATTTAAGCACATAGGGCATAGATATATAAATGAAATCAATCAAAGCGTAATAAACCGTTACCTTTGATTGTTTAGCGTATGCTCCCGGCTACTTGCGTTGTTCCGTCTCCAGAATGCTCACGAAATCCAAACGTATGGATTCTCCAAAGGTGATCCACACCACACCGGAAGAAACACACGTTCTTCTTGCTAGAAAAGAACGGGTTTAGGAAGGAATCGGTTTAAGAGAAGAACACTATGAATTAGTGTTCTCTTAAACTTACTTTGTTCTTCTTCTTGATTCAAAATCAAGTGAAGAACACAAGTGTAAGAGAGGGAGGGAGCACGAAATTGAGAGAGAGGAGAGGATTTTTGTCTTCTCTTTTTCCTAGAAAAAGTTGAATAATGAATCACTTATGCTTGGTGTTGTATATTCTAATATATATACATAATTAATGTGATTATTGGAATGTGTGTAGGGTCATCCAAGGATGTCTAGATTAATTCCAATCAATCACCATCAATTCTTCAATCAAGCCTACCAAAATTTATGGTATGATCAAATCATACCAAAAGGGAAGAGCTTGATTGGAGTTTATTTGTCTCTTTCCAAAAGAGACAAGTCAACATACCACCTAGCATGCGACATGGCTGATTTTGCTTCCTCCAAGGGAGCATGTCGGCCATGTTTAATTAAGGGAAGAAGTCCAACTTCTTCCTATTCCAAATTAGGAGTTATTTCTCCTCTCGGATATAATTTAACGGACCGGGTTTTATCGTAATCCAATAGCGACGAACCCAATATTAAATTCAATTTAATGTCTACTTAAATTATTCTTGTTGATCTTTTAATCCAATTAAAAGATCCAACGTCTCAACATCTCAACTTTCCATATTTAATCGAAAATCCAATTTACCGATTAAATGAAAGCCCGATACAATATCGGCCCGTCCATCCAATGGACTTTCCCTTAAGTAATCCAATTACTTATTTTATCCTTCGAGATTGACTCCAAGTCGATCTCTCAACCTCCTCGGTGATTTGTGTGTGACCCTTTAGGTTCACCCTCAGCTAAACTTGGGCCCATGTCCCACAAGGGCCCGTTACCATGGGTGGCCGTCTAGCAACGGTCCATGGCACTAGAGACTAGGTGAATTGGCGTGAACATTTAGGCGCCAATTCCGTACGGGTACGATCCTTCCGTCTACCGTCTCCCGGCCTTAGTCTAGGGTATGGAATTGGGCGTCGGTTCCCATCCTTGACTAGGCATCTATGCTTAATACTCGAAACCACGTATGCTTCATTGCGTCGACACAGGAAACCATTCCCTGTTCGACCAACCACTGTGGCCACAGCTTCAAACAGCATGAACGTGTCTCCGAGTGCATAGGAGATACCTCTGTCACATACTGACAGGGGACGAATCCTCTTCTTGGAATCCACCGTCCTCGCTACACATTCTGACTGCACTGGACAAGGCTTATGATAATCACCTTACAGAATGATTACCTCTCGCCAGATCCATGATACAGCCGTCCTGTGCACGCGACTGCCATGATCCTTCAAGTCTGAGGATTACTCCCGTACTATCGGAACCGGGGAAAACCAATCATACCGACCAAGCCTCCAAGGCTTCCATATGATGATCCCCGCGAGTCAGTCCAGTCGGCTCGACCCCAGTCGAACAACCCATCAAGATCGTGTAGGCGTCCCACGCCTGTCACTGATGAAACACGGCACTCATCCAATGAACACGACTCTTGACGCAAGTCTCAATAGGACTCTCGATGCCCTGTCTCGAGGTCCTCGACTTGGAACGTTTCAGACCCAACTCTTAATCAGTTGGTTTCATGACCACCATCCAATGCGTGGCCCAACTGCACGAGTTGTTATCCATGGTCTGTGGGCTTTGTTGCGATATAAGTTAAACACCGTTTTAACAAATGTAAGATGAGCGCAACAAAGAAGGTACCATTGGTGACGAACACTCATCTTATTCATCACATAATAATATTACATTCACATCAAGTTGTTGGATAGGTTACAAATTGCCAAACCTAGTGGCTTTCTGGTCACCTATTCCAACAGGTGCATTATCGATTTCTATTGAGTTATGCAAGAAGCATACTCAACATCGGATCCTATGCACCGACTAAACATTTCGCATGTTCATCTAGGGTTAAGATGTAGGGGATACTTAACATCCAAGCCTTCTCATTAGTCTACCGTGTCTAAATCTTGAATGGCTTAATGCTTTGTTCATAGTATCTAAGCTTTCTCATCAACCACGACCGAGTCTCGAATAACTTATCCCTCTACATATCTGAGCTTTCTCATCAGTCTATCATGATCGAATCTTCAAAAAGCTCAATTCACAATATGTATGTGGGACTCCTCAAAAAGGTCATGGAGAATTTTCGTGAGTTACGGTTATATTTTAGTGATTCCTAACGTCTTGAACTCATTCATGATGTACAAGACATTACACACTTAAACACTTGAAACACATTTATGAAGGATAAGCGGATCCGCCGGGGAGCACGAGCAGAAGCGAGAAAGCGTAAATTAATACGATAGCATGAATTAAATTGCATATAAAAGCGAAATCCCAAGGGGTGTACCCTTGGGTGCTCAACCGGGCGTTCGATGTAGGATGTATTAATATTTAAACATATATTATACATAGGGCGTAGATGAATGGAAAACAATAGAAGCATAATTAGGATGTTACCTTCGTAGTTTTTCACACGCGTATGGCTACAAGCTTTGTTCCTTCTTCCGAATGATCACCAAGTTCAAAAGTATGAACTCTCCAAAGGTGATCCATACCACACCGGAAGGAAAACTCACATTCTCCTTGCTAGAAAAAAATGGGTTTGTGAAGGAATCGGTTCTAAGAAGATGAACACTATGAATTAGTGTTCTTCTTAAAACTTCTTCGTTCTTCCCTTTTGATCGAAGATCAAACGGAGAAGAAAGGTGAAAGAGGGAGAGAGTGGCCGAGAGAGTGAGGGAGAGAGGAGGCCGAAAATTGCTTCTTCTTTTTCTAGAAAAGATGAATTATGATTCCCATACACAAGGTGTTGTATATACTCATATATATACATAATTAATGTGATTATTGGAATGTGTCTAGGTTTATCCAAGGATGTCTAGATACATCCCAATCGATCACCATTAATTCTTCAATCAAGCCTACCAACTTTTAAGGTATGATCAAATGATACCAAAAGGGAAGGGCTTGATTTGAGTTGATTTGTTTCTTACCAAAAGAGGCAAGTCAACCACCACCTAGCATGCAACATGCCTGAATTTTGCTTCCTCCAAGGGAACATTTTCGGCCATGCTCAATATGGTAAGAAGTCCAACTTCTTCCTGTTCCAAAATAGGAATTAATTCTCCTCTCGGGTCAAAATTTAATGGACCGGGTTTTACCGTAATCCAATTACGATGAACCCAAAATTAAATCCAATTTAATGTCCATGTAAATAATTCCCGTTGATCTTTCAATCCAATCAAAATATCCAACATCTCGACTTTCCATAATTAATCGATAAATCCAATTTACCGATTAAAAGAGGGCCCGATACAATATCGGCATGTCCATCCAATGGACTATCCCTTAAGTAATCCAATTACTTATTTATCTTTCGAGATTGACTCCAAGTCAATCTCTCAACCTTCTCGGTGATTTGTGTGTGACCCTTTAGGTTTACCCTCAGCTAGACTTGGGCCCGTGTCCCACAAGGGCCCATTACCATGGGTGGCCGTCTAGCAACGGTCCATGGCACTAGAGACTAGGTGAATGTTGGCATGAACATTTAGGCGCCGATTCCGTTCGGGTACGGTCCTTCCGTCTACCGTCTCCCGGCCTTAGTCTAGGGTATGAAATTGGGTGTTAGTTCCCATTCTTGACTAGGCATTTATGCTTAATACTCGAGACTGCGTATGCTTCATTGCGTCGACAGAGGAAATCATTCCCTGTTCGACCAACCACTGTGGCCGCAGCTTTAAACAACATGAACGTGTCTCTGAGTGCATAGGAGATACCACTGTCACATACTGACAGGGGACGGATCCTCTTCTTGGAACGCACCGTCCTTGCTACACATTCCGACTGCATTAGACAAGGCTTATAATTATCATCTTACAGAATGATCACCTCTCACCAGATCCAAGATATAGCCGTCCCCCGCAGGTGACTACCATGGTTCCTCAAGTCTGACGACTACTCCTATACTATCGGAACAGGGGAAATCCAATCATATGGATCAAGCCTCCACGGCTTCCATATGATGATACTCACGAGTCAGTCCAGTCGGCTCGACCCCAGTCGACCAACCCATCAAGATCGTGTAGGTGTTCCACGCCTATCGTCGATGAAACACGACACTCATCCAAAGAACATAACCTTGATGCAAGTCTCAATAGGACTCTCGATGCCTTGTCTCGAGGTCCTCGACTTGGAACGTTTCAGACCCAACTATTAATCAGTTGGTTTCATGACCACCATTCGATGCGTGGCCCAACTGCATGCATTTTTAACCGTGGTCTGTGGGCTTTATTGCGATATAAGTAAAACACCGTTTTAATATGTGTAAAATGAGTGCAACAAAGTAGGTACCATTGGTGATGAACACTCATTTTGTTCATCATATAATATTACATTAGATCAAAGTTGTCAAATAGGTTACAAAACGCCAAACCTATTGGCTTTCTAGTCACCTATTCTAACAATTTCTACTCCCACTGATCACCTACGTCGTTCAAGTCCGAGTCATACACCATATGAGCTCATCAAAATGATTATTCCAGTTATGCAGTGTTTGAAACCTTGTTTGAATTTCCTAGCGGATTCTATGGCTCCTCTCAAAAATTCGACTATGATGTCCAACATCGTGTTCCAGGGGTGGTTTGGATCACTATCAAAATTTGACCGAACTTATCCCGATCCCTCGTACCTCTACGGCATTCGGGTTTGTTCTTAAGGGGACTGGAATATGATCAGTTTAAGTAAGAAATGCGATTTTAAGCAACGTTAGCATTATTCTGCCGTAAATTTGAACAAATCAGACGCTGAGTTTAATTTGTCTCCCACTAGTGTCTTGTTGTACATATGATTCTCCTACATGCTCAATGACTTTGATGGGAAACAGGCTTGCCAAACCATGGCACCATAGTGTGTGACTCCTAGAAAAATGCCACATTCCTTACATTGGCAATTTTCGACTCCACGTCTACACGGGCTAAGGTAATTTGGTGAAACTTCGATTGACTGAAAGATTGTGGATCGTCCCGGGAAATAGCGCGAATGCGGAAGCGCGGTATAAATTAAAATACGAAAATTAAACATGCTTTAATAAAATTAAAGAAACTCGTTCAAGGGGTGTACCCTTGAAGTTTCCCGGGCGTTCGGTGTATCTCATGAATTAAATAACATAAACAAATCATGGAGGCCATAGGATTTGATGCACGTCGTGCTAGCGAACGAACAAGTAATATTTTGGAGAGGATGAATTAATAACACGTTATTGATTAACGGTATTAATTCTCCTTAGATCTAATGTTCCGAGAACAAAAGAATCAAGAAGTATTTTCTTGAGAGTGAGAGAGAGGGGGGCGGATGAGAGGGGAGAGAGAGAGAGCCGAATTGGTGTGTGTTGTGTGTGTGTTGGAATTTCATCACTTCACAAATAGTGAAAGACTAGGACTATATATAGAGGAGGAGTTTAATCCTCTTTAAACTCTAACTCTAAAGAGGTCTATTTTGACTAGGATTTTGACCTAGTCAAAGTCCTAGTCAAAGTAGTATTTGACCTAGGTAAATTAATCCTAGCCATCCATCTCTCCCTTTTAATCTCAACCATTAATTTAATTTAGTGGAATATTTAAATCCTATTAAATATTCCAAAGGCCAAATAAATAAATATAATAAATTATAAATATTTATTCTAGGCCTATTAAATTAATCCTCTAATAAATCTTATTTATTAGATTAATTCCTTTTATCAAATAATAGGAAGTAATTCTCCAAGAAAATAAAGGACCCCCGATTAAATCCGATTTAATCATTCCTTTTCTCCAATATTTAATTCTAAATTAAATACTTGATGTGTGTGGATTGTGTGTGACTCTTTAGGTTCACCTTTCAGCTAGACTTGGTCGGATTCCTAGAATCCGTCCGTTTCCATGGGTGGCCATCTAGCAACGGTCCATGGCACTAGAGACTAGGTGAAATTTCGGGGATGAACATTTAGGCTCTAACAGTACACTTGTCCTTCTGTCTACGGTCTCACCACTTAGGGTCTATGGCACGAAAAATGCAGGTACCCATTTTGGACCTAAGTGTCGGTCTGTCCTTACTAAACGCTGCAAGGGAAACGTTCCCTTCTGTTCAGTTACTGTGGCCACAGATTTTAGGGACAAGACACAGAGCATACGTGAGACTCAACTGTCGATGCCTTTTGACAGGAGACAGATCCTTTCTTGGAAAGTACTGTCACTCTGTACACAAGAGCTGCACTAGACATGGCTTATGACTAATCAAGTGCTTCTTGGCAATCTCTCACCATATCTAAGATACAGACCTGATATACAGGTAAACTCAGCAGTTCCTCAAGTCAAAGGTCTTGGCCTGTATCGCTGGAACCGGGAATACACGTCATACCTTGCTGACCCTACTCAAGGTCCTCCGTAAGACGGTTCCCGCGAGTCACCTCAGTCAGCTGCTCCCTAGCAGGCTAACCCACTAACACTGCTTAGACGACCTTCGTCACCCGTCGATGAAATACGACAGCAGATGCTTAGTGCAAGTCTCAAGGGGAATCTCGGTACCCATTTTCGAGATTCCTTGACTTGGAGATTTCCAGACTGATTCGACGGGACTGATTTCATGGACCTACCTCCAAGCGTAGTCCCAGTCCCCGAAATAGATTTTTAGTCCGTGGGCTTTGTTTGCGTAGTGAACAGATAGATATAAAGCAGTAAAGTGAACGCAAACAAAGTAATGCCAAAATGAATTTTACTTCTTTATTCATTAATAGTTTATCAAAACACTGAAATTGTATAGACATAGGTTACATTTGCCCGTCAAGATTGGCTATATGGTCACCTATTCTCACATTGACCTCCATCCAACGAGGCTCAATCGCTCCCTTTTTCAGAGACAGTCATATTTAGCCTTTACGGGAAGCGTTTCATAGAGAACTTCATTCTCAACTGGATGCTCAAGAGCTCCCACTAAATACACGGTCTTTACGATCCTTTCAAAACAGGTTTAATTTTGCGATCATTTTTCACTTTACGACCTCAAGTCTAATTTTGAAACCTCCTATGGGACCTTTAGACTTGTGAACCCCCTCATGGTCTCATGTATTTAGTAACCTACAGTTGTACTACTCAATCACATCCAATAGACCATTTGGCAAGCCTACTTTGTCCTAACAAAGTGCTATCAGATTTTTTCTTCTTCAGAAAAGACTTGTAAATTAAGTTAATCCGAATCGTCTATTTCTAGATTCCTCGAACCTTCCAATTTACTCATCGTTAATAAGAGGAAACCACCCTAGCTGTTGCAGATGTCAAATCTGTAAGTTGATTTTGATTAATCCATTTAGATCATTTGAATTGAGTATTCATAAACCTTTTATGGGATTTTGTTCTAGAAATTTACGAGTAAACACTAGCAAACATGAATCAATATTCAATAATTTTGTTGATAAAATACGTATGAAATAGAATAGGTGACCATGTAAGCCAATTTTGGTAGGAATATGTAACCTATGTCTAGACAATTCTTTGGTATTTGATAAAAAACATTTATGAATAAAGAAGTGAAAAAATTCATATGGCAATACTTTGTTTACGTTCACTTATCTGCACTTACATTTCTGTTCACTACGCAAACAAAGCCCACGGACTGAGAAACGATTTCGGGGACTGGGACTACGCTTGGAGGTAGGTCCATGAAATCAGTCTTACCGAATCAGTCCAGAAATCTCCAATTCAAGGAATCCGAAAATGGGTACCGGGATTCCCTTTGAGACTTGCACTAAGCATCTGCTGTCGTATTTCATCGACGGGTGACGAAGGTCGTCTAAGCAGTGTTAGTGGGTCAGCGTGCTAGGAAGCAGCTGACTGAGGTGACTCGCGGGAACCGTCTTACGGAGGGCCTTGAGTATGGTCAGCAAGGTATGACGTGTATTCCCGGTTCCAACGGTACAGGCCAAGTCCTTTGACTTGAGGAACTGCTGAGTTTACCTGTGCATCAGGTCTGTATCTTAGATATGGTGAGAGATTGCCAAAATACTCTTGAGTAGTCATAAGCCATGTCTAGTGCAGCTCGGGTGTACAAAGTGACAGTAGTTTCCAGGAAAGGATCTGTCTCCTGTCAAAAGGTATTGACAGTTGAGTCTCATATATGCTCTGTGTCTTGTCCCTGAAATCTGTGGCCACTGTGACTGAACAGAAGGGAAAAGGTTTCCCTTGCGGCGTTTGGTGAGGACAGACCGACACTTAGGTCCAAAATGGGTACATGCATTTTCCGTGCCCTAGACCCTAAGTGATGAGACCGAAGACAGAAGGACAAGTGTACTGTTAGAGCCTAAATGTTCATCCCCGAATATTTCACCTAGTCTCTAGTGCCATGGACCGTTGCTAGATGGCCACCCATGGTAACGGACGGATTCTAGGAATCCGACCAAGTCTAGCTGAACGGTGAACCTAAAGAGTCACACACTATCCACACACACACTTAGTATTTAATTTAGAATTAAATATTGGAGTAAAGGAATGATTAAATTAGATTTAATCGGGTCCTATATTTTCTTGGAGAAATTAATTCCTTCTATTTGATAAAGGGAATTAAATTAATAAATAGGATTTATTAAAAGGGTTGATTTAATGGACTTAGAATAAATTATAATATTTATTTATTATATTATATTTATTCTTTTAGCCTTTTGGAATATTTAATAGGATTTAAATATTCCATTAAATTAAAATCAACGGTTGAGATGGAAAGGGGAGATGGAAGGCTAGGATTCGTTTGACTAGGTCAAACACTAGTTTGACTAGGACTTTGACTAGGTCAAATCCTAGTCAAATTAGGTTACTTAGAGTTTGAGTTTAAAAAGGATTAAACTCTTCCTCTATATAAACCTCTAGCTTCCAACATTTAAGTGATTGATGATTCTTGAAAAACACACACAACACACACTCTCCCCTCTCCTACCTCTCGTCCGCCCCTCTCTCTTTCTCTAGAAGAAAATATATTTTTTTTCCTTAGTTCTTTTTTGTTCTTGGAACATCAAGAACTTAGACGAACCAATACCGTTAATTGATAACGAGTTATTGATTCGTCCACTCCAAAAATAATATTTGTTTGTTGCTAGCACGATGTACAAGAATACGTGGGTGGATCGTGTGTCACGATTTGGAGGATCTCAAGAACGAGGTCTTGGTGCAAAACGGGGAACAACGCGAGTAGCAGTTGAAGACGAAAACGACAACGGGTAGGTCTTGTTTACGATTTTCGTCCCTCTTGATTTTTAACTCTATGGCCTCCATGATTTCTTTAATTGTTTTATGATCATGAGATACACCGAACGCCCGGAAACCTCAAGGGCACACCCCTTGAGCGTGTTCTTTAAATTAAAAGCATGCCTTTTATTTTAATATGTTTATTTTTACGGCGCTTCCGCATTCGCGCAATTCCCGGGACGATCCACCCTAGCAGTATTTTCCTTTTATTTTTTTTAATTATTTTCAATTTTAATTTTTTATTAATTCTGAAAAATCATTTTTGGTTCAATTATGCCTATTTTTCTAAAGACATTATTTTAGGAGTAAAATAAATTGGATTCGGAATCCCGGGGTTATTTTACTTAAAATAATGAGGAAAGGTTTTCCTAAAACGAGAAAATATTATTACCAATATTTGTGTTTTATTTTTCACACGTTGTGCACATATTCATTAATTATTTTGGATATTTATGATTGGAAATCATATGTTGTTGGTATTATGTAATTATGTGATTGGATCATGTGATTATGTGTGTTGGATGGAAATGGATGATCGCGAGCCCTAAGACCGGATGTATGGTTTATTTTCTGTTGGGCCTGTGTTCCTCTTTTACTGCTTTCTCCTTCTCTCTTTCTAGTTGCCTTGGAATAATAAGGCATTCTACCTCCCTCCTTATGTACTCCCCCCGGGTTTTCGCTGGGGTTTCTATTTTTTAATATGTAATGAGAGTAGACTAGGAGTGAGGTTTCCTTTTTTATAATTGGTGGAGAAGAAGGAAGGACCACATGGAGAGCCCGGACGGGAGGCCCCTTGGTGTTTTCCATGAAGTGAAGAAAGAGAAAATGAGACCAAGGCCCATCAGCATGATGATTGGGTTACTATTAATGTAATAGTATAGGACCAACCCTAGATTGACCATAGATCCACTGCGGGCTCAGTGGATCGCATAGGATACGGGCTCGTGATCATCCAACAGGGGCGTGCTAGGCTTTAATTTTGCATGTGGTTATGATGATGGATGAATGGATTATTTATTTATCATATAACTGCTATGAATGGTTTATTTACGCATTATGGATGTATGTGTAGATATTTATTTGAGATCTCGGTCATTACTTACTCTCACATTGGTTGGACCAATGTCAAAATATTAGACCCTAGACAAAGTGGACATGAACTCTAGGAGTTTGTCCATGCCTTCCAATCCATGGCATAGTGAGGAAGCTGCTTTAGGTCAATAGCGTGGTCTCACGAGTCGTGGCACGTTGTTGTACTTAAAGGAAGCTGCATTATGTCATGAACGAAAAGCGGGCTGCTGCTACCTGTCTCACGAGTCGTGGGGTACCAGTGGGTCCGTGGCTCGGTCGATTGGGTTGGGTCTAACGCCCAATTAACATGATTCGCTTGGAGTCCTCGGGATCATGTGAAAGGGTGAGGCAATAATCTTGGGAATCTCGTGGAATGAGAATGGTATGGAATACCTCCCACAGGATCTTTTCCATGCGAATCGTAAAAACGGGGTATGGGAAAAATCGTTGTGGATCCCAAGCCCACTTGGAAAGGATTTCCCGAAAATCACGTTTGAGAGTACCGTGTTTTCGTACAAATAGTGGGAGGATTAAATGACTAAAGTCCATGCATTTAATTATTTATCAAACCACCGTCTTTTATTTTCTGCTGATCGCGCGCTGTTTTCTAAAATGTAGAGTTTAAAAAAATGTCTAAGAACCCACTTTCCACCATTCTTGAGACAAACAAATTCAATGGAACAAACTACAACGACTGGTTGCGCAATCTCAGGATAGTCCTAGATTACGAGAACCAAGGCTACGTCATGGACGCGCCTCTCCCTAGGACCTTACCGGAAGGATCCACGCCAGAAGAACGTGAGACGTTCGAGACTTGGCATAAGGATAACCGGAAGGTCTGTAGCATCATACTTGCTTCGATGACCAATGAGATTCAGAAGCAATATGAAAGGCTAGACGATGTCCCTTCCATTATGGCTCGCCTTAAGGATTGCTATGCAGTCCCAGACCGGCATACTAGGTATGTCGCGACCAAAGGCGTTCTTTGGAACTAAAATGACAGAAGGATCCTCTGTACAAGAACACGGGGTTAAAATGCTTACCCTGGTGGAAAAGCTCGAGGACCTAAAGGCAGGTCTCCATAATGAAACGTACATAGATGTGATCCTTCAGTCACTCCCACCCTCCTTTGACCAATTTATCGTCAACTACAACATGAACGCACTTAAGAAGGGCATTCATGAGTTGATCAATATGTTGGTGCAATACGAGGCAACGACTAAGAAGTCCACGCCTTCGGTATTGTTTGGAGGTACTTCGACTTCTAATACGAAAGGCAAGGGTGCCGGACGTTGGAAGAAGAAGAAAGGGTAGGGAAAAGTCGTCAAAGCAGCTACGAACACTAAGAGTATTCCCATTGCCAAAGAGGGGAAAGGCAAAGGAAAGGGAAAGGTTGTCTCCAAGCAACAGTCAAAGGCATATGACATATGTATCAACTGCCGTGAGAAAGGGCATTGGAAGAGAGAGTGCCCCAAACTCTTCTCGAACCAAGGTATATATGTGATTAAGGTTAATATGGTCACTAGTTCTGCCTCTTGGGTATTAGATACCGGCTGTGGAGCTCACATTTGCAATGACTTGCAGGTGTTGAAAAGAAGCAGAAAACTGGGTAGCGGGACATGATCCTGAAGCTTGGGAATGGCAAGGCCATCTCGGCAGAAGCAGTAGGATCCGCCACTCTAGTGATTAGTGATAATATTAGCATAGATTTAGAACAAGTTTATTTTGTACCCAGTATGATTAAAAACATCATTTCGATTCCATTGTTGGACAATAGTGGTTATGAGTTTAGAATCAATAAAAACTGTTTTTATTGGATGAGGTGTGGAATTGCTCATCTACTTGGTACATTACATAACGGACTCTATATCTTGCAACAAACGAATTTCGTCCTCAATGCACAACATAAACGAAAATTAGATAATAACGGGAACGCACGTCTGTGGCACGCTAGGCTAGGTCACATATCCCAAGATAGGATGAAAAGGTTGGTAGACTCAAAGAACCTAGAGGTTGGGGACTTGAGCGATCTACCAACTTGTGAGCCTGTCTAAGAGGGAAAATGACCAAGAGGCCCTTTGTAGGACAAAGCAGGCTTGCCACAGGTCTGTTGGACTTGGTCCATACAGACGTATGTGGACCACTAAGGACGCAGGCCCGAGGTGGGTTCTCCTACTTCATAACCTTCACCGATGATCATTCACGGTATGGTTATGTTTACCTGATGAGGTACAAGTCTGAAGCTCTTGAGAGGTTTAAAGAATTCAGACTTGAAGTGGAGAACCAAAACCAACTGCAAAATTAAAATCCTTCGGTCGGACCGAGGCGGTGAATACCTTAGTACGGAGTTCCTAGATTATCTAAAAGAACATGGTATAATATCAGAATGGACACCTCCAGGAACACCGCGGTTAAATGGTGTCTCTGAAAGGAGGAATCGAACCCTGTTGGACATGGTTCGGTCCATGATGAGTTTTACCAAAATGCCCTTATCGTTTTGGGGCTATGCACTAGAAACGGCGGCCAAATTATTGAATTTGGCGCCTACTAGCACATTGACCCAAACGCCATATGAGAATATGGCACGGAAAGCCTGCATCCTACAACTACTTGAAAGTGTGGGGTAGCCCCGCATACGTCAAGAGGTTAGTGGGAGATAAGTTAGAGTCTAGGTATAGCTTATGCAGGTTCGTTGGATACCCTAAAGAAACTGCGGGTTATTACTTTTATGACCCCTTGGAACAAAAGGTGTTTGTTTCAAGAAATGCAGTATTCTTGGAGCAAGGCTTCCCGGAGGATATCCAACCTGATGAGCTGATCCTTGAGGAATCAAGTGATGGAATCCAGCCATCAGAAGAAGCCACGGAACCCTCACTTAGAGGATTCAGGATAGACAGCCGAAGGGCTGACCAACCTCGAGAAGTCCAACATGCTAGGCATGAAGGACAGCCTGAGGAACAGCCAGCCCCGGTTCCTGAACCACCGGCTCCGATACAGTCAGCGCCCACAGTCACCACTGACGTTCCGTTCTCCGTAGGTCCACTAGAGAGTCCAGACCTCCAATGAGATATGGCTTTCTAGGTGCGACCGATCTTTTGGATAACGATCCTAAGATTTATGGAGAAGCGATGTCTGACATCGACTCCGGGAAATGGCTTGAGGCCATGAAAGCCGAAATGGACTCCATGAGCGAGAACCAAGTCTGGAGTCTTGTAGATCCACCGAAAGATGTTAAGCCAGTGGGCTGTAAGTGGGTCTACAAGCGCAAACTTGGCGTTGATGGAGAAGTCACAACCTTTAAGGGTAGGCTTGTAGCTAAGGGATACACTCAACGACCCGGGGTCGATTTTGAGGATACCTACTCACCTGTAGCCATGGCTAAGTCCATTCGGATTCTGCTCGCCATAGCAGCATGGTATGACTATGAGATATGCCATAGCAGCATGGCCTTCCTCAACGGTTTCGTTGAAGAAGAGATCTATATGGATCAGCCGCAGGGTTTCACGGTCACTGGAGAAGAACAGAAAGTCTGTCGCCTCCAGAAGTCCATCTATGGCCTCAAACAAGCCTCCCGAAGTTGGAACATTCGATTTGATGAAGTAATACGGGGTTATGACTTCATCAAAAACGAATCTGACCCTTGTGTATACAAGAAGGTCAGTGGGAGCTCAATAGTGTTCCTAGTGCTTTATGTGGATGACATTCTGCTCATTGGTAATGACGTTAGAATGTTAGGAAACACAAAAGCATGGTTGTCAACCCAGTTTTCCATGAAGGACTTGGGTGAAGCCTCCTACGTCCTAGGCATCCAGATTGTCAGGGACAGATCTAAAAGGATGTTAGGACTCACCCAAAAACTCGTATATGGAGAAAGTCCTAAAGAGATATCGAATGGACAACTCCAAACGAGGAATCCTTCCAATGAGGCATGGGATCAAGTTATCCAAGAAACAGTCCCCACAGGCTGATGAGGAACTTGAAAGGATGAAGGTCATCCCCTATGCCTCCGCCGTAGGTAGCATACAATATGCGGTCCACTGCACTAGGCCTGACATTGCATACGCTTTGAGCGTAACAAGCAGATATCAGTCCTGCGCAGGAGAGGCACATTGGAATGCTGTTAAGGGCATCCTTAAGTACCTAAGAAGGACTAAGGAAATGTTCCTAGTCTATGGCAATGGAGAACTAATTCTGGAAGGCTTTAGCGACGCTAGCTTCCAGTCTGATGACGATGATGCCAAGTCTCAATCGGGGTACGTATTCAAACTCAATAGAGGAGTAGTAGCTTGAAAAAGTTCCAAGCAAGCAACCATTGCTGACTCCACCACGGAGGCTGAATACATAGCAGCTTCAGAAGCTGCTAAGGAAGCGGTTTGGATGAGAAACTACATCCAAGAGTTGGGTGTGGTGCCTAGCATCACCGAGCCCGTTGTCATCTTCTGTGATAACAACGGCGCTATAGCGCAAGCAAAGGAACCGAGATCTCATCACCGTTCCAAGCATATTCTTAGACGCTACCATCTTCTTAGAGAAATGGTAGGAAGAGGTGACGTCCGGATGGACCGAGTCAACTCGGCAGACAACACAGCAGACCCGCTGACAAAGCCTATGTCGCAGAGCGCTCATACGCAACATCTTGAGAAGATGGGGATTAAGCATAAGGGCAAT
Organism: Sesamum alatum; assembly: GCA_034509735.1. Lineage (NCBI taxonomy): Eukaryota > Viridiplantae > Streptophyta > Magnoliopsida > Lamiales > Pedaliaceae > Sesamum > Sesamum alatum. The sequence continues at coordinate 25,579,098 of JACGWO010000001.1, read as the reverse complement.
TGGATTTAAAGGTCAAGTGGGAGATTGTTAGAATAGGTGACCATGTAAGCCAATTTTCGCAGGAATATGTAACCTATGTCTAGACAATTCTTTGGTATTTGATAAAAATATTTATGAATAAAGAAGTGAAAAAATTCATATGGCAATACTTTGTTTACGTTCACTTATCTGCACTTACATTTCTGTTCACTACGCAAACAAAGCCCACAGACTGAGAAACGATTTCGGGGACTGGGACTACGCTTGGAGGTAGGTCCATGAAATCAGTCTTACCGAATCAGTCCGGAAATCTCCAAGTCAAGGAATCCCGAAAATGGGTACCGGGATTCCCTTTGAGACTTGCACTAAGCATCTGCTGTCGTATTTCATCGACGGGTGACGAAGGTCGTCTAAGCAGTGTTAGTGGGTCAGCGTGCTAGGAAGCAGCTGACTGAGGTGACTCGCGGGAACCGTCTTACGGAGGGCCTTGAGTATGGTCAGCAAGGTATGACGTGTATTCCCGGTTCCAACGGTACAGGCCAAGTCCTTTGAGTTGCGGAACTGCTGAGTTTACCTGTGCATCAGGTCTGTATCTTAGATATGGTGAGAGATTGCCAAAATACTCTTGAGTAGTCATAAGCCATGTCTAGTGCAGCTCGGGTGTACAAAGTGACAGTAGTTTTCAAGAAAGGATCTGTCTCCTGTCAAAAGGTGTTGACAGTTGAGTCTCATATATGCTCTGTGTCTTGTCCCTGAAATCTGTGGCCACAGTGACTGAACAGAAGGAAAAAGGTTTCCCTTGCGGCGTTTGGTGAGGATAGACCGACACTTAGGTCCAAAATGGGTACCTGCATTTTCCGTGCCCTAGACCCTAAGTGATGAGACCGAAGACAGAAGGACAAGTGTACTGTTAGAGCCTAAATGTTCATCCCCGAATATTTCACCTAGTCTCTAGTGCCATGGACTGTTGCTAGATGGCCACCCATGGTAACGGACAGATTCTAGGAATCCGACCAAGTCTAGCTGAATGGTGAAACTAAAGAGTCACACACTATCCACACACACACTTAGTATTTAATTTAGAATTAAATATTGGAGTAAAGGAATGATTAAATTGGATTTAATCGGGTCCTATATTTTCTTGGAGAAATTAATTCCTTCTATTTGATAAAGGGAATTAAATTAATAAATAGGATCTATTAAAAGGGTTGATTTAATGGGCTTAGAATAAATTATAATATTTATTTATTATAATATATTTATTCTTTTAACCTTTCGGAATATTTAATAGGATTTAAATATTCCATTAAATTAAAATCAACGGTTGAGATGGAAAGGGGAGATGGAAGGCTAGGATTCGAATGACTAGGTCAAACACTAGTTTGACTAGGACTTTGACTAGGTCAAATCCTAGTCAAATTAGGTTACTTAGAGTTTGAGTTTAAAGAGGATTAAACTCTTCCTCTATATAAACCTCTAGCTTCCAACATTTAAGTGATTGATGATTGTTGAAAAACACACACAACACACACTCTCCCCTCTCCTACCTCTCGTCCGCCCCTCTCTCTTTCTCTAGCAAGAAAATATATTTTTTTTCCTTAGTTCTTTTTTGTTCTTGGAACATCAATAACTTAGACGAACCAATACCGTTAATTGATAACGAGTTATTGATTCGTCCACTCCAAAAATAATACTTGTTCGTTGCTAGCACGACGTACAAGAATACGTGGGTGGATCGTGTGTCACGATTTGGAGGATCTCAAGAACGAGGTCTTGGTGCAAAACGGGGAACAACGCGAGTAGCAGTTGAAGACGAAAACGACAACGGGTAGGTCTCGTTTAAGATTTTCGTCCCTCTTGATTTTTAACTCTATGGCCTCCATGATTTCTTTACTTGTTTTATGATCATGAGATACACCGAACGCCCGGGAACCTCAAGGGCACACCCCTTGAGCGTGTTCTTTAAATTAAAAGCATGCCTTTTATTTTAATATGTTTATTTTTACCGCGCTTCCGCATTCGCGCAATTCCCGGGACGATCCACCGGATTTCTTTCAGTAAACACTAGCAAACATGAATCAATATTCAATAATTTTGTTGATCAAATACGTATGAAATAGAACCTTTGTCCAACAAGAGACATACTTTTGATCATGCTATGTTACGTAATTCCAATAAACTATCCTAACATGATCATGATTATAGGCCTAACTTGTCTCTAGTCCTTTTCAACAACGACCATGCCATTCTTGAATCCTAGAACTGTTCTTGGCTTTTTATTCCTCATCACTTTCTGCAAACCACCCGTAGATTTGTGACAAGAATGGTATCCAATACCAAATGGAGTAAAGTGATCATGTCAATACTCAATATCAAATTTTACCTTCATTGGAGAGGGGTTTAGGACACTCCCTCTTCCATTAGCCCTCTTTACAGCAGTAAATGCAGACGTTCTTAGGAATCTATGATCTTGACCGCTGAACCGTTTTCCTCTTTCCTATACCTCCGCCTTGCGGTGTAATAGGAACATAACTCGACGTGCTTGCAGTTGATGTTACCTTAGCCCTCTTCATCTTTTGGCATCTGGCACCCTTGCGTTTTCGCTATAGAGGTTGAAACCTCTCCTACTAGTACCGACGGTGCAGATTTTACAATCGTTGCCTCGTACTAGACCAACATAATTATCAACCTTTGAAGATCTCTTTCAAGCTCATTCATGTTGATAATAAGTGGTTCTAGGAGGGAGGAAGAGACTGAAGGATTACATCAATGTACATCTCTTTTTAAAGACCGACGTGTAGGTCTTTGAGCTTCTCCACTAGGGATAGCATCATCACTCCATGTTTTTTGTACAGACGTCCCTTCCGTCATCTTAGCTCCAAAAATGCATTTGTTACGTAGAGCTGGTGTAGAGTTGTGTGAATACAAGTTATGTGAATAGTTTTGTGTAAGACAAGGTCATACAAGTTATGTGAATAGTTTTGTGTATGTAGAGTTATTCAATTCAAAATTCAACTTATCTTGTCAACTTCAAAAGCAACCTATATACACACACCACTATCTACATAACCATGCACCATTATAGCAAATAAAATCACCCACCAAACCATATAAAGACTGGTCACATGTGCCTCACATGTGGAAGATTTTAATTCTTCCTTCACTTGCTATAAATTGAATTTTTCCATGGACTAGGACTATTAGTCTTGGACTTATATTTAATCTAATTAAATTAAGTCCAAACAAAGTCCATTGGGCATTAATTAATCCAATTAATCTCAATCCAATTGAAGCCCATAAATTTATTTAATCCAACTAAATAAACATAAGTCCAAACTCTAATTAATTGATCCAATCAATAAATTAATCCAAACCCTATAAATTAATCCAATTAATTTATAGGTTCTAAGTCCAAAATTAACAATCTAATTAATTAATTCTTGGACCATCCATCAAATGGATTTCCCAATAAATGATCCAATCATTTATTTTTCTCCTTGAATTAATTTAATTCAATTAAATTAATTTGCTTCTTCTAGAATTAATTCCATTAATTTTACCAATTCCATAGTGATTTGTGTGTGACTCTTTAGGTTTACCCTCAGCTAGACTTAGGTTTGTGTCCAACACAATTGGTGAATAAAATCCAATTTAATTAAGTATTTTTCGATTAACCATTAATCGGAAAAACACTCGTCACCATGGGTGGCCGTCTAGCAACGGTCCATGGCACTAAACACTAGGTGAATGTTGGCACGAACATTTAGGCTCTCGAGTTCCATACGAGTACGGTCCTTCCATCATCTGTCTCCCAGTCTAAGTCTAGGGCATGAAATTGGGCGTCGGTTCCCATCCTGGACTAGACAACTATGCTCAATAACTCAAGACACGTTTACTCTATCGATCGACATAGGAAACCTATCCCTACTCGATCAATCGTTGTGGCACAGACTTATAAGAGTTTAAACTCTCTCAGAGCGCATAGGAGACTCAACTGTCATATACTGACAGGTGACGGATCCTATCTTCGAATCCACCGACCTCAATACATATTTCGATTGTACTAGATAAGGCTTATGATGAACGTATCCCTGATACAGACATCTCTTGCAGGATCCTAGATACAACCATCATATGCATGCGACTACCATGATTCCTCAAGTCCGAGTACTAATCATGTACTATCGGAGCCAGAAATTCCAGTCATACCGACCAAGCCTTCAAGGTTTGCCGATTCCCACGAGTCAGTTCAGTCAGCTGGCACCCTTGTTAACTAACCCACTAATATTGCATAGACGTCCAACGTCTGTCGCCGATGAAACACGACACTTATCCAATGAATGCAATCCTTAGTGCAAATCTCTATAGGAACCTCGATGCCCTGTCTCGAGGTCCTCGACTTGGAACGTTTCAGACCAACCCTCAGAAGTTGATTTCATAGCTTCCATCCAATGTGCAACTCAACTACAGGGGTCATCCAATTGATTTGTGGGAATTTATTGTGACGTTAAAACGTCGTTTAACGTAATTAGTAAGCACAACAAACACATAGTGCCAAGGATGAATACTTACTATATTTATCAAGTCAATATTACTTTAATAAAGATTGCTAAATAGTACCCAAAACCCCCAATTCAATTGGCCTTCTGGTCACCTATTCTTACACTTTCCGGTGGTCGTCCTTCAACGTCTTGAACGCCAATTGTTGCTTTAGTTGTCGACCCCCTCCAGCAAAGGTTGTGGAACGTCCTCATCTGACACGTGAGTTAAGGTTATGGAAATCTAAGACCATCTGAATTCATGTAGTTGGTTCCATTAACTAGCCTCTAGTAACGCATTTGGTTGATACTTAGACATTCACAATATATAAAGCAGAAAATAGTAAGCAGAATGAAATAATATTAAATTTAAGTTAAGACTCGGTCTTTAGTCCTTAACCTATCCCACTATTTCTACGAAAGCCCATCACTCTCAATTGGAGTTTCGGGAAATAGATTCGTACTGGGCTTGGTGTCCACAAGTAAAATTCTCCATTCCCCGTTTTTATGATTCGCATGAAAAATAACCTTGTGGGAGGTATTCCATACCATTATCGTCCAACGAAATACCCAAGATATTTTTCCTCGCCCTTTCAGGTGATCTCGAGGACTCCAAGCGAATCACGTTATTCAGGCGTTAGACCCAACCCATCAACTGAATCATAACACTCTCTGTCGCCCCCACGACTCGTGAGACCACGCAATTTACTGAAACTAGCTTCCTCACTTTTGTCATGGATGGAAGGCTTGAACGAACAACTTAGGTTCTAGTCCATTTATTAGGGGTCTAATATTTTAGCTTGGTCCAACCAAGTTGAGACTTTTAATGCAACGAGACCTCATCACATAATAAGATTTTTGCATGCGTAATTGTAGGAATACTCTAAGCATAAATGTAAACATACATGAAGCATATAGAATACTCAAACCATATAAAACGCATCGCATGCAAAATAAAACCTAGCACCCCCCTGTAGAATGATCACAAGCCCAAACCTATGCGACCCACTGAGCCTGCAGTGGATCTGTGGTCAATCTAAGAGTAGCCCTACGCTATTACAAGATTTTCATAACCTATCACATGCAACGGGCCTTCTAAGAGCTTTTCATCTTGTTGGGCTCTCAATTGTGGGCCTACACCGAGCCTCTTCTCCATGGGTCCTCCATGGGCCAACCGATGGCCTCCTCCATAGGTCTCCAATGCCTTGGGCTTGTCTTCCCTTGTAGATTTATTTACAAAAATAAAACCTCACTCCTAATGTACTCTCATTACATCTAAAAATAAGAAATTCCAGTCAGCAGTTGGTGGGAGTACATTAAGAGGGAGAAAGAAAGCCTTATTATTCCAAAAAAAAAAAAAAAGATACGGTCTCACGTAAAAGAAACCCAACAAATAAATTTAAATAAACCATACATGCGGTCTAGGGGCTTTGTGGTCATCCTTTCTCAATCCAATTAATACAAATAGCATAAATTACACATCTCACGTGAAACATGCTATTCAAACATCTATGATATCCCATACCATAAAATAAGTGTAGAAATCACATGCAAAATATACACACCAACTATTGGATAATGGTGCAACCTATGCACAATAATTTTTTTTTGGAAAATCCTTTTTCATAATTAACAAGGCAATATTAATTCTAAGAAATATCCAATCTCAACCAAAATTAAAATGCCCCAAGTTAATTAGTTCAGAAAAATTTCCAGAATAATATAGAAAAAAATCAGGTTTCTGAAGACGCACGAAAAATGATGTAAAACTAAAAAAAACAGTCCAACCCTACTGGCCAAGCGCGCGCACGTGCGCAGGCGCCACTGTTTGCATACCCAGCGAGCATGCGCAGCTTGCGCAGGACGCGCGCCTGTGCGTGCACGGGCCCTCGCCCACACGCGCAGGTGCTCTCTGCAGCGGCCGTAGTGCGCACACCTACATGCACAGGCACGCGCCTGCTGCCTACTGCGCAGCCTGCCTGCCGATATGCCGTTTTTCATGCTTTAACATTTTTCTTGCAACCCTTTTTCTTAAACACAAAAATCATTGATTCAAAAATATGACCACATTTTCAAGAATCCCAAAAACCCAGTCTTTGTGCAATATTAACACATGTCAATGTCTACACATGCTCATGTTGTACAAAATTAACCATGATGTCCAACATCATAAACACATAAATTAGTGTGAAATTTTACACGTCAATTTTGATCATTAGTGCAACCATTGCAAAGACTAATTCTTGTTAGGAAATCCTTTCCTCATTAACAAAGAAATATTATTTTTAGGAAATTCTAAATCTCAACCAAAAATAAATGTCCTAAGTCATCAGGTTCAAACACGCACAAAAATCATAAAAAATGTTCAGGAAAAGCAGTTTTGAAAAAACGAGCTAAAAATCCATAAAAACGAAAAACGACACCGTCGGTCCAGCTAGCCGCGCGCACAGGCATCACTACCTGCCTGCCCAGCGCAGGCGCCAGCGCCTAGTACTCGCACGCACGGCCGGCACAACGTGCACGCTGTCCGCGTGGGCTGGGCGCACGCAAGCCCCTACCTGCACACGCGCCCGGCTGCATCGATATACGCGCGGCCATCGTGTTGCTGCTTTCGGTTTGCTGTTTTTCACCCCTTTTTGCTATTTTCATGCAATTTTTGACCATAAGATAAATCTAATCCAAGAACATGTATATACACATTCAAGAAATCCAAGATAAAAAATTTCATGCAAAATTGAACGCCAAACAAGATCCACGCTAAACATCCTTCAAACGTAAATTAAAACATGTTAAACATGCTTAAACACACGTATAGCACATAGAATTCCAGGGCTATACACCGAGCAGGGCTATGTTACCACTTAACATGTGGATCGGCCCGAGAGAGGTGCGGCGGAAGCACGGGAGTTGTGTATTTAGCATAAAATAAACGGAATTTAAAACATACATCGTTTATGCGTAGCGGATCAAGGGCTGTGCCCTTGATTCTCCCAGGCGTTTGGTGTATCTCATGTTCAGAAAGTACACAACATGGAGGCCATAGAATTTAGGAACAAGAAACGTAAAGAGAGAACGTTACCCTCATAGTCATCTTCGTTCTGCTACACGCATTGTTCCCCATGTTGCCACCAAGAACTCAATGTAGAGACCCTCTAAATTGTCCAAACACTTCACGACATAGTAGCGAACTTTCGTTCTAGCAAGAAGTTATTTAGGGGAGAAGAGACATTGATACAACGCTATTGATTAACGCTATCGACGTATCTAATCCCGTACTATCGAAACCAGGAATATAAGTCATACCGACCAAGCTCGAGTGGCTTCTATATGATGATTTCCGCGAGTCACCATAGTCAATTGACACCCTTTTTAACTAACCCACTAATATTGCACAGACGTCCACGGTCTGTCACTGATGAAACACTGTACTAATCCAATGAATGCAATCCTTAGTGCAAGTCTCTATAGGACCCTTGATATCCAATCTCGAGGTCCTCAACTTGGAATGTCTCAGACCTATCTATAGAAGTTTGTTCGATGACCACCAACCTATGCGTTGTCCAAGTTCTTGGATTCATATGTCCGGTCTGTGGGTGTTTTTGACATCGAAACCATGTTCAATGCTAGCAGTAAGCAAAACAAATTCGTTATTGCCAATGATGAATCCTTACTACATTCATCAACATAATATTACTTTTGTTAAAACATTGACGAATGGTTCTCAGAACAGCGAACCACATTGACTTTGTGGTCACCTATTCTTACACTAAGTGCCTTTGAATTCTTTTCCTTTTTCCAGCTGGATCCCTTTTCCTTTTTATCAAAAGTATGATTTTCCTTCTACTTTTTGTTGTCATGCTTTACCTTTTCTGCATGTTAGTGTATGTATTTCCCTGGGGATACCCAGCTTCCTGTGTTAAGTAGTGTCTTTTCCTGTAGGTACCAAATGATAACAAGGATAAGAGGGAGACTTAGAATCCCTTTCTTGCCTATATAGTTTTAGCCAAGCAATATAGGTTACCTAAGAAGCATGCAAATGGACAAGGTAATCCTTAGTCCGAATAATGATATATTAGCTAGGGCAAGCTCATAGGCTTTGATAAATTGTTACAAGTTTCATTATGCCTGCCTTTCCGCAGCTGGTTTTCAAGCACTTTGGCTCATATCCTCCTGTTATCATCAATATGAGTCAACTTCATCAGTACGATAGACTATAACTGGACACAAAAATAAGTAACAGTATGACCCAAAGTAGTAGGTTAGCTTAACCAGGCCTTACCAAAGCTGCATTCTAACCAGTGTACCCCCAAGGGGCCGAGCAAGGAATGAGTGTGCCAGTAGGGCAACTTATTAGATACATGTGTCGGCAAGTGGCGGCTTATTAGATGTGTGCGCCAGTAGGTGACATCTTATTGGATGCGTGAGCCAGCTGGTGGTTGTTTTGTGTAAATGCAAGAGCCAGCCAGGGGTAAAAGAATTGAAACAACCAAGTTAATGATCTTGTGAACATGTGAAGTAGAGAGCAAGGACTGTTCTCATTCATGTGAGGTAATATGGCTTACAAGGATAGCAAGGTTGTATGTAAAGAGTAGGGATTTTCAGGAATAGAACTTACTGAGATTATATGCGTTCCATGGATGAGAGAGCTTCCTCCCAATTGTGTGTTCTAGCTCGTATTCTCCAAATTTGACAATCCCGGTCACATTGTAAGGCTTCCCATTTGGAAGCCAGCTTTTCGACTGGTTTGATGAAGTAGTGCACTACTAGCAGCAGGAATTTGCGTTGTCCTTGTGCAGTTGGGAAAGAACCTACTATGTCCATTTTCTATAGGGAAAACGGGCAAGGTGTTGAAAGAGCCTTGAATGGTTCAGTTGGTATTTGGATGAGTGGGGTGTGTTTTTGGAATTGCTCACGCTTTCTTACCAATCCACTGTATCCTTCTTGAGCATCGACCAGAAGTACCCAGCTTGTAGAGTTTTACCTTCAAGAGCCATACCACCTGTGTTGGATCCACAAGATCCTTTATGTATCTCCTACAATATGGTCCTACCTTCCCCTTCTGATAAGCGTCTAAGAAAAGCAGCGTTTGTAGAGGATTCCCTCTAGCTAAGTAAATCTGGCTGCCTTACTCCTCAAGTGGGCTGCCTCATTCTAATCAGCAGAATGCATTCCTTCTTGTGGGTAGTCTAGGAGGGGTTTCCTCCAACTTGGGTTGATCTGCAAGAAATTGATATCAGTATTAGGGGAGGTTTTAGTTAAGTGGAGAAATGCTGCTTAAGAATATTGCTCATAATTAGTTTGAAAATGTGGAATTTTGGAATTATGATCATGATCGTTCCTTTTTCATGGTTGTTTATAGGTCGAACCCAATGCGCATAAGATTGAGGAACATTGCAGGAATTATGACAGGCTACGGAAAGAGAGAGAAGACAGGAAAATCGAGCGTGAGCGGCAATATCGTAAAGTTTAAGCTCAAGTAAACCATCTTTTCAGTATCATCCAATTGTTTTTTTGGTTGTCTACACATGATCAAATTTTCCCTTTGTAGTTTCTAAGGATGCGTATGAAAGATCTGTATGAAAAGGCCAAGAAGCAAGATTGAAAGAAGTCGGTGGATCGGCCCGGGAGATTAACGCGAATAGCGGAAGCGCGAAATAGTGCGTAATAAAATTACAAAGCATAATTAAATGGAATTTAAACTATGCATAATATACATAAACGAATCAAGGGGTGTGCCCTTGATTCTCCCGGGCGTTCGGTGTATCTCATGTTCAATAAAGCACAACATGGAGGCCATAGAATTGAAGCCGAAAAAAACGAAATCAAGAACCTACCCGGTTGTAGTTTTGTCTTCGTTCGGCTACATGCATTGTTCCCCGTTTTGCACCAAGATCTCAAAAAGAGACCCTCTAAATCATCTCACTCGCTCCACCGGAAAGCAAACAACCCTTGTGCTAGCAAGAAATTATTTTGGGGAGAAGAGACATCGATACACGCTATGAATTAACGCAATCAATGTCTCTTATGTTCTTAACTTGAATAAAATCAAGAAGAACAAAGTAATATTCTTGGAGAGTGAAAAATAGGGGTGGACGAAAATATTGAGAGAGATGAGAGATGAGAGTTGTAGAGAATACTAGGTGTGAGTGTGTGTTTTTTTTAAGTATTTATAGAAGATGGAATTCCTATTCCTTCTCAAACTCTTCCAAAGAGACACACTTTGACTAGGATTTTGACCTAGTCAAATCCTAGTCAAATTAGGCTTTGATTAAGTCAAATTAATCATGGCCCTTCATCTCATCATTCTCTAGATCAAATCTTGTCCATCCATTTTGATGGGCTTTATGGAATGGGCCTATTTAATTCTAAATTAAATATTCCCATGGACTTTATATTAAAATCCTATATAATATACTAAGCCCATTAATTAATTAATGGAATGGACTTTATTTAATTCCAAATTAAATAGTCCATGGACTTTATATTAAATCCTATTTAATACCAAGCCCATTAATTAATTCCATCGAATGGGATTATTTAATTCTAAATTAAATAGTCCCATGGACTTTATATTAAATCCTATTTAATATACCAAGCCCACTAATTAATTCACCCTTTTAATCTAATTAAAAGGAAAGCCCATGCTTTGTAAAATTCATAAATCTAATTTATGAACTCAAGCCCGATTATTCCAAATAATTCATCGAAGCTTGAATCTCCAAGAAGTATAATTTAATTCCATTAAATTAAACCTTCTCCCGAAATTAATTCAAAATTAATTCCCTTTCATTTGGTGTAGCGGGTGTGACTCTTTAGGTTTACCTTTCAGCTAGACTTGGACCTACTTATTGTTATTTCATAACCAAAGTAGTCCGTTACCATGGGTGGCCATCTAGCAACGGTCCATGGCACTAGAGACTAGGTGAATTTATGGTGTGAACATTTAGGCTCCGAGTTATACGCAGGTGCGGTCCTACCGACGCTCGATACGTACGGGTACGGTCCTACTGTCGCCTGTCTCCCGGCCTTTAGTCTAGGGGTCGGTTCCCATCGTTGACTAGGCAACTATGCATAATGCTCGAGATAGGTTTAACTCGACGTAGGAAATCCTCTCCCACTACATCAAGTGCTATGGCCATAGACTTTATGAGTCTAAACAATCTCCGAGCGCATAGGAGATCTTGCTGTCATATCCTTTGACAGGGGACAGATCCTATCTTGGAATTCACCGTTCTTACATACTCCGACTGCACTGGACGAGGCTTATGATGACCATTTGATATAATCGATCAAATTTCACCAGATCCAAGATATAGCCTTAGTATGTAGGGGACTGCCGTGATCCTCAAGTCCGAGGACTAATCCCGTACTATCGGAACCAGGAATACTAGTCATACCGACCGAGCCCGAGTAGCTCTATATGACGATTCCCGCGAGTCACCTCAGTCGGCCGCTCCCCAGCAGGCCGACCCACTAACACTGCTTAGACGATCCTCGTCACCCGTCGATGAAACACGACAGCAGATGCTTAGTGCAAGTCTCAAATGGATTCTCGATGCCCTGTCTCGAGATTCCTTTGACTTGGAGTATTTCAGACTGATTCGGGGAAACTGATTTCATGAACCTACCTCCAAGCGTAGTTCCAATTTCCCGAAATGTTATTTCAGTCTGTGGACGTTAGTTGCGACATCGTAACGATGCAAGTAGTAAGTCCAACAAACTCATGCCTATGAATCCTTACTACATTCAATAACATAATATTACTTGTTCACAGATTGACGAATGGTTCTCAGAACAGCCAATACCATTGACTTTCTGGTCACCTATTCTAGCAAGATGAGTCATCTTCAAGCAGAAGACTATGAGGAATGCCAGGCGGATTCCCAGGTGGTATGCCTGGATGCTTTCCAGGCGGGCCTTAAATCCATTTTTGGTCTCGTAATTTAGGTTATTTGTCATTTTCGTCCTTTAACTTTTTGGAGTAGCATATTTGTCCTGTATCTTTTTAATTTTCGTAATTTTAGTCCTTTTCCTCCGTAGTTCACCTTCTCGCTGAAAAAATACATGTGCCTCTCACATGACATTTTGAAATTAGAGCTTTTGTCCCTATTGGCCCATTTTTGTTAGCATTTTTGTCCTTAAACTTTCTAGAGTAGCATTTTGGTCTTGCATCCTTTTAATTTTCGTGATTTCAGTCTTTTTTTTTTGTCGGAGTTCACCCTTCTCGCCGGTGGAGGTGAGCTCTGGTGAACAAAAGGACTAAAATTGCGAAAAAGTTAAAAGAATACTAGACTAAAATGCTATCCTAGAGTGTTAAAGGACGAAAACACTAAATAACCTAAGTTACGGAACCAAAACTGCATTTAATCCTTCCTGATGGTATGCTTGGAGGATTTCCTAGGAGCATGCCTGGTGGTATGCCAGGGAATGTTGCCTATAGCAAAATACTAAATGAGAGAATTTCTTCTAATTATAGTTCTAATAAAGTACAAAATATCCATCTTGGGTTGGAGGAGTTGTTGCGGCTGTTTAAAAGACCTTAATGGTCTTGTGTGCTTTTCAGTAGAGCAGGTCATTCTTATCCACTCAACAATTTACATCGATGCAGGATCCTTAGTTGATGGCAGCATTCAAAGACCCTGAAATCATGCTTCACTCCAAGATGGTATGTGTTTCTTGTTTGCTAACATATGCTTTGTTATGTTTGAGAACATGCATTTATATGAACTCTCTTTTGTTTTTGGTGGAGATTACTTTTGGTTTGCTACAGCGCCAGGAAGTTTTAGTTTACATGTTTTCCTCAAGCATAATACTAATCCACAATTAATTTATGTACATGAAGCTTGATGAGAGATACGCACCTGCAGGCTTCACATTGTAATTTCTGTTCTAATTCCCATTATATTTCCCAGTGTACATAAGTCGTATTTCATCTTTTGTGTTTCTATTAGTAGTGTTACGTTTTTGTTATCATGCGCCATGTATTTAAAGGAGGATCCTTAGGAGGTTAGTTGTCCGGCAATTAGTAGGTTAAAGGTGGTTAGTGAAAGAAATCGGTGGATCGGCCCGGGAGATGAGCGCGTATAGCGGAAGCGCGAAATAGTGCGTAATAAAAAATTACAAAGCATAATTAAATGGAATTTAAATCATGCATAACGTACATAAACGAATCAAGGGGTGTGCCCTTGATTCTCCCGGGCGTTCGGTGTATCTCATGTTCAATAAAACACAACATGGAGGCCATAGAATTAGAAACGAAAACCATAATTAAAGAACCTACCCGGTTGTAGTTTTGTCTTCGTTCGGCTACATGCATTGTTCCCCGTTTTGCACCAAGATCTCAAGAAGAGACCCTCTAAATCATCTCACTCGCTCCACCGGAAAGCAAACAACCCTTGTGCTAGCAATAAATTATTTGGGGAGAAGAGACATCGATACACGCTATGAATTAACGCAATCAATGTCTCTTATGTTCTTAACTTGAATAAATCAAGAAGAACAAAGTATAATTCTTGGAGAGAAAAGAAGGGGATGGACGAAAATTTGAGGGAGATGAGAGATGAGAGTTGTAGAGAATACTAGGTGTGAGTTTGTGTTTTTTAAGTATTTATAGAAGATGGAATTCCTATTCCTTCTCAAACTCTTCCAAAGAGACACACTTTGACTAGGATTTTGACCTAGTCAAATCCTAGTCAAATTGGGCTTTGATTAAGTCAAATTAATCATGGCCCTTCATCTCATCATTCTCTAGATCAAATCTTGTCCATCCATTTTGATGGGCTTTATGGAATGGGCCTATTTAATTCTAAATTAAATATTCCCATGAACTTTATATTAAATCATATTTAATATACTAAGCCCATTAATTAATTAATGGAAAGGACTTATTTAATTCTAAATTAAATAGTCCCATGGACTTTATATTGAATCCTATTTAATATACCAAGCCCATTAATTAATTCCATAGAATGGGATTATTTAATTCTAAATTAAATAGTCCCATGGACTTTATATTAAATCCTATTTAATATACCAAGCCCACTAAATAATTAATTCACCGTTTTAATCTAATTAAAAGGAAAGCCCATGCTTTATAAAATTCATAAATCTAATTTATGAACTCAAGCCCTATTATTTCAAATAATACATCGAGGCTTGAATCTCCAAGAAGTATAATTTAATTCCATTAAATTAAACCTTCTCCCGGAATTAATTCCAAATTAATTCCCTTTCATTTGGTGTAGCGGGTGTGACTCTTTAGGTTCACCTTTCAACTAGACTTGGACCTACTTTTTGTTATTTCATAACCAAAGTAGTCCGTTGCCATGGGTGGCCATCTAGCAACGGTCCATGGTACTAGAGACTAGGTGAATTTATGGTGTGAACATTTAGGCTCCGAGTTATACGCAGGTGCGGTCCTACCGACGCTCAATACGTACGGGTACGGTCCTACTGTCGCCTGTCTCCCGGCCTTTAGTCTAGGGGTCGGTTCCCATCGTTGACTAGGCAACTATGCATAATGCTCGAGATAAGTTTAACTCGACGTAGGAAATCCTTTCCCACTACATCAAGTGCTATGGCCATAGACTTTGTGAGTCTAAACCATCTCCGAGCGCATAGGAGATCTTGTTGTCATATCCTTTGACAGGGGACAGATCCTATCTTGGAATTCACCGTTCTTACATACTCCGACTGCGCTGGACGAGGCTTATGATGACCATTTGATATAATCGATCAAATTTCACCAGATCCAAGATATAGCCTTAGTATTAGTGGACTGCCGTGATCCTCAAGTCCGAGGACTAATCCCGTACTTCGGAACCGGGAATACGAGTCATACCGACCAAGCCCGAGTAGTTTCCATATGACGATTCCCGCGAGTCACCTCAGTCGGCCGCTCTCCAGCAGGCCGACCCACTAACACTGCTTAGACGATCCTCGTCACCCGTTGATGAAACACGACAGCAGATGCTTAGTGCAAGTCTCAAATGGATTCTCGATGCCCTGTCTCGAGATTCCTTTGACTTGGAGTATTTCAGACTGATTCGGCGAAACTGATTTCATGAACCTACCTCCAAGCGTAGTTCCAATTTCCCGAAATGTTATCTCAGCCAGTGGGCGTTTGTTGTGACATCGTAACGATGCAAGCAGTAAGTACAACAAACTCATGCCTATGAATCCTTACTACATTCATAAACATTATATTACTTGTTCATAGATTGACGAATGGTTCTCAGAACAGCCAATACCATTGACTTTCTGGTCACCTATTCTAACAATCTCCCACTTGACCAATAAGTCAATTACCCACTTTGTTCAAAATCCTCTGAGTATGAGTAATCTACGATACCGACTAAGGTATTGTGAGTCCACTTATATTTCCTTGCGAAGCAATACGGTCTAACCGTGTTACCTCTATCCACCATTGCCTCTTAGAGATGGTGGTTGTTTAAGAATATTTTCGTGGATCTTGTGATGAGATCTCGTGCCAATACTCCCATAGCCAAGTTGCCTGCCATATAGGCGAACATGGCTTGGTCGTGCTACGCGCCACGTCCATCCTATGGACGCGGTCTTCATCAGTGACCACTGTCTGATTCACTCGTCATTGGGCCTAACTGTGCATACCTTTGAGACTAACTGGTTTTCACTTATGCTCTGGAAGCTAGT
Organism: Sesamum alatum; assembly: GCA_034509735.1. Classification (NCBI taxonomy): domain Eukaryota; kingdom Viridiplantae; phylum Streptophyta; class Magnoliopsida; order Lamiales; family Pedaliaceae; genus Sesamum; species Sesamum alatum. The sequence goes on along the minus strand of JACGWO010000001.1, from coordinate 25,562,911 downwards.
ATCGCTTTAGCCTTCCAAAGCAACTCTCAACAGACGGTGCATCATGAACACATCTTTAGTCCTTATTCAGGTACTAAGGATCGTTCTTGATTGCTGTCTTCAACCCCTCAGTGCATTACCGATTTATGTTGAGCCATGCTAGAAGCACTCTCAACATCGGTTCCTATGCACCAAGTAAACATATCATATGTTTGCTTAGGGTTAAGACGTAGGGGATACTCAACATCCAAGCCTTCTCATTAGTCCACCGTGACTAAGTCTTGAATGGCTTAATGCTTTATTCACAGTATCTAAGTTTTCTCATCAGTCTTACCATGACTGAGTCTCGAACAACTTGTCCCTCTACATATATGAGTTTTTCTCATCAGTCTACCATGACTGAGTCTTTGAAAAGCTCAATTCATGATATGTATTTGGGAACCCTAAAATGTCATGGAGAATTTTCGTGAGTTACAGTTTGTGTTTTAGTGATTCCTAATGCCTTGAATTCATCCATGAATCAAGATATTACACACTTAAACACTTGGAACGCCATTTCTACTCCCACTGATCACCTACGTTGTTTAAGACCGAGTCATGCTCCGTATGAGCTCGTCAAAACGAATATTCCAGTTATGCGGTGTTTCAAACCTTGTTTGAATTTCCTAGTGGATTTTATGGCTCCTCTCCATAAATCCCACTACGATGTCCAACATCACGTTCCGCAGGTCATTTGGATTACTATCCAAATTTGACCGAACATATCCCGATCACTCGTACCTTTTACGACATTCGGGTTCATTCTTAAGGGGACTTGGAGTATGATCAATTTAAGAAATGCGATTCTAAGTAACGTTAGTATTAATTCTATCGTAAACTTGTACAAATTAGACACGGAGTCTAATTTGTCTCCCACTAGTCCCTTGACGTATGTAGGATCCTTCTACATGCTCAAGGACTTTGTCGGGACACAGGCTTGCCAAACCATGGCTCCTTGTGCGTGACTCCTAGCAAAGTGCCACGTTCCTTACGTTGGCAATTTTGAGTCTACGTCTACACGGGCTAAGGTAATTGGGCGAAACTTCGATCGATCTTCGTCCAACGAGATTCGATCGTTCCCTTTATCAGAGACCGTCATACTTGGCCTTTACAGGAAACGTTTCATTGAGAATTCCTATTCTCAACTTGGATGCTCAAGAGCTCCCACTAAATACACGGCCTTTTCGATCCTATCGAAACAGGTTTAATTTTGCAACCATTTATGGTTCACCTCCTTAAGTCTAATTCCCAAACCTCCTATGGGACCTTTAGACTTTTGAACCCTCTTATGGTTTTGTGTATTGGTAACCTACAGTTGTCTTATTGGCTCCCTTCCAATAGACTATTTGGCAAGCCTACTTTGTCCAACAAAGAGCTTTCAGACTTTCTTCTTCATAAAAGACTTGTAAATTTAGTCGATTCGAATCATCTATTTCTAGATTCATCGAACTTTCCAATTTACTTATCTTTTAATAAGAAGAAACGTCCTAGCTGTTGTAGATGCCAAATCTGTAAGTTGGTCTTGATTAATCCATTTAGATAATTTGAATTTTGAGTATCCATAAACCTTTTATGGGATGGTATTTTAGTTATTTACTGAAAGATTATGTGGATCGTCCCGGGAAAAGCGCGAATGCGGAAGCGCGGTATAATGAAAAATTAAAACGGAATTTAAACATGCTTTTAAATTAAAAACACGTTTCAAAGGGTGTGCCTTTGAAATTTTCCCGGGCATTCGGTGTATCTCATGAACGTATAACATAAAATAAATCATGGAGGCCATAGGGTTGAAAATTAAAGAGGGACGAAAATTTAAAACGAGACCTACCCGTTGTCGTTTTCGTCTTCAACGGCTACACGCGTTGTTCCCCGTTTTGCACCAAGATCCCGTCTTTGAGACCCTCTAATTCGTGACACACGATCCACCCACGTATCTTGCACGTCGTGCTAGCAACGAACAAGTGTATAATTTTGGAGTGGATGAATCAATAACACATTATCAATTAATGGTATTGATTCATCAAGATTCTAATGTTCCAAGAACAAAAGAATCAAGAAAACTATTTTCTTGAGAGAGAGAGGGGCGGACGAGAGAGATGGGAGAGAGAGAGAAACCGTGTGTGTGTGTTGTGTGTGTGTGTTGGAGTTTCATCATCATGTAAATTGTAGGATGCTAGGGGTTTATATAGAAGAGGAGTTTAATCCTCTTTAAACTCCTCTTTTAAGAACTCTAATTTGATTAGGATTTTGACCTAGTCAAAGTCCTAGTCAAACTAGTGTTTTGACCTAGTCAAAACGATCCTAGCCATCCATCTCTCCCATTAATCTCAACCGTTGATTTAATTTAATTTAATGGAAATATTTAAAACCTATTTAAATATTTCCAAGAGGATAAAATAAATATAAATATTATTTAAGCCCATTAAATAAATCCTTTTGATAAATCCAATTTATCAATTTAATTCCTTCTATCAAATAGAAAGAATTATTTCTCCAAGAAAAATAAAGGTGCCGATTAAATCTAATTTAATCATTCCTTCACTCCAATATTTAATTCCAAATTAAATATTTAATTGTGTGTGGATAGTGTGTGACTCTTTAGGTTCACCATTCTGAAAGAATCGGGTACGGCCCGGGAACGCAACGGAAGCGTAAAAACGTTAATTTAAGACATAATTTAAATTGGATTCAAAGGGGTGTTCCCTTTGAAGTTCCCGGGCGTTCGGTGTTTTGTCAAAGCACAAACAACAAAATAAAACATGCAGGACATGTGGCTTAAAAGGAGAAAAACAAAATTGCACAAAATGTAAAAGGAAACCAACCTTTATCCGTTTATGTAGAACGTGTTCGTGCGTTGTTCCTTTCTTTTCCTTCTTCGTTCGTCCACTTGAGAGCTCAACGTAGAACTCCTCTAATGCGATCCACACCACACTATGGATTTATTTCTACTCTATTGCTAGATAGAAAATAGAAACAAAGAAGAAGAAACAATTCCAAAGAAAGCACTATCGATTAGTGTACCTTGGAATGTTTTTGTTCAATCTTCTCTAAGAAGTATGAACACTAAAAGAGAGAATTTTCAGAGAGTATTTTGGCCTAAAATCTCCAGCAAAAAAAATGAAGCAAGTGATATCAATTGTGTCTAGCAAAGTAGTTTTGTGTATATGGAATGTAGTGTTCAAAAAACCACCTACACAAGTAACCTCCAAGGCAACTTCCACATACACACACTTCTAGCATATCCACTACACATGATAGCAAAGAAAAACCACCCACAAAAGGGCAAAAAATTCGTGCACATCATGTACATATATGGAAGAGTTGAAACTCTTCCTTAACTAGCTTCAACTTGCATGAAAAAATGGACTTGGACCTTTATGTTTTTGGACTTGTATTTAATCAAATTAAATAAAGTCCAAACATATATCCATTGGGCATTAATTAATCTAATTAATTTCAATCCAATTGAAGCCCAATTATTTATTTAATCCAATTAAATAAACATAAGTCCAAATTAAGAATAATTGATCCAATCAACTATTCTAGCCAAAACCCGATAAATTAATCCAATTAATTCAAAGGTTCTTAGTCCAAAAAATTAACTAATCCAATTAATTAATTTTTGGACCATCCATCAAATGGATTTCTCAATAAATGATCCAATCATTTATTTTCTCTCTTGAATAAATTTAATCCGATTAAATTTATTCGCTTCTTCTAGAATTAATTCCAAATTAATTCCGCCAAATCCAAAGTGATTTGTGTGTGACTCATTAGGTTCACCCTCAGCTAGACTTGGGCTTGTGTCCAACACAATAGATCAATTAAATCCAATTTAATTAATTGTTTTTCGATTAACCATTAATCGAAAAAACGCCCGTCACCATGGGTGGCCGTCTAGCAACGGTCCATGGCACTAGAGACTAGGTGAATGTTGGCGTGAACATTTAGGCTCCCGAGTTCCATACGAGTACGGTCCTTCCATCATCCGTCTCCCGGTCTAAGTCTAAGGCATGGAATTGGACGTCGGTTCCCATCCTGGACAAGACAACTATGCTCAGTAACTCGAGGCACGTTTACTCTATCGATCGACGTGGGAAACCATTCCCTACTCGACCAATCGCTGTGGCCACAGACTTATAAGAGTTTAAACTGTCTCAGAGCGCATAGGAGACTCGACTGTCATATACTGACAGGTGACGGATCCTATCTTGGAATCCACCGTCCTCAATACATATTCCGACTGCACTGTATAAGGCTTATGATGAACGTATCCCAGATACAGACATCCCTTGCCAGATGCTAGATACAACCATCATATGCATGTGACTGCCATGATTCCTCAAGTCCGAGGACTAATCTCGTACTATCGGAGCCGGGAATGCCAGTCATACCGACCAAGCCTCCAAGGCTTCCATATGACGATTCCCGCGAGTCAGTTCAGTCAGCTGACATCCTTGTCAACTAACCCACTAATATTGCATAGACGTCCAACGTCTGTCGCCGATGAAACACGGCACTCATCCAATGAATGCAATCCTTAGTGCAAGTCTGTATAGGACTCTTGATGCCCTGTCTCAAGGTCCTCGACTTGGAACATTTCAGACCTAACCCTCAGAAGTTGGTTTCATAGCTGCCATCCAATGCGCAACCCAACTACATGGGTTGTTTGTTTGGCCTGTGGGCTTTGTTGTGATGTTAATGGATTAAACATAAATAGCGAGCACAACAAATGGAACTGCCAAACATGAATACTCACTTTATTCATATAAGAATATTACAATTACAATGACATTGTCAGAAATAGATTACATCAAGGCCAATCTAATTGGCTTTCCGGTCACCTATTCTAACAATCTCCCACTTGACCCTAAAGCCAATCACTCATGACCCTCAAACCCATCTTCCCAAGATGCTGAGTATGAGCAACCTGCGACACTGGCTTGGTAAGCGGATCTGCCGTATTTTCTGCCGATGTGACTCGGTCCATCCGAACGTCACCTCTTCCCACCATCTCTCTAAGCAGATGGTAGCGTCTAAGAATGTGTTTGGATCGGTGATGAGATCTTGGTTCCTTCGCTTGCGCTATAGCCCCGTTGTTATCACAGAAGATAACTACTGGCTCGGCAATGCTAGGCACTACACCCAACTCTTGGATGTAGTTTTTCATCCAAACCGCCTCCTTAGCTGCTTCCGAAGCCGCTATGTACTCAGCTTCCGTGGTGGAATCAGCTGTAGTATCCTGCTTGGAACTTTTCCAAGCCACCACACCACCATTCAGCCTGAATACAAATCCAGATTGAGACTTGGCATCATCCTCATCAGACTGGAAGCTAGCGTCGCTGTAGCCTTCCAGAATCAACTCTCCACCACCGTAAACCAAGAACATATCCTTAGTCCTTCTCAGGTACTTAAGAATGGTCTTGACTGCAGTCCAGTGAGCCTCACCAGCACAAGCCTGATATCTGCTCGTTACGCTCAAAGCGAAAGCGACATCGGGCCTTGTGCACTGCACAGCATACTGTATGCTGCCTACGGCGGAAGCATAGGGGATGTCCAACATCCTTCTAACTTCCTCATCAGTCTTAGGAGACTGCTTCTTGGACAGTTTAACCCCATGCCTCATAGGAAGGAATCCTCGTTTGGAGTTTTCCATCTTGAATCTCTTCAAGACTTTCTCAACATACGAGGTTTGGGTCATTCCTAACATCCTTTTAGATCTATCCCGGATAATCTTGATGCCTAGGATGTAGGAAGCATCACCCAAATCCTTCATGGAGAATTGTGTGGATAACCATGCTTTCGTGTCACCTAACATCTTTACATCATTCCCAATGAGTAAGATGTCGTCCACATAAAGCACTAGGAACGCAACCGAGCTCCCACTGACCTTCTTGTATACACAAGGGTCGAATTCGTTCTTGATGAAATCATAACCCCGTATGACTTCATCAAAACGGATATTCCAACTTCGGGAAGCTTGTTTGAGACCATAGATGGACCTTTGGAGATGGCAGACCTTTGGAGATGGCAGACCTTCTGCTCTTCTCCAACAGATGTAAAACCCTCCGGTTGATCCATATAGATCTCTTCCTCAACAAATCCATTAAGGAAGGCCGTTTTCACGTCCATCTGCCATATTTCATAGTCATACCATGCAGCTATGGCAAGCATAATCCGAATGGACTTAGCCATGGCTACGGGCGAATAGGTTTCCTCAAAATCGACCCCAGGCCGCTGAGTATAACCTTTTGCCACAAGCCTGGCCTTGAAGGTAGTCACCTCCCCATCAGCTCCAAGCTTACGTTTGTAGACCCATTTACACCCGACGGGCTTGACACCCTTGGGTGGATCTACTAAGGTCCAAACCTTGTTTGAACTCATAGAGTCCATTTCGGATTTCATGGCCTCAACCCATTTTCCCGAATCGATGTCCAACATCGCTTCTCCGTAGGTCTTTGGATCATTGTCTAACTGACCGGTCAGACCCAGAAACCCATACCTATCAGGTTGATGGGAAACTCTAGTCGACCTTCGGAGGACAGGAATATCGTCAGTGGGAACTACAGGTGCAGATGATGTCGCTGCATCCGTTTGAGGTATTGCCTCACTTGATTCCTCAAGGAGCAATTCCTCACGACGGGTATCTGCTGGAAAACCCTTTTCCAGGAACACTGCGTTTCTCGAGACAAAAACCTTTTGCTCGGAAGGATCATAAAAATAATACCCCGCAGTTTCCTTAGGATAACCCACGAACCTGCACAAACTAGACCTCGAGTCCAGTTTGTCTCCCACTAGTCTCTTGACGTATGCAGGGCTACCCCACACTCTCAAGTACTTGTAGGAAGCAGGCTTGCCATGCCATATCTGATATGGCGTCTGGGCCACAGTCTTAGAAGGCGCCATGTTTAATAACTTGGCCGCCGTCTCAAGAGCATAACCCCAGAAGGATAAGGGCAGTTCGGTAAAACTCATCATGGATCGAACCATGTCCAACAAGGTTCGATTCCTCCTTTCAGAGACGCCGTTCAGTTGTGGCGTTCCGGGAGGAGTCCATTGAGAGAGAATCCCATTCTCTTTTAAGTAATCCAAGAATTCCCCACTCAAATACTCACCACCTCGATCCGATCGAAGGGCTTTAATTTTGCGACCAGTTTGGTTTTCAACTTCAAGCCTGAACTCTTTAAACCTTCCAAAAGCCTCAGACTTGTACCTCATAAGGTAAACATAACCATACCGTGAGTGATCATCGGTAAAAGTTATGAAGTAAGAAAACCCTCCTCTGGCCTGTGTATTTAGTGGTCCACAGACATCTGAATGGATCAAATCCAACAGACCACTGGCAAGCATGCTTTGTCCAACAAAGGGCTTCTTGGTCATTTTCCCTTTTAGACAAGATTCGCAGGCCGGTAGATGGTCCAAATCATCTATTTCTAGACTCTTTGAGTCCACCAACCTCCTAATCCTGTCTTGAGAGATGTGACCTAGCCTTGCATGCCAAATCTGTGCGTTTTCTTGATTATCCATTTTTTCGTTTGTTTTGAGCAGTCATGATCAAATCACGCTGTTGAAGAATATAAAGACCATTATGAAGTTTACCTAGCAGATGTGAAGAACCATTCTTCATCAAATAAAAATAATTTTTATTGATCATGAACTCAAAACCAGCATTGTCCAACAACGGTATTGAAATGATATTCTTGATCATGCTAGGTACATAATAGCAATCTTTTAATTCTATCCTAACTTGATCACTAACAACTAAGTGGACTAGACCTACAGCTTCACCAGCAATAGCCTTGCCATCACCCAGCCTCAGCACGACCTCGTCCCTACTTAGCTTTCTGCTTCTTTCCAGCACCTGCAAATCATTGCAGATGTGAGCTCCACAGCCGGTATCCAATACCCAAGAAGCAGAATTAGTAATCATGTTAACCTCAATAACAAACATACCTTGATTGGAGAGGAGCTTGGGGCAGTCCCTCTTCCAATGCCCTCTTCCATGGCAATGCATGCAAACATCATTTGCCCTCGATTGCTGCGGTCCAACCTTTCCCTTTCCTTTGCCCATCCCCACTGGGGCAACAGGAGCGCTAGCAGCGGCTTTTGCCTTTCCCTTCTTCCTCTTCCAGCGTCCGGCCCTCTTGCCTTTCGCCTTAGAGGTCGAAGCCTCCCCAACCAGTATCGCCGGCGCAGACCTTTTGGTCGTTGCTTCGAACTGGGTCAACATGTTTATCAACTCGTGTATGGACTTCTCAAGCCCATTCATGTTGTAATTCACGACAAAAGGGTCGTAAGAGGGAGGAAGAGACTGAAGGATCACATCTATATAGGTAACATTATCAAGCCCAACTTTGAGATCCTCGAGTTTTTCCACAAGGGAAAGCATCTTGATCCCATGTTCATGTACAGAGGATCCTTCAGTCATCTTGGTGCCGAAAAATGCTTTTGTGGCGGCATATCTAATATGCCTATCCGGAACCGCGTACATATCCTGTAAGCGGAGCATTATCGCGTTGGCATGGTCCAGCCTATCATACTGCTTCTGGATCTCATTGGTCATGGATGCCAGTATGATGCTGCGTACCTTGCGGTCATCCTCATGCCATTTTTCGAACGTCAAACGCTCTTCTGGCGAGGAACCTTCCGGCAAGGTTACGGGAAATGGCTTATCCAGAACATAAGCCTGGTTTTCGTAATCGAGGACAATCCTCAGATTACGCAGCCAATCGTTGTAGTTTGTTCCATTAAACTTATTAGTCTCCATAATCATAGATAACGGGTTCTTAGACATCTACATTCAAAAATGTAAAGCAGAAATTAGCAAACGAATTGTAATATTAATTCAAGTTTATGACATGGTCTTTAGTCATTAACCCTCCCACTATTTCTACGAAAGCCCACCACTCTCAAGTGGGGTTTCGGGAAACCATTTCCTAGTGGGCTTGGGATCCACAAACGCAATTCTCCATGCCCCGCTTTTACGATTCACATAGAAAACGCTTTGTGGGAGGTATCCAATACCATTCTCATCCAATGAGATTCCCAAGATATTTTGCCTCACCTCTTTCACATGATTCCGAGGACTCCAAGCGAATCATGTTACTTCGGCGTTAGGCCCGACCCATCAACCAAATCATATCTCAACTGTCGCCCCCCACGACTCGTGAGACAGGGAAACAAGAGCATATTCCTTTGTTCGTAACAATAATGCAGCTTTCTTTCATTCCAAAACGTGCCACGACTCGTGAGACCACGCTTTAGAGGAAAGTAGCTTCCTCATTACATTATTACGGATGGAAGGCTTGGAATAATCAAACCATTTGATTTAATTCCATTTTGGGCCTAATATTTACTTGGACCATCCAAGTGAGAGTTCATCATTTTATTAAGACCGAGACCTCATCATGATTAGTATTTTGCATGCTCAAGATTTATACATATAATGTAATAAGATGCATTCCAAACACACCATACATCAAAGCATAAAAAAAAACTTAAGCACATGCAAAACAAGCCTAGCACGCCCCTGTTAGGATGATCACAAGCCCATTCCTAAGTGATCCACTGAGCCCGCAGTGGATCTATGGTCAAACTAGGGTAGACCTACACTATTACAATATTTACATCCCATTATCATTCTAATGGGGCCTTGTAAAAATTCCTCCTTTGTTCTTCTTGACCTTCCATCATGGGCTCCTTCCACCGGACCTTCATCTCCTTGGAAGCTTACAATTAGTAAAAATAAATCCTCACCATCTAATCTACTCTCATTACAACTTAAAAGAAACCCCAATCATAAGTCGGGGGGAGTACATTAATAGAGAGAAAGAAAGCCTTATTATTCCAAGGCTAAAAACGATAGAGAGAAGAAAAACAAAGAGGCACGCAGGCCTCACCCAACAATAAATTAAACCATACATAGGCTAAAAAGGGCTAGTGATCATCCTTATTGTTTATCAAATAAACAACAACCACAAAGCACATTTACATCAAATATAAATATGCCAACACATAAATACATACCATGTATTTATAACAAGATATCCAATATCTAACCATAAACATATTAAGTGCAGAAAATAATATATTAATAATGCAATTGAAAAAATGGATATCACCCATACATCCAATGTATAAACCATTTTAGTTTGGAAACCATTTCCAAAATAATCTAAGGCATCAAAAATAATTTTAGAAAAATCCAATTTAACTAAAATTAAAATATGCCAAAATTACTAACATTCAGAAAACAGCAGAAATCAGAAAATTGAAATTTTCACGAAAAACGATGCAAAACGGCCTAGACGTCCCAGACCGGCCGACTGCCGGCCGCACGCGCGCGCGGCCAGCGCGCGCAGCACTGCGCGCCTAGCGCACAGCGCACGCCCGCGCGCGCACGAGCGGAAGCCCGCGCGCGCTGGGCGCGCGCATGCGCGCAGGCCGCCTGCCTGCGCTGCCCGCCAGCACGCACGGCCAGCGGGCGCGCGCGCCCGGCCTGCGCGCCTGCTGGCCCAGTGACCGGCCGGCAGGCAGCAGCAAGCAGACGGCTGCTGAACTTTTCCAAAATTTTTTTTTTTTTTTTAAATTTCTGCTGTAAAACTGAACTAAAAACATGCATTTACAGAAAATCAAATTCTCATAAAATGCATAGATATCCATAATTTCAAAACCAAAATTAACATATATTTTCATACATTTAATCATGCTAGAAAAACCATAAAACATGCTTTCCAAAAGCATTTAAAACACGTTCAACATACTTTACACATAATAACATGTAAATCCTTAAAGCCACAACACCGAACCGGGCTCTGATACCACTGAAAGAATCGGGTACGGCCCGGGAACGCAACGGAAGCGTAAAAACGTTAATTTAAGACATAATTTAAATTGGATTCAAAGGGGTGTTCCCTTTGAAGTTCCCGGGCGTTCGGTGTTTTGTCAAAGCACAAACAACAAAATAAAACATGCAGGACATGTGGCTTAAAAGGAGAAAAACAAAATTGCACAAAATGTAAAAGGAAACCAACCTTTATCCGTTTATGTAGAACGTGTTCGTGCGTTGTTCCTTTCTTTTCCTTCTTCGTTCGTCCACTTGAGAGCTCAACGTAGAACTCCTCTAATGCGATCCACACCACACTATGGATTTATTTCTACTCTATTGCTAGATAGAAAATAGAAACAAAGAAGAAGAAACAATTCCAAAGAAAGCACTATCGATTAGTGTACCTTGGAATGTTTTTGTTCAATCTTCTCTAAGAAGTATGAACACTAAAAGAGAGAATTTTCAGAGAGTATTTTGGCCTAAAATCTCCAGCAAAAAAAATGAAGCAAGTGATATCAATTGTGTCTAGCAAAGTAGTTTTGTGTATATGGAATGTAGTGTTCAAAAAACCACCTACACAAGTAACCTCCAAGGCAACTTCCACATACACACACTTCTAGCATATCCACTACACATGATAGCAAAGAAAAACCACCCACAAAAGGGCAAAAAATTCGTGCACATCATGTACATATATGGAAGAGTTGAAACTCTTCCTTAACTAGCTTCAACTTGCATGAAAAAATGGACTTGGACCTTTATGTTTTTGGACTTGTATTTAATCAAATTAAATAAAGTCCAAACATATATCCATTGGGCATTAATTAATCTAATTAATTTCAATCCAATTGAAGCCCAATTATTTATTTAATCCAATTAAATAAACATAAGTCCAAATTAAGAATAATTGATCCAATCAACTATTCTAGCCAAAACCCGATAAATTAATCCAATTAATTCAAAGGTTCTTAGTCCAAAAAATTAACTAATCCAATTAATTAATTCTTGGACCATCCATCAAATGGATTTCTCAATAAATGATCCAATCATTTATTTTCTCTCTTGAATAAATTTAATCCGATTAAATTTATTCGCTTCTTCTAGAATTAATTCCAAATTAATTCCGCCAAATCCAAAGTGATTTGTGTGTGACTCATTAGGTTCACCCTCAGCTAGACTTGGGCTTGTGTCCAACACAATAGATCAATTAAATCCAATTTAATTAATTGTTTTTCGATTAACCATTAATCGAAAAAAACGCCCGTCACCATGGGTGGCCGTCTAGCAACGGTCCATGGCACTAGAGACTAGGTGAATGTTGGCGTGAACATTTAGGCTCCCGAGTTCCATACGAGTACGGTCCTTCCATCATCCGTCTCCCGGTCTAAGTCTAAGGCATGGAATTGGACGTCGGTTCCCATCCTGGACAAGACAACTATGCTCAGTAACTCGAGGCACGTTTACTCTATCGATCGACGTGGGAAACCATTCCCTACTCGACCAATCGCTGTGGCCACAGACTTATAAGAGTTTAAACTGTCTCAGAGCGCATAGGAGACTCGACTGTCATATACTGACAGGTGACGGATCCTATCTTGGAATCCACCGTCCTCAATACATATTCCGACTGCACTGTATAAGGCTTATGATGAACGTATCCCAGATACAGACATCCCTTGCCAGATGCTAGATACAACCATCATATGCATGTGACTGCCATGATTCCTCAAGTCCGAGGACTAATCTCGTACTATCGGAGCCGGGAATGCCAGTCATACCGACCAAGCCTCCAAGGCTTCCATATGACGATTCCCGCGAGTCAGTTCAGTCAGCTGACATCCTTGTCAACTAACCCACTAATATTGCATAGACGTCCAACGTCTGTCGCCGATGAAACACGGCACTCATCCAATGAATGCAATCCTTAGTGCAAGTCTGTATAGGACTCTTGATGCCCTGTCTCAAGGTCCTCGACTTGGAACATTTCAGACCTAACCCTCAGAAGTTGGTTTCATAGCTGCCATCCAATGCGCAACCCAACTACATGGGTTGTTTGTTTGGCCTGTGGGCTTTGTTGTGATGTTAATGGATTAAACATAAATAGCGAGCACAACAAATGGAACTGCCAAACATGAATACTCACTTTATTCATATAAGAATATTACAATTACAATGACATTGTCAGAAATAGATTACATCAAGGCCAATCTAATTGGCTTTCCGGTCACCTATTCTAACACATTCAGCTAGACTTGGTCGGATTCCTAGAATCCGTCCGTTACCATGGGTGGCCGTCTAGCAACGGTCCATGGCACTAGAGACTAGGTGAAATATTCAGGGATGAACATTTAGGCTCTAACAGTACGCTTGTCCTTCTGTCTTCGGTCTCATCACTTAGTGTCTAGGGCACGGATAACGCAGGCACCCATCTTGGACCTAAGTGTCGGTCTGTCCTCACTAAACGCCGCAAGGGAAACCTTCCCTTCTGTTCAGTCACTGTGGCCACAGTTTTAGGGACAAGACCTAGAGCATACATGAGACTCAACTGTCAAAACCTATTGACAGGAGACAGATCCTTTCTTGGAAACTACTGTCACTTTGCACACCAGGACTGCACTAGACATGGCTTATGACTACCAAAGAGAATTCTGGCAATCTCTCACCATATCTAAGATACAGTTCTGATGTACAGGTAAACTCAGTAATTCCTCAAGTCAAAGGACTTGACCTGTACCGTTGGAACCGGGAATACTCGTCATACCTTGCAGACCATACTCAAGGTCCTCCGTAAGACGGTTCCCACGAGTCACCTCAGTCAGCTGCGTCCCAGCAGGCTAACCCACTAACACTGCTTAGACGATCCTCGTCACCCGTCGATGAAACACGACAGCAGATGCTTAGTGCAAGTCTCAAATGGAATCCCGGTACCCATTTTTGGGATTCCTTGACTTGGAGATTTCCGGACTGATTCAGGAAGACTGATTTCATGGACCTACCTCCAAGCGTAGTCCCAGTCCCCGAAACCGAATCTCAGTCCGTGGGCTCTGTTTGCGTAGTGAACAGATATGGATAAATAGGTGCAAGTGAACACAAACAAAGTAATGCCAAATGAAAATTCACTTCTTTATTCATTAATGATTTATCAAAACACCTATAATTGTCTAGACATAGGTTACATATACCCGCCAAAATTGGCTTACATGGTCACCTATTCTAACATTTACGTACTAGCAAACATGAATCAATATTCAATAATTTTGTTTGATCAAATATGTATGTAATAAAACCTTTGTCCAACAAAGAGACATACTTTTGATCATGCTAGGTTACGTAATTCCTATATTATCCTAACATGATCACGATTATGAGCCTAACAAGTCTCTAGTACTTTTCATCAATGGACCTTGCCATTGTTGAATCCTAGAACTGTTCTTAGCTTTTAAGTCCTTATTCACTTTCTGCAAACCACCCGCAGATTAGTGATAGGAATGGTATCAAATACCAAATAGAGTAAAAGTGATCATGTCAATACTCAATATCAAATTTTACCTACATTGGAGAGAGGTTTAGGATACTCCCTTTTCCAATGGCCCTCTTTACGAAAGTGAATGCTTACGTTCTTAGAATCTATGAACTTGACTACTTGAACCTTTTGCTCTTTCCTTTACCTCCACCTTGTGTTGTAAAGGAACAACAATTGAAGTGCTGCAATAGTTGATGTTACCTTACCCTTCTTCCTCTTTTAGCGTCTGGCACCCTTGCCTTTCGCTATGGAGGTTGAAGACTCTCCTACTAGTATCGACGGCGCAGATTTTGCAATCGTTGCTTCGTACTAGACCAACATAATTACCAACCTATGAAGATCTTTTCTAAGCTCATTCATGTTGATAATTAATGGTTCATAGGAGGGAGGAAGAGACTGAAGGATCATGTCAATGTACGTCTCTTTTTCAAGACTGACGTGGAGGTCTTTTGAGCTTCTCCACTAGGGATTGCATCATCACTCCATGTTCTTTGTACCGACATCCCTTCCGTCATCTTAGCTCCAAACATGCCTTCGCTGCATTTTACCCCACATGCTGGTCCAGGACCATATAGACATGATGCAAACGAAGCATAGTTTGAGCCAACATCATTATATCCTACTTGCCGGTGGTCATCCTTCAACTTTTGAACGTCAAGCGTTGCCTTAGTTGTCGACCCCTCCGGCAAGGGCTGAGGAACGTCCTCATTCCGGTATGTGAGTTAAGGTTCTGGAAATCTAAGACCATCTTAAGATTTCGCAATCAATTCGTGTAATTGGTTCCCTTTTAATGAGCCTCTTAGTGATGTGTTTGGTGGATTCTTAGACATTCACAACATATATGAAACAGAAAATAATAAGCAGAATGAAGTAATATTTTGGTTAAGTCTCGGTCTTTAGTCCTTAACCTCTCCCACTATTTCTACGAAAACACGGCACTCTCAAACGTTGTTTTCGGGAAATCCTTTCCTAGTGGGCTCAGGATCCACAGCGATCTCCCCCATACCCCGCTTTTACGATTCGCATGGGAAAAGAACCCGTGGGAGGTATTCCATACCATTCTCGTTCCACAAGATTCCCAAGATAATTGCCTCACCCTTTCACGTGATCCCGAGGACTCCAAGCGAATCACGTTATTCGGGCGTTAGACCCGACCCAATCAACCGATTCATAGACTCACTGCTACCTCCACGACTCGTGAGACAGGTAACAGCAGTCTACTCATCGTTCATGACAAAGTGCAGCTTCTTTTAAGCACGATAGTCGTGCCACGACTCGTGAGACCATGCTATCGACCTAAAAGATCTTCCTCACTTTTGCCATGGATGGAAGGCTTGGACAGACTCCCAGAGTCCTAGTCCATTTATTAAGGGTCTATATTTAACTTGGTTCAACCAAGTGAGAGTTTTGATAGAACGAGACCTCATCACATATATTAAGTATTGCATTGTGTGCGTTATGGCAGAAATATTCTAAGCGTGAATGTAACCATACATAAAGCATATAGAACAATCATAAGCATATAATACGCTTCGCATGCAAAATAAAGCCTAGCACGCCCCTGTAGGATGATCACAAGCCCAAACCTATGCGACCCACTGAGCCCGCAGTGGATCTATGGTCAATCTAAGGGTAGGCCCTACACTATTACAAGATTTAATAACCCATTACATGCAATGGGCCTTGTAAGTCCTCTTTATCTTCTTGGGCTCTCTATCGTGGGCCTACACCGGGCTTCTTCTCCATGGATCCTCCGTGGGCCATCTGATGGCAACCTCCATGGGCCTCCAACACCTTGGGCTTGTCTTCTCTTGCAGCTTTTATTTACAAAAAGAAATAAAACCTCACCACTAATTCTACTCTCATTACATCATAAAATAAGAAACCCCAATTAAACATTTGGGGGAGTACATTAGGAGGGAGAGAGAAAGCCTTATTATTCCAAGGCACTAGAAAAGAGACAGAGATGAAAATAAAGAGGCACACAGGCCACAACCCAACAAATAACTGTAAATAAACCATACATGCGTTCTAGGGGCTTTGTGATCATCCTTTGTCAAATCAATTAACACAAATAGCACAAATACATATCCCACGTAAAATATGCTATACCAACATCCATGATAATCCATACCATAAAATAAATGCAGAAACTACATGTAAAATATCCACACCAAACATTGGATAATAGTGCAACCTATACACAATAATTAACAAGGCAATATTAATTCTATGAAATATAAAATCTCAACCAAAATTAAAATGCCCCAAGTTAATTAATTCAGAAAAAATTCCTAGAATTATAAAGAAAAATCAAATTTTCTGAAACACAAAAATCAACAATTCAAGAATATGCCCATTTATTCAAGAATTCCAAAATCCAATATCGTGCAATATTAATACATGTTAAGATCTACTCATGCTCAAACCATAAAATAACCATGATGTCCAACATCATAAAACGCAGAAATTATTGCGAAATTTCACATATGAATTTTGATCATTGGTGCAACCATTGCAAAAATTAAATCTTGTTAGGAAACCCTTTCCTCATCAACCAAGCAATATTTATTTTAGGAAATTCCAAATCTCAAAAAATAAATATTCCAAGTCAACGGGTTCAGAATAATGCAGAAAATATTATAAAAATAATTCAGTAAAAATAGTTTTGAAAAACGAGCCAAAAATGGGAGAGAAACGAAAAAACGGCACAGCCGGCCGGCCAGGCGCGCGCGCGCGCGCACAGGTGCCTCTGCCTGCGCGCACAGTGCGCACGCCCAGCGCAGACGGCCGCGCCTGGACGCGCGCCTGCGCCTTGCGCTTGCGCGCGCGCGCTGTCCGCGCACGCTGGGCGCGCTGGTCGGGCGCGCGCAGGCCCCTGCCTGCACGCGCACCCGGCCGCGCCCCTGTGCGCGCAGCCAGCGTGCTGCTGCTGCCGGTTCGCCGTTTTTCACTCCTTTTCGACTTTTCATGCAATTTTTCTGAACCACAAGATAAATTAAACCCTAGAACATGTATATACATATTCAAGAAAACCAAGATGTAAAATCCCATGTAAAATTAAACGCCAATAAATATCTACGATAAACATACTATAAACGTAAATTAAAACACATTTATCATGCTTAAACGCACGTAGCACATAGAATTCTAGGACTATACACCGAATCGGGCTCTGATACCACTGAAAGAAATCGGTGGATCGGCCCGGGAGATGAGCGCGTATAGCGGAAGCGCGAAATAGTGCGTAATAAAAAATTACAAAGCATAATTAAATGGAATCTAAATCATGCATAACGTACATAAACGAATCAAGGGGTGTGCCCTTGATTCTCCCGGGCGTTCGGTGTATCTCATGTTCAATAAAACACAACATGGAGGCCATAGAATTAGAAACGAAAACCATAATTAAAGAACCTACCCGGTTGTAGTTTTGTCTTCGTTCGGCTACATGCATTGTTCCCCGTTTTGCACCAAGATCTCAAGAAGAGACCCTCTAAATCATCTCACTCGCTCCACCGGAAAGCAAACAACCCTTGTGCTAGCAAGAAATTATTTGGGGAGAAGAGACATCGATACACGCTATGAATTAACGCAATCAATGTCTCTTATGTTCTTAACTTGAATAAATCAAGAAGAACAAAGTATAATTCTTGGAGAGAAAAGAAGGGGATTGACGACAATTTGAGGGAGATGAGAGATGAGAGTTGTAGAGAATACTAGGTGTGAGTGTGTGTTTTTTAAGTATTTATAGAAGATGGAATTCCTATTCCTTCTCAAACTCTTCCAAAGAGACACACTTTGACTAGGATTTTAACCTAGTCAAATCCTAGTCAAATTAGGCTTTGATTAAGTCAAATTAATCATGGCCCTTCATCTCATCATTCTCTAGATCAAATCTTGTCCATCCATTTTGATGGGCTTTATGGAATGGGCCTATTTAATTCTAAATTAAATATTCCCATGGACTTTATATTAAATCATATTTAATATACTAAGCCCATTAATTAATTAATGGAAAGGACTTATTTAATTCTAAATTAAATAGTCCCATGGACTTTATATTAAATCCTATTTAATATACCAAGCCCATTAATTAATTACATAGAATGGGATTATTTAATTTTAAATTAAATAGTCCCATGGACTTTATATTAAATCCTATTTAATATACCAAGCCCACTAAATAATTAATTGACCCTTTTAATCTAATTAAAAGGAAAGCCCATGCTTTATAAAATTCATAAATCTAATTTATGAACTCAAGCCCGATTATTCCAAATAATACATCGAGGTTTGAATCTCCAAGAAGTATAATTTAATTCCATTAAATTAAACCTTCTCCCAGAATTAATTCAAAATTAATTCCCTTTCATTTGGTGTAGCGGGTGTGACTCTTTAGGTTCACCTTTCAACTAGACTTGGACCTACTTTTTGTTATTTCATAACCAAAGTAGTCCGTTACCATGGGTGGCCATCTAGCAACGGTCCATGGCACTAGAGACTAGGTGAATTTATGGTGTGAACATTTAGGCTCCGAGTTATACGCAGGTGCGGTGCTACCGACGCTCGATACGTACGGGTACGGTCCTACTGTCGCCTGTCTCCCGGCCTTTAGTCTAGGGGTCGGTTCCCATCGTTCACTAGGCAACTATGCATAATGCTCAAGATAGGTTTAACTCGACGTAGGAAATCCTTTCCCACTACATCAAGTGCTATGGCCATAGACTTTGTGAGTCTAAACCACCTCCGAGCGCATAGGAGATCTTGCTGTCATATCCTTTGACAGGGGACAGATCCTATCTTGGAATTCACCATTCTTACATACTCCGATTGCACTGGACGAGGCTTATGATGACCATGTGATATAATCGGTCAAATTTCACCAGATCCAAGATATAGCCTTAGTATGTAGGGGACTGCCGTGATCCTCAAGTCCGAGGACTAATCCCGTACTATCGGAACCGGGAATACGAGTCATACCAACCAAGCCCGAGTAGTTTCCATATGACGATTCCCGCGAGTCACCTCAGTCGGCCGCTCCCCAGCAGGCCGACCCACTAACACTGCTTAGACGATCCTCCTCACCCGTTGATGAAACACGACAGCAGATGCTTAGTGCAAGTCTCAAATGGATTCTCGATGCCCTGTCTCGAGATTCCTTTGACTTGGAGTATTTCAGACTGATTCGGCGAAACTGATTTCATGAACCTACCTCCAAGCGTAGTTCCAATTTCCCGAAATGTTATCTCATTCTGTGGGCGTTTGTTGTGACATGGTAACGATGCAAGCAGTAAGTACAACAAACTCATGCCTATGAATCCTTACTACATTCATAAACATAATATTACTTGTTCACAGATTGACGAATGGTTCTCAGAACAGCCAATACCATTGACTTTCTGGTCACCTATTCTAACAGTTAGTTCCCGCCACCATGTATTTAAAGGAGGATCCTTTTCCCATTTTTCATATCTGATGAAAGAAACCGAAACCATTATTTTCAGTCTTCCCACTCCTCTCTACATATGAAACCTTCGAATCTGAACATGGTACCAGAGCCATCGCTATGATGGTCTATGTATACTGAACGCGTTATTGGAGCAGATGAGTTTATGTTCTGAAGATGGCGAGCTCTTCGAACGCACTTCCAGGTGGATTAGCAATGGATGCTAGAACTGGAGGAGAAAATAAGAACATAACTGTTCAGGTTGTGGAGTAGAACAATTGAAAGAGGAACTGGAAATGAGCTGATGGCAGACCTATTAGAGGCATTAAGAATGGTGCAGAACCAAAGGCCTCCAGATCCTGTGAAGGTGCACTTCGCACAATTGGATGAGATGGCAGGTATGGCTCATCAAAATAATGACATTATTGCTTTAATTTCTAACTCATGGATCATAGATACAGGAGCTACGAGTCATATGTGTGTCGATGAAAGGTTGTTTTGCTCTTTTGTTACCCTTGGTCATCTTTTCAAAGTATATCTCCCTAATAACAGTGTTGTGCATACCACAAGATGTGGTGATGTCAAACTTTCATCTTGTTTAACTCATAGAAAGGTCCTCCTTGTCCTAAACTTCAAACATAATCTATAATCCGTATCTCAACTATGTAAATCTATTCCAGTCATGTTCTCATTTCCCACTTCCATATGCCTATTGCAGGACCTGAAGACTAGGCATGTCTTGGTTGTAGGAAGATAAATAGGGAGGCTATACTACCTAAATAACACCTCCTTTACTCTTCCTGTCAACTCCCCTAAGAATTCCAGCAATAATGTTAATGTAGATAGAAGTATTCCATCTTCGAAATTGTAATGGTTGTGGCACTACAGGCATGATCTCACTAATCCTCTTGTATTGAGTCATATGAAAGAAACCCGGTGGATCGTCCCGGTAATTGCGCGAATGCGGAAGCGCGGTAAAAATAAACATATTAAAATAAAAGGCATGCTTTTAATTTAAAGAACATGCTCAAGGGGTGTGCCCTTGAGGTTCCCGGGCGTTCGGTGTATCTCATGATCATAAAACAATAAAAGAATTCATGGAGGCCATAGAGTTGAAAAATAAAGAGGGACGAAAATCTTAAACGAGACCTACCCGTTGTCGTTTTCGTCTTCAACTACTACTCGCGTTGTTCCCCGTTTTGCACCAAGACCTCGTTCTTGAGATCCTCCAAATCGTGACACACGATCCACCCACGTATTCTTGTACGTCGTGCTAGCAACGAACAAGTATTATTTTTGGAGTGGACGAATCAATAACTCGTTATCAATTAACGGTATTGGTTCGTCTAAGTTCTTGATGTTCCAAGAACAAAAAGAACTAAAGAAAAAAATATATTTTCTTGCTAGAGAAAGAGAGAGGGGCGGACGAGAGGTAGGAGAGGGGAGAGTGTGTGTTTGTGTGTGTGTTTCAAGAATCATCAATCTCTTAAATGTTGGAAGCTAGAGGTTTATATAGAGGAAGAGTTTAATCCTCTTTAAACTCAAACTCTAAGTAACCTAATTTGACTAGGATTTTGACCTAGTCAAAGTCCTAGTCAAACTAGTGTTTGACCTAGTCAAACGAATCCTAGCCTTCCATCTCCCCTTTCCATCTCAGCCGTTGATTTTAATTTAATGGAATATTTAAATCCTATTAAATATTCCAAAAGGCTAAAAGAATAAATATAATATAATAAATAAATATTATAATTTATTCTAAGCCCATTAAATCAACCCTTTTAATAAATCCTATTTATTAATTTAATTCCCTTTATCAAATAGAAGGAATTAATTTCTCCAAGAAAATATAGGACCCGATTAAATCTAATTTAATCATTCCTTTACTCCAATATTTAATTCTAAATTAAATACTAAGTGTGTGTGTGGATAGTGTGTGACTCTTTAGGTTCACCATTCAGCTAGACTTGGTCGGATTCCTAGAATCCGTCCGTTACCATGGGTGGCCATCTAGCAACGGTCCATGGCACTAGAGACTAGGTGAAATATCTGGGGATGAACATTTAGGCTCTAACAGTACACTTGTCCTTCTGTCTTCGGTCTCATCAGTTAGGGTCTAGGGCACGGAAAATGCAGGTACCCATTTTGGACCTAAGTGTCGGTCTGTCCTCACCAAACGCCGCAAGGGAAACCTTTCCCTTCTATTCAGTCACTGTGGCCACAGATTTCAGGGACAAGACACAGAGCATATATGAGACAGATCCTTTCTTGGAAACTACTGTCACTTTGTACACCGGAGCTGCACTAGACATGACTTATGACTACTCAAGAGTATTTTGGCAATCTCTCACCATATCTAAGATACAGACCTGATGCACAGGTAAACTCAGCAGTTCCTCAAGTCAAAGGACTTGGCCTGTACCGTTGGAACCGGGAATACACGTCATACCTTGCTGACCATACTCAAGGCCCTCCGTAAGACGGTTCCTGCGAGTCACCTCAGTCAGCTGCTTCCTAGCACGCTGACCCACTAACACTGCTTAGACGACCTTCATCACCCGTCGATGAAATACAACAGCAGATGCTTAGTGCAAGTCTCAAAGGGAATCCCGGTACCCATTTTCGGGATTCCTTGACTTGGAGATTTCCGGACTGATTCGGTAAGACTGATTTCATGGACCTACCTCCAAGCGTAGTCCCAGTCCCCGAAATCGTTTCTCAGTCCGTGGGCTTTGTTTGCGTAGTGAACAGAAATGTAAGTGCAGATAAGTGAACGTAAACAAAGTATTGCCATATGAATTTTTCACTTCTTTATTCATAAATGTTTTTATCAAATACCAAAGAATTGTCTAGACATAGGTTACATATTCCTGCCAAAATTGGCTTACATGGTCACCTATTCTAACAATCTCCCACTTGACCTTTAAAGCCAATTGCCCATATGCTTAATCCCCATCTTCTCAAGATGTTGCGTATGAGCGCTCTGCGACATAGGCTTTGTCAGCGGGTCTGCTGTGTTGTCTGCCGAGTTGACTCGGTTCATCCGGACGTCACCTCTTCCTACCATTTCTCTAAGAAGATGGTAGCGTCTAAGAATATGTTTGGAACGGTGATGAGATCTCGGTTCCTTTGCTTGCGCTATAGCGCCGTTGTTATCACAGAAGATGACAACGGGCTCGGCGATGCTAGGCACCACACCCAACTCTTGGATGTAGTTTCTCATCCAAACCGCTTCCTTAGCAGCTTGTGAAGCTGCTATGTATTCAGCCTCCGTGGTGGAGTCAGCAATGGTTACTTGCTTGGAACTTTTCCAAGCTACTACTCCTCCATTGAGTTTGAATACGTACCCTGATTGAGACTTGGCATCATCGTCATCAGACTGGAAGCTAGCGTCGCTAAAGCCTTCCAGAATTAGTTCTCCATTGCCATAGACTAGGAACATTTCCTTAGTCCTTCTTAGGTACTTAAGGATGCCCTTAACAGCATTCCAATGTGCCTCTCCTGCGTAGGACTGATATCTGCTTGTTACGCTCAAAGCGTATGCAATGTCAGGCCTAGTGCAGTGGACCGCATATTGTATGCTACCTACGGCGGAGGCATAGGGGATGACCTCCATCCTTTCAAGTTCCTCATCAGTCTGTGGGGACTGTTTCTTGGATAACTTGATCCCATGCCTCATTAGAAGGAATCCTCGTTTGGAGTTGTCCATTCGATATCTCTTTAGGACTTTCTCCATATACGAGTTTTGGGTGAGTCCTAACATCCTTTTAGATCTGTCCCTGACAATCTGGATGCCTAAGATGTAGGAGGCTTCACCCAAGTCCTTCATGGAAAACTGGGTTGACAACCATGCTTTTGTGTTTCCTAACATTCTGACGTCATTACCAATGAGCAGAATGTCATCCACATAAAGCACTAGGAACACTATTGAGCTCCCACTAACCTTCTTGTATACACAAGGGTCGGATTCATTTTTGATGAAGTCATAACCCCGTATTACTTCATCAAATCGAATGTTCCAACTTTGGGAGGCTTGTTTGAGGCCATAGATGGACTTCTGGAGGCGACAGACTTTCTGTTCTTCTCCAGTGACCGTGAAACCCTGCGGCTGATCCATATAGATCTCTTCTTCAACGAAACCGTTGAGGAAGACCGTTTTCACGTCCATCTGCCATATCTCATAGTCATACCATGCTGCTATAGCGAGCACAATCCGAATGGATTTAGCCATGGCTACAGGCGAGTAGGTATCCTCAAAATCGACCCCGGGTCGTTGAGTGTATCCCTTAGCTACAAGCCTAGCCTTAAAGGTTGTGACTTCTCCATCAACGCCAAGTTTGCGCTTGTAGACCCACTTACAACCCACTGGCTTAACACCTTTCGGTGGATCTACAAGACTCCAGACTTGATTCTCGCTCATGGAGTCCATTTTGGCTTTCATGGCCTCAAGCCATTTCCCGGAGTCGATGTCAGACATCGCTTCTCCATAAGTCTTAGGATCGTTATCCAAAAGATCGGTCGCACCTAGAAAGCCATATCTCATTGGAGGTCTGGACTCTCTAGTGGACCTACGGAGAACGGGAACGTCAGTGGTGACTGTGGGCGCTGACTGTATCGGAGCCGGTGGTTCAGGAACCGGGGCTGGCTATTCCTGAGGCTGTCCTTCATGCCTAGCATGTTGGACTTCTCGAGGTTGGTCAGCCCTTCGGTTGTCTATCCTGAATCCTCTAAGTGAGGGTTCCGTGGCTTCTTCTGATGGCTGGATTCCATCACTTGATTCCTCAAGGATCAACTCATCAGGTTGGATATCCTCCGGGAAGCCTTGCTCCAAGAATACTGCATTTCTTGAAACAAATACCTTTTGTTCCAAGGGGTCATAAGAGTAATAACCCGGAGTTTCTTTAGGGTATCCAACGAACCTTCATAAGCTATACCTAGACTCTAACTTATCTCCCACTAACCTCTTGACGTATGCGGGGCTACCCCACACTTTCAAGTAGTTGTAGGATGCAGGCTTGCCGTGCCATACCTCATATGGCGTTTGGGTCAATGTGCTAGTAGGCGCCAAATTCAATAATTTGGCCGCCGTTTCTAGTGCATAGCCCCAAAACGATAAGGGCATTTTGGTAAAACTCATCATGGGCCGAACCATGTCCAACAGGGTTCGATTCCTCCTTTCAGAGACACCATTTAACTGCGGTGTTCCTGGAGGTGTCCATTCTGATATTATACCATGTTCTTTTAGATAATCTAGGAACTCCGTACTAAGGTATTCACCGCCTCGGTCCGACCGAAGGATTTTAATTTTGCAGTTGGTTTGGTTCTCCACTTCAAGTCTGAATTCTTTAAACCTCTCAAGAGCTTCAGACTTGTACCTCATCAGGTAAAAATAACCATACCGTGAATGATCATCGGTGAAGGTTATGAAGTAGGAGAACCCACCTCGGGCCTGCGTCCTTAGTGGTCCATATACGTCTGTATGGACCAAGTCCAACAGACCTGTGGCAAGCCTGCTTTGTCCTACAAAGGGCCTCTTGGTCATTTTCCCTCTTAGACAGGACTCACAAGTTGGTAGATCGCTCAAGTCCCCAACCTCTAGGTTCTTTGAGTCTACCAACCTTTTCATCCTATCTTGGGATATGTGACCTAGCCTAGCATGCCACAGACGTGCGTTCCCGTTATTATCTAATTTTCGTTTATGTTGTGCATTGAGGATGAAATTCGTTTGTTGCAACATATAGAGTCCGTTATGTAATGTACCAAGTAGATGAGCAATTCCACACCTCATCAAATAAAAGCAGTTTTTATTGATTCTAAACTCATAACCACTATTGTCCAACAATGGAATGGAAATGATGTTTTTAATCATAATGGGTACAAAATAAACTTGTTCTAAATCTATGCTAATATTATCACTAATCACTAGAGTGGCGGATCCTACTGCTTCTGCCGAGATGGCCTTGCCATTCCCAAGCTTCAGGATCATGTCCCCGCTACCCATTTTCTGCTTCTTTTCAACACCTGCAAGTCATTGCAAATGTGAGCTCCACAGCCGGTATCTAATACCCAAGAGGCAGAACTAGTGACCATATTAACCTCAATCACATATAAGAAAGAAATATGTGGATCGTCCCGGGAGATTAACGCGAATAGCGGAAGCGCGAAATAGTGCGTAATAAAAAATACAAAGCATAATTAAATGGAATTTAAACTATGCATAATATTCATAAACGAATC
Organism: Sesamum alatum; assembly: GCA_034509735.1. Taxonomy (NCBI): domain Eukaryota; kingdom Viridiplantae; phylum Streptophyta; class Magnoliopsida; order Lamiales; family Pedaliaceae; genus Sesamum; species Sesamum alatum. The sequence goes on along the minus strand of JACGWO010000001.1, from coordinate 25,536,859 downwards.
AAGGGGTGTGCCCTTGATTCTCCCGGGCGTTCGGTGTATCTCATGTTCAATAAAACACAACATGGAGGCCATAGAATTGAAATCGAAAAAAACGAGATTAAAGAACCTACCCGGTTGTAGTTTTGTCTTCGTTTCGGCTACACGCATTGTTCCCCGTTTTGCACCAAGATCTCAAAGAAGAGACCCTCTAAATCATCTCACTCGCTCCACCGGAAAGCAAAACAACCCTTGTGCTAGCAAGAAATAATTTGGGGAGAAGAGACATCGATACACGCTATGAATTAACGCAATCAATGTCTCTTATGTTCTTAACTTGAATAAATCAAGAAGAACAAAGTAATATTCTTGGAGAGTGAAAAATAGGGGTGGACGAATTTTGAGAGAGAATTTTGAGAGATGAGAGTTGTAGAGAATACTAGGTGTAAGTGTGTGTTTTTTTAAGTATTTATAGAAGATGGAATTCCTATTCCTTCTCAAACTCTTCCAAAGAGACACACTTTGACTAGGATTTGGTCAAAATCCTAGTCAAATTAGGCTTTGATTAAGTCAAATTAATCATGGCCCTTCATCTCATCATTCTCTAGATCAAATCTTGTCCATCCATTTTGATGGGCTTTATGGAATGGGCCTATTTAATTCTAAATTAAATATTCCAATGGACTTTATATTAAATCATATTTAATATACTAAGCCCATTAATTAATTACTGGAAAGGACTTATTTAATTCTAAATTAAATAGTCTCATGGACTTTATATTAAATCCTATTTAATATACCAAGCCCACTAATTAATTAATTTACCCTTTTAATCTAATTAAAAGGAAAGCCCATGCTTATAAAATTCATAAATCTAATTTATGAACTTAAGCCCAATTATTCCAAATAATTCATCGAAGCTTGAATCTCCAAGAAGTATAATTTAATTCCATTAAATTAAACCTTCTCCCGGAATTAATTCCAAATTAATTCCCTTTCATTTGGTGTAGCGGGTGTGACTCTTTAGGTTCACCTTTCAGCTAGACTTGGACCTACTTTTCGTTATTTCATAACTAAAGTAGTCCGTTACCATGGGTGGCCATCTAGCAACGGTCCATGGCACTAGAGACTAGGTGAATTTATGGTGTGAACATTTAGGCTCCGAGTTTATACGCAGGTGCGGTCCTACCGACGCTCGATACGTACGGGTACGGTCCTACTGTCGCCTGTCTCCCGGCCTTTAGTCTAGGGGTCGGTTCCCATCGTTGACTAGGCAACTATGCATAATGCTCGAGATAGGTTTAACTCGACGTAGGAAATCCTTTCCCACTACATCAAGTGCTATGGCCATAGACTTTGTGAGTCTAAACCATCTCCGAGCGCATAGGAGATCTTGCTGTCATATCCTTTGACAGGGGACAGATCCTATCTTGGAATTCACCGTTCTTACATACTCCGACTGCACTGGACGAGGCTTATGATGACCATGTGATATAATCGGTCAAATTTCACCAGATCCAAGATACAACCTTAGTATGTAGGGGACTGCCGTGATCCTCAAGTCCGAGGACTAATCCCGTACTATCGGAACCGGGAATACGAGTCATACCGACCAAGCCCAAGTAGCTTCTATATGACGATTCCCGCGAGTCACCTCAGTCGGCCGCTCCCCAGCAGGCCGACCCACTAACACTGCTTAGACGATCCTCGTCACCCGTCGATGAAATACGACAGCAGATGCTTAGTGCAAGTCTCAAATGGATTCTCAATGCCATGTCTCGAGATTCGTTTGACTTGGAGTATTTCAGACTGATTCGGCGAAACTGATTTCATGAACCTACCTCCAAGCGTAGTTCCAATTTCCCGAAATGTTATTTCAGTCTGTGGACGTTTGTTGCGACATCGTAACGATGCAAGCAGTAAGTACAACAAACTCATGCCTATGAATCCTTTACTGCATTCATTAACATAATATTACTTGTTCACAGATTGACGAATGGTTCTCAGAACAGCCAATACCATTGACTTTCTGGTCACCTATTCTAACAATCTCCCACTTGACCAATAAGTCAATTACCCACTTTGTTTAGAATCCTCTGAGTATGAGTAATCTACGATACCGACTAAGGTATTGTGGGTCCGCTTATATTTCCTTGCGAAGCAATACGGTCTAACCGTGTTACCTCTATCCACCATTGCCTCTTAGAGATGGTGGTTGTCTAAGAATATTTTCGTGGATTTTGTGATGAGATCTCGTGCCAATACTCCCATAGCCAAGTTGCCTGCCATATAGGCAAACATGGCTTGGTCGTGCTAGGCGCCACGTCCATCCTATGGACGCGGTCTTCATCAGTGACCACTATCCGATGCACTCGTCATTGGGCCTGACTGTGCATACCTTTGAGACTAACTGGTTTTCACTTATGCTCTGGAAGCTAGTATCGCTTTAGCCTTCCAAAGCAACTCTCAACAGACGGTGCATCATGAACATATCTTTAGTCCTTATTCAGGTACTAAGGATCGTTCTTGATTGCTGTCTTCAACCCCTCAGTGCATTACTTATTTATGTTGAGCCATGCTAGAAGCACTCTCAACATCGGTTCCTATGCACCGAGTAAACATATCATATGTTTGCCTAGGGTTAAGACGTAGGGGATACTCAACATCCAAGCCTTCTCATTAGTCCACCGTGACTAAGTCTTGAATGGCTTGATGCTTAATGCATAGTATCCAAGTTTTCTCATCAGTCTTACTATGACTGAGTCTTGAACAACTTGTCCCTCTACATATATGAGTTTTTCTCATCAGTCCACCATGACTGAGTCTTTGAAAAAACTCAATTCATGATATGTATGTGGGAGCCCTAAAATGTCATGGAGAATTTTCGTGAGTTACGGTTTGTGTTTTAGTGATTCCTAATGCCTTGAATTCATCCATGAATCAAGAAATTACACACTTTAAACACTTGGAACGCCATTTTCTACTCCCATTGATCACCTACGTTGTTTAAGACCGAGTCATGCTCCGTATGAGCTCGTCAAACGAATATTCCAGTTATGCGGTGTTTCAAACCTTGTTTGAATTTCCTAGTGGATTCTATGGCTCCCTCTCCATAAATCCTACTACGATGTCCAACATCACGTTCCGCAGGTCATTTGGATTACTATCCAAATTTGACCGAACATATCCCGATCACTCGTACCTCTTACGACATTCGGGTTCGTTCTTAAGGGGACTTGGAATATGATCAATTTAAGAAATGCGATTCTAAGCAACGTTAGTATTATTCTGTCGTAAACTTGTACAAATTAGACATTGAGTCTAATTTGTCTCCCACTAGTCCCTTGACGTATGTAGGATCCTTCTACATGCTTAAGGACTTTGTCGGGACACAGGCTTGCCAAACCATGGCTCCTTGTGCGTGACTCCTAGCAAAATGTGCCACGTTCCTTACGTTGGCAATTTTGAGTTTACGTCTACACGGGCTAAGGTAATTGGGCGAAACTCCGATCGATTTTCGTCTAACGAGATTCGATCGTTCCCTTTATCAGAGACCGTCATACTTGGCCTTTACAGGAAACATTTCATTGAGAATCCATTCTCAACTTGGATGCTCAAGAGCTCCCACTAAATACACGGCCTTTTCGATCCTATCGAAACAGGTTTAATTTTGCAACCATTTATGGTTCACCTCCTTAAGTCTAATTCCCAAACCTCCTATGGGACCTTTAGACTTTTGAACCCTCTTATGGTCTTGTGTATTAGTAACCTACAGTTGTCTTATTGGCTCCCTTCCAATAGACTATTTGGCAAGCCTACTTTGTCCAACAAAGAGCTTTTCGAACTTTCTTCTTCATAAAAGACTTGTAAATTTAGTCGATTCGAATCATCTATTTCTAGATTCATCGAACTTTCCAATTTACTTATCTTTTAATAAGAAGAAACGTCCTAGCTATTGTAGATGCCAAATTTGTAAGTTGGTCTTGATTAATCCATTTAGATAATTTGAATTTTGAGTATCCATAAACCTTTTATGGGATGGTATTTTAGGAATTTACGTACTAGCAAACATGAATCAATATTCAATAATTTTGTTTGATCAAATATGTATGTAATAAAACCTTTGTCCAACAAAGAGACATACTTTTGATCATGCTAGGTTACGTAATTCCTATATTATCCTAACATGATCACGATTATGAGCCTAACAAGTTTCTAGTCATTTTCATCAATGGACCTTGCCATTGTTGAATCCTAGAACTGTTCTTGGCTTTTAAGTCCTTGTTCACTTTCTGCAAACCACCCGCAGATCAGTGATAGGAATGGTATCAAATACCAAATAGAGTAAAAGTGATCATGTCAATACTCAATATCAAATTTTACCTACATTGGAGAGAGGTTTAGGATACTCTCTTTTCCAATGGCCCTCTTTACGACAGTGAATGCTTACGTTCTTAGAATCTATGAACTTGACTGCTTGAACCTTTTGCTCTTTCCTTTACTTCCACCTTGTGTTGTAAAGGAACAACACTTGAAGTGCTTTAATAGTTGATGTTACCTTACCCTTCTTCCTCTTTTGGCGTCTGGCACCCTTGCCTTTCACCATGAAGGTTGAAGCCTCTCCTACTAGTACCGACGGCGCAGATTTTGCAATCGTTGCTTCGTACTAGACCAACATAATTACCAACCTATGAAGATCTTTTCTAAGCTCATTCATGTTGATAATTAATGGTTCGTAGGAGGGAGGAAGAGACTGAAGGATCATGTCAATGTACGTCTCTTTTTCAAGACTGACATGGAGGTCTTTTGAGCTTCTCCACTAAGGATTGCATCATCACTCCATGTTCTTTGTACCGACATCCCTTCCGTCATCTTAGCTCCAAACATGCCTTCGTTGCATTTTACCCCACATGCTGGTCCAAGACCATATAGACATGATGCAAGCGAAGCATAGTTTGAGCCAACATCATTATATCCTACTTGCCGGTGGTCATCCTTCAACTTTTGAACGCCAAGCGTTGCCTTAGTTGTCGACCCCTCCGGCAAGGGCTGAGGAACATCCTCATCCGGTTATGTGAGTTAAGGTTCTGGAAATCTAAGACCATCTTAAGATTTCGCAGTCAATTCGTGTAATTGGTTCCCTTTTAATGAGCCTCTTAGTGATGTGTTTGGTGGATTCTTAGACATTCACAACATATATGAAACAGAAAATAATAAGCAGAATGAAGTAATATTTTGGTTAAGTCTCGGTCTTTAGTCCTTAACCTCTCCCACTATTTCTACGAAAACACGGCACTCTCAAACGTTGTTTTCGGGAAATCCTTTCCTAGTGGGCTCGGGATTCACAGCGATCTCCCCCATACCCCGCTTTTACGATTCGCATGGGAAAAGAACCCGTGGGAGGTATTCCATACCATTCTCGTTCCACGAGATTCCCAAGATAATTGCCTCACCCTTTCACGTGATCCCGAGGACTCCAAGCGAATCACGTTATTCGGGCGTTAGACCCGACCCAATCAACCGATTCATAAACTCACTGCTACCTCCACGACTCGTGAGACAGGTAACAGTAGTCTACTCATCGTTCATGACAAAGTGCAGCTTCTTTTAAGCACGATAGTCGTGCCACGACTCGTGAGACCACGCTATCGACCTAAAAGATCTTCCTCACTTTTGCCATGGATGGAAGGCTTGGACAGACTCCCAGAGTCCTAGTCCATTTATTAAGGGTCTATATTTAACTTGGTTTAACCAAGTGAGAGTTTTGATAGAACGAGACCTCATCACATATTAAGTATTGCATTGCGTGCGTTATGGCAGAAATATTCTAAGCGTGAATGTAACCATACATAAAGCATATAGAATAATCATAAGCAATTAAAACGCATCGCATGCAAAATAAAGCCTAGCACGCCCCTGTAGGATGATCACAAGCCCAAACCTATGCGACCCACTGAGCCCGCAGTGGATCTATGGTCAATCTAAGGGTAGGCCCTACACTATTACAAGATTTAATAACCCATTACATGCAATGGGCCTTGTAAGTCCTCTTTATCTTCTTGGGCTCTCCATCTTGGGCCTACACCGGGCTTCTTCTCCATGGATCCTCCGTGGGCCATCTGATGGCAACCTCCATGGGCCTCCAACACCTTGGGCTTATCTTCTCTTGCAGCTTTTATTTACAAAAAAAATAAAACCTCACCACTAATTGTACTCTCATTACATCATAAAATAAGAAACCCCAATTAAACATTTGGGGGGAGTACATTGGGAGGGAGAGAGAAAGCCTTATTATTCCAAGGCACTAGAAGAGAGACAGAGAGGAAAATAAAGAGGCACACAGGCCACAACCCAACAAATAAATGTAAATAAACCATACATGCGGTCTAGGGGCTTTGTGATCATCCTTTGTCAAATCAATTAACACAAATAGCACAAATACATATCCCACGTAAAATATGCTATACCAACATCCATGATAATCCATACCATAAAATAAATGCAGAAACTACATGTAAAATATCCACACCAAATATTGGATAATAGTGCAACCTATGCACAACGATTTTTGTTGGAAAAACCTTTTCCATAATTAACAAGGCAATATTAATTCTATGAAATTTAAATCTCAACCAAAATTAAAATGCCCCAAGTTAATTAATTCAGAAAAATTCCAAGAATTATACAGAAAAATCAAATTTTTCTGAAACACAAAAATCAACAATTCAAGAATATGCCCATTTATTCAAGAATTCCAAAATCCAACAATTGTGCAATATTAATACATGTTAAGCTCTACTCATGCTCAAACCATAAAAAATAACCATGATGTCCAACATCATAAAACGCAGAAATTATTGCGAAATTTCACATATGAATTTTGATCATTGGTGCAACCATTGCAAAAATTAAATCTTGTTAGGAAACCCTTTCCTCATCAACCAAGCAATATTTATTTTAGAAAATTCCAAATCTCAAAAAATAAATATTCTAAGTCAACGGGTTCAGAATAATGCAGAAAATATCATAAAAATAATACAGTAAAAACAGTTTTGAAAAACGAGCCAAAAACGGGAGAGAAACGGAAAAACGGCACACCCGGCCGGCCAGGCGCGCGCGCGCTCGCGCGCAGGCGCCCATGCCTGCGCGCGCGGCCGCGCGCGCGGCCGGCACAGCGCGCGCGCTGTCCGCGCACGCTGGGCGCGCTGGCCGGGCGCGCGCAGGCCCCTGCCTGCACGCGCGCCCGGCCGCGCCCCTGTGCGCGCGGCCAGCGTGCTGCTGCTGCCGGTTCGCCGTTTTTCACTCCTTTTCGATTTTTCATGCAATTTTTCTGAACCACAAGATAAAATAAACCCTAGAACATGTATATACATATTCAAGAAAACCAAGATCCAAAATCCCATGCAAAATTAAACGCCAATAAATATCTACGATAAACATGCTATAAACGTAAATTAAAACACGTTTATCATGCTTAAACGCACATAGCACATAGAATTCTAGGCCTATACACCGAACCGGGCTCTGATACCACTGAAAGAAATATGTGGATCGTCCGGGAGATTAACGCGAATAGCGGAAGCGCGAAATAGTGCGTAATAAAAAATACAAAGCATAATTAAATAGAATTTAAACTATGCATAATATTCATAAACGAATCAAGGGGTGTGCCCTTGATTCTCCCGGGCGTTCGGTGTATCTCATGTTCAATAAAACACAACATGGAGGCCATAGAATTGAAATCGAAAAAAACGAGATTAAAGAACCTACCCGGTTGTAGTTTTGTCTTCGTTTCGGCTACACGCATTGTTCCCCGTTTTGCACCAAGATCTCAAAGAAGAGACCCTCTAAATCATCTCACTCGCTCCACCGGAAAGCAAACAACCCTTGTGCTAGCAAGAAATAATTTGGGGAGAAGAGACATCGATACACGCTATGAATTAACGCAATCAATGTCTCTTATGTTCTTAACTTGAATAAATCAAGAAGAACAAAGTAATATTCTTGGAGAGTGAAAAATAGGGGTGGACGAATTTTGAGAGAGAATTTTGAGAGATGAGAGTTGTAGAGAATACTAGGTGTAAGTGTGTGTTTTTTTAAGTATTTATAGAAGATGGAATTCCTATTCCTTCTCAAACTCTTCCAAAGAGACACACTTTGACTAGGATTTTGACCTAGTCAAATCCTAGTCAAATTAGGCTTTGATTAAGTCAAATTAATCATGGCCCTTCATCTCATCATTCTCTAGATCAAATCTTGTCCATCCATTTTGATGGGCTTATGGAATGGGCCTATTTAATTCTAAATTAAATATTCCCATGGACTTTATATTAAAATCCTATTTAATATACTAAGCCCATTAATTAATTAATGGAATGGACTTTATTTAATTCCAAATTAAATAGTCCATGGACTTTATATTAAATCCTATTTAATACCAAGCCCATTAATTAATTCCATAGAATGGGATTATTTAATTCTAAATTAAATAGTCCCATGGACTTTATATTAAATCCTATTTAATATACTAAGCCCATTAATTAATTAATGGAATGGACTTTATTTAATTCCAAATTAAATAGTCCATGGACTTTATAATAAATCCTATTTAATACCAACCCCATTAATTAATTAATTCACCCTTTTAATCTAATTAAAAGGAAAGCCCATGCTTTGTAAAATTCATAAATCTAATTTATGAACTCATGCCCGATTATTCCAAATAATACATCGAGGCTTGTATCTCCAAGAAGTATAATTTAATTCCATTAAATTAAACCTTCTCCCGGAATTAATTCCAAATTAATTCCCTTTCATTTGGTGTAGCGGGTGTGACTCTTTAGGTTCACCTTTCAACTAGATTTGGACCTACTTTTCGTTATTTCATAACTAAAGTAGTCCGTTACCATGGGTGGCCATCTAGCAACGGTCCATGGCACTAGAGACTAGGTGAATTTATGGTGTGAACATTTAGGCTCCGAGTTATACGTAGGTGCGGTCCTACCGACGCTCGATACGTACGGGTACGGTCCTACTGTCGCCTGTCTCCCGGCCTTTAGTCTAGGGGTCGGTTCCATCGTTGACTAGGCAACTATGCATAATGCTCGAGATAGGTTTAACTCGACGTAGGAAACTTTCCCACTACATCAAGTGCTATGGCCATAGACTTTGTGAGTCTAAACCATCTCCGAGCGCATAGGAGATCTTGCTGTCATATCCTTTGACAGGGGACAGATCCTATCTTGGAATTCACCGTTCTTACATACTCCGACTGCACTGGACGAGGCTTATGATGACCATGTGATATAATCGGTCAAATTTCACCAGATCCAAGATACAACCTTAGTATGTAGGGGACTGCCGTGATCCTCAAGTCCGAGGACTAATCCCGTACTATCGGAACCGGGAATACGAGTCATACCGACCAAGCCCAAGTAGCTTCTATATGACGATTCCCGCGAGTCACCTCAGTCGGCCGCTCCCCAGCAGGCCGACCCACTAACACTGCTTAGACGATCCTCGTCACCCGTCGATGGAATACGACAGCAGATGCTTAGTGCAAGTCTCAAATGGATTCTCAATGCCATGTCTCGAGATTCGTTTGACTTGGAGTATTTCAGACTGATTCGGCGAAACTGATTTCATGAACCTACCTCCAAGCGTAGTTCCAATTTCCCGAAATGTTATTTCAGTCTGTGGACGTTTGTTGCGACATCGTAACGATGCAAGCAGTAAGTACAACAAACTCATGCCTATGAATCCTTACTGCATTCATTAACATAATATTACTTGTTCACAGATTGACGAATGGTTCTCAGAACAGCCAATACCATTGACTTTCTGGTCACCTATTCTAACAATCTCCCACTTGACCAATAAGTCAATTACCCACTTTGTTTAGAATCCTCTGAGTATGAGTAATCTACGATACCGACTAAGGTATTGTGGGTCCGCTTATATTTCCTTGCGAAGCAATACGGTCTAACCGTGTTACCTCTATCCACCATTGCCTCTTAGAGATGGTGGTTGTCTAAGAATATTTTCGTGGATTTTGTGATGAGATCTCGTGCCAATACTCCCATAGCCAAGTTGCCTGCCATATAGGCAAACATGGCTTGGTCGTGCTAGGCGCCACGTCCATCCTATGGACGCGGTCTTCATCAGTGACCACTATCCGATGCACTCGTCATTGGGCCTGACTGTGCATACCTTTGAGACTAACTGGTTTTCACTTATGCTCTGGAAGCTAGTATCGCTTTAGCCTTCCAAAGCAACTCTCAACAGACGGTGCATCATGAACATATCTTTAGTCCTTATTCAGGTACTAAGGATCGTTCTTGATTGCTGTCTTCAACCCCTCAGTGCATTACTTATTTATGTTGAGCCATGCTAGAAGCACTCTCAACATCGGTTCCTATGCACCGAGTAAACATATCATATGTTTGCCTAGGGTTAAGACGTAGGGGATACTCAACATCCAAGCCTTCTCATTAGTCCACCGTGACTAAGTCTTGAATGGCTTGATGCTTAATGCATAGTATCCAAGTTTTCTCATCAGTCTTACTATGACTGAGTCTTGAACAACTTGTCCCTCTACATATATGAGTTTTTCTCATCAGTCCACCATGACTGAGTCTTTGAAAAAACTCAATTCATGATATGTATGTGGGAGCCCTAAAATGTCATGGAGAATTTTCGTGAGTTACGGTTTGTGTTTTAGTGATTCCTAATGCCTTGAATTCATCCATGAATCAAGAAATTACACACTTTAAACACTTGGAACGCCATTTCTACTCCCATTGATCACCTACGTTGTTTAAGACCGAGTCATGCTCCGTATGAGCTCGTCAAACGAATATTCCAGTTATGCGGTGTTTCAAACCTTGTTTGAATTTCCTAGTGGATTCTATGGCTCCTCTCCATAAATCCTACTACGATGTCCAACATCACGTTCCGCAGGTCATTTGGATTACTATCCAAATTTGACCGAACATATCCCGATCACTCGTACCTCTTACGACATTCGGGTTCGTTCTTAAGGGGACTTGGAATATGATCAATTTAAGAAATGCGATTCTAAGCAACGTTAGTATTATTCTGTCGTAAACTTGTACAAATTAGACATTGAGTCTAATTTGTCTCCCACTAGTCCCTTGACGTATGTAGGATCCTTCTACATGCTTAAGGACTTTGTCGGGACACAGGCTTGCCAAACCATGGCTCCTTGTGCGTGACTCCTAGCAAAATGTGCCACGTTCCTTACGTTGGCAATTTTGAGTTTACGTCTACACGGGCTAAGGTAATTGGGCGAAACTCCGATCGATTTTCGTCTAACGAGATTCGATCGTTCCCTTTATCAGAGACCGTCATACTTGGCCTTTACAGGAAACATTTCATTGAGAATCCATTCTCAACTTGGATGCTCAAGAGCTCCCACTAAATACACGGCCTTTTCGATCCTATCGAAACAGGTTTAATTTTGCAACCATTTATGGTTCACCTCCTTAAGTCTAATTCCCAAACCTCCTATGGGACCTTTAGACTTTTGAACCCTCTTATGGTCTTGTGTATTAGTAACCTACAGTTGTCTTATTGGCTCCCTTCCAATAGACTATTTGGCAAGCCTACTTTGTCCAACAAAGAGCTTTTCGAACTTTCTTCTTCATAAAAGACTTGTAAATTTAGTCGATTCGAATCATCTATTTCTAGATTCATCGAACTTTCCAATTTACTTATCTTTTAATAAGAAGAAACGTCCTAGCTATTGTAGATGCCAAATTTGTAAGTTGGTCTTGATTAATCCATTTAGATAATTTGAATTTTGAGTATCCATAAACCTTTTATGGGATGGTATTTTAGGAATTTACGTACTAGCAAACATGAATCAATATTCAATAATTTTGTTTGATCAAATATGTATGTAATAAAACCTTTGTCCAACAAAGAGACATACTTTTTGATCATGCTAGGTTACGTAATTCCTATATTATCCTAACATGATCACGATTATGAGCCTAACAAGTTTCTAGTCATTTTCATCAATGGACCTTGCCATTGTTGAATCCTAGAACTGTTCTTGGCTTTTAAGTCCTTGTTCACTTTCTGCAAACCACCCGCAGATCAGTGATAGGAATGGTATCAAATACCAAATAGAGTAAAAGTGATCATGTCAATACTCAATATCAAATTTTACCTACATTGGAGAGAGGTTTAGGATACTCTCTTTTCCAATGGCCCTCTTTACGACAGTGAATGCTTACGTTCTTAGAATCTATGAACTTGACTGCTTGAACCTTTTGCTCTTTCCTTTACTTCCACCTTGTGTTGTAAAGGAACAACACTTGAAGTGCTTTAATAGTTGATGTTACCTTACCCTTCTTCCTCTTTTGGCGTCTGGCACCCTTGCCTTTCACCATGAAGGTTGAAGCCTCTCCTACTAGTACCGACGGCGCAGATTTTGCAATCGTTGCTTCGTACTAGACCAACATAATTACCAACCTATGAAGATCTTTTCTAAGCTCATTCATGTTGATAATTAATGGTTCGTAGGAGGGAGGAAGAGACTGAAGGATCATGTCAATGTACGTCTCTTTTTCAAGACTGACATGGAGGTCTTTTGAGCTTCTCCACTAAGGATTGCATCATCACTCCATGTTCTTTGTACCGACATCCCTTCCGTCATCTTAGCTCCAAACATGCCTTCGTTGCATTTTACCCCACATGCTGGTCCAAGACCATATAGACATGATGCAAGCGAAGCATAGTTTGAGCCAACATCATTATATCCTACTTGCATAGCTTTGACGACTTTTCCCTTCCCTTTCCTCTTCTTCCAACGTCCGGCACCCTTGCCTTTCGTATTAGAAGTCCAAGCACCTCCAAACAATACCGAAGGCGTGGACTTCTTAGTCGTTGCCTCGTATTGCACCAACATATTGATCAACTCATGAATGCCCTTCTCAAGTGCATTCATGTTGTAGTTAACGATAAATTGGTCAAAGGAGGGTGGGAGTGACTGAAGGATCACATCTATGTACGTTTCATTATCGAGACCTGCCTTTAGGTCCTCGAGCTTTTTCCACCAGGGTAAGCATTTTAACCCCGTGTTCTTGTACAGAGGATCCTTCTGTCATTTTAGTTCCAAAGAACGCCTTGGTCGCGACATACCTAGTATGCCGGTCCGGGACTGCATAGCAATCCTCAAGGCGAGCCATAATGGAAGGGACATCATCTAGCCTTTCATATTGCTTCTGAATCTAATTGGTCATCGAAGCAAGTATGATGCTACGGATCTTCCGGTTATCCTTATGCCAAGTCTCGAACGTCTCACGTTCTTCTGGCGTGGATCCTTCCGGTAAGGTCCTAGGGAGAGGCTCGTCCATGACGTAGCCTTGGTTCTCGTAATCTAGGACTATCCTGAGATTGCGCAACCAGTCGTTGTAGTTTGTTCCATTGAATTTGTTTGTCTCAAGAATGGTGGAAAGTGGGTTCTTAGACATTTTTAAACTCTACATTTTAGAAAACAGTGCGCGATCAGCAGAAAATAAAAGACGGTGGTTTGATAAAATAATTAAATGCATGGACTTTAGTCATTTAATCCTCCCACTATTTGTACGAAAACACGGTACTCCAAACGTGATTTTCGGGAAATCCTTTCCAAGTGGGCTTGGGATCCACAGCGATTTTTCCCATACCCCGCTTTTACGATTCGCATGGAAAAGATCCTGTGGAGGGTATTCCATACCATTCTCGTTCCACGAGATTCCCAAGATTATTGCCTCACCCTTTCACATGATCCCGAGGACTCCAAGCGAATCATGCTAATTGGGCGTTAGACCCAACCCAATCGACCGAGCCACGGACCCACTGGTACCCCCACGACTCGTGAGACACATAGCAGCAGCCCGCTTTTTGTTCATGACATAATGCAGCTTCCTTTAAGTACAATAACGTGCCACGACTCGTGAGACCACGCTATTGACCTAAAGCAGCTTCCTCAGTATGCCATGGATTGGAAGGCATGGACAAACTCCTAGAGTTCATGTCCACTTTGTCTAGGGTCTAATATTTTGACATTGGTCCAACCAATGTGAGAGTAAGTAATGACCGAGATCTCAAATAAATATCTACACATACATCCATAATGCGTAAATAAACCATTCATAGCAGTTATATGATAAATAAATAATCCATTCATCCATCATCATAACCACATGCAAAATTAAAGCCTAGCACGCCCCTGTTGGATGATCACGAGCCCGTATCCTATGCGATCCACTGAGCCCGCAGTGGATCTATGGTCAATCTAGGGTTGGTCCTATACTATTACATTAATAGTAACCCAATCATCATGCTGATGGGCCTTGGTCTCTTTTTCTCTTTCTTCACTTCATGGAAAACACCAAGGGGCATCCGTCCGGGCTCTCCATGTGGTCCTTCCTTCTTCTCCACCAATTACAAAAAAGGAAACCTCACTCCTAGTCTACTCTCATTACATATTAAAAAATAGAAACCCCAGCGAAAACCCGGGGGAGTACATAAGGAGGGAGGTAGAATGCCTTATTATTCCAAGGCAACTAGAAAGAGAGAAGGAGAAAGCAGTAAAAGAGGCACACAGGCCCAACAGAAAAATAAACCATACATCCGGTCTTAGGGCTCGCGATCATCCATTTCCATCCAACACACATAATCACATGATCCATGAAAGAAATCGGTGGATCGTCCCGGGAGATTAACGCGAATAGCGGAAGCGCGAAATAGTGCGTAATAAAAATTACAAAGCATAATTAAATGGAATTTAAACTATGCATAATATTCATAAACGAATCAAGGGGTGTGCCCTTGATTCTCCCGGGCGTTCGGTGTATCTCATGTCCAATAAAACACAACATGGAGGCCATAGAATTGAAACCGGAAAAACGAAATTAAAGAACCTACCCGGTTGTAGTTTTGTCTTCGTTTCGGCTACACGCATTGTTCCCCGTTTTGCACCAAGATCTCAAATAAGAGACCCTCTAAATCATCTCACTCGCTCCACGGAAAGCAAACAACCCTTGTGCTAGCAAGAAATAATTTGGGGAGAAGAGACATCGGTACACGCTATCAATTAACGCAACCGGCGTCTCTTATGTTCTACCTTAAATAAATCAAGAAGAACAAAATAGAAATCTTGGAGAAAAGAAGAGGGGATGGACGAATTTGAGAGAGAGATGAGAGATGAGAGTTGTAGAGAATACTAGGTGTAAGTGTGTGTTTTTTAAGTATTTATAGAAGATGGAATTCCTATTCCTTCTCAAACTCTTCCAAAGAGACACACTTTGACTAGGATTTTGACCTAGTCAAATCCTAGTCAAATTAGGCTTTGATTAAGTCAAATTAATCATGGCCCTTCATCTCATCATTCTCTAGATCAAATCTTGTCCATCCATTTTGATGGGCTTTTATTGGAATGGGCTTTATTTAATTCTAAATTAAATAATCCCATGGACTTTATATTAAAATCCTATTTAATATACTAAGCCCATTAATTAATTAATGGAATGGACTTTATTTAATTCCAAATTAAATAGTCCATGGACTTTATATTAAATCCTATTTAATACCAAGCCCATTAATTAATTCCATAGAATGGGATTATTTAATTCTAAATTAAATAGTCCATGGACTTTATATTAAATCCTATTAATATACTAAGCCCATTAATTAATTAATGGAATGGACTTTATTTAATTCCAAATTAAATAATCCATGGACTTTATATTAAATCCTATTTAATACCAAGCCCACTAATTAATTAATTCACCCTTTTAATCTAATTAAAAGGAAAGCCCATGCTTTGTAAAATTCATAAATCTAATTTATGAACTCAAGCCCGATTATTCCAAATAATTCATCGAAGCTTGAATCTCCAAGAAGTATAATTTAATTCCATTAAATTAAACCTTCTCCCGGAATTAATTCCAAATTAATTCCCTTTCATTTGGTGTAGCGGGTGTGACTCTTTAGGTTCACCTTTCAGCTAGACTTGGACCTACTTTTTGTTATTTCATAACCAAAGTAGTCCGTTACCATGGGTGGCCATCTAGCAACGGTCCATGGCACTAGAGACTAGGTGAATTTATGGTGTGAACATTTAGGCTCCGAGTTATACGCAGGTGCGGTCCTACCGACGCTCGATACGTACGGGTACGGTCCTACTGTCGCCTGTCTCCCGGCCTTTAGTCTAGGGGTCGGTTCCATCGTTGACTAGGCAACTATGCATAATGCTCGAGATAGGTTTAACTCGACGTAGGAAATCCTTTCCCACTACATCAAGTGCTATGGCCATAGACTTTGTGAGTCTAAACCATCTCCGAGCGCATAGGAGATCTTGCTGTCATATCCTTTGACAGGGGACAGATCCTATCTTGGAATTCACCGTTCTTACATACTCCGACTGCACTGGACGAGGCTTATGATGACCATGTGATATAATCGGTCAAATTTCACCAGATCCAAGATACAGCCTTAGTATGTAGGGGACTGCCGTGATCCTCAAGTCCGAGGACTAATCCCGTACTATCGGAACCGGGAATACGAGTCATACCGACCAAGCCCGAGTAGCTTCTATATGACGATTCCCGCGAGTCACCTCAGTCGGCCGCTCCCAGCAGGCCGACCCACTAACACTGCTTAGACGATCCTCGTCACCCATCGATGAAACACGACAGCAGATGCTTAGTGCAAGTCTCAAATGGATTCTCGATGCCCTGTCTCGAGATTCCTTTGACTTGGAGTATTTCAGACTGATTCGGCGAAACTGATTTCATGAACCTACCTCCAAGCGTAGTTCCAATTTCCCGAAATGTTATTTCAGTCTGTGGACGTTTGTTGCGACATCGTAACGATGCAAGCAGTAAGTACAACAAACTCATGCCTATGAATCCTTACTACATTCATTAACATAATATTACTTGTTCACAGATTGACGAATGGTTCTCAGAACAGCCAATACCATTGACTTTCTGGTCACCTACTCTAACAATCCAATCACATAATTACATAATACCAACAACATATGATTTTCAATCATAAATATCCAAAATAATTAATGAATATTGTGCACAACGTGTGAAAAATAAAACACAAATATTGGTAATAATATTTTCTCGTTTTAGGAAAACCTTTCCTTATTATTTTAAGTAAAATCACCCGGGATTCCGAATCCAATTTATTTTACTCCTAAAGTAATGTCTTTAGAAAAATAGGCATAATTGAACCAAAAACGATTTTTCAGAATTAATTCAAAATTAAAACTGAAAATAATTAAAAAAAATAAAAGGAAAATACTGCTAGGGTTTTGAAACCCTAGGAGCAGCAGCAGCGGCGGCGGCTCGCTGGCACGCGCACAGGGCGGCAGGCTTTTGAAACCCTAGGAGCAGCAGCGGCGGCAGCGGCTCGCTGGCACGCGCACAGGGCAGCAGGCTCAGCCTGCCGCCCCTACGCGCGCGCAGGCACTGCCTGGTCGGGCGCGCGCGCAGGCTCCCTTGCCTTGCGCGCGCGCGCGCCTGCTGGCTGCCAGCTTTGCCGTGCGCAGTGCGCGCGCAGACGCGCACTGGGGCACGCCTGCCGGGCGCGCGCGCCTGGCGGCGCTGCCCAGGGCCCGTCCGCGCGCGGACCCGCAGGCGCGCGGCCTTGCGCGCGCGCGCGCAGACACCCTTGTCTGCGTGCACGCGCGCCTGGAGGCGCTGCCCTGCGCGCAGCCTTCCTGGCTGCGCAGTGCCCCCGCGCGGCCGGCTGGGCGGCGCGCGCAGGCCTCCCTTGCTGCGCGCGTCTGCCCTGCCGGCAGCGTGCGGCTGCGCGCGGCCAGCCCTCCCGGCTGGCCGGCTGCGTCGTTTCTCGTTTTCCGTTCAATTTTCCACCCCGTTTCCCAAGAAAAACAGAAAATTACCAACATTCATAAATTCACACGAATTAAAAGCAATAAAATCGACATGCTTAAAATCAAGAACAATCAAGATTTAATATAAAACATGCCAATATCACGTATCATGCTTATAACGCACATAAACCCTAGGCCTATACACCGAACCGGGCTCTGATACCACTGAAAGAAATCCGGTGGATCGTCCCGGGAATTGCGCGAATGCGGAAGCGCGGTAAAAATAAACATATTAAAATAAAAGGCATGCTTTTAATTTAAAGAACACGCTCAAGGGGTGTGCCCTTGAGGTTCCCGGGCGTTTGGTGTATCTCATGATCATAAAATAATAAAAGAATTCATGGAGGCCATAGAGTTGAAAAATAAAGAGGGACGAAAATCTTAAACGAGACCTACCCGTTGTCGTTTTCGTCTTCAATTGCTACTCGCGTTGTTCCCCGTTTGGCACCAAGACCTCGTTCTTGAGATCCTCCAAATCGTGACACACGATCCACCCACGTATTCTTGTACGTCGTGCTAGCAACGAACAAGTATTAATTTTGGAGTGGACGAATCAATAACTCGTTATCAATTAATGGTATTGGTTCGTCTAAGTTCTTGATGTTCCAAGAACAAAAAGAACTAAAGAAAAAAATATATTTTCTTTCTAGAGAAAGAGAGAGGGGCGGACGAGAAGTAGGAGAGGGGAGAGTGTGTGTTGTGTGTGTGTTTGAAGAATCATCAATCTCTTAAATGTTGGAAGCTAGAGGTTTATATAGAGGAAGAGTTTAATCCTCTTTAAACTCAAACTCTAAGTAACCTAATTTGACTAGGATTTTGACCTAGTCAAAGTCCTAGTCAAACTAGTGTTTGACCTAGTCAAACGAATCCTAGCCTTCCATCTCCCCTTTCCATCTCAGCCGTTGATTTTAATTTAATGGAATATTTAAATCCTATTAAATATTCCAAAAGGCTAAAAGAATAAATATAATATAATAAATAAATATTATAATTTATTCTAAGCCCATTAAATCAACCCTTTTAATAAATCCTATTTATTAATTTAATTCCCTTTATCAAATAGAAGGAATTAATTTCTCCAAGAAAATATAGGACCCGATTAAATCTAATTTAATCATTCCTTTACTCCAATATTTAATTCTAAATTAAATACTAAGTGTGTGTGTGGATAGTGTGTGACTCTTTAGGTTCACCATTCAGCTAGACTTGGTCGGATTCCTAGAATCCGTCCGTTACCATGGGTGGCCATCTAGCAACGGTCCATGGCACTAGAGACTAGGTGAAATATCCGGGGATGAACATTTAGGCTCTAACAGTACACTTGTCCTTCTGTCTTCGGTCTCATCACTTAGGGTGTAGGGCACGGAAAATGCAGGTACCCATTTTGGACCTAAGTGTCGGTCTGTCCTCACCAAAACGCCGCAAGGGAAACCTTTCCCCTTCTGTTCAGTCACTGTGGCCACAGATTTCAGGGACAAGACACAGAGCATATATGAGACTCAACTGTCAACACCTTTTGACAGGAGACAGATCCTTTCTTGGAAACTACTGTCACTTTGTACACCCGAGCTGCACTAGACATGGCTTATGACTACTCAAGAGTATTTTGGCAATCTCTCACCATATCTAAGATACAGACCTGATGCACAGGTAAACTCAGCAGTTCCTCAAGTCAAAGGACTTGGCCTGTACCGTTGGAACCGGGAATACACGTCATACCTTGCTGACCATACTCAAGGCCCTCCGTAAGACGGTTCCCGCGAGTCACCTCAGTCAGCTGCTTCCTAGCACGCTGACCCACTAACACTGCTTAGACGACCTTCGTCACCCGTCGATGAAATACGACAGCAGATGCTTAGTGCAAGTCTCAAAGGGGAATCCCCGGTACCCATTTTCGGGATTCCTTGACTTGGAGATTTCCGGACTGATTCGGTAAGACTGATTTCATGGACCTACCTCCAAGCGTAGTCCCAGTCCCCAAAATCGTTTCTCAGTCCGTGGGCTTTGTTTGCGTAGTGAACAGAAATGTAAGTGCAGATAAGTGAACGTAAACAAAGTATTGCCATATGAATTTTTCACTTCTTTATTCATAAATGTTTTTATCAAATACCAAAGAATTGTCTAGAAATAGGTTACATATTCCTGCCAAAATTGGCTTGCATGGTCACCTATTCTAACATCATATACCTATACTGAAACTCAGCTCCACCAGTAAAGATCATATTTGCACTGTGTGCCCTTTAGCCAAGTAAGCAAGAACACCATTCCCTCACAACACTTCCACTACTCAAAATCCTTTCGATTTAATACATGTGGACATATGGGGGCCGTATAGGTAGCCATCCTTATCAGGTTATCCATACTTCCTCACCATAGATGATGATCATTTAAGGGTCATTTGGACCATTCTGATGCGCCACAAGTCACAAACTACCCAAATACTATCATCCTTCTTTGCTCAAATCATGACCTAATTCGATAGCAAAATTAAAATAATTCGCACTGATAATGGCTTCGGATTCTTGTCCACTTCCTGCCACGATTTGTTCCAGAAACATGCACTATACATCAGAAAATTTGTGTGTATATGCCACAACAAAACGGCCTTGCAGAACGAAAACACAGACATCTCTTACAAATAGCTGCAACTTTGATGTTTCAGGCTTTGCCTAGACACTTCTAGGCATATTCTATCCTTACAGCCACTCATATCATCAACAAATTGCGCTCTTCTACTCTAAACTGGAAATCCCCTTTTAAGCTTCTTCTATACAACACACCACCTTCATATGATAAGCTGAAAATGTTTGGATACCTATGTTTTGCCTCCAATACTAGTCCTCACAAAGCTAAATTTGATCCTCGAGCCTTTAGGTGCATCTTTATTGGTTATGTGAGGGGCCAAAAAGCCTCTAAGCTATATGACATGGACAATAAAGTTGTCATCATCCAGCGATGTGGGGTTTCATGAGTCATCTTCCCTTACAAATCTGAACCTGTTCCAGGTGAAACTTGTCCCCTTCCTAATCCTGTACCTATGGTCAGTGCCTCCACTATACATACCACTAATCATCCAACTTCCATTCCATCTTCCTCTACACTCAGTCCTTGTGTCACTACTTCGTATCCTGATACACTTAATCAGCTTGTCCCTCTCAGTAGAAATCAAAGGCAACATAAACCTCCTACATAGCTGAATGACTTTCACTATCATCTTGTTTCCACTCCCCTTATTGAGTCTTCTAACCTTACATCATCACACATAGATTTTCTAGTTGTTTTGTCTGTTATCCAGGAGCCAAGAAATTACTTGTATGCAAAGGGGTATTTGGAGTGGGAACGAGCTATGCATCAAGAATTGGATGCTCTTAAACGTAATCAGACTTGGGAAGTGGTTGACTTACCCAAAGGAAAGAAGGTAATTCGATGTAAATGGGTATACAAGGTTACATTGCAACTGATGGGACTATGTGAAAGGTATAAGGCTCAGTTAGTAGCTAAAGGATATAACCAAGTAGAGGGGGTGGATTACATTGATCGGTTTTCTACTGTGGCTAAGGCTGTAATAGTGAGACTTCTTCTTGCCATTGCTTCAGGTTTCTGTTGGGCTATCCATCAAGTTTATATCAACAATCTTTTCCTTCATGGATTTCTTGATGAGGATATTTACATGGTTGCACCTGAGGGCTATTCTGTTCCTGCTGGGAAGGTTTCCAAGCTTATTCGCTCCCTTTACGGGTTGAAGCAAGCTTCAAGGCATTGGAATTCTGAACTCACCCATAACTCTTACAATATGGTTTCTCTCAATCAAGCAATGATCATTGCTTGTTTATCATGGATAGTCCAGAAGGTCTTGTGGTCCTCCTCGTTTGCGTAGACAATGTGCTCATCACCAGTACATCTATGCATCAGATTCAATTAGTGAAGTAGTTTCTGCATGCTGAATTTACCATCAAGGACCTTTGTACAACCAAGTATTTTCCTTGGTCGTTCTGAGGCTGGGACTTCAGTTACCCAACACAAATACCTTAGAGATATTGTTCAAGATGCAGGCTTGTCTTCCTACAAGGCTGCTACTTCTCCCTTGCCGTTGGGCCTCAAGCTTACTGCCACTGCATCTCCATCCTTGCCTGATCCTGAGCCCTATAGGAGACTGGTGGGCCGACTTCTTTACCTCAGCTTCACTCGCCCAGATATATCTTATGGGGCTCAGCAATTAAGTTAGTTTTTCCACAGCCCTTGCCAGGTACATTTAGACGCAGCTTTACACTTGGTAAAGTATCTCAAGGGTTGTCCTGAGAAAGGGGTTTTCTTCCCTGCGTCCAATCCCATTACCCTCACTGCTTTTGCAATGCGGATTGGGCCAGTTGTGTTGACTTATAGTGTTCATTAACTGGTTATTGTATATTCATGGGCCAATCCTTAGTTTCATGGAAAATGAGAAATAGCTCACTGTTGTTTGCTTCACTGCCGAGGCCGAATATCGTAGCCTTAGCACCACTGTAGGAGAACTTCAGTGGATTTCATATCTCCTGCAGGATCTTGGTCTCTCTGTTCCTACTCCGATCCCCCTCTTTTGCGATAATCAAGTTGTGGTCCACATCGTCGCCAACCACGTATTCCACGAACGCATCAAACATTTAGAGATTGATTGTCACTTGGTTTGTGACAAGTACAAAGTTTGCTTCATTCTTCCTTCTCACATCTCCGGCAAGCTTCAGCTCGTAGACATGTTCATCAAGCAACTCCCTGGTCCTGTGTTTGGTTCTTCCTTGTCCAAGTTGGGCATTTTTCAGCTTCCCCTAGCCCACCTTGAGGGAGGGATGATGAGAGATATGCACCTGCAAGCTTCACATTGTAATTTATGTTCGAATTCCCATTTTCTTTCCCGGTGTACATAAGTCGCATTTTCTCTTTTACGTTTCTATTAGTAGTGTTACGTGTTTGTTATAATGCGCCATGTGGCTCCAATTGGCACTAAGGTGGCGGAGTTAGTTGTCTGGCAGTTAGGAGGTTAGAGGTAGTTAGTTCCGGCCACCACGTATTTAAAGGAGCATCCTTCTCCCATTTTTCTTACTTGATGAAATAAAACCGAAACCATTATTTTCAGTCTTCCCTCTCCTCTTTGGATATGAATCCTTCCAATCTGAACAAAGCTTAACTACATATGAAGAAAAAATTGAGATACATTTTCTTTTATATGGAACTCAAAGAGATAGAAAATATTTGGGAAAATTGCATGCGCCCCCTATGAAATGCGAAAAAATGCAAAAAAACCTACCTGTGTTAAGAGAATAGCCTAAAATGACCCTGTGAAATATTATACCCTACAAAAAATAGCCTCTCCATCCAAAATTGACGGAGTTTGTATGTGACGCGCCCGTCCTGCGTGTGGGCTTACTTCTTAACGCTTTTTCAGTGATAAAAAGGCCAAAATGGACTGAATTGCCCCTCTTACCATTTACAAATACCACCTATCTCTTTCTTTCACACTCATTCTCTTCAACAAATTGAAGGCTATTGCAGCAAAGTTTTCCAGGTAATGTTTATGATTTCTAATTTTTCAGGTTATACTATATATATATATATATATATATAAATATGATAAAAATTACGTATATTTAATATTGTTTTTTTCTTGTAGAATACCTTGTAATTCTAGAAGATCTACATCCAAAGATGAAAAACTAGATTTGAGATATAGAAACCCAAAGTATTTTTGCCACAAGAATGTTGCAATTAAGGTTGTAGGTCCAACCAAGGAAAGTGAGGATAAATTATCTTGTAATTGCAAGACAAACGAACGTAACTTTTTTTGTTGGTTGGAACCGATTTGTTAGAATAGCTGACCATATAGCCAATCTTGGCGGGCAAAATGTTACCTATGTCTAGACAATTTCAGTGTTTTGATAAATTTATTAATGAATAAAGAAGTGAATTCAATTGGCATTACTTTCTTTGTGTTCACTTTATCTGCATTTCATATCTGTTCACTACACAAACAAAGCCCACGGACTGAAAACATATTTCGGGGACTGGGACTACGCTTGGAGGTAGGTCCATGAAATCAGTCCCACCGAATCAGTCCGGAAATCTCCAAGTCAAAGGAATCTCGAAAATGGGTACCGAGATTCCCCTTGAGACTTGCATTAAGCATCTGCTGTCGTATTTCATCGACGGGGGACGAGGGTCATCTAAGCAGTGTTAGTGGGTTAGCCTGCTAGGAAGCAGCTGACTGAGGTGACTCGCGGGAACTGTCTTACGGAGGACCTTGAGTAGGGTCGGCTAGGTATGACGTGTGTTCCCGGTTCCAACGGTACAGGTCGAGTTCTTTGACTTGAGGAACTGCTGAGTTTACCTGTATATCAGGTCTGTATCTTAAATATGGCGCGAGACTGCCAAGAAGCACTTGAGTAGTCATAAGCCATGTCTAGTGCAGCTCTGGTCTACAGAGTGACAGTAGTTTCCAAGAAAGGATCTGTCTCCTGTCAAAGGCATAGACAGTTGAGTCTCACGGATGCTCTGTGTCTTGTCCCTAAAATCTGTGGCCACAGTAACTGAACAGAAGGGAAGGTTTTGAAAGAAATCGGTGGATCGTCCCGGGAGATTAACGCGAATAGCGGAAGCGCGAAATAGTGCGTAATAAAAATTACAAAGCATAATTAAATGGAATTTAAATCATGCATAACGTACATAAACGAATCAAGGGGTGTGCCCTTGATTCTCCCGGGCGTTCGGTGTATCTCATGTTCAATAAAACACAACATGGACGCCATAGAATTGAAACCGAAAAAAACGAAATTAAAGAACCTACCCGGTTGTAGTTTTGTCTTCGTTTCGGCTACACGCATTGTTCCCCGTTTTGCATCAAGATCTCAAATAAGAGACCCTCTAAATCATCTCACTCGCTCCACCGGAAAGCAAACAACCCTTGTGCTAGCAAGAAATTATTTTGGGGAGAAGAGACATCGATACACGCTATGAATTAACGCAATCAATGTCTCTTATGTTCTTAACTTGAATAAATCAAGAACAACAAAGTAATATTCTTGGAGAGTGAAAAAAATAGGGGTGGACGAATTTGAGAGAGAATTTTGAGAGATGAGAGTTGTAGAGAATAGTAGGTGTAAGTGTGTGTTTTTTTAAGTATTTATAGAAGATGGAATTCCTATTCCTTCTCAAACTCTTCCAAAGAGACACACTTTGACTAGGATTTTGACCTAGTCAAATCCTAGTCAAATTAGGCTTTGATTAAGTCAAATTAATCATGGCCCTTCATCTCATTTTCTCTAGATCAAATCTTGTCCATCCATTTTGATGGGCTTTATGGAATGGGCCTATTTAATTCTAAATTAAATATTCCCATGGACTTTATATTAAAATCCTATTTAATATACTAAGCCCTTTAATTAATTAATGGAATGGACTTTATTTAATTCCAAATTAAATAGTCCATGGACTTTATATTAAATCCTATTTAATACCAAGCCCATTAATTAATTCCATAGAATGGGATTATTTAATTCTAAATTAAATAGTCCCATGGACTTTATATTAAATCCTATTTAATATACTAAGCCCATTAATTAATTAATGGAATGGACTTTATTTAATTCCAAATTAAATAGTCCATGGACTTTATATTAAATCCTATTTAATACCAAGCCCATTAATTAATTAATTCACCCTTTTAATCTAATTAAAAGGAAAGCCCATGCTTTGTAAAATTCATAAATCTAATTTATGAACTCAAGCCCGATTATTCCAAATAATACATCGAGGCTTGTATCTCCAAGAAGTATAATTTAATTCCATTAAATTAAACCTTCTCTCGGAATTAATTCCAAATTAATTCCCTTTCATTTGGTGTAGCGGGTGTGACTCTTTAGGTTCACCTTTCAGCTAGACTTGGACCTACTTTTAGTTATTTCATAACCAAAGTAGTCCGTTACCATGGGTGGCCATCTAGCAACGGTCCATGGTACTAGAGACTAGGTGAATGTATGGTGTGAACATTTAGGCTCCGAGTTATACGCAGGTGCGGTCCTACCGACGCTCGATACGTACGGGTACGGTCCTACTGTCGCCTGTCACCCGGCCTTTAGTCTAGGGGTCGGTTCCCATCGTTGACTAGGCAACTATGCATAATGCTCGAGATAGGTTTAACTCGACGTAGGAAATCCTTTCCCACTACATCAAGTGCTATGGCCATAGACTTTGTGAGTCTAAACCATCTCCGAGCGCATAGGAGATCTTGCTGTCATATCCTTTGACAGGGGACAGATCCTATCTTGGAATTCACCGTTCTTACATACTCCGACTGCACTGGACGAGGCTTATGATGACCATGTTATATAATCGGTCAAATTTCACCAGATCCAAGATACAGCCTTAGTATGTAGGGGACTGCCGTGATCCTCAAGTCCGAGGACTAATCCCGTACTATCGGAACTGGGAATACGAGTCATACCGACCAAGCCCGAGTAGCTTCTATATGACGATTCCCGCGAGTCACCTCAGTCGGCTGCTCTCCAGCAGGCCGACCCACTAACACTGCTTAGACGATCCTCGTCACCCGTCGATGAAACACGACAGCAGATGCTTAGTGCAAGTCTCAAATGGATTCTCGATGCCCTGTCTCGAGATTCCTTTGACTTGGAGTATTTCAGACTGATTCGGCGAAACTGATTTCATGAACATACCTCCAAGCGTAGTTCCAGTTTCCCGAAATGTTATTTCAGTCTTTGGGCGTTTGTTGTGACATCGTAACGATGCAAGCAGTAAGTACAACAAACTCATGCCTATGAACCCTTACTACATTCATTAACATAATATTACTTGTTCACAGATTGATGAATGGTTCTCAGAACAGCCAATACCATTGACTTTCTGGTCACCTATTCTAACAATCTCCCACTTGACCAATAAGTCAATTACCCATTTTGTTCAGAATCCTCTGAGTATGAGTAATCTACGATACCGACTAAGGTATTGTGAGTCCGCTTATATTTCCTTGCGAAGCAATACGGTCTAACCGTGTTACCTCTCTCCACCATTGCCTCCTAGAGATGGTGGTTGTCTAAGAATATTTTCGTGGATCTTGTGATGAGATCTCGTGCCAATACTCCCATAGCCAAGTTGCCTGCCATATAGGCGCACATGGCTTGGTCGTGCTAGGCGCCACATCCATCCTATGGACGCGGTCTTCATCAGTGACCACTATCCGATGCACTCGTCATTGGGCCTGACTGTGCATACCTTTGAGACTAACTGGTTTTCACTTATGCTCTGGAAGCTAGTATCGCTTTAGCCTTCCAAAGAAACTCTCAACAGACGGTGCATCATGAACACATCTTTTAGTCCTTATTCAGGTACTAAGGATCGTTCTTGATTGCTGTCTTCAACCCCTCAGTGCATTACCGATTTATGTTGAGCCATGCTAGAAGCACTCTCAACATCGGTTCCTATGCACCGAGTAAACATATCATATGTTTGCCTAGGGTTAAGACGTAGGGGATACTCAACATCCAAGCCTTCTCATTAGTCCACCGTGACTAAGTCTTGAATGGCTTGATGCTTTATGCATAGTATCCAAGTTTTCTCATCAGTCTTACTATGACTGAGTCTCGAACAACTTGTCCCTCTACATATATGAGTTTTTCTCATCAGTCCACCATGACTGAGTCTTTGAAAAAACTCAATTCATGATATGTATGTGGGAGCCCTAAAATGTCATGGAGAATTTTCGTGAGTTACGGTTTGTGTTTTAGTGATTCCTAATGCCTTGAATTCATCCATGAATCAAGAAATTACACACTTTAAACACTTGGAACGCCATTTCTACTCCCATTGATCACCTACGTTGTTTAAGACCGAGTCATGCTCCGTATGAGCTCGTCAAAACGAATATTCCAGTTATGCGGTGTTTCAAACCTTGTTTGAATTTCCTAGTGGATTCTATGGCTCCTCTCCATAAATCCTACTACGATGTCCAACATCACGTTCCGCAGGTCATTTGGATTACTATCCAAATTTGACCGAACATATCCCGATCACTCGTACCTCTTACGACATTCGGGTTCGTTCTTAAGGGGACTTGGAATATGATCAATTTAAGAAATGCGATTCTAAGCAACGTTAGTATTATTCTGTCGTAAACTTGTACAAATTAGACATTGAGTCTAATTTGTCTCCCACTAGTCCCTTGACGTATGTAGGATCCTTCTACATGCTTAAGGACTTTGTCGGGACACAGGCTTGCCAAACCATGGCTCCTTGTGCGTGACTCCTAGCAAAATGTGCCACGTTCCTTACGTTGGCAATTTTGAGTTTACGTCTACACGGGCTAAGGTAATTGGGCGAAACTTCGATCGATTTTCGTCTAACGAGATTCGATCGTTCCCTTTATCAGAGACCGTCATACTTGGCCTTTACAGGAAACGTTTCATTGAGAATTCCATTCTCAACTTGGATGCTCAAGAGCTCCCACTAAATACACGGCCTTTTCGATCCTATCGAAACAGGTTTAATTTTGCAACCATTTATGGTTCACCTCCTTAAGTCTAATTCCCAAACCTCCTATGGGACCTTTAGACTTTTGAACCCTCTTATGGTCTTGTGTATTAGTAACCTACAGTTGTCTTATTGGCTCCCTTCCAATAGACTATTTGGCAAGCCTACTTTGTCCAACAAAGAGCTTTGTGACTTTCTTCTTTATAAAAGACTCGTGAATTTAGTCGATTCGAATCATCTATTTCTAGATTCATCGAACTTTCCAATTTACTTATCTTTTAATAAGAAGAAACGTCCTAGCTGTTGTAGATGCCAAGTTTGTAAGTTGGTCTTGATTAATCCATTTAGATAATTTGAATTTTGAGTATCCATAAACCTTTTATGGGATGGTATTTTAGGAATTTACGTACTAGCAAACATGAATCAATATTCAATAATTTTGTTTGATCAAATATGTATGTAATAAAACCTTTGTCCAACAAAGAGACATACTTTTGATCAAGCTAGGTTACGTAATTCCTATATTATCCTAACATGATCACGATTATGGGCCTAACAAGTCTCTAGTCCTTTTCATCAATGAACCTTGCCATTGTTGAATCCTAGAACTGTTCTTGGCTTTTAAGTCCTTATTCACTTTCTGCAAACCACCCGCAGATTAGTGATAGGAATGGTATCAAATACCAAATACAGTAAAAGTGATCATGTCAATATTCAATATCAAATTTTACCTACATTGGAGAGGGGTTTAGAATACTCCCCTTTCCAATGGCCCTCTTTACGACAGTGAATGCTTACGTTTTTAAAAACTATGAACTTTACTGCTGAACCTTTTGCTGTTTCCTTTACCTCCACCTTGTGTTGTAAAGGAACAGCACTTGAAGTGCTTAATAGTTGATGTCACCTTACCCTTCTTCCTCTTTTGGCGTCTGGCACCCTTGCCTTTCGCTATGGAGGTTGAAGCCTCTCCTACTAGTACCGACGGTGCAGATTTTGCAATCGTTGCCTCATACTAGGCCAACATAATTACCAACCTATGAAGATCTTTTTCTAAGCTCGTTCATGTTGATAATTAATGGTTCGTAGGAGGAAGGAAGAGACTGAAGGATCATGTCAACGTACGTCTCTAAGACTGACGTGGAGGTCTTTTGAGCTTCTCCACTAGGGATTGCACCATCACTCCATGTTCTTTGTACCGACATCCCTTCCGTCATCTTAGCTCCAAACATGCCTTCGTTGCATTTTACCCACATGCTGGTCCAAGACCATATAGACATGATGTAAACGAAGCATAGTTTGAGCCAACATCATTATATCCTACTTGCCGGTGGTCATCCTTCAACTTTTGAACGCCAAGCGTTGCCTTAGTTGTCGACCCCTCCGGCAAGGGCTGAGGAACGTCCTCATTCCGGTATGTGAATTAAGGTTCTGGAAATCTAAGACCATCTTAAGATTTCGCAATCAATTCGTGTAATTGGTTCCCTTTTAATGAGCCTCTTAGTGATGTGTTTGGTGGATTTTTAGACATTCACAACATATATGTAAAGCAAAAAATAATAAGCAGAATGAAGTAATATTTTGGTTAAGTCTCGGTCTTTAGTCCTTAACCTCTCCCACTATTTCTACGAAAACACGGCACTCTCAAACGTTGTTTTCGGGAAATCCTTTCCTAGTGGGCTCGGGATCTACAGCGATCTCCCCCATACCCCGCTTTTACGATTCGCATGGGAAAAGAACCTGTGGGAGGTATTCCATACCATTCTCGTTCCACGAGATTCCCAAGATAATTGCCTCACCCTTTCACGTGATCCCGATGACTCCAAGCGAATCACGTTATTCGGGCGTTAGACCCGACCCAATCAACCGATTCATAGACTCACTGCTACCTCCACGACTCGTGAGACAGGTAACAGTAGTCTACTCATCGTTCATGACAAAGTGCAGCTTCTTTTAAGCACGATAGTCGTGCCACGACTCGTGAGACCACGCTATCGACCTAAAAGATCTTCCTCACTTTTGCCATGGATGGAAGGCTTGGACAGACTCCCAGAGTCCTAGTCCATTTATTAAGGGTCTATATTTAACTTGGTTTAACCAAGTGAGAGTTTTGATAGAACGAGACCTCATCACATATTAAGTATTGCATTGCGTGCGTTATGGCAGAAATATTCTAAGCGTGAATGTAACTATACATAAAGCATATAGAATAATCATAAGCATATAATACGCATCGCATGCAAAATAAAGCCTAGCACGCCCCTGTAGGATGATCACAAGCCCAAACCTATGCGACCCACTGAGCCCGCAGTGGATCTATGGTCAATCTAAGGGTAGGCCCTACACTATTACAAGATTTAATAACCCATTACATGCAATGGGCCTTGTAAGTCCTCTTTATCTTCTTGGGCTCTCCATCTTGGGCCTACACCGGGCTTCTTCTCCATGGATCCTCCGTGGGCCATCTGATGGCAACCTCCATAGGCCTCCTACACCTTGGGCTTGTCTTCTCTTGCAGCTTTTATTTACAAAAAAATAAAACCTCACCACTAATTCTACTCTCATTACATCATAAAATAAGAAACCCCAATTAAACATTTGGGGGGAGTACATTAGGAGGGAGAGAGAAAGCCTTATTATTCCAAGGCACTAGAAGAGAGACAGAGAGGAAAATAAAGAGGCTCACAGGCCACAACCCAACAAATAAATGTAAATAAACCATACATGCGGTCTAGGGGCTTTGTGATCATCCTTTGTCAAATCAATTAACACAAATAGCACAAATACATATCCCACGTAAAACATGCTATACCAACATCCATGATAATCCATACCATAAAAATAAATGCAGAAACTACATGTAAAATATCCACACCAAACATTGGATAATAGTGCAACCTATGCACAACGATTTTTGTTGGAAAAACCTTTTCCATAATTAACAAGGCAATATTAATTCTATGAAATATAAAATCTCAACCAAAATTAAAATGCCCCAAGTTAATTAATTCAGAAAAATTCCCAGAATTATACAGAAAAATCAAATTTTGTGAAACACAAAAATCAACAATTCAAGAATATGCCCATTTATTCAAGAATTCCAAAATCCAACATTCGTGTAATATTAATACATGTCAAGATCTACTCATACTCAAGCCCATAAAATAACCATGATGTCCAACATCATAAAACGCAGAAATTATTGCGAAATTTCACATATGAATTTTGATCATTGGTGCAACCATTGCAAAAATTAAATCTTGTTAGGAAACCCTTTCCTCATCAACCAAGCAATATTTATTTTAGGAAATTCCAAATCTCAAAAATAAATATTCTAAGTCAACAGGTTCAGAATAATGCAGAAAATATCATAAAAATAATACAGTAAAAACAGTTTTGAAAAACGAGCCAAAAAACGGGAGAGAAACGGAAAACGGCACAGCCGGCCGGCCAGGCGCGCGCGCGCGCGCAGGCTCCTCTGCCTGCGCGCGCCTGCGCCTAGCACTTGCGCGCGCGCGCGCACGCGCGCAGGCGCCCATGCCTGCGCGCGCGGCCGCGCGCGCGGCCGGCACAGCGCGCGCGCTGTCCGCGCACGCTGGGCGCGCTGGCCGGGCGCGCGCAGGCCCCTGCCTTGAGACTTGCATTAAGCATCTGCTGTCGTATTTCATCGACGGGGGACGAGGGTCATCTAAGCAGTGTTAGTGGGTTAGCCTGCTAGGAAGCAGCTGACTGAGGTGACTCGCGGGAACTGTCTTACGGAG
Organism: Sesamum alatum; assembly: GCA_034509735.1. Lineage (NCBI taxonomy): Eukaryota > Viridiplantae > Streptophyta > Magnoliopsida > Lamiales > Pedaliaceae > Sesamum > Sesamum alatum. The sequence continues at coordinate 25,504,693 of JACGWO010000001.1, read as the reverse complement.
GACCTTGAGTAGGGTCGGCTAGGTATGACGTGTGTTCCCGGTTCCAACGGTACAGGTCGAGTTCTTTGACTTGAGGAACTGCTGAGTTTACCTGTATATCAGGTCTGTATCTTAAATATGGTGCGAGACTGCCAAGAAGCACTTGAGTAGTCATAAGCCATGTCTAGTGCAGCTCTGGTCTACAGAGTGACAGTAGTTTCCAAGAAAGGATCTGTCTCCTGTCAAAGGCATAGACAGTTGAGTCTCACGGATGCTCTGTGTCTTGTCCCTAAAATCTGTGGCCACAGTAACTGAACAGAAGGGAAGGTTTTGAAAGAAATCGGTGGATCGTCCCGGGAGATTAACGCGAATAGCGGAAGCGCGAAATAGTGCGTAATAAAAATTACAAAGCATAATTAAATGGAATTTAAATCATGCATAACGTACATAAACGAATCAAGGGGTGTGCCCTTGATTCTCCGGGCGTTCGGTGTATCTCATGTTCAATAAAACACAACATGGAGGCCATAGAATTGAAACCGAAAAAACGAAATTAAAGAACCTACCCGGTTGTAGTTTTGTCTTCGTTTCGGCTACACGCATTGTTCCCCATTTTTGCACCAAGATCTCAAATAAGAGACCCTCTAAATCATCTCACTCGCTCCACCGGAAAGCAAACAACCCTTGTGCTAGCAAGAAATTATTTTGGGGAGAAGAGACATCGATACACGCTATGAATTAACGCAATCAATGTCTCTTATGTTCTTAACTTGAATAAATCAAGAAGAACAAAGTAATATTCTTGGAGAGTGAAAAAATAGGGGTGGACGAATTTGAGAGAGAATTTTGAGAGATGAGAGTTGTAGAGAATAGTAGGTGTAAGTGTGTGTTTTTTAAGTATTTATAGAAGATGGAATTCCTATTCCTTCTCAAACTCTTCCAAAGAGACACACTTTGACTAGGATTTTGACCTAGTCAAATCCTAGTCAAATTAGGCTTTGATTAAGTCAAATTAATCATGGCCCTTCATCTCATCATTCTCTAGATCAAATCTTGTCCATCCATTTTGATGGGCTTTATGGAATGGGCCTATTTAATTCTAAATTAAATATTCCCATGGACTTTATATTAAAATCCTATTTAATATACTAAGCCCATTAATTAATTAATGGAATGGACTTTATTTAATTCCAAATTAAATAGTCCATGGACTTTATATTAAATCCTATTTAATACCAAGCCCATTAATTAATTCCATAGAATGGGATTATTTAATTCTAAATTAAATAGTCCCATGGACTTTATATTAAATCCTATTTAATATACTAAGCCCATTAATTAATTAATGGAATGGACTTTATTTAATTCCAAATTAAATAGTCCATGGACTTTATATTAAATCCTATTTAATACCAAGCCCATTAATTAATTAATTCACCCTTTTAATCTAATTAAAAGGAAAGCCCATGCTTTGTAAAATTCATAAATCTAATTTATGAACTCAAGCCCGATTATTCCAAATAATACATCGAGGCTTGTATCTCCAAGAAGTATAATTTAATTCCATTAAATTAAACCTTCTCTCGGAATTAATTCCAAATTAATTCCCTTTCATTTGGTGTAGCGGGTGTGACTCTTTAGGTTCACCTTTCAGCTAGACTTGGACCTACTTTTAGTTATTTCATAACCAAAGTAGTCCGTTACCATGGGTGGCCATCTAGCAACGGTCCATGGTACTAGAGACTAGGTGAATGTATGGTGTGAACATTTAGGCTCCGAGTTATACGCAGGTGCGGTCCTACCGACGCTCGATACGTACGGGTACGGTCCTACTGTCGCCTGTCTCCCGGCCTTTAGTCTAGGGGTCGGTTCCCATCGTTGACTAGGCAACTATGCATAATGCTCGAGATAGGTTTAACTCGACGTAGGAAATCCTTTCCCACTACATCAAGTGCTATGGCCATAGACTTTGTGAGTCTAAACCATCTCCGAGCGCATAGGAGATCTTGCTGTCATATCCTTTGACAGGGGACAGATCCTATCTTGGAATTCACCGTTCTTACATACTCCGACTGCACTGGACGAGGCTTATGATGACCATGTTATATAATCGGTCAAATTTCACCAGATCCAAGATACAGCCTTAGTATGTAGGGGACTGCCGTGATCCTCAAGTCCGAGGACTAATCCCGTACTATCGGAACCGGGAATACGAGTCATACCGACCAAGCCCGAGTAGCTTCTATATGACGATTCCCGCGAGTCACCTCAGTCGGCTGCTCTCCAGCAGGCCGACCCACTAACACTGCTTAGACGATCCTCGTCACCCGTCGATGAAACATGACAGCAGATGCTTAGTGCAAGTCTCAAATGGATTCTCGATGCCCTGTCTCGAGATTCCTTTGACTTGGAGTATTTCAGACTGATTCGGCGAAACTGATTTCATGAACATACCTCCAAGCGTAGTTCCAGTTTCCCGAAACGTTATTTCAGTCTGTGGGCGTTTGTTGTGACATCGTAACGATGCAAGCAGTAAGTACAACAAACTCATGCCTATGAACCCTTACTACATTCATTAACATAATATTACTTGTTCACAGATTGACGAATGGTTCTCAGAACAGCCAATACCATTGACTTTCTGGTCACCTATTCTAACAGGTTTTCCTTGCGGCGTTTAGTAAGGACAGACCGACACTTAGGTCCAAAATAGGTACCTGCATTTTCCGTGCCCTAGACCCTAAGTGGTGAGACCGTAGACAGAAGGACAAGCGTACTGTTAGAGCCTAAATGCTCATCCCCGTATATTCACCTAGTCTCTAGTGCCATGGACTGTTGCTAGATGGCCACCCATGGTAACAGACGGATTCTAGGAATCCGACCAAGTCTAGCTGAAAGGTGAACCTAAAGAGTCACACACAATCCACACACATTAAGTATTTAATTTAGAATTAAATATTGGAGAAAAGGAATGATTAAATTGAATTTAATCGGTCCTTTATTTTCTTGGAGAGAATTAATTCCTTTTATTAGATAAAAGGGATTGATCTAATAAATTGGATTTATTAGAAAATTAATTTAATGGGCCTAGAATAAACTTTTATATTTATTATATTTATTTATTGCCCGTTGGAATATTTAAGTAGGTTTTAAATATTCCATTAAATTAAATTAATGGTTGAGATTAAAAGGGGAGATGGATGGCTAGGATTAAATTTGACTAGGTCAAATACTACTTTGACTAGGACTTTGACTAGGTCAAAATCCTAGTCAAAATAGTCTTCTTTAGAGTTGGAGTTTGAAGAGGATTATACTCCTCTATATATAGTCCTAGCCCCTCACTATTAGAAAAGTGATGATATTCCAACACACGCACACACACACTCGACTCTGTCCTCTCTCCCTACTCGTCCGCTCTCTCTCTCTCTCTCTCACAACAAGAAAGTAATTTCTTGTTCTTTTGTTCTTGGAATATAACTGTTGTGGATGCAATTTATTTATTACGCATTGTGGATGGATGTGTAGATATTTTATATTATAAGATCTCGGTCATTTATTACTCTCATATTGGTTGAACCAATGTCAAAATATTAGACCCTAGACAAAATGGACATGGACTCTAGGAGTTTGTCCATGCCTTCCAATTCATGGCACAGTGAGGAAGCTGATTTAGGTCAATAGCGTGGTCTCACGAGTCGTGGCACGTTATTGTACTTAAAAGAAGCTGCACTGTGTCATGAACAAAAGATAGACCGCTGTTACCTATCTCACGAGTCGTGGGGGTAGCAGTGGGTCTGTGGCTCGGTAGATTGGGTCGGGTCTAACACCCGATTAACATGATTCGCTTGGAGTCATCGGGATCATGTGAAAGGGTGAGGCAATAATCTTGGGAATCTCGTGGAACGAGAATGGTATGGTATACCTCCCACAGGATTTTTTCCATGCGAATCGTAAAAGCGGGGTATGGGAAAATCGCTGTGGATCCCAAGCCCACTATGAAAGGATTTCCCGAAAACAACGTTTGAGAGTACCGTATTTTCGTATAAATCGTGGGAGCATTAAATGACTAAAGACAAAGCATTTAATTATTTTTATCAAACCACCGTCTTTTATATTCTGCTGATCGCGCACTCTGTTTTAAATGTAGATTTAAAAATGTCTAAGAACCCACTTTCCACCATACTTGAGACAAACAAATTCAATGGAACCAATTACAACGACTGGTTGCGCAATCTCAGAATAGTCCTGGATTACGAGAACCAAGCCTACGTCATGGACGAGCCTCTCCCTAGGACCTTGCCGGAAGGATCCACGCTAGAAGAACGTGAGATGTTCGAGACTTGGCATAAGGATAACCGGAAGGTCCGTAGCGTCATACTTGCTTCAATGACGAATGAGATTCAGAAGCACTATGAAAGGCTAGACGATGTCCCTTCCATTATGGCTCGCCTTAAGGATTGCTATGCAGTCCCGGACCGGCATACTAGGTATGTCGCGACCAAGGTGTTCTTTGGAACCAAAATGACAGAAGGATCCTCTGTACAAGAGCACGGGGTTAAAATGCTTACCCTGGTGGAAAGGCTCGAGGACCTAAAGGCAGGCCTCAACAATGAAACGTACATAGATGTGATCCTTCAGTCACTCCCACCCTCCTTCGACCAATTTATCGTCAATTACAACATGAACGCACTTGAGAAAGGCATTTATGAGTTGATTAATATGTTGGTGCAATACGAGGCAACGACCAAAAAGTCCACGCCTTCGGTATTATTGTTAGAATAGGTGACCATGTAAGCCAATTTTGGCGGGTATATGTAACCTATGTCTAGACAATTATAGGTGTTTTGATAAATCATTAATGAATAAAGAAGTGAATTTTCATTTGGCATTACTTTGTTTGTGTTCACTTGCACCTATTTATCCATATCTGTTCACTACGCAAACAGAGCCCACGGACTGAGATTCGGTTTCGGGGACTGGGACTACGCTTGGAGGTAGGTCCATGAAATCAGTCTTCCCGAATCAGTCCGGAAATCTCCAAGTCAAGGAATCCCGAAAATGGGTACCGGGATTCCATTTGAGACTTGCACTAAGCATCTGCTGTCGTGTTTCATCGACGGGTGAGGAGGATCGTCTAAGCAGTGTTAGTGGGTTAGCCTGCTAGGACGCAGCTGACTGAGGTGACTCGTGGGAACCGTCTTACGGAGGACCTTGAGTATGGTCTGCAAGGTATGACGAGTATTCCCGGTTCCAACGGTACAGGTCAAGTCCTTTGACTTGAGGAATTACTGAGTTTACCTGTACATCAGAACTGTATCTTAGATATGGTGAGAGATTGCCAGAATTCTCTTTGGTAGTCATAAGCCATGTCTAGTGCAGTCCTGGTGTGCAAAGTGACAGTAGTTTCCAAGAAAGGATCTGTCTCCTGTCAATAGGTTTTGACAGTTGAGTCTCATGTATGCTCTAGGTCTTGTCCCTAAAACTGTGGCCACAGTGACTGAACAGAAGGGAAGGTTTCCCTTGCGGCGTTTAGTGAGGACAGACCGACACTTAGGTCCAAGATGGGTGCCTGCGTTATCCGTGCCCTAGACACTAAGTGATGAGACCGAAGACAGAAGGACAAGCGTACTGTTAGAGCCTAAATGTTCATCCCTGAATATTTCACCTAGTCTCTAGTGCCATGGACCGTTGCTAGACGGCCACCCATGGTAACGGACGGATTCTAGGAATCCGACCAAGTCTAGCTGAATGGTGAACCTAAAGAGTCACACACTATCCACACACAATTAAATATTTAATTTGGAATTAAATATTGGAGTGAAGGAATGATTAAATTAGATTTAATCGGGACCTTTATTTTTCTTGGAGAAAATAATTCTTTCTATTTGATAGAAGGAATTAAATTGATAAATTGGATTTATCAAAAGGATTTATTTAATGGGCTTAAATAATATTTATATTTTATTTTAGCCTCTTGGAAATATTTAAATAGGTTTTAAATATTTCCATTAAATTAAATTAAATCAACGGTTGAGATTAATGGGAGAGATGGATGGCTAGGATCGTTTTGACTAGGTCAAAACACTAGTTTGACTAGGACTTTGACTAGGTCAAAATCCTAATCAAATTAGAGTTCTTAAAAGAGGAGTTTAAAGAGGATTAAACTCCTCTTCTATATAAACCCCTAGCATCCTACAATTTACATGATGAAAAAACTCCAACACACACACACAACACACACACACGGTTTTCTCTCTTTCTCCCATCTCTCTCGTCCGCCCCTCTCTCTCTCAAGAAAATAGTTTTTCTTGATTCTTTTGTTCTTGGAACATTAGAATCTTGATGAATCAATACCATTAATTGATAATGTGTTATTGATTCATCCACTCCAAAATTATACACTTGTTCGTTGCTAGCACGACGTGCAAGATACGTGGGTGGATCGTGTGTCACGAATTAGAGGGTCTCAAAGACGGGATCTTGGTGCAAAACGGGGAACAACGCGTGTAGCCGTTGAAGACGAAAACGACAACGGGTAGGTCTCGTTTTAAATTTTCGTCCCTCTTTAATTTTCAACCCTATGGTCTCCATGATTTATTTTATGTTATACGTTCATGAGATACACCGAATGCCCGGGAAAATTTCAAAGGCACACCCTTTGAAACGTGTTTTTTAATTTAAAAGCATGTTTAAATTCCGTTTTAATTTTTCATTATACCGCGCTTCCGCATTCGCGCTTTTCCCGGGACGATCCACATAATCTTTCAGTGGTATCAGAGCCCGGTTCGGTGTATAGGCCTAGGGTTTATGTGCGTTTTAAGCATGAAACGTGAAATAGCATGTTGTAATTAAATCTTGAATTTCTTGATTCTTGAAGCATGTTATTTTATTGCTTTTTAATTCGTGTGAATTGCTGAATATTGGTATTTTCTGTTTTTCTTGGGAATCGGGATGGGAATTAATCTGAAAAACAAGAAAACGTCACAGCCGGCCAGCCGGGAAGGCTGGCCGCGCGCAGCCGAGCGCTGCCGGCAGGGCAGACGCGCGCAGGCATGGGAAGCCTGCGCGCGCGCGCGCTGCCGGCCGCGCAGGGGCAGCGCGCAGCCGGGTTGGCTGCACGCGGGCGTGCGCGCATGGAAACGCCTCCAGGCGCGCGCGCGGGCAGACAGAGGTGTCTGCGCGCGCGCGCCCGGCAGGCGCGCCCATGCGCGCGCGCGCGCAAGGCTGGCGGGCGGAGGAGCCCGCGCGCGGACGGGCACCAGGCGCGCGCGCACGCAGACGGAGGCGTCTGCGCGCGCGCGCCCGGCAGGCACGCCCAGTGCGCGTCTGCGCGCGCGCGCGCTCTGCGCACGACGCAGGGACGCGGCCGGTGGCCAGCAGGCCAGCGCGCGCGCACAGGCAAAGGAGCCTGCGCGCGTCGGCCTGCCGATGCGCCAGGCCGCGCAGACTGATGCCGGCCAGGCGCGCGCGCACACAGGCAGGGGCCTGCGCCGCGCGCGCCCGGCAAGGCGATGCCTGCGCGCGCAGAGGCGGCAGGCAGGGCCTGCTGCCCTGCGCGCCCGGCGGCCGACTGCTGCAGGCGGCGGCGGCCGGTGGCTCCTTGGCTAGGGTTTTGAAACCCTAGTGTAATTTTATTTTTTAAATTTATTTTCAGTTTTAATTTTGAATTAATTCTGAAAAAATTCGTTTTTTGGGTTCAATTTTTCCTAAATTCCTAAAGACATTATTTTAGGAGTAAAATAAATGGATTTGGAATCCCAGGGTTATTTTACTTAAAATAATGAGGAAAGGTTTTCCTAAAACGAAAAAAATTTTACATTGCCAATATTTATATTTTATTTTCACACGTTACGCACATGTTCATTTATTTTCATCTTGGATTGATGTGATTGGAAATCATGTGTTGTTGGAAATATTATGATTATGTGATTGGATCATGTAATTATGTGTGTTGGATGGAAATGGATGATCACGAGCCCTAGACCGAATGTATGGTTTAATTTTCTGTTGGGCCTGTGTGCCTCTTTAACTGCTTTCTCCTTCTCTCTTTCTAGTGCCTTGGAATAATAAGGCTTTCTACCTCCCTCCTTATGTACTCCCCCCGGGTTTTCGCTGGGGTTTCTATTTTTTTAATATGTAATGAGAGTAGACTAGGAGTGAGGTTTCCATTTTTTGTAATTGGTGGAGAAGAAGGAAGGACCACATGGAGAGCCCAGACCGGAGGTCCCTTGGCGTTTTCCATGAAGTGAAGAAAGAGAAAAAGAGACCAAGGCCCATCAGCATGATGATTGGGTTACTATTATTGTAATAGTATAGGACCAACCCTAGATTGACCATAGATCCACTGCGGGCTCAGTGGATCGCATAGGATTCGGGCTCGTGATCATCCAACAGGGGCGTGCTAGGCTTTAATTTTGCATGTGGTTATTGTGATGGATGAATGGGTTTTATTTATCATGTATAACTGCTATGGATGAATTTCATTTATGCATTTTTTGGATGAATGTATGGATATAGTATGAGATCTCGGTCATTATTACTCTCACATTGGTTGGACCAATGTTAAAATATTAGACCCTAGATAAAGTGGACATGAACTCTAGGAGTTCGTCCATGCCTTCCAATCCGTGGCATAGTGAGGAAGCTGTTTTAGGTCAATAGCGTGGTCTCACGAGTCGTGGCACGTTATTGTACTTAAAAGAAGCTGCACTATGTCATGAACGAAAAATGGGCTGCTGCTACCTGTCTCACGAGTCGTGGGGGTACTAGTGGGTCCATGGCTCGGTCGATTGGGTCGGGTCTAACGCCTAATTAGCATGATTCGCTTGGAGTCCTCGGGATCATGCAAAAAGGGTGAGGCAATAATCTTGGGAATCTCGTGGAACGAGAATGGTATGGAATACCTCCCACAGGATCTTTTCCATGCGAATCGTAAAAGCGGGGTATGGGAAAAATCGCTGTGGATCCCAAGCCCACTAGGAAAGGATTTCCCGAAAACTACGTTTGAGAGTACCGTGTTTTCGTATAAAATAGTGGGAGGATTAAATGACTAAAGACCAAGCATTTAATTATTTTTATCAAACCACCGTCTTTACTTTCTGCTGATCGCGCGTTGTTTTTCTACATGTAGATTTTAAAATGTCTAAGAACCCACTTTCAACCATTCTTGAGACAAACAAATTTAATGGAACCAACTACAACGACTGGTTTGCGCAATCTCAGGATAGTCCTGGATTATGAGAACCAAGGCTACGTCATGGACGAGCCTCTCCCTAGGACCTTACCGGAAGGATCCACGCCAGAGGAACGTGAGACGTTCGAGACTTGGCATAAGGATAACCGGAAGGTTCGTAGCATCATACTTGCTTCGATGACCAATGAGATTCAGAAGCAATATGAAAGGCTAGACGATGTCCCTTCCATAATGGCTCGCCTTAAGGATTGCTATGCAGTCCCGGACCGGCATACTAGGTATGTCGCGACCAAGGCGTTCTTTTGGAACTAAAATGACAGAAGGATCCTCTGTACAAGAGCATGGGGTTAAAATGCTTACCCTAAGTGGAAAAGCTCGAGGACCTAAAAGGCAGGTCTCGATAACGAAACGTACATAGATGTGATCCTTCAGTCACTCCACCCTCCTTTGATCAATTTATTGTCAACTACAACATGAATGCACTTGAGAAGGGTATTCATGAGTTGATCAATATGTTGGTGCAATACGAGGCAACGACTAAGAAGTCCACGCCTTCGGTATTGTTTGGAGGTGCTTCTACTTCCAAGACGAAAGGCAAGGATGCCGGACGTTGGAAAAGGAAGAAAGGGAAGGGAAAAGGCAGTCATAGCAGCTACGAACACTCAGAGTGTTCCCATTGCCAAAGAGGGGAAAGGCAAAGGAAAGGGAAAGGTTGTCTCAAGCAACAGTCGAAGGCATATGACATATGTATCAACTGCCGTGAGAAAGGGCATTGGAAGAGAGAGTGCCCCAAACTCTTCTCAAACCAAGGTATATTTGTGATTGAGGTTAACATGGTCACTAATTCTGCCTCTTGGGTATTGGATACCGGCTGTGGAGCTCACATTTGCAATGATTTGCAGGTGTTGAAAAGAAGCAGAAAACTAAGTAGCGGGGACATGATCCTGAAGCTCGGAAATGGCAAGGCCATCTCGGCAGAAGCAGTAGGATCCGCCACTTTAGTTATTAGTGATACCATTAGCATAGAATTAGAGCAAGTTTATTTTGTACCCAGTATGATTAAAAACATCATTTCCATTCCATTGTTAGACAATAATGGTTATGAGTTTAAAATCAATAAAAATTGCTTTTATTTGATGAGGTGTGGAATTGCTCATCTACTTGGTACATTACATAATGGGCTCTATATCTTGCAACAAACAAATTTCGTTCTTAACGCTCAACACAAACGGAAATTAGATAATAACGGGAACGCACGTCTGTGGCACGCTAGGCTAGGTCACATATCCCAAGATAGGATGAAAAGGTTGGTAGACTCAAAGAACCTAGAGGTTTGGGGACTTGAGTGATCTACCAACTTGTGAATCTTGTCTAAGAGGGAAAATGACCAAGAAGCCCTTTGTAGGACAAAGCAGGCTTGCCACAGGTCTGTTGGACCTTGGTCCATACAGACGTGTGTGGACCACTAAGGACGTAGGCCCGAGGTGGGTTCTCCTACTTCATAACCTTCACCGATGATCATTCACGGTATGGTTATGTTTACCTGATGAGGTACAAGTCTGAAGCTCTTGAGAGGTTTAAAGAATTCAGACTTGAAGTGGAGAATCAAAACCAACTGCAAAAATTAAAGTCCTACGGTCAGACCGAGGCGGTGAATACCTTAGTGCCGAATTCCTAGATTATCTAAAGGAACATGGTATAATATCAGAATGGACACCTCCCGGAACACCACAGTTAAATGGCGTCTCTGAAAGGAGGACCGAACCCTGTTGGACATGGTTCGTTCCATGATGAGTTTTACCAAATTGCCCCTATCGTTTTGGGGTTATGCATTAGAAACGGCAGCCAAGTTATTGAATTTGGCGCCTACTAGTGTAGTGACCCAAACGCCATATGAGATATGGCACGGCAAGCCTGCATCCTACAACTACTTGAAAGTGTGGGGTAGCCCCGCATACGTCAAGAGGTTAGTGGGAGATAAGCTAGAATCCAGGTCTAGCCTATGCAGGTTCGTTGGATACCCTAAAGAAACTGCGGGTTATTACTTTTATGACCATTTGGAACAAAAGGTATTTGTTTCAAGGAATGCAGTATTCTTGGAGCAAGGCTTCCCAGAGGATATCCAACCTGATGAGCTGATCCTTGAGGAATCAAGTGATGGAACTCAGTCATCAGAAACAGTCGCGGAAACCTCACCTAGAGGATTCAGGATAGACACTAGGAGGACTGACCTACCTAGAGAAGTCCAACATGCTAGGCATGAAGGACAACCTCAAGGCAGGCCAGCCCCGGCCCCTGAACCGCCGGCTCCGATACAGTCAGCGCCCACAGTTACCACTAACGTTCCCGTTCTCCGAAGGTCCACTAGAGAATCCAGACCTCCAGTGAGATATGGATTTCTAGGTGCGACCGATCTTCTGGATAACGATCCTAAGACATACGGGGAAGCGATGTCAGACATCGACTCTGGGAAATGGCTTGAGGCCATGAAAACCGAAATGGACTCCATGAGCGAGAACCAAGTTTGGAGACTTGTAGATCCACCGAAAGGTGTTAAGCCAGTGGGCTGTAAGTGGGTCTACAAGCGCAAACTCGGCGTTGATGGAGAGGTCACTACCTTCAAGGCTAGGCTTGTAGCTAAGGGATACACTCAACGACCCGGGGTCGATTTTTGAGGATACCTACTCGCCAGTAGCCATGGCTAAATCCATTCGGATCCTGCTTGCCATAGCAGCATGGTATGACTATGAAATATGGCAGATGGACGTGAAAACGGCCTTCCTCAACGGCTTCGTTGAAGAAGAGATCTATATGGATCAGCCGGAGGGTTTCACGGTCGCTGGAGAAGAACAGAAGGTCTGTCGTCTCCAGAAGTCCATCTATGGCCTCAAACAAGCTTCCCGGAGTTGGAACATTCGATTTGATGAGGTAATACGGGGTTATGACTTCATCAAAAATGAATCCGACCCTTGTGTATACAAGAAGGTCAGTGGGAGCTCCATAGTGTTCCTAGTGCTTTACGTGGATGACATTCTGTTCATTGGAAATGACGTCAGAATGTTAGGAAACACGAAAGCATGGCTGTCAACCAAGTTTTCCATGAAGGACTTGGGTGAAGCATCCTACATCCTAGGCATCCAGATTGTGAGGGACAGATCTAAAAGGATGTTAGGGCTCACCCAAAACTCGTATATGGAGAAAGTCCTAAAGAGATATCGAATGGACAACTCCAAACGAGGGTTCCTTCCTATGAGGCATGGGATCAAGTTGTCCAAGAAACAGTCCCCGCAGACTGATGAGGAACTTGAAAAAGATGAAAGTCATCCCCTATGCTTCTGCCGTAGGTAGCATCCAATATGCGGTCCACTGCACCAGGCCTGACATTGCATACGCTTTGAGCGTGACTAGCAGATATCAGTCCTGTGCAGGAGAGGCACATTGGAATGCAGTTAAGGGCATCCTTAAGTACCTAAGGAGGACTAAGGAAATGTTCTTAGTCTATGGCAATGGAAAACTAATTCTGGAAGGCTTTAGCGACGCCAGCTTCCAGTCTGATGACGATGATGCCAAGTCTCAATCGGGGTATGTATTCAAGCTCAACGGAGGAGTAGTGGCTTGGAAAAGTTCCAAGCAAGCAACCACTGCTGACTCCACCACTGAGGCTGAATACATAGCAGCTTCAGAAGCTGCCAAGGAAGCGGTTTGGATGAGAAACTTACATCCAAGAGTTGGGTGTGGTGCCTAGCATCGCCGAGCCCGTTGTCATCTTCTGTGATAACAACGGTGCAATAGCGCAAGCGAAGGGAACCGAGATCTCACCACCGTTCCAAAACACATTCTTAGACGCTACCATCTTCTTAGAGAAATGGTAGGAAGAGGTGACGTTCGGATGGACCGAGTCAACTCAGCAGACAACACAGCAGACCCGCTGACAAAGCCTATGTCGCAAAGTGCTCATACGCAACATCTTGAGAAGATGGGGATTAGGCATATGGGTGATTGGCTTTTAAAGGTCAAGTGGGAGATTGTTAGAATAGGTGACCATGTAAGCCAATTTTGGCGGGTATATGTAACCTATGTCTAGACAATTATAGGTGTTTTGATAAATCATTAATGAATAAAGAAGTGAATTTTCATTTGGCATTACTTTGTTTGTGTTCACTTGCACCTATTTATCCATATCTGTTCACTACGCAAAACAGAGCCCACGGACTGAGATTCGGTTTCGGGGACTGGGACTACGCTTGGAGGTAGGTCCATGAAATCAGTCTTCCCGAATCAGTCCGGAAATCTCCAAGTCAAGGAATCCCGAAAAAATGGTACCGGGATTCCATTTGAGACTTGCACTAAGCATCTGCTGTCGTGTTTCATCGACGGGTGACGAGGATCGTCTAAGCAGTGTTAGTGGGTTAGCCTGCTAGGACGCAGCTGACTGAGGTGACTCGTGGGAACCGTCTTACGGAGGACCTTGAGTATGGTCTGCAAGGTATGACGAGTATTCCCGGTTCCAACGGTACAGGTCAAGTCCTTTGACTTGAGGAATTACTGAGTTTACCTGTACATCAGAACTGTATCTTAGATATGGTGAGAGATTGCCAGAATTCTCTTTGGTAGTCATAAGCCATGTCTAGTGCAGTCCTGGTGTGCAAAGTGACAGTAGTTTCCAAGAAAGGATCTGTCTCCTGTCAATAGGTTTTGACAGTTGAGTCTCATGTATGCTCTAGGTCTTGTCCCTAAAACTGTGGCCACAGTGACTGAACAGAAGGGAAGGTTTTCCCTTGCGGCGTTTAGTGAGGACAGACCGACACTTAGGTCCAAGATGGGTGCCTGCGTTATCCGTGCCCTAGACACTAAGTGATGAGACCGAAGACAGAAGGACAAGCGTACTGTTAGAGCCTAAATGTTCATCCCTGAATATTTCACCTAGTCTCTAGTGCCATGGACCGTTGCTAGACGGCCACCCATGGTAACGGACGGATTCTAGGAATCCGACCAAGTCTAGCTGAATGGTGAACCTAAAGAGTCACACACTATCCACACACAATTAAATATTTAATTTGGAATTAAATATTGGAGTGAAGGAATGATTAAATTAGATTTAATCGGGACCTTTATTTTTCTTGGAGAAATAATTCTTTCTATTTGATAGAAGGAATTAAATTGATAAATTGGATTTATCAAAAGGATTTATTTAATGGGCTTAAATAATATTTATATTTATTTTAGCCTCTTGGAAATATTTAAATAGGTTTTAAATATTTCCATTTAAATTAAATTAAATCAACGGTTGAGATTAATGGAGAGAGATGGATGGCTAGGATCGTTTTGACTAGGTCAAAACACTAGTTTGACTAGGACTTTGACTAGGTCAAAATCCTAATCAAATTAGAGTTCTTAAAAGAGGAGTTTAAAAGAGGATTAAACTCCTCTTCTATATAAACCCCTAGCATCCTACAATTTACATGATGAAAAAACTCCAACACACACACACAACACACACACACGGTTTCTCTCTTTCTCCCATCTCTCTCGTCCGCCCCTCTCTCTCTCAAGAAAATAGTTTTCTTGATTCTTTTGTTCTTGGAACATTAGAATCTTGATGAATCAATACCATTAATTGATAATGTGTTATTGATTCATCCACTCCAAAATTATACACTTGTTCGTTGCTAGCACGACGTGCAAGATACGTGGGTGGATCGTGTGTCACGAATTAGAGGGTCTCAAAGACGGGATCTTGGTGCAAAACGGGGAACAACGCGTGTAGCCGTTGAAGACGAAAACGACAACGGGTAGGTCTCGTTTTAAATTTTCGTCCCTCTTTAATTTTCAACCCTATGGCCTCCATGATTTATTTTATGTTATACGTTCATGAGATACACCGAATGCCCGGGAAAATTTCAAAGGCACACCCTTTGAAACGTGTTTTTAATTTAAAAGCATGTTTAAATTCCGTTTTAATTTTTCATTATACCGCGCTTCCGCATTCGCGCTTTTCCCGGGACGATCCACATAATCTTTCAATTATTTGGAGGTGCTTCGATTTTCCAAAACAAAAGGCAAGGGTGCCGGACGTTGGAAAAGGAAGAAAGGGAAGGGAAAAGTCGTCAAAGCAGCTACGAACACTAAGAGTGTTCCCATTGCCAAAGAGGGGAAAGGAAAAGGAAAGAGAAAGGTTGTCTCCAAGCAATAGTCGAAGGCATATGACATATGTATCAATTGCCGTGAGAAAGGGCATTAGAAGAGGGAGTGCCCCAAACTCTTCTCAAACCAAGGTATATTTGTGATTGAGGTCAATATGGTCACTAATTCTGTCTCTTGGGTATTAGATACCAGCTGTGGAGCTCACATTTGCAAGGATTTGCAGGTGCTGAAAAGAAGCAGAAAACTGGGTAGCGGGGATATGATTCTGAAGTTTGGGTAATGGCAAGGCCATCACGGCAGAAGCAGTAGGATCCGCCACTCTAGTAGTTAGTGATCGTATTAGCATAGAATTAGAGCAAGTTTATTATGTACCCAGTATGATTAAAAACATCATTTCCCTTCCATTGTTAGACAATAATGGTTATGAGTTTATGATCAATAAAAATTGCTTTTATTTGATGAGGTGTGGAATTGCTCATCTGCTTGGTACACTTAACAATGGGCTCTATATCTTGCAACAAACGAACTTTGTTCTAAATGCTTAACACAAACGTAAAATAGATAATAACGGGAACGCACGACTGTGGCACGCTAGGCTAGGTCACATATCCCAAGATAGGATGAAAAGATTGGTAGACTCAAAGAACCTAGAGGTAGGGGACTTGAGTGAGCTACCAACCTGTGAATCTTGTCTAAGAGGGAAAATGACTGAGAAGCCCTTTGTAGGACAAAGCAGGCTTGCCACAGGTCTATTGGACTTGGTCCATACAGACGTATGTGGACCACTAAGGACGCAGGCTCGAGGTGGGTTCTCCTATTTCATAACCTTTACCGATGATTATTCACGGTATGGTTATGTTTACCTAATGAGGTACAATTTTGAAGCTCTTGAGAGGTTTAAAGAATTCAGACTTGAAGTAGAGAACCAGACCAACTGCAAAATTAAAGTCCTACAGTCAGACCAAGGGGGTGAATACCTTAGTACCGAGTTCCTTAATTATCTAAAAGAAAAATGTATAATTTCAGAATGGACACCTCCCGGGACACCACAATTAAATGGTGTCTTTGAAAGGAAGAATCAAACCCTGTTGGAAATGGTTCGATCCATGATGAGTTTTACCAAATTGCCCATGTCCTTTTGGGGCTACGCATTGGAAACGGCTGCCATGTTGCTAAATTTGGTGCCAACCAGTGTATTGACCCAAACGCCATACGAGATATGGCATGGCAAGCCTGCATCCTACAACTACTTGAAAGTGTGGGGTAGTCCTGCATACGTCAAGAGGTTAGTGGGAGATAAGCTAGAATCCAGGTCTAGCTTATGCAGGTTCGTTGGATACCCTAAAGAAACTCTGGGTATTACTTTTATGTCCCCTTGGAACAAAAGGTGCTTGTTTCAAGAAATGCAGTGTTCTTGGAGCAAGGCTTCCTAAAGGATATCCAACCTGATGAACTGATCCTTGAGGAATCAAGTGATGGAATCCAGTCATCAGAGGTAGCCGCGGAATCCTCACTTAGAGGATTCAGGATTGACACCCGAAGGGCTGACCGACCTCGAGAAGTCTAACATGCTAGGCATGAAGGACAGCCTCAGGAACAGCCAGCCCCGGTTCCTGAACCGCCAGCTCCGATACAGTCAGCGCCCATAGTCACCACTGATGTTCCCGTTCTCCGTAGGTCTACTAGAGAGTTTAAACCTCCACTGAGATATGGCTTTCTAAGTACGACCGGTCTTTTGGATAACGATCCTAAGACATACGGAGAAGCAATGTCTGACATCGACTCCCGGAAATGGCTTGAGGCCATAAAAAACCGAAATGGACGCCATGAGCGAGAAACCAAGTGTGGAGACTTGTAGATCAACCGAAAGGTGTTAAGCCAGTTAGCTGAAAGTGGGTCTACAAGCGCAAACTTGGCGTTGATGGAGAAGTCACAAACTTTAAGGCTAGGCTTATAGCTAAGGGATACACTCAACGACCCAGGGTCGATTTTGAGGATAACTACTCGCCGGTAGCCATGGCTAAATTCATTCGGATCCTGCTCGCCATAGCAGCATGGTATGACTATGAGATACGGCAGATGGACGTGAAAACGACCTTTCCCAATGGCTTTCGTTGAGGAAGAGATCTATATGGATCAGCCGGAGGGTTTCACGGTTGATGGAGAAGAACAGAAGGTCTGTCGTCTCCAGAAGTCCATCTATGGCCTCAAACAAGCATCCCGAAGTTGGAACATTCGCTTTGATGAAGTGATACGGGGCTATAACTTCATCAAAAATGAATCCGACCCTTGTGTATACAAGAAGGTCAGTGGTAGCTCTATAGTGTTCCTAGTGCTTTATGTGGATGACATTCTACTCATAGGTAGTGATGTTAGAATGTTGGGTGACACAAAAGCATGGTTGTCAATCCAGTTTTGCATGAAGGATTTGGGTGAAGCCTCCTACATCCTAGGCATCCAGATCATCAAGGACAGATCTAAAAGGATGTTAAGGCTCACCCAAAACTCGTCTATGGAGAGAGTCCTAAAGAGATATCGGATGGACAACTCCAAACGAGGATTCCTTCCCATGAGGCATGGGATCAAGTTATCCAAGAAACAGTCACTGAAACTGATGAGGAACTTGAAAGGATGAAAGTCATCCCCTATGCTTCTGCCATAGGTAGCATCCAATATGCGGTCCACTGCACTAGGCCTGACATTGCTTACACTTTGAGCGTAACAAGCAGATATCAGTCTTGTGCAGGAGAGGCATATTGGAATGTTGTTAAGGGCATCCTTAAGTACCTAAGGAGGACTAAGGAAATGTTCTTACTCTATGGCAATGGAGAACTGATCCTAGAAGGCTTTAGCGACGCTAGCTTCCAGTCTGATGACGATGATGCCAAGTCTCAATCGGGTTATGTATTCAAGCTCAATGGAGGAGTAGTGGCTTGGAAAAGTTCCAAGCAAGCAACCACTGCTGACTCCACCACAGAGGCTGAATACATAGCAGCTTCAGAAGCTGCCAAGGAAGTGGTTTGGATGAGAAACTACATCTAAGAGTTGGGTGTGGTGCCTAGCATCGCCGAGCCCGTTGTCATCTTCTGTGATAACAACGGTGCAATAGTGCCAGCAAAGGAACCGAGATCTCATCACCGTTCCAAACACATTCTTAGACGCTACCATCTTCTAAGAGAAATGGTAGGAAGAGGTGACGTTCGGATGGACCGAGTCAACTCAGCAGACAACACAGCAGATCTGCTGACAAAGCCTATGTCGCAGAGCGCTCATACGCGACATCTTGAGAAGATGGGGATTAGACATATGGGTGAGAAGATGGGGATTAGACATACGCAAAATGTAACCTATGTCTAGACAATTTCAGTGTTTTGATAAATTTATTAATGAATAAAGAAGTGAATTCATTTGGCTTTACTTTGTTTGTGTTCACTTTATCTGCATTTCATATCTGTTCACTACACAAACAAAGTCCACAGACTGAAAACATATTTCGGATACTGGGACTACGCTTGGAGGTAGGTCCATGAAATCAGTCCCACCGAATCAGTCCGGAAATCTCCAAGTCAAAGAAATCTCAAAAATGGTACCGAGATTCCCCTTGAGACTTGCACTAAGCATCTACTGTCGTGTTTCATCGATGGGGGACTAGGGTCGTCTAAGCAGTGTTAGTGGGTTAGCCCGCTAGGAAGCAGCTGACTGAGGTAACTCACGGGAACCGTCTTACAGAGGACCTTGAGTAGGGTCGGTTAGGTATGACGTGTGTTCCCAGTTCCAACGGTACAGGTCAAGTCCTTTGACTTGAGGAACTGCTGAGTTTACCTGTATATCAGGTCTGTATCTTAGATATGGTGAGAGATTGCCAAGAAGCACTTGAGTAGTCATAAGCCATGTCTAATGCAGCTCTAGTGTACAGAGTGACAGTAGTTTCCAAGATAGGATCTGTCTCCTGTCAAAGGCATTGACAGTTGAGTCTCACGGATGCTCTGTGTCTTGTCCCTAAAATCTGTTGCCACAGTAACTCAACAGAAGGGAAGGTTTCTCTTGCGGTGTTTAGTAAGGACAGACCGACACTTAGGTCCAAAATGGGTACCTGCATTTTCCGTGCCCTAGACCCTAAGTGGTGAGACCGTAGACAGAAGGACAAGTGTACTGTTAGAGCCTAAACGTTCATCCCGTATTCACCTAGTCTCTAGTGCCATGGACCGTTGCTAGATGGCCACCCATGGTAACGGACGGATTCTAGGAATCCGACCAAGTCTAGCTGAAAGGTGAACCTAAAGAGTCACACAATCCACACACATTAAGTATTTAATTTAGAATTAAATATTGAAGAAAAGGAATGATTAAATTGGATTTAATTGGGTCCTTTATTTTCTTGGAGAGAATTAATTCCTTGTATTAGATAAAAGGGATTGATCTAATAAATTGGATTTATTAGAAAATTAATTTAATGGGCCTAGAATAAATATTTATATTTATTATATTTATTTATTGCCCTTTGGAATATTTAAATAGGTTTTAAATATTCCATTAAATTAAATTAATGGTTGAGATTAAAAGGGGAGATGGATGGCTAGGATTAAATTTGACTAGGTCAAATACTACTTTGACTAGGACTTTGGTTAGGTCAAAATCCTAGTCAAAATAGTCTTCTTTAGAGTTGTAGTTTGAAGAGGATTAAACTCCTCCTCTATATATATTCCTACCCTCTCACTATTAGAAAAGTGATGATATTCCAACACACACACACACACACTCGGCTCTCTCCTCTCTCCCTACTCGTCCACTCTCTCTCTCTCATAACAAGAAAATAATTTCTTGTTCTTTTGTTCTTGGAACAATTGTGTTAGAATAGGTGACCAGAAAGTCAATGGTATTGGCAGTTCTGAGAACCATTCGTCAATCTGTGAACAAGTAATATTATGTTAATGAATGTAGTAAGGATTCATAGGCATGAGTTTGTTGTACTTACTGCTTGCATCGTTACGATGTCACAACAAACGCCCACAGACGGAAATAACATTTCGGGAAATTGGAACCACGCTTGGAGGTAGGTTCATGATTCAGTTTCACCGAATTAGTCTGAAATACTCCAAGTCAAAGGAATCTCGAGACAGGGCACCAAGAATCCATTTGAGACTTGCACTAAGCATCTGCTGTCGTGTTTCATCGACGGGTGACGAGGATCATCTAAGCAGTGTTAGTAGGTCGGCCTGCTGGGGAGCGGCCGACTGAGGTGACTCGCGGGAATCGTCATATGGAAGTCACTCGGCTTGGTCGGTATGACTCGTATTCCCAGTTCCGATAGTTAAGGGATTAGTCCTCGGACTTGAGGATCACAGCAGTCCCCTACATACTAAGGCTGTATCTTGGATATGGTGAAATTTGACCGGTTAGATTACATGGTCATCATAAGCCTCGTCCAGTGCAGTCGGAGTATGTAAGAACGATGAATTCCAAGATAGGATCTGTCCCCTGTCAAAGGATATGACAGCAAGATCTCCTATGCGCTCGGAGATGGTTTAGACTCACAAAGTCTATGGCCATAGCACTTGATGTAGTGGGAAAGGATTTCCTACGTCGAGTTAAACCTATCTCGAGCATTATGCATAGTTTCCTAGTCAAGGATGGGAACCGACCCCTAGACTAAAGGCCGGGAGACAGGCGACAGTACGACCGTACCCGTACATATCGAGCGTCAGTAGGACTGCACCTGCGTATAACTCGGAGCCTAAATGTTTCACACCATAAATTCACCTAGTCTCTAGTGCCATGGACCGTTGCTAGATGGCCACCCATGGTAACGGACTACTTTGGTTATGAAATAACAAGAAGTAGGTCCAAGTCTAGCTGAAAGGTGAACCTAAAGAGCCACACCTGCTACACGAAATGAAAGGGAATTAATTTTGGAATTAATTCCGGGAGAAGGTTTAATTTAATGGAATTAAATTATACTTCTTGGAGATTCAAGCTTCGATGAATTATTTGGAATAATTGGGCTTAAGTTCATAAATTAGATTATGAATTTTATAAAGCATGGGCTTTCCTTTTAATTAGATTAAAAGGGTAAATTAATTAATTAGTGGGCTTTGTATATTAAATAGGATTTAATATAAAGTCCATGAGACTATTTAATTTAGAATTAAATAAGTCCTTTCCATTAATTAATTAATGGGCTTAGTATATTAAATATGATTTAATATAAAGTCCATTGGAATATTTAATTTAGAATTAAATAGGCCCATTCCATAAAGCCCATCAAAATGGATGGACAAGATTTGATCTAGAGAATGATGAGATGAAGGGCCATGATTTATTTGACTTAATCAAAGCCTAATTTGACTAGGATTTGACTAGGTCAAAATCCTAGTCAAAGTGTGTCTCATTGGAAGAATTTGAGAAGGAATAGGAAATTCCATCTTCTATAAATACTCAAAAAACACACACTCACACCTACTATTCTCTACAACTCTCATCTCTCATCTCTCCCAAGATTTTCGTCCATCCCCTCTTCTTTTCTCCAAGATTTCTACTTTGTTCTTCTCGATTTATTCAAGGTAGAACATAAGAGATGTCGGTTGCGTTAATTGATAGCGTGTACCGATGTCTCTTCTCCCCAATGATTTTCTTGCTAGCACAAGGGTTCGTTGCTTTCCGGTGCAGCGAGTGAGATGATTTAGATGGTCTCTTTCTTTGAGATCTTGGTGCAAAATGGGGAAACAATGCATGTAGCTGAACAAAGACAAAACTACAATTGGGTAGGTTCTTTAATTATGGTTTTCGCTTCTAATTCTATTGCTTCCATGTTTGTGTTTATTGAACATGAGATACACCGAACGCCCGGGAGAATCAAGGGCACACCCCTTGACTCGTTTATGTATGTTATGCATGATTTAAATTCCATTTAATTATGCTTTGTAATTTTTATTACGCATTCTTTCGCGCTTCCGCTATACGCGCTCATCTCCCGGGAGGATACACATAATCTTTCAGTGGTATCAGAGCCCCGGTTCGGTGTATAGGCCTAGAATTCTATGTGCTATGTGCGTTTAAGCATGATAAATGTGTTTTAATTTACGTTTATAGCATGTTTATCGTAGATATTTATTGGTGTTTAATTTTGCATGGGATTTTGGATCTTGGTTTTCTTCAATGTGTTAATACATGTTCTAGGGTTGAATTTATCTTGTGGTTCAGAAAATAGCATGAAAAAGTCAAAAAAGAGTGAAAAAACGGCGAACCGGCAGCAGCAGCACACTGGCCGCGCGCACAGGGGCGCCCCTGCCTGACGCGCCCCGGCCTCCGCGCACGCTGGGCGCGCGCGCTGTGCGCGCAGGCAAAGGAGCCTGCGCGCCTGGCCAGCCGGCTGTGCCGTTTTTCGTTTCTCTCCCATTTTTTGGCTCGTTTTCAAAACTGTTTTTTTACTGATTTAGTTTTATGATATTTTTGCATTATTCTGAACCCGTTGACTTAGAATATTTATTTTTGAGATTTGGAATTTCCTAAAATAAATATTGCTTGGTTGATGAGGAAAGGGTTTCCTAACAAGATTTAATTTTTGCAATGGTTGCACCAATGATCAAAATTCATATGTGAAATTTCGCAATAATTTCTGCGTTTTATGATGTTGGACATCATGGTTATTTTATGGTTTGAGCATGAGTGGATCTTAACATGTATTAATATTGCACAAATGTTGGATTTTGGGATTCTTGAATATATGAGCATATTCTTGAATTATTGGTTTTTGTGTTTCAGAAAATTAATTGCATTAAAACACTTAAACATGAAAAACGATGGTGATCGGCTGGGAGGCCGTGCAGCAGGCGGCAGGCGCGCGCCTGCGCGTGCGCGGGCGAGGCCCGTGCGTGCTGCATTTGCGTGCGACCGTTGCTGCGCAAGGACAGCACCTGCGCGCCTAGCCGGCCATGCTGGACCGTTTTTCGGTTTTTTCGTTGTTTTCGTACTTTTCAGAAAATTTGATTTTTCTGTACAATTTTGGAAATTTTTCTGAATTAATTAACTAGGGGCATTTTAATTTTGGTTGATATTTTATATTTCCAACAAAAATTGTTTTGCATAGGTTGCACTATTATCCAATGTTTGGTGTGAATATTTTACATGTAGTTTCTGCATTTATTTATGGTATGGGATATCATGGATGTTTGAATAGCATGTTTTACGTGAGATATGTATTTGTGCTATTTGCGTTAGTTGATTTGACAAAGGATGATCACAAAGCCCCTAGACCACATCTATGGTTTATTTACATTTATTTTTTGGGTTGTGACCTGTGAGCCTCTTTATTTTCCTCTCTCCCTCTTCTAGTTGCCTTGGAATAATACGGTTTTCTCTCTCCCTCCTCATGTACTCCCCCCAAATGTTTAATTGGGGTTTCTTATTTTATGATGTAATGAGAGTAGAATTAGTGGTGAGGTTTTATTTTTTTGTAAATAAAAGCTGCAAGAGAAGACAAGCCCAAGGTGTTGGAGGCCCATGGAGGTTGCCATCAGATGGCCCACGGAGGATCCATGGAGAAAGAAGCCCGGTGTAGGCCCATGATGGAGAGCCCAAGAAGATAAAGAGGACTTACAACGCCCATTGCATGTAATGGGTTATTAAAACTTGTAATAGCATAGGGCCTACCCTTAGATTGACCATAGATCCACTGCGGGCTCAGTGGGTCGCATAGGTTTGGGCTTGTGATCATCCTACAGGGTCGTGCTAGGCTTTATTTTGCATGCGATGCGTATTATATGCTTATGATTATTCTATATGCTTTATGTATGGTTACATTCACGCTTAGAATATTTCTGCCACAACGCATGCAATGCAATACTTAATATGTGATGAGGTCTCGTTCTACCAAAACTCTCACTTGGTTAAACCAAGTTAAATATAGACCCTTAATAAATGGACTAGGACTCTGGGAGTCTGTCCAACCTTCCATCCATGGAAAAAGTGAGGAAGATCTTTTAGGTCGATAGCGTGGTCTCACGAGTCGTGGCACGACTATCGTGCTTAAAAGAAGCTGCACTTTGTCATGAACGATGAGTAGACTGCTGTTACCTGTCTCACGAGTCGTGGAGGTAGCAGTGAGTCTATGAATCGGTTGATTGGGTCGGGTCCAACGCCCGAATAACGTGATTTGCTTGGAGTCCTCGGGATCACGTGAAAGGGTGAGGCAATTATCTTGGGAATCTCGTGGAATGAGAATGGTATGGAATACCTCCCACAGGTTCTTTTCCCATGCGAATCGTAAAAATGGGGTATGGGGGAGATCCCTGTGGATCCCGAGCCCACTAGGAAAGGATTTCCCGAAAACAACGTTTGAGAGTGCCGTGTTTTCGTAGAAATAGTGGGAGAGGTTAAGGACTAAAGACCGAGACTTAACCAAAATATTACTTCACTCTGCTTATTATTATTTTCTGCTTTATATATATTTTGTGAATGTCTAAGAATCCACCAAACACATGCTAAGAGACTCATTAAAAGGGAACCAATTACACGAATTGACTGTGAAATCTTAAGATAGTCTTAGATTTCCAGAACCTTAACTCACATAACCGGATGAGGACGTTCCTCAGCCCTTGCCGGAGGGGTCGACAACTAAAGCAACGCTTGGCGTTCAAAAGTTGAAGGATGACCACCGGCAAGTAGGATATAATGATGTTGGCTCAAAATATGCTTCGTTTGCATCATGTCTATATGGTCCTGGACCAACATGTGGGGTAAAATGCAACGAAGGCATGTTTGGAGCTAAGATGACGGAAGGGATGTCGGTACAAAGAACATGGAGTGATGATGCAATCCCTACTAGAGAAGCTCAAAAGACCTCCACGTCAGTCTT
Organism: Sesamum alatum; assembly: GCA_034509735.1. Taxonomy (NCBI): domain Eukaryota; kingdom Viridiplantae; phylum Streptophyta; class Magnoliopsida; order Lamiales; family Pedaliaceae; genus Sesamum; species Sesamum alatum. The sequence goes on along the minus strand of JACGWO010000001.1, from coordinate 25,479,524 downwards.
GAAAAGGAGACGTACATTGGCATGATCCTTCAGTCTCTTCCTCCCTCCTACGAACCATTAATTATCAACATGAATGAGCTTAGAAAAGATCTTCATAGGTTGGTAATTATGTTGGTCTAGTACGAGGCAACGATTGCAAAATCTGCGCCGTCGGTACAAGTAGGAGAGGCTTCAACCTCCATAGCGAAAGACAAGGATGCCAGACGCCAAAAGAGGAAGAAGGGTAAGGTGACATCAACTATTAAGCACTTCAAGTGTTGTTCCTTTACAACACAAGCTGGAGGTAAAGGAAGAGCAAAAGGTTCAAGCAGTCAAGTTCATATATTTCTAAGAACGTAAGCATTCACTGTCGTAAAAGAGGGCCATTGGAAAGGGGAGTATCCTAAACCTCTCTCCAATGTAGGTAAAAATTTGATATTGAGTATTGACATGATCACTTTTTGGTATTTGATACCGTTCCTATCACTAATCTGCGGGTGGTTTGCAGAAAGTGAATAAGGACTTAAAAGCCAAGAACAGTTCTAGGATTCAACAATGGCAAGGTCCATTGCTGAAAAGGACTAGAGACTTGTTAGGCCCATAATGATGATCATGTTAGGAATTACGTAATCTAGCATGATCAAAAGTATGTCTCTTTGTTGGACAAAGGTTCTATTACATACATATTTGATCAAACAAAATTATTGAATATTGATTCATGTTTGCTAGTATTTACACGTAAAATCCTAGAATACCATCTCATAAAAGGTTTTTGGATACTCAAAATTCAAATTATCAAAATGGATTAAACAAGACTAACTTACAGATTTGGCATCTAGGACGTCTTCTCTTATTAAAAGATAAGTAAATTGGAAAGTTCAATGAATCTAGAAATAGATGATTCGCATCGACTAAATTTATAAGTCTTTTATGAAGAAGAAAGTCCGAAAGCTCTTTGTTGGACAAAGTAGGCTTGCCAAATAGTCTATTGGAAGGGAGCCAATAAGACAACTGTAGGCTACTAATACACAAGACCATAAGAGGGTTCAAAAGTCTAAAGGTCCCATAGGAGGTTTGGGAATTAGACTTAAGGAGGTGAACCATAAATGGTCGCAAAATTAAACTTGTTTCAATAGGATCAAAAAGGCCGTGTATTTAGTGGGAGCTCTTGAGCATCCCGTTGAGAATGGAATTCTCAATGAAACGTTTCCTATAAAGGCCAAGATGACGGTCTCTGATAAAGGGAACGATCAAGCCTCGTTTGACGGAGGTTGATCGAAGTTTCACCCAATTACCTTAGCCCGTGAAGACGTAGACTCGAAAATTGCCAACGTAAGGAACATGGCACTTTGCTAGGAGTCACGCACAAGGGCCACGGTTTGGCAAGCCTATGTCCCGACAAAGTCCTTGAGCATGTAGAAGGATCCTACATACGTCAAGGGGCTAGTGGGAGACAAATTAGACTCGGTGTCTGGTTTGTGTAGGTTTACGGTAGAATAATGCTAACGTTGCTTATAATCGCATTTCCTACTTAAACTGATCACATTCCAGTCCCCTTAAGAACAAACCCGAATGTCGTAGAGGTACGAGCGATCGGGTTAAGTTCGGTTAAAATTGGATAGAAATCCAAATGACTTGCGGAACATGACGTTGGACATCGTAGTAGGATTTATGGAAAGGATCCATAGAATCTGCTAGGAAATTCAAACCGGGTTTGAAACACCGCATAACTGGAATATTCATTTTGACGAGCTCATATGGAGCATGACTCGGTTTTAAACAACGTAAGTTATCAGTGGGAGTAGAAATGGCGTTCCAAGTGTTTAAGTGTGTAATATCTTGATTCATGGATGAATTCAAGGCATTAGGAATCACTAAAACACAAACCGTAACTCACGAAAATTCTCCATGACATTTTAGGGTTCCCACATACATATCATGAATTGAGCTCTTCAAAGACTCAGTCATGGTAGACTGATGAGAAAACTCAAATATGTAGAGGGACAAGTTGTTCGAGACTCAGTCATGGTAAGACTGATGAGAAAACTTAGATACTGTGAATAAAGCATCAAGCCATTCAAGACTTAGTCACGGTGGACTAATGAGAAGGCTTGGATGTTGAGTATCCCCTACGTCTTAACCCTAGGCAAACATACGATATGTTTAATCTGTGTATAGGAACCGATGTTGAGAGTGCTTCTTGCATGGCTCAACAGAGATCGGTAATGCACTAAAGGGTTGAAGACAGCAATCAAGAACGATCCTTAGTACCTCAATAAGGACTAAAGATGGGTTCATGTGTTGGAATAGGTGACCAGAAAGCCAATAGGTTTGGCAATTTGTAACCTATCTGACAACTTGATGTGGATGTAATATTATTATGTGATGAATAAGATGAGTATTCGTCACCAATGGTACCTTCTTTGTTGCGCTCATCTTACATTTGTTGAACCGGTGTTTAACTTATATCGCAACAAAGCCCACAGACCATAGATAACAACTCGTGCAGTTGGGCCACGCATTGGATGGTGGTCATGAAACCAACTGATTAAGAGTTGGGTCTGAAACGTTCCAAGTCGAGGACCTCGAGACAGGGCATCGAGAGTCCTATTGAGACTTGCGTCAAGAGTCGTGTTCATTGGATGAGTGCCGTGTTTCATCGGCGACAGGCGTGGGACGCCTACACGATCTTGATGGGTTGGTCGACTGGGGTCGAGCCGACTGGATTGACTCGCGGGGATCATCATATGGAAGCCTTGGAGGCTTGGTCGGTATGATTGGATTCCCCGGTTCCGATAGTACGGGAGTAATCCTCAGACTTGAGGAATCATGGCAGTCACGTGCACAGGACGGCTGTATCTTGGATCTGGCGAGAGGTGATCATTCTGTAAGATGATCATTATAAGCCTTGTCCAGTGCAGTCGGAATGCGTAGCGAGGACGGTGGATTCCAAAAAGAGGATCCGTCCCCTGTCAGTATATGACAGAGGTATCTCCTATGCACTCGGAGACACGTACATGCTGTTTGAAGCTGTGGCCACAGTGGTTGGTCGAACAGGGAATGGTTTCCTGTGTCGACGCAATGAAGCATACGTGGTCTCGAGTATTAAGCATAGATGCCTAGTCAAGGATGGGAACCGACGCCCAATTCCATACCCTAGTCTAAGGCCGGGAGACGGTAGACGGAAGGATCGTACCCGTACGGAATCGGCGCCTAAATGTTCACGCCAATTCACCTAGTCTCTACTGCCATGGACCGTTGCTAGACGGCCACCCATGGTAACGGGCCCTTGTGGGACACGGGCCCAAGTCTAGCTGAGGGTGAACCTAAAGGGTCACACACAAATCACCGAGGAGGTTGAGAGATCAACTTGGAGTCAATCTCGAAGGATAAAATAAGTAATTGGATTACTTAAGGGAAAGTCCATTGGATGGACGGGCCGATATTGTATCGGGCTTTCATTTAATCGGTAAATTGGATTTTCGATTAAATATGGAAAGTTGAGATGTTGAGACGTTGGATCTTTTAATTGGATTAAAAGATCAACGGGAATAATTTAAGTGGACATTAAATTGGATTTAATATTGGGATCGTCGTAATTGGATTACGATAAAACCCGGTCCGTTAAATTATACCCGAGAGGAGAAATAATTCCTAATTTGGAATAGGAAGAAGTTGGACTTCTTCCCTTAATTAAATATGGCCGACATGCTCCCTTGGAGGAAGCAAAATCAGCCATGTTTCATGCTAGGTGGTATGTTGACTTGTCTCTTTTGGAAAGAGACAAATCAACTCCAATCAAGCTCTTCCCTTTTGGTATGATTTGATCATACCATAAATTTTGGTAGGCTTGATTGAAGAATTGATGGTGATTGATTGGAATGAATCTAGACATCCTTGGATGAACCTAGACATATTCCAATAATCACATTAATTATGTATATATATTAGAATATACAACACCTAGCATAAGTGATTCATTATTCATCTTTTTCTAGGAAAAAGAGAAGACAAAAATCCTCTCCTTTCTCTCAAAATTTTCGTGCTCCCTCTCTCTCTTACACTTGTGTTCTTCACTTGATTTTGAATCAAGAAGAAGAACAAAGTAAGTTTAAGAGAACACTAATTCATAGTGTTCTTCTCTTAAACCGATTCCTTCCTAAACCCGTTCTTTTCTAGCAAGAAGAACGTGTGTTTCTTCCGGTGTGGTGTGGATCACCTTTGGAGAATCCATACGTTTGGATTTCGTGAGCATTCCGGAGAAGGAACAACGCTAGTAGCCGGGAGCATACGCTAAACAATCAAAGGTAACGGTTTATTACGCTTTGATTGATTTCATTTGTATATCTATGCCCTATGTGTTTAAATATATGTTTTAATATTTACACATCCTACATCGAACGCCCGGTTGAGCACCCAAGGGTACACCCCTTGGGATTTGCGTATTTTGAATTTGATTTAAATTTACGCACTTATCTCGCCTTTCTCGCTTCCGCTCGCGCTCCCGGGCGGATCCGCTTGTCCTTCATCATGATGCACTGTCTGTTGAGAGTTTCTTTGGAAGGCTAAAGCGATACTAGCTTCCAGAGAATAAGTGAAAACCAGTTAGTCTCAAAAGTATGCACAGTCAGGCCCAATGACGAGTGCATCGGATAGTGGTCACCGGTGAAGACCGCGTCCATAGGATGGACGTGGGACCTAGCACGACCAAGCCACGTTCGCCTATATGGCAGGCAACTTGGCTATGGGAGTATTGGCACGAGATCTCATCACAAGATCCACGAAAATATTCTTAGACAACCACCATCTCTAAGAGGCAATGGTGGATAGACGTAACACGGTTAGACCGTATTGCTTCGCAAGGAAATATAAGTGGACTCACAATACCTTAGTCGGTATCGTAGATTACTCACACTCAGAGGATTCTGAACAAAGTGGGTAATTGACTTATTGGTGAAGTGGGAGATTGTTAGAATAGGTGACCAGAAAGTCAATGGTATTGGCTGTTCTTAGAATCATTCATCAATCTGTGAACAAGTAATATTATGTTAATGAATGTAGTAAGGATTCATAGGCATGAGTTTGTTGTACTTACTGCTTGCATCGTTACGATGTCCCAACAAACGCCCACAGACTGAAATAACTTTTCGGAAAATTGGAACTACGCTTGGAGGTAGGTTCATAAAATCAGTTTCACCGAATCAGTCTGAAATACTCCAAGTCAAAGGAATCTCGAGACAGGGCATCGAGAATCCATTTGAGACTTGCACTAAGCATCTGCTCAGTCGGTATGACTCGTATTCTCAGTTCCGATAGTACGGGATTAGTCCTCGGACTTGAGGATCACGGCAGTCCCCTACATACTAAGGCTGTATCTTGGATATGGTGAAATTTGACCGGTTATATTACATGGTCCTCATAAGCCTCGTCCAGTGCAGTCGGAGTATGTAAGAACGGTAAATTCCAAGATAGGATCTGTCCCCTGTCAAAGGATATGACAGCAAGATCTCCTATGCGCTCGGAGATGGTTTAGACTCACAAAGTCTATGGCCATAGCACTTGATGTAGTGGGAAAGGATTTGCTACGACGAGTTAAACCTATCTTGAGCATTATGCATAGTTGCCTAGTTAAGGATGGGAACCGACCCCTAGACTAAAGGCCGGGAGACAGGCAACAGTAGGACCGTACCCGTACGTATCGAGCGTCGGTAGGACCGCACCTGCGTATAACTCAGAGCCTAAATGTTCACACCATAAATTCACCTAGTCTCTAGTGCCATGGACCGTTGCTAGATGGCCACCCATGGTAACGGACTACTTTGGTTATGAAATAACAAGAAGTAGGTCCAAGTTTAGCTGAAAGGTGAACCTAAAGAGTCACACCCGCTACACCAAATGAAAGGGAATTAATTTGGAATTAATTCCGGGAGAAGGTTTAATTTAATGGAATTAAATTATACTTCTTGGAGATTCAAGCCTCGATGAATTATTTGAAATAATCGGGCTTAAGTTCATAAATTAGATTTATGAATTTTATAAAGCATGGGCTTTCCTTTTAATTAGATTAAAAGGGTGAATTAATTAATTAGTGGGCTTGGTATATTAAATAGGATTTAATATAAAGTCCATGGGTCTATTTAATTTTGAATTAAATAATCCCATTCTATGGAATTAATTAATGGGCTTGGTATATTAAATATGATTTAATATAAAGTCCATGGGACTATTTAATTTAGAATTAAATAAGTCCTTTCCATTAATTAATTAATGGGCTTAGTATATTAAATATGATTTAATATAAAGTCCATGGGAATATTTAATTTAGAATTAAATAGGCCCATTCCATAAAGCCCATCAAAATGGATGGACAAGATTTGATCTAGAGAATGATGAGATGAAGGGCCATGAATAATTTTACTTAATCAAAGCCTAATTTGACTAGGATTTGACTAGGTCAAAATCCTAGTCAAAGTGTGTCTCTTTGGAAGAGTTTGAGAAGGAATAGAAAATTCCATCTTCTATAAATACTCAAAAAACACACACTCACACCTACTATTCTCTACAACTCTCATCTCTCATCTCTCTCAAGATTTTCGTCCATCCCCTCTTGTTTTCTCCAAGATTTCTACTTTGTTCTTCTTGATTTATTCAAGGTAGAACATAAGAGATGTCGGTTGCGTTAATTGATAGCGTGTGCCGATGTCTCTTCTCCCCAATGATTTTCTTGCTAGCACAAGGGTTCGTTGCTTTCCGGTGCAGCGAGTGAGATGATTTAGAGGGTCTCTTCTTTGAGATCTTGGTGCAAAACGGGGAACAATGCATGTAGCCGAACGAAGACAAAACTACAACCGGATAGGTTCTTTAATTATGGTTTTCGCTTCTAATTCTATGGCCTCCATGTTGTGTTTTATTGAACATGAGGTACACCGAACGCCCGGGAGAATCAAGGGCACACCCCTTGACTCGTTTATGTATGTTATGCATGATTTAAATTCCGTTTAATTATGCTTTGTAATTTTTATTACGCATTCTTTCGCGCTTCCGCTATACGCGCTCATCTCCCGGGACGATCCACATAATCTTTCAAATTGAACTTAGGAGAATTAATACCGTTAATTAATAACGTGTGATTAATTCATCCTCTCCAAAAATACTTGTTCATTCGCTAGCACGACGTGCAAGATACGTGGGTGGATTGCATGTTACTCTTTGGAGGGTCTCACATACGAGACTTGGAGCAAATCGGGGAACAACGTGAGTACCGGTTAGAAGATGAAAACGACAATCGGTAGGTTCCGGTTTAAATTTTCATTTCTCGTTATTTTTCATCCTATGGCCTCCATGAGGTACACCCCTTGAACGTGTTCTTTTATTTTATTAAAAGCATGTTTTAATTTTTGTATTCAATTTTTATACCACGCTTCCGCATTCGCGCTATTTCCCGGGACGATCTACAATCTTTCACGATTACTGTTAACGACAAAAGTGCACAGTCAAGCTCAATAGGGACGGCAATATATGGAGAAGATTCAATCGAGACGTGCAAATGTAGAGCACCATTTTTTAGAATTGTTGTCTATATCCCATGAAGAAGCTAGAGGCAAATGAAAGAATTACCAAGGCATTATTTTTAGTTGTTCTTATTCTTGTTTTTGCATTACTAATGAAGTAGTTTTGTGTACATAAACATTTGGCATTAAGTGGAGCTTGAATGTTGTGTTTATTTTAGTACATGTATTATTTATACATCTGTTAATGCAGACTGAAACCAAAAATTATAAATCATCTAAGCACCAGAAATACCAAAAAATGTCAAATTGAATTACACTTCATCTTCAGGCACTCAAATGTTCAAAATACCAAACTGACTGAAACAAGTACCAAAAATTCATCCATCCCAACAGTTCAAAATACCAACATTCACAAAAATACCCTATGGAATCTGTATGATACCAACAGTTCAAAATACCAACGTTCTGAAAAAGACCTGAAATTGTTATGAATACAATCAACAGGTAATTCCTCAAAAATCTCCCAAAACAGAATAATTATACTTCACTTTTTACTCTGACTTGGCTTGTACGATGCAGAAAGGTTCTTCAGTTGTGCTTGCAAAGTTGTTCTATAATTTGGATGTCCTGGAAACTGGAACCATTTGCTTTCTTCTTCTTGGAACTTGCGGTGGGGGCCTTTCTGAAGACTGAGGGGGTGCTACAAGTTATAAATATGATGAGATTGGAGAATTACTTTAGAAAATGAAATGTTAGTGCCTGTTAGGAAATATAATATGAAGTACCTGAGCATTGTTGTTACATTGTGGGGGAACCTCAAATGGTCTTCTAAATTGAGTTGTCACCTCTCTTTGTTGTTGATTTGAAGGCCTTAGAGTAAAAAAAGCTGGCCTTGAACCATGTTGATTGGGCCTCCTTAACCTCTGTAGAATTGCAGAAGGTGGAGGCCTTTCAGCAGTCCTTATTGGTTGAGTTAAAGCTTGCCATTCAGCACTCCCTTCTGTCTATCAGAAATGAAGGCCCAACCCCTTTGTTCATGAGACCCAATATCCCTTAGCAACAAGTTTATAAACCACTCCAACTGTCAAAGTTCTCAATTTCAACATATGCAATTGCTATAGGGTAAATATTATCATTTCCATCCCCCTACAGCAGACAACAATGGACCCTTGTATAGCCCTTTTAGAAAGCAACCATCAAGACTAATAATGGGCCTACAACCCCCAAGAAACTCTCCTTCAATCCACTAAGGCAGCAATACATCCTCTGCGGTACAGGTGGAGTCAAAGACCTGTCCACCTTCAACACAGGTGTACTCCTGGGGTTATGCTTTTCTATAGTTGCACAGTAGTCATACAGCCTCTGGTATTGCATTTTTATATTGCGCTTCACCAACTCCTGGGCATACCTCTTAGATTTGTACACCTTGTGCAGTCTACATTCAATTTCAATATCTCTTCTAATCTTGTTTATTAAAGACTCTAACCCTCATTTGGATTATCCCTTATGATATGTTCAATTTTTCTCCCAGTATACTTGTAATTTACCTGCTTGTTCTCAGTTCATGTGCACAAGTGTGGGTTCCTTTTAATTGTTTTGATTTGGAAGCTTTGTTTTTTTCATGATTCTTGAAGCATTGATCCTCCATTCACACCCAATTTTGCATGTGGCTGTGATCTTTTGTTTTTTCAGAATGATTGAATTTCAAGCCCCAACCCCTTCTCACTGCCTAATCTTTCAACACATCTCTATATTTTCTCCCGAGTAGGAAACTTCATCCCAACTTGCAAGTCAATATCCCTACCTTCCATTCTATCATTCCACACAGGATATCCATCACCTTCCTCATTTGACCCCTCAAAGACACAAGTTCATCTTCATCCCCACCATCACTAAACCACCCACTCTCTATGATTGTTCTCTCCTCTTCTTCTCTCTGTTCTCTTTCTTCTTGTCTTTTCTTTTTTTGTTCTCTCAAGAAAGCCCTCATTGTTTTAAAGAGCCTTCTAGCATGACCATTTGGCCTACTCTTAAAGATGTCATCATCAAGGGGACCCTCTAAATCCTCCAGCATCCATGAAAGACATTGGGATGCTGAGGAATCAGAACCCCCAGATTTTGAATCATCCCTACCCTTATCACTAAGCTCTTATATTGGTGGATTATCAGGTCAAGTTTCATGTGTTTGCTCAGGTTCAGGGGGGTTTTCAGGTGCATATTCAGGTTCATGGGGTATTTCAGGTTCTTGGAGATTTTCAGTTTCAGGATGTAGGTGGAATTCCTCATTTTCCGTTTTAGGATGAGGGTGATATTGGTCATTTCTCAGTTTCAGAATAAGGATGGAATTCGTCATTTTCAGTTGAAAAATCAGGTTGAAATTGATCATTTTCAGTTGAAAAATCAGGTTCAATTTGATCAGTTTCAGTTGCAACTTCAGGTTCAGTTTGGACATTAGTTTCAGGTTGGTTATGAAAGGGCAATGAAGGGATTTGTTCATCTGTTGGAAGTATATTGCCCTGAGTATCAATCACCAATAGAGGGCCTTGTTTTTCTTCAATGTATAGGGGTATTACCTCCAAACCATCTCCATTCAAGGGCCTAATACCACTATCCAAACTAAGCCCTGGAAGACAATAATATACAGCAATATTCAAACCCTTACCCCGTCCCTTAGTATACATATCAATTATATCCCCATAATATAATATTTCCCTCTCAACATTTGGAAACCACATCCTAATGCCACCACATACTTAATAATAGGTACCAACTGAAGTACCCCACCAATCCATACATCAAAGTCAGCATAACCTATCATTACTCATACAATGAAGTCTACAGAAGCAATTAAAAATTGTTCAGTCATAGGGTAGAGACAGGAAATGCAGGGGGGCAAATGACAATGAAACTTATTAAATTATATCACAAATATTATGGGGTGGGGACCATTAGGTAGTACAATTAAAATATAAACTAACATCATTAAACAAAATATTAAATACTAACATCATCACACAAATAATATAAACAAACATCAACAACATTTAATAATACACAGAAACAGTAGAAAAGTAGGGACCATATTTTAAATAAAAGAACAGATACAAGCAAAGAGACAGAAGCTGAAATATTCAATGTTCAACAGGACCAATGCTCAACATACAAATAAAGGCAACAAAGATTCTCAAGAACAATAAAGGCAAAAGTGCTGCGTACTAACCTGAAATATAGACCTCAGTCTCCCAGAGTAGTAAAAAGATTCGCCCTTTTTTCCAAAGTTGTTCCCTTCGTTCCAACCAAAAACCAAAAAACAAAAGTCAATCTACAAATACAACGAAAACTTAAATATTGGGTATAATATCATTATATTTTAGAAAAATAACAAAAAACTGAAATTATTACCATCAAATCACCTGGATTTTCAACCGTAGTCTTCAAAATCGCCTTAGGTATTCGTCTTGGATTTTAGTTGGTTTTCACTCAATCTTTTCACTATTTTCTGCTTAAATTGATCTGCAACGCAAAATTGCACGAACCCTAACCCAGATTTTGCCCCAACACTCTTTCCCCAAATCTATTTCTCTCTCTTCGTAAAAATCAAGTGTAATTTTTTTTTTACCTGAGATAAGTAAAGAGGGCATAACTGAAATTTCCTTTCTCCCAATAATGCCGTTAGTGTTGACTAACGGAATGGGGACGTGAGCAATATTAAAGTTAACAGAGGGTGTTTCTTACAGATTTATTTAACACGGGGTGTTTTTTGCAGAAAAACCAAAACACAAGGGGGGGTTTTGCAATTATCCAAAAAATATTTATTATATATATATTAATACAAAAACATCTACTTTTAATTCTTATACATTGTAATGAATTCATAAAGGATTCAAGTTATCATAATCAATCTAATTACATGCAAAGTACATATTCATGCATATAACTAATTCACAATTAATTTTTGGACATGAATCTTAACTAAACATGAATACAAATATATTTAGATACATTTGTTGATATATGGAAGTCAAAAGAGATAAAAATTATTTAGTACATATATTAATACAAAAGCAACTAATTTTTAGTCGTTATGCATTATAATGAATTTACATTTATAGGATTTAAGTTATCCTACTTAATAACATGCAAAATACAGTACAAAAAAATGCAGTATTTTGAGCAATTTTAGGAACAGTTGATTTTCTTTTTTTTTTTGGGGGGGGGGGGGAGGGTTGAATATTGTTGGACCGGATTTAAGAATGGTCATGGAACGGCATTTTTTTGTACTGTATTTTGGATGTTACTAAGTAGGATAACTTAAATCCTATAAATGTAAATTCATTATAATGCATAATGACTAAAAATTAGTTGCTTTTAGGAACAGTTGATTTTCTTTTCTTTTCTTTTTTTTTTTTTTTGGGGGGGGGGAGGGTTGAATATTGTTGGACCGGATTTAGGATGGTCATGGAACGGGTACTCATCCGTCGTAATAGACGTTATGCTTATGTGTTTGGAACGGTTTATCTAGACCGTTCCTTCTTAGGACGGATGTTGTACCACTTGACCAAAAATCATTTCTAAATACGTCTGACCACCCAAAGTAGAATTAGTGTTTTCAAGACACTTTTACAATTTGGAACGGTATTTTGTATTATTGCGTACATATTTACGAATGGTCCTTGCAACGCTATATACGTAAACTAGAAATGATTTTTATTTTGCCAGTTATATATTTTGGAACGGGCGTTGGAACACTATTCGATTCTTCATTTGAAATATATTTTGGCTCGGCTTGGTCCTTTTTTTGGTATACATGTTGCAACTATTGGTCGGTATTGTAGAATGAAAATTGGAACGGTGTTTGCCCCACCATTTACCACAATGTGAATGATACATTTTGGAATGGTTACGTTTCTGCTTGAATACATATTGGAATTGAATGTGAAACTTGAATTGATTCTTAATTTGGGATACATATTGGAATAGCCATGTCTATTTTCTCCCAAGTATATTGGAATAGTATTTGCTCCACCATTTCGCACTAGTTTAGTACAATTTTTGGAACAGTTCGTTAGCTATTGTGGAATTAAATTTGGAACTGTATTTATGTTGTTTGGACTCATTTACTTACCGTGTAAAAGCCCGTTCCTAAATTAAATATTTATTAACAAATATAATTTCTTTTTTTAATATTCTTTATAATAATAATTAATTATGGATTTAATAAAATTAATTAAACAATCAAGTTTTATTTTAATTTGATTAATTAAATAAATATTGAATTATGAAATGCAATTAACATTAAAAAAGGATAATTACGAATAAAATATTTTATTAATATTGAAATGTACATTTTACAAATACTAGAAAAAAACTAATCTACACCCCGGCCCCCTCATTAGCATCATCCATGTTCTCATTGTCCGGGGCACGGGGATTCGCCGGAGGCTATGAGGGGCCGACATTGGAGGTGTTGGCTGTGATGGGTCGATAGTTGAGGCGCTGGCCTACATGGACCTCATCATGGTTATCATGTCGACCATCATTGCTTCAAGCCTCGTCATCCGATCCTCCATGTCCGGGCGTGGCAGTGGCGGTGGCGGTGGCAATAGTGATGTGAACGTCCGGCTAGAGCTGTGGGACTCAGAACCAAGGCTGAATACACGGCCTTGTTCTTACCCGCTATGCTGCCAGCCATAACTGCTGCTCAGTCATCACCATCGAGGCCTCGGATGAGGCCGGAGATTTGAGCCCATTGGCCGTGGCCTGAGACTGGTGATCCTCCCAACAGCTTCTGGAATGTCTCTAGAAAAAAAGATAAAAACATTAGTACTATAAAAAAATTAAAAGCAAAAAAATGTAAAAAAAAAAAACTATTGTTACTTACCGCCACCTGCGTTGTCCTTGGACCGCTCCAGCTGGCATCGGGTGCCGAATCACCTTCTCCACTTGCTTGTCGTCTTCCTCATTCGCTCCTAAACTTGAATCTCTGCGTTTTTTGCTGAAAATTCAATAGCCTTCATCTTTTCATCTTCTCCTCCTTTTATAAAAAGTCCTAATTATGGTAGGAAAGGAAAAGGATTTTACCTACCATAAAACTCTTCTTCCTTCCCTAATCCTTTCCCTACCAAACTTCTAGGGCTAATTAAAAAGGGAATAAAATATCTTCTCATATTGGTAGAAAATCAGAATTTTAAGATCAGCACATCATGATTTCTGCCCAGTGCATGTCTGATAACCCGTGGTCACGAGCTAGGTTATTCGCTCTTCTGTCCAGTAGATTTCTGATAGCCTGTGGGTTATGGGCTAGGTAGTATGTACACTTTTCTGCAGAATTTTTAGCTTTTTCTCTATATTTTAGCTATTTGTTTGCATTTGTCTTTTGTCATGGAAGCTCCTAAAATGTCACAAATGCACCTAAGAACAAGCATCATATCATGAGCATATAGGGACATAAATAGAGAAATATGTCATATAATTTTCTCTAATGAAATCCCCCCACACTTAAACTATGCTTGTCTTCAAGCATATAACAATGTAATTCAATCACCTCGCTACCAAAAGAGAATCCCTTTCATTTCATTCCACCCCATTTTCACTCATGCCAACATTTCTAAATAAACTTACCATCAAGGTGCAAGTAACAATACACTTCATAGTACAAATTCACACAAGCCACACAATGCAACAACTATCTCAACAATCTATTTGAAATCAAAATGCAAAGTGAGTTAACACCCTCGCTACACTCAATACGCTTGTGGTGTTTAAGGGTGAAGAACACCACTCATGTCACGCTCTAACAAGGTTTTACCATAAGCTTGCTCTTATATCCCATCTCTACTCCTTGAAGTGAGTTAGAAGTAAGAATCAAAGGGTCTTTTCCGGGTTGTGATGGGGCTTTAGGTGAAGATAGGAAGCAAATAAGAATGAAAGAAGGGTTCTTTGGTTAAAGGAATTTAGCTGACATTACTCGAATATGTTTCCACACTGTGAATCCTTCTAGTGCAAGTGTGTCTCTCATCTTTTTTTTTTTCCTCCACTTTTCTTCGTTTCTTGCTATGTTCTTGCTGTTTCTTCAATTTTCATCATTGCATCTATCTTTTTGCGTGGCATTAATGATTTTCTCAATGCTTTTCTCTTCTTTTTTTTCTTCTTTCGGGATTTTTTGGTTTTTCTTTTTTTTTTCTTTTCTTTTCTTTTTCATTCTTTTTTTCCCTGACAAGCACAATTATTTTTCTGCAGACATAACTTCAAGGAGTGCTTGAGACTTGCACTTGAACCATACACTAATTAGGAAATCACATTACGAGCAATCATTTCAATCCTTCAACATTGGGGTTCAAAGATGGTTGTTCAGAGCTTGTATTGTGGTTAATATGACAATGAAAACAGGCTTAGGCTTGATGGGGCTACTAGGGGTGGAAAATTGTGCAGGCTTAACGACAGACAATTTTGGTTTGATCCTAATGCCCTTATCACTTTCACCACACCCAACTCAACATTGCAGTCTTGTCATTTTTAATCGGGCAAGTTCTACAAAACCGAGGTAAAGATGTAATCACACAACCATACAAAATAATAGAGCAATAGGGTATGTGCTCATAAGCTCAAAAAGTTCACTAAATAAAGGTTTATGGCAACGCCGGCGGCAGTGGCTGCTGCTAGGGTTTCAAAACCCTAGTGGTGTTTTCTTTTTATTTTTTAATTATTTTCAGTTTTAATTTTGAATTAATTTTGAAAAATCGTTTTTTGGGTTCAATTATGCCTAATTTTCTAAAGACATTATTTTAGGAGTAAAATAAATTGGATTTGGAATTCCGGGGTTATTTTACTTAAAATAATGAGGAAAGATTTTCTTAAAACGAGAAAATTTTTATTATCAATATTTATGTTTTATTTTTCACACTTTACGCACATATTCATTTATTATTTTGAATATTTATGATTGGGAATCATGTACTGTTGGTATATTGTAATTATATAATGGGATCATGTGATTATGTGTGTTGGATGGAAATGGATGATCGCGAGCCCTAGACCGAATGTATGGTTTATTTTCTGTTGGGCCTGTGTGCCTCTTTTACTGCTTTCTCCTTCTCTCTTTCTTGTTGCCTTGGAATAATAAGGCATTCTACCTCCCTCCTTATGTACTCCCCCCGGGTTTTCGCTGGGGTTTCTTTTTTTTATATATGTAATGAGAGTAGAATAGGAGTGAGGTTTCTAATTTTGTAATTGGTGGAGAACGAAGGAAGGACCACATGGAGAGCCCAGACGGGAGGTCCCTTGGAGTTTTTCATGAAGTGAAGAAAGAGAAAAGAGACCAAGGCCCATCAGCATGATGATTGGGTTACTATTAATGTAATAGTATAGGACCAACCCTAGATTGACCATAGATCCACTGCGGGCTCAGTGGGTTGAATAGGATTCGGGCTCGTGATTATCCAACAGGGGCGTGCTAGGCTTTAATTTTGCATGTGGTTATGATGATTGATGAATGGGTTATTTATTTATCATATAACTGCTATGGATGGTTTATTTACGCATTATGGTTGTATATGTGTGAATGTATATTTATGAGATCTCGGTCATTTACTACTCTC
Source organism: Sesamum alatum (assembly GCA_034509735.1). NCBI lineage: Eukaryota > Viridiplantae > Streptophyta > Magnoliopsida > Lamiales > Pedaliaceae > Sesamum > Sesamum alatum. The sequence continues at coordinate 25,463,437 of JACGWO010000001.1, read as the reverse complement.
ACATTGGTTGGACCAATGTCAAAATATTAGACCCTAGACAAAGTGGATTTGAATTCTAGGAGTTTGTCCATGCCTTCCAATTCATAGCATGGTGAGGAAGCTGCTTTGGGTCAATAGCGTGGTCTCACGAGTCGTGGCACGTTATTGTACTTAAAGGAAGCTGCACTATGTCATGAACGAAAAATGGGCTGCTGTTACCTGTCTTACGAGTCGTGGGGGTACCAGTGGGTCTGTGGCTCGATCGATTGGGTTGGGTCTAACGCCCAATTAACATGATTCGCTTGGAGTCCTCGGGATCATGTGAAAGGGTGAGGCAATAATTTTGGGAATCTCGTGGAACGAGAATGGTATAGAATACCTCCCACATGATCTTTTCCATGCGAATCGTAAAAGCGGGGTATGGGAAAAATCGTTGTGGATCCCAAGCCCACTAGGAAAGGATTTCCCGAAATCACGTTTGAGAGTACCGTGTTTTCGTATAAATAGTGGGAGGATTAAATGACTAAAGTCCATGCATTTAATTATTTTATCAAACCACCATCTTTTATTTTCTGCTGATCGCGCGCTGTTTTCTAAAATGTAGATTTTAAAATGTCTAAGAACCTACTTTCCACCATTCTTGAGACAAATAAATTCAATGGAACAAATTACAACGACTGCTTGCGCAATCTCAGGATAGTCCTAGATTACGAGAACCAAGGCTACGTTATGGACGAGCCTCTCCCTAGGACCTTGCCGGAAGGATCCACGCCAGAAGAACGTGGGACGTTCGAGACTTGGCATAAGGATAACCGGAAGGTCCGTAGTATCATACTTGCTTCGATGACCAATGAGATTCAGAAGCAATATGAAAGGCTAGACGATGTCCCTTCCATTATGGCTCGCCTTAAGGATTGCTATGCAGTCCCGGACCGGCATACTAGGTATGTCGCGACCAAGGCGTTCTTTGGAACGAAAATGACAGAAGGATCCTCTGTACAAGAGCACGGGGTTAAAATGCTTACCCTGGTGGAAAAGCTCGAGGACCTAAAGGCAGGTCTCGATAATGAAACGTACATAGATGTGATCCTTTAGTCACTCCCACCCTCCTTTGACCAATTTATCGTCAACTATAACATGAACGCATTTGAGAAGGGCATTCATGAGTTGATCAATATGTTGGTGCAATACGAGGCAACGACTAAGAAGTCCACACCTTCAGTATTGTTTGGAGGTGCTTCAACTTCAAATACGAAAGGCAAGGGTGTTGGACGTTGGAAGAAGAAGAAAGGGAAGGGAAAGGCCGTCAAAGCAGCTAAGAACACTAAGAGTGTTCCCATTGCCAAAGAGGGGAAAGGCAAAGGAAAGGAAAAGGTTGTCTCCAAGCAACAGTCGAAGGCATATGACATATGTATCAACTGCCGTGAGAAAGGGCATTGGAAGAGAGAGTGCCCCAAACTCTTCTCGAACCAAGGTATATATGCGATTGAGGTTAATATGGTCACTAATTCTGCCTCTTGGGTATTAGATACCGGCTGTGGAGCTCACATTTGCAATAACTTTCAGGTGTTTAAAAGAAGTAAAAAACTGGGTAGCGGGGACTGTTAGAATAGGTGACCATGTAAGCTAATTTTGGCAGGAATATGTAACCTATGTCTAGACAATTCTTTGGTATTTGATAAAACATTTATGAATAAAGAAGTGAAAATTCATATGGCAATACTTTGTTTACGTTCACTTATATCTGCATTTACATTTCTGTTCACTACGCAAACAAAGCCCATGGACTGAGAAACGATTTCGGGGACTGGGACTACGCTTGGAGGTAGGTCCATGAAATCAGTCTCACCGAATCAGTCCGGAAATCTCCAAGTCAAGGAATCCCGAAAATGGGTACCGGGGTTCCCCTTGAGACTTGCACTAAGCATCTGCTGTCGTATTTCATCGACGGGTGACGAAGGTCGTCTAAGCAGTGTTAGTGGGTCAGCGTGCTAGGAAGCAGCTGACTGAGGTGACTCGCGGGAACCGTCTTACGGAGGACCTTGAGTATGGTCAGCAAGGTATGACGTGTATTCCCGGTTCCAACGGTACAGACCAAGTCCTTTGACTTGAGGAACTGCTGAGTTTACCTGTGCATCAGGTCTGTATCTTGGATATGGTGAGAGATTGCCAAAATACTCTTGAGTAGTCATAAGCCATGTCTAATGCAGCTCGGGTGTACAAAGTGACAGTAGTTTCCAAGAAAGGATCTGTCTCCTGTCAAAAGGTGTTGACAGTTGAGTCTCATGTATGCTCTGTGTCTTGTCCCTGAAATCTGTGGCCACAGTAACTGAACAGAAGGGAAAGGTTTCCCTTGCGGCGTTTAGTAAGGACAGACCGACACTTAGGTCCAAAATGGGTACCTGCTTTTTCCGTGCCGTAGACTCTAAGTGATGAGACCGAAGACAGAAGGACAAGTGTACTGTTAGAGCCTAAATGTTCATCCTCGAATATTTCGCCTAGTCTCTAGTGCCATGGACCGTTGCTAGATGGCCACCCATGGTAACGGGTAGATTCTAGGAATCCGACCAAGTCTAGCCGAATGGTGAACCTAAAGAGTCACACACTATCCACACACACTTAGTATTTAATTTGGAATTAAATATTGGAGTAAAGGAATGATTAAATTAGATTTAATCGGGTCCTATATTTTCTTGGAGAAATTAATTCCTTCTATTTGATAAAGGGAATTAAATTGATAAATAGGATTTATTAAAAGGGTTGATTTAATGGGCTTAGAATAAATAATAATATTTATTTATTATATTATATTTATTCTTTTAGCCTTTTGGAATATTTAATGGGATTTAAATATTTCATTTAATTAAAATCAACGGTTGAGATGGAAATGGGAGATGGAAGACTAGGATTCGTTTGACTAGGTCAAACACTAGTTTGACTAGGACTTTGACTAGGTCAAAATCCTAGTCAAATTAGAGTACTTAGAGTTGGAGTTTAAAGAGGATTAAACTCCTCCTCTATATAAAACCTCTAGCTTCCAACCATTGTAGGATGATGATTCTTGAAAACACACACAACACACACTCTCCCCTCTCCATACCTCTCGTCCGCCCCTCTCTCTCTCTCCAAGAAGAAAATATTTTTTTAGTTCTTTTTGTTCTTGGAACATTAGAACTTAGACGAACCAATACCGTTAATTGATAACGTGTTATTGATTCGTCCACTCTAAAAATTATACACTTGTTCGTTGCTAGCACGACGTGCAAGATACGTGGGTGGATCGTGTGTCACGATTTGGAGGGTCTCAAAGAACGAGATCTCGGTGCAAGACGGGGAACAACGCGAGTAGCCGTTGAAGACGAAAACGACAACGGGTAGGTCTCGTTTTACACTTTCGTCCCTCTTTAATTTTTCAACTCTATGGCCTCCATGATTTCTTTACGCGTTATATGATCATGCGATACACCGAACGCCCGGGAACCTCAAGGGTACACCCCTTGAGCGTGTACTTTTAAATTTAAAGCATGCTTTAATTTTTGTATGATTATTTTTATCGCGCCTCCGCATTCGCGCAATTCCCGGGACGATCCACCGATTTCTTTCAGTGGTATCAGAGCCCAGTTCGGTGTATAGGCCTAGGGTTTATGTTCGTTATAAGCATGAAACGTGAAATTGGCATGTTTTTATTAAATCTTGATGTTTCTTGATTTTAAGCATGTTGGTTTTATTGCTTTTAATTCGTGTGAATTTCTGAATGTTGGTATTTTTCTGTTTTTCTTGGAAACGGGGTGGAAAATTGAACGGAAAACGAGAAACGACGCAGCCGGCCAGTCGGGAGGGCTAGCCGCGCGCAGCCGCACGCTGCTGGCAGGGCAGACGCGCGCAGGCAAGGGAGGCCTGCGCGCGCCCGCCCAGCCGGTTGCGCAGGGGCAGCGGGCAGCCAGGAAGGCTGCTGCAGGCGCGCGCGCAGGGCAGCGTCTCCAGGCGCGCGCGTACGCAGATAAGGGTGTCTGCGCGCGCGCGCGAGCGCGCTTGCGCGCGCAAGGCTACGCGCCTGCGAGTCCGCGCGCGGACGGGCTCTGGGCAGCGCCGCCAGGCGCGCGCGCGAACAGACGGAGGAGTCTGCGCGCGCGGGCCCGGCAGGCGTGCCCAGTGCGCGTCTACGCGCGCACTGCGCACGGCACGGCCGGCAGCTAGCAGGCCACCGCGCGCGCAAGGCAGGGGAGCCTGCGCGCGCTGCGGCCCTGCCGGACTGCCAGGCCGCGCAGCGCGCTGCCGGCCAGGCAGCACCTCCGCGCGCGCAAGGGCGGCAGGCTGAGCCTGCTGCCCTGTGCGCGTGCCGGCGGGCCGCTGCCGGCGGCGGCGGCAGCAGCTGCTGTTGCTAGGGTTTCAAAACCCTAGCAGTGTTTTTCCTTTTAATTTTTTAATTATTTTCAGTTTTAATTTTGAATTAATTCTGAAAAATCGTTTTTTTGGTTCAATTATGCTTATTTTTCTAAAGACATTATTTTAGGAGTAAAATAAATTGGATTTGGAATCCCGGGGTTATTTTACTTAAAATAATGAGGAAAGGCTTTCCTAAAACAAGAAAATATTATTACCAATATTTGTGTTTTATTTTCACACGTTGTGCACATATTCATTTATTATTTTGGATATTTATGATTGGAAATCATATGTTGTTGGTATTTCGTAATTATATGATTGGATCATGTGATTATGTGTGTTGGATGGAAATGGATGATCGCGAGCCCTAGACTGGATGTATGGTTTATTTTTTGTTGGCCTGTGTGCCTCCTTTACTGCTTTCTCCTTCTCTCTTTCTAGTTGCCTTGGAATAATAAGGCATTCTACCTCCCTCCTTATGTACTCCCCCCGGGTTTTCGCTGGGGTTTCTATTTTTTAATATGTAATGAGAGTAGACTAGGAGTGAGGTTTCTATTTTTTGTAATTGGTGGAGAAGAAGGAAGGACCACATGGAGAGCCCAGACGGGAGGCCACCTTGGAGTTTTCCATGAAGTGAAGAAAGAGAAAAAGAGACCAAGGCCCATCAGTATGATGATTGGATAATGTAATAGTATAGGACCAACCCTAGATTGACCATAGTTCCACTACGGGCTCAGTGGGTCGCATAGGATTCGGGCTCGTGATCATCCAACAGGGGCGTGTTAGGCTTTAATTTTTCATGTGGTTATGATGATGGATGAATGGGTTGTTTATTTATCGTATAACTGCTATGCATGGTTTATTTACGCATTATGGATGTATGTGTAGATATTTATTTATTTGAGATCTCGGTCATTACTTACTCTCACATTGGTTGGACCAATGTCAAAATATTAGACCCTAGACAAAGTGGACATGAACTCTAGGAGTTTGTCCATGCCTTCCAATCCATGGCATAGTGAGGAAGCTGCTTTGGGTCAATAGCGTGGTCTCACGAGTCGTGGCACGTTATTGTATTTAAAGGAAGCTGCACTATGTCATGAACGAAAAATGGGCTGCTGTTACCTGTCTCACGAGTCGTGGGGGTACCAGTGGGTCTGTGGCTCGATCGATTGGGTTGGGTCTAACGCCCAATTAACATGATTCGCTTGGAGTCCTCGGGATCATGTGAAAGGGTGAGGCAATAATTTTGGGAATCTCGTGGAACGAGAATGGTATAGAATACCTCCCACATGATCTTTTCCATGCGAATCGTAAAAGCGGGGTATGGGAAAAATCGTTGTGGATCCCAAGCCCACTAGGAAAGGATTTCCCGAAATCACGTTTGAGAGTACCGTGTTTTCGTATAAATAGTGGGAGGATTAAATGACTAAAGTCCATGCATTTAATTATTTTATCAAACCACCATCTTTTATTTTCTGCTGATCGCGCTCTGTTTTCTAAAATGTAGATTTTAAAATGTCTAAGAACCTACTTTCCACCATTCTTGAACAAATAAATTCAATGGAACAAATTACAAACGACTGCTTGCGCAATCTCAGGATAGTCCTAGATTACGAGAACCAAGGCTACGTTATGGACGAGCCTCTCCCTAGGACCTTGCCGGAAGGATCCGTAGTATCATACTTGCTTCAATGACCAATGAGATTCAGAAGCAATATGAAAGGCTAGACGATGTCCCTTCCATTATGGCTCGCCTTAAGGATTGCTATGCAGTCCCGGACCGGCATACTAGGTATGTCGCGACCAAGGCGTTCTTTGGAACGAAAATGACAGAAGGATCCTCTGTACAAGAGCACGGGGTTAAAATGCTTACCCTGGTGGAAAAGCTCGAGGACCTAAAGGCAGGTCTCGATAATAAAACGTACATAGATGTGATCCTTTAGTCACTCCCACCCTCCTTTGACCAATTTATCGTCAACTATAACATGAACGCATTTGAGAAGGGCATTCATGAGTTGATCAATATGTTGGTGCAATACGAGGCAACGACTAATAAGCCCACGCCTTCAGTATGGTTTATTTTTTGTTGGGCCTGTGTGCCTCCTTTACTGCTTTCTCCTTCTCTCTTTCTAGTTGCCTTGGAATAATAAGGCATTCTACCTCCCTCCTTATGTACTCCCCCCGGGTTTTCGCTGGGGTTTCTATTTTTAATATGTAATGAGAGTAGACTAGGAGTGAGGTTTCTATTTTTTGTAATTGGTGGAGAAGATGGAAGGACCACATGGAGAGCCCAGACGGGAGGCCACCTTGGAGTTTTCCATGAAGTGAAGAAAGAGAAAAAGAGACCAAGGCCCATCAGTATGATGATTGGGTAATGTAATAGTATAGGACCAACCCTAGATTGACCATAGTTCCACTGCGGGCTCAGTGGGTCGCATAGGATTCGGGCTCATGATAATCCAACAGGGGCGTGTTAGGCTTTAATTTTTCATGTGGTTATGATGATGGATGAATCGGTTGTTTATTTATCGTATAACTGCTATGCATGGTTTATTTACGCATTATGGATGTATGTGTAGATATTTATTTATTTGAGATCTCGGTCATTACTTACTCTCACATTGGTTGGACCAATGTCAAAATATTAGACCCTAGACAAAGTGGACATGAACTCTAGGAGTTTGTCAATGCCTTCCAATCCATGGCATAGTGAGGAAGCTGCTTTGGGTCAATAGCGTGGTCTCACGAGTCGTGGCACGTTATTGTACTTAAAGGAAGCTGCATTATGTCATGAACGAAAAGCGGGCTGCTGCTACCTGTCTCACGAGTCGTGGGGGTACCAGTGGGTCCGTGGCTCGGTCGATTGGGTTGGGTCTAACGCCCAATTAACATGATTCGCTTGGAGTCCTCGGGATCATGTGAAAGGGTGAGGCAATAATCTCGGGAATCTCGTGGAAAGCGGGGTATGGGAAAAATCACTGTGGATCCCAAGCCCACTTGGAAAGGATTTCCCAAAAATCACGTTTGAGAGTACCGTGTTTTCGTATAAATAGTGGGAGGATTAAATGACTAAAGTCTATGCATTTAATTATTTTATCAACCCACCGTCTTTATTTTCTGCTGATCGCGCGTTCTGTTTATAACAACGGCGCAATAGCACAAGCAAAGGAACCGAGATCTCATCACCGTTCCAAACACACTCTTAGACGTTACCATCTACTTAGAGAAATGGTAGGAAGAGGTGACGTCCGGATGGACCGAGTCAACTCGGCAGACAACACAGCAGACCCGCTGACAAAGCCTATGTCGCAGAGCACTCATACGCAACATCTTGAGAAGATGGGGATTAAGCATATGGGCAATTGGCTTTAAAGGTCAAGTGGGAGATTGTTAGAATAGGTGACCATGTAAGCCAATTTTGCTAGGAATATGTAACCTATATCTAGACAATGCTTTGGTATTTGATAAAACATTTATGAATAACGAAGTGAAAATTCATATGGCAATACTTTGTTTACGTTCACTTATATCTGCATTTACATTTCTGTTCACTACGCAAACAAAGCCCACGGATTGAGAAACGATTTCGGGGACTGGGACTACGCTTGGAGGTAGGTCCATGAAATCAGTCTCGCCGAATCAGTCCGGAAATCTCCAAGTCAAGGAATCCCGAAATTGGGTACCGGGATTCCCCTTGAGGCTTGCACTAAGCATGTGCTATCAAATTTCATCGACGGGTGACGAAGGTCGTCTAAGCAGTGTTAGTGGGTCAGCGTGCTAGGAAGCAGCTGACTGAGGTGACTCGCGGGAACCGTCTTACGGAGGACCTTGAGTATGGTCAGCAAGGTATGACGTGTATTCCCGGTTCCAACGGTACAGGCCAAGTCCTTTAACTTGAGGAACTGCTGAGTTTACCTGTGCATCAGGTCTGTATCTTGGATATGGTGAGAGATTGCCAAAATACTCTTGAGTAGTCATAAGCCATGTCTAGTGCAGCTCGGGTGTACAAAGTGACAGTAGTTTCCAAGAAAGGATCGGTCTCCTGTCAAAAGGTGTTGACAGTTGAGTCTCATGTATGCTCTGTGTCTTGTCCCTGAAATCTGTGGCCACAGTAACTGAACAGAAGGGAAAGGTTTCCCTTGCGGCGTTTAGTAAGGACAGACCGACACTTAGGTCCAAAATGGGTACCTGCTTTTTTCCGTGCCGTAGACTCTAAGTGATGAGACCGAAGACAGAAGGACAAGTGTACTGTTAGAGCCTAAATGTTCATCCCCGAATATTTCACCTAGTCTCTAGTGCCATGGACCGTTGCTAGATAGCCACCCATGGTAACGGGCGGATTCTAGGAATCCGACCAAGTCAAGCCGAATGGTGAACTTAAAGAGTCACACACTATCCACACACACTTAGTATTTAATTTGGAATTAAATATTGGAGTAACGGAATGATTAAATTAGATTTAATCGGGTCCTATATTTTCTTCGAGAAATTAATTCCTTCTATTTGATAAAGGGAATTAAATTAATAAATAGGATTTATTAAAAGGGTTGATTTAATGGGTTTTAGAATAAATAATAATATTTATTCTTTTAGCCTTTTGGAATATTTAATGGGATTTAAATATTCCATTAAATTAAAATCAACGGTTGAGATGGAAAGGGGAGATGGAAGGCTAGGATTCGTTTGACTAGGTCAAGTACTAGTTTGACTAGGACTTTGACTAGGTCAAAATCCTAGTCAAAATTAGAGTACTTAGAGTTGGAGTTTAAAGAGGATTAAACTCCTCCTCTATATAAACCTCTAGCTTCCAACCATTGTAGGATGATGATTCTTGAAAACACACACAACACACACTCTCCCTCTCCATACCTCTCGTCCGCCCCTCTCTCTCTCTCCAAGAAGAAAATATTTTTTAGTTCTTTTTTGTTCTTGGAACATTAGAACTTAGACGAACCAATACCGTTAATTGATAACGTGTTATTGATTCGTCCACTCCAAAAATTATACACTTGTTCGTTGCTAGCACGACGTGCAAGATACGTGGGTGGATCGTGTGTCACGATTTGGAGGGTCTCAAGAACGAGATCTCGGTGCAAAACGGGGAACAACGCGAGTAGCCGTTGAAGATGAAAACGACAACGGGTAGGTCTCGTTTTACATTTTCGTCCCTCTTTAATTTTTCAACTCTATGGCCTCCATGATTTCTTTACGCGTTATATGATCATGAGATACACCGAACGCCCGGGAACCTCAAGGGAACACCCCTTGAGCGTGTACTTTTAAATTTAAAGCATGCTTTAATTTTGTATGATTATTTTTATCGCGCTTCCGTATTCGCGCAATTTCCGGGACGATCCACCGATTTCTTTCAGGGACATGATCCTGAAGCTTGGGAATGGCAAGGCCATCTCGGCAGAAGCAGTAGGATCCGCCACTCTAGTGATTAGTGATAGTATTAGCATAGATTTAGAGCAAGTTTATTTTGTATCTAGTATGATTAAAAACATCATTTCCATTCCATTGTTGGACAATAGTGGTTATGAGTTTTAGAATCAATAAAAATTGCTTTTATTTGATGAGGTGTGGAATTGCTCATCTACTTCGTACATTGCATAACGGACTCTATATCTTGCAACAAACGAATATCGTCCTCAATGCACAACACAAACGGAAATTAGATAATAACGGGAACGCACGACTGTGGCACGCTAGGCTAGGTCAATATCCCAAGATAGGATAAAAAGGTTGGTAGACTCAAAGAACCTAGAGGTTGGGGACTTGAGCGATCTACTAACTTGTGAATCCTGTCTAAGAGGGTAAATGACCAAGAAGCCCTTTGTAGGACAAAGCAGGCTTGCCACAGGTCTGTTGGACTTGGTCCATACAGACGTATATGGGCCACTAAGGACGCAGGCCCGAGGTGGGTTTTCGTACTTCATAACCTTTACCGATGATCATTCACGGTATGGTTATGTTTACCTGATGATGTACTAGTCTGAAGCTCTTGAGAGGTTTAAAGAATTCAGACTTGAAGTGGGGAACCAAACCAACTGCAAAATTAAGGTCCTACGGTCAGACCGAGGCAGTGAGTACCTTAGTACGGAGTTCCTAGATTATATAAAAGAACATAGTATAATATCAGAATGGACACCTCCGGGACACCACAGTTAAATGGTGTCTCTGAAAGGAGGAATCGAACCCTGTTGGACATGGTTCGGTCCATGATGAGTTTTACCAAACTGCCCTTATCCTTTTGGGGCTATGCACTAGAAACGGTGGCCAAGTTGTTGAATTTGGCGCCTACTAGTACATTAACCCAAACGCCATATGAAATATGGCACGGCAAGCCTGCGTCCTACAACTACTTGAACGTGTGAGGTAGCCCCGCATACGTCAAGAGGTTAGTGGGAGATAAATTAGAATCCAGGTCTAGCCTATGCAGGTTCATTGGATACCCTAAAGAAACTGCGGGTTATTACTTTTATGACCCCTTGGAACAAAAGGTCTTTGTTTCAAGAAACGCAGTATTCTTGGAGCAAGGCTTCTCGGAGGATATCCAACCTGATGAGCTGATCCTTGAGGAATCAAGTGATGGAATCCAGCCATCAGAGATAGCCACGAAACCCTCACTTAGAGGATTAAGGATAGACAGCCGAAGGGCTGACCAACCTCGAGAGGTCATACATGCTAGGCATGAAGGACAGCCTCAGGAACAGCCAGCCCCGGTTCCTGAACCACCGGCTCCGATACAGTCAGCGCCCACAGTCACCACTGACGTTCCCGTTCTCCGTAGGTCCACTAGAGAGTCCAGACCTCCAGTGAGATATGGCTTTCTAGGTGCGACCGATCTTTTGGATAACGATCCTAAGACTTATGGAGAAGCGATGTCAGACATCGACTCCGGGAAATGGCTTGAGGCCATGAAAGCCGAAATGGACTCCATGGGCGAGAACCAAGTTTGGAGTCTTGTAGATCCACCGAAAGGTGTTAAGCTAGTAGGTTGTAAGTGGGTCTACAAGCGCAAACTTGGCGTTGATGGAGAAGTCACAACTTTTAAGGCTAGGCTTGTAGCTAAGGGATACACTCAACGACCCGGGGTTGATTTTGAGGATACCTACTCGCCAGTAGCCATGGCTAAGTCCATTCAGATTCTGCTTGCCATAGCAGCATGGTATGACTATGAGATATGGCAGATGGACGTGAAAACGGCCTTCCTCAACGGTTTCGTTGAAGAAGAGATCTATATGGATCAGCCGGAGGGTTTCACAGTCACTAGAGGAGAACAGAAAGTCTGTCATCTCTAGAAGTCCATCTATGGCCTCAAACAAGCCTCCCGAAGTTGGAACATTCGCTTTGACAAAGTAATACGGGGGTATGACTCCATCAAAAATGAACCTGACCCTTGTGTATACAAGAAGGTCAGTGGGAGCTCAATTGTGTTCGTAGTACTTTATGTGGATGACATTCTGCTCATTGGCAATGACGTTAGAATGTTAGGAAACACAAAAGCATGGTTGTCAACCCAGTTTTTCATGAAGGACTTGGGTGAAGCCTCCTACATCCTAGGCATCCAGATTGTCAGGGACAGATCTAAAAGGGTGTTAGGACTCACCCAAAACTCGTATATGGAGAAAGTCCTAAAGAGATATCGAATGGACAACTCCAAACGGGGATTCCTTCCCATGAGGCATGGGATCAAGTTGTCCAAGAAATAGTCCCCACAGACTCATGAGGAACTTGAAAGGATGAAAGTCATCCCCTATGCTTCTGCCGTAGGTAGCATCCAATATGCGGTCCACTGCACTAGGCCTGATGTTACATACGCTTTGAGCGTAACAAGCAGATATCAGTCCTGTGCAGGAGAGGCACACTGGAATGCTGTTAAGGGCATCCTTAAGTACCTAAGGAGGACTAAGGAAATGTTCCTAGTCTATGGCAATGGAGAACTAATTCTGGAAGGTTTTAGCGACGCTAGCTTCCAGTCTGATGACGATGATGCCAAGTCTCAATCGGGATACGTATTCAAACTCAATGGAGGAGTAGTAGCTTGGAAAGTTCCAAGCAAGCAACTGTTGTTGACTCCACCACAGAGGCTGAATACATAGCAGCTTCAGAAGCTGCTAAGGAAGCGGTTTGGATGAGAAACTACATGCAAGAGTTGGGTGTGGTGCCTAGCATCGCCGAGCCCATTGTCATCTTCTGTGATAACAATGGAGCAATAGCGCAAGCAAAGGAATCGAGATCTCATCACCGTTCCAAACACATTCTTAGATGCTACCATCTTCTTAGAGAAATGGTAGGAAGAGGTGACGTCCGGATGGACCGAGTCAACTCGGCAGAAAACACAGCAGACCCGCTGACAAAGCCTATGTCGCAGAGCGCTCATACGCAACATCTTGAGAAGATGGGGATTAAGCATATGGGCAATTGGCTTTAAAGGTCAAGTGGGAGAATGTTAGAATAGGTGACCATGTAAGTCAATCTTTGCAGGAATATGTAACCTATGTCTAGACAATTTTTTGGTATTTGATAAAAACATTTATGAATAAAGAAGTGAAAATTCATATGGCAATACTTTGTTTACGTTCACTTATATCTGCATTTACATTTCTGTTCACTACGCAAACAAAGCCCACGGACTGAGAATCGATTTCGGGGACTGGGACTACACTTGGAGGTAGGTCCACGAAATCAGTCTTAGCGAATCAGTCCGGAAATCTCCAAGTCAAGGAATCCCGAAAATGGGTACCGGGATTCCCTTTGAGACTTGCACTAAGCATCTGCTGTCGTATTTCATCGACGGGTGACGAAGGTCGTCTAAGCAGGGTTAGTGGGTCAGCATGCTAGGAAGCAACTGACAGAGGTGACTCGCGGGAACCGTCTTACGGAGGACCTTGAGTATGGTCAGCAAGGTATGACGTGTATTCCCGGTTCCAACGGTAGAGGCCAAGTCCTTTGACTTGAGGAACTGCTGAGTTTACCTGTGCATCAGGTCTGTATCTTAGATATGGTGAGAGATTGCCAAATTACTCTTGAGTAGTCATAAGCCATGTCTAGTGCAGTTCGGGTGTACAGAGTGACAGTAGTTTCCAAGAAAGGATTTGTCTCCTGTCAAAAGGTATTGGCAGTTGAGTCTCATGTATGCTCTGTGTCTTGTCCCTAAAATCTGTGGCCACAGTAACTGAACAGAAGGGAAAGGTTTCCCTTGCGGCATTTAGTAAGGATAGATCGACACTTAGGTCCAAAATGGGTACCTGCTTTTTCCGTGCCCTAGACTCTAAGTGATGAGACCGAAGACAGAAGGACAAGTGTACTGTTAGAGCCTAAATGTTCATCCCAAATTATTTCACATAGTCTCTAGTGCCATGGACCGTTGCTAGATGGCCACCCATGGTAACGGGCGGATTCTAGGAATTCGACCAAGTCTAGCTGAAAGGTGAACCTAAAGAGTCACACACTATCCACACACACTTAGTATTTAATTTGGAATTAAATATTAGAGTAAAGGAATGATTAAATTAGATTTAATCGGGTCCTATATTTTCTTGGAGAAATTAATTCCTCTATTTGATAAAGGAAATTCAATTAATAAATAGGATTTATTAAAGGGTTGATTTAATGGGCTTAGAATAAATATTAATATTCATTTATTATATTTATTTAGCATTTTGGAATATTTAATGGAATTTAAATATTCCATTAAATCAAAATCAACGGTTGAGATGGAAAGGGGAGATGGAAGGCTAGGATTTATTTGTCTAGGTCAAACACTAGTTTGACTAGGACTTTGACTAGGTCAAAATCCTAGACAAATTAGAGTTCTTAGAGTAGGAGTTTTAAGAGGATTAAACTCCTCCGCTATAAATACCTCTAGCTTCCAACTTTTTGATGGATGATGAAATTCCAACAAACACACAACACACACTCGACTCTCTCCCCTTGCCTCTCGTCCGCCCCCTCTCTCTCTACAAGAAAATATTTTTCTAGTTCTTTTGTTCTTGGAACATTAGAACTTAGATGAATCAATACCGTTAATTGATAACGTGTTGTTGATTCATCCACTCCAAAAATATACACTTGTTCGTTGCTAGCACAACGTGCAAGATACGTGGGTGGATCGTGTGTCACGATTTGGAGGGTCTCAAGAAAGAGATCTCGGTGCAAAATGGGGAACAACGCGTGTAGCCGTTGAAGACGAAAACGACAACGGGTAGGTCTCGTTTTATTTTTTTCGTCTCTCTCTTTATTTTCAACTCTATGGCCTCCATGATTTCTTTACATGTTGTTTAATCATGAGATACACCAAACACCCGGGAATCTCAAGTGTACACCCCTTGAGCGTGTTATTTTATTATTAATAGCATGCTTTAATTTTTGTACGTTATTTTATATCGCGCTTCCGCATTCGCGCAATTCCCGGGACGATCCACCGATTTCTTTCACATTATGGGTAGGTATCTTGCACCCTTCAGAACTCCATTGATACACTCAGACATGTTTGTTGTAAGTATGCATGTTCGCCAACGACCATCATGTGATAATGTCCATTGGCTCTTCTCAATCCTCTGCAGTGAATTATATGCTTCGTCATTCAAGCCCCTGATTTTCTCCATTATTCTGTCAAATTTACTGGTAATCTGCTCTGCACCGGCTCTCCCACAAAGATCCTTCAACTAAATATTGTTGAACTTCTTGTTAAAGTTAGCACACATGTGTTGTAAACAAAACCTATGTACCCCACGAGGAAACTTGAAGGCCAGAACATGATTGACCGCATTGATCAACCTACCATGTCCGTCAGAAATTAGACAAATTCGGTCCTCTTCACCTATCAATAGATGTTTGGCAAGAATTTTCAAAAACCATCGCCAGAAGTCGGATGATTCTTCATATACGAGTGCGAATGCCAACAGGAGTACTTGTTGATTTGCATCCATACCAACTGTCACCAATAACTTATATTTGTACTTCATGTACAAATAGGTTCCGTCTACACTTACAACATTGCAACAATAGCGGAATCCCTCAATGCATAGGTCTGAAAGCCCCGAATACATAGTTCAATATTTTAAGCCCATGCCTTTCAGTGTCTAGATGCCACCACTCCACAACAGTCCATGGGTTATATTTCTGCAATGCAGTCATAAACTGAGGCAACTTCTATACTGAGCTTTCCCACGTTCCATATACCTATTCTCTAGCTGCCTTGAAAGCTTGCCAACCCTTTTGATAAGTGATTTCAAAAATCAAATCGATCTTTTATCGTTTGTTGGACATATTTTATGTCATATGATGGGTCTTGACGAACCATACCCAACAAATGTGTTGCAATCATACCCTTACCCAAGTTACGATGAGCAACAGAAATCTCATTCATCAGGCATGTATGAGGTCCCACATACTTGGTATTCTTAAATAAACGCATTTGAGACTTGAATATTTTGCGTAGCATCCAAGTGCACCCAGTCTCTGCTTCATATTTGCACGCAACCTTCCACAAGTTTGGTTTGCTCTCAACCACACGGTATTCTCGTCTTGCCCATCACACCAAGAAAATCTTGTACACTCACAATCAACTGGTCCTTACTTTGTAAACCATTCCACATGCGAGCTCTCTGCAATTTAAGTCATAAAAATCCCCCCATTTACCAGTAGGGATATCCACGGAGCCAATAGGTTTGTGTCATACTGAAAATGGAATAACAGGATATAGAGAAGGCGGTTCAGATGCAGCAGGCATGTTCAAATCAATTGCCTGTTGTTGTTAACCTATCGACTCAGAACCACCGCCTCCAAGCACATCCAACATAACTGGAATGCTGACTTCATCATCATTTTTAGGATCCTCATCAGCTTCAACCTCTTTTTCAACCTCATCCAGTTTTGAGTTCATTACATCATCATTTAAGAAACTATCTGCTTCGGGGTCATCATTCAAATCGTCATTCTCGTCCTGGTGGTATGTGGATGGACCTGCATGATCTTCATTTAGCCCAACCCTGTCCATCGCTTGAGCAATTACTGGCAAGTTAGGTGCATCTTATGTTAACATAGACATGTATGCGCCCCAATCACCAGCAAATGGGATATCTTGTACGATATCTTGACAAATATTCTCTGTTTAAACAAACATATCAACGTACGAATTTTCATTCGCGGGACTGAAAAAAAAATTGCACATCTCGATCTGTCTTACTAGGCAACACCGTCTCCCGCCATCGACCATTACTACAGCTTATGTACTTAAAATATATTTGTAACTTACAATCAACCCTACGGAGGCTAACTTCTTCAAACAAAATCAACTCCAATTCAACAAATGTAGTACTACGACATATTTTCATAAATCGGAAAGCAAGACGATCATAACCCACACAATCATATGACTCAATTCGTTGACCTCCATAAAATATAACAATATCAATATTGTTTTGCTTCGTCATATCTTCACAAAAAAATATATATAATCGTCACTATAAAAACGAGCAAAAGCTTATATAACATAAAATTTTAAGAAAAACGACATACTATAATCTCAATCGGTAATTTTTTGAATGATTTCCGTGCACTCCCGTCCCTTATCCACTAAAACTTAAAATTAATGTCGCCTGAATTACTCCACAAATATGTGTTCTGCTGCTTTTGTATAGTGAACACGAGAGTTAAGAAGCATGTGCTATAAATAGAATAAAAGCCAATGTTGTAAACACCGACTTCATTCAAACAGGGGGGGGGGGTGGGCTCACATGGCATGCATGCATCCCATCTTCACGTGAAGATTCTTAGAGAGACGGGGTTGTCACCCCGTCTGGCACATTTTTATGTGTAAAGAGAGACGGAGTGACAAACCCCGTCTCTCTTCTTTTTCTTTTTTTTTTTTGTGTACTATAAAGATGGGGTTTCTAACCCCATGTTCGCCTATTCCAGAAATTGGTGTCAAACGACGCCTATTTCAATTTTTTTTGTGCATTTAAAAAATATTTTTTCCTCCTAACAGTGCATTCATTAATCATGTCAACATTAATCAAATAGAGATATATGAAATTTCGGACACAATCCACAAATCAGCTACATGTATGAATTTGCATAAAATCACAGTAAAACATCCATCAATTAAGCATGCATTAGCGCGCAACATCCCCAAACGAAAAGAATATTAGCAATATGCAAAAAATCAGAGGACATCCCCCCACACTTAAACCCGACATTGTCCTCAATGTCCAAGGCCATAGAAAAGAATGAAAGGCAAGAAATAAAGTACTCCCCTAAGTGTGTGGGTTATCGAAATCCGAGGGAGGGGGAGAGGAGAGTCGTTGGGGCCTTGCTGAGTCGATCCCGGCAATGCATGAAGGTCCGACCGAGTCCACAGAGCACTTGTAAGAGTCACAAACTATGTCAGATAATAAAAAGGTTGAGCAAACAAAATACAGATTAAAAAAAAATAAACAGAAGTGTGTTTAGTCAAGAGAAAATAGTAGGAGAAAAGGAAAAAGTAAAAAGAAAATAGAGGGGATAGGGAAAAATCAGTCAAGGACGTGGTTGCGTGAGAAAACGGCGATGGAAGACAGAGTGTTGGGGCAAGGGTGTACTGTCTGGAGGAGAGTGACAAGCAGCAACGGTGAGACAATGTGGTGGCGATCCTAGAGTAGGCGGTGCGCGGATGCAGGGAGACGACGGCGGCGGGTGCAAGGTAGGTGAGAGGGAGCTACACTTTTGAAGAAAGGGACCAGGTAAGCCCTTATTTAGCACTAAAAATTGATTTGGGAATTCTAGATATTTTTGGGGATTTTCTTTTTTTTTCATAAATAATAAAAAATGAAAATACAAAATAATCAGAAAAAAGAAAAGTGTGAGAGAGGAATTAGCATCAGACATAAACCCTCTGCCAATAGCCCATGGGTCACGAGTATCATAAATTCGCTGGCCTGAGACGCTCTTGGCATAGTCTTTGGTGTTGGAATAGGTGACCAGAAAGCCAATAGGTTTGGCAATTTGTAACCTATCCGACAACTTGATGTGAATGTAATATTATTATGTGATGAATAAGATGAGTATTCGTCACCAATGGTACCTTCTTTGTTGCGCTCATCTTACATTTGTTAAAATGGTGTTTAACTTATATCGCAACAAAGCCCACAGACCATGGATAACAACTCGTGCAGTTGGGCCACGCATTGGATGGTGGTCATGAAACCAACTGATTAAGAGTTGGGTCTGAAACGTTCCAAGTCGAGGACCTCGAGACAGGGCATCGAGAGTCCTATTGAGACTTGCGTCAAGAGTCGTGTTCATTAGATGAGTGTCGTGTTTCATCGGCGACAGGCGTGGGACGCCTACACGATCTTGATGGGTTGGTCGACTGGGGTCGAGCCGACTGGACTGACTCGTGGGGATCATCATATGGAAGCCTTGGAGGCTTGGTCAGTATGATTGGTTTTCCCCGGTTCCGATAGTACGGGAGTAATCCTCAGACTTGAGGGATCATGGCAGTCGCGTGCACAGGACGGCTGTATCTTGGATCTGGCGAGAGGTAATCATTCTGTAAGATGATTATCATAAGCCTTGTCCAGTGCAGTCAGAATGTGTAGCGAGGACGGTGGATTCCAAGAAAAGGATCCGTCCCCTGTCAGTATGTGACAGAGGTATCTCCTATGCACTCGGAGACACGTTCATGCTGTTTGAAGCTGTGGCCACAGTGGTTGGTCGAACAGGGAATAGTTTCCTGTGTCGACACAATGAAGCATACGTGGTCTCGAGTATTAAGCATAGATGCCTAGTCAAGGATGGGAACCGACGCCTGATTCCATACCCTAGACTAAGGCCGGGAGACGGTAGACGGAAGGATCGTACCCGTATGGAATCGGCGCCTAAATGTTCACGCCAATTCACCTAGTCTTTAGTGCCATGGACCGTTGCTAGACGGCCACCCATGGTAACGGGCCCTTGTGGGACACGGGCCCAAGTCTAGCTGAGGGTGAACGTAAAGGGTCACACACAAATCACCGAGGAGGTTGAGAGATCGACTTGGAGTCAATCTCGAAGGATAAAATAAGTAATTGGATTACTTAAGGGAAAGTCCATTGGATGGACGGGCCGATATTGTATCGGGCTTTCATTTAATCGGTAAATTGGATTTTTGATTAAATATGGAAAGTTGAGATGTTGAGACGTTGGATCTTTTAATTGGATTAAAAGATCAACGGGAATAATTTAAGTAGACATTAAATTGGATTTAATATTGGGTTCGTCGTAATTGGATTACGATAAAACCCGGTCCGTTAAATTATACCCGAGAGGAGAAATAATTCCTAATTTGAAATAAGAAGAAGTTGGACTTCTTCCCTTAATTAAACATAGCCGACATGCTCCCTTGGAGGAAGCAAAATCAGCCATGTTGCATGCTAGGTGGTATGTTGACTTGTCTTTTTTGGAAAGAGACAAATCAACTCCAATCAAGCTCTTCCCTTTTGGTATGATCAAAATCATACCATAAATTTTGGCAGGCTTGATTGAAGAATTGATGGTGATTGATTGGAATGAATCTAGACATCCTTGGATGAACCTAGACACATTCCAATAATCACATTAATTATGTATATATATTAGAATATACAACATCTAGCATAAGTGATTCATTATTCATCTTTTTCTAGGAAAAAGAGAAGACAAAAATCCTCTCCTCTCTCTCAAAATTTCGTGCTCCCTCCCTCTCTTACACTTGTGTTCTTCACTTGATTTTGAATCAAGAAGAAGAACAAAGTAAGTTTAAGAGAACACTAATTCATAGTGTTCTTCTCTTAAACCGATTCCTTCCTAAACCCGTTCTTTTCTAGCAAGAAGAACGTGTGTTTCTTCCGGTGTGGTGTGGATCACCTTTGGAGAATCCATACGTTTGGATTTCGTGAGCATTCCGGAGAAGGAACAACGCTAGTAGCCGGGAGCATACGCTAAACAATCAAAGGTAACGGTTTATTACGCTTTGATTGATTTCATCTGTATATCTATGCCCTATGTGTTTAAATATATGTTTTAATGTTTACACATCCTACATCGAACGCCCGGTTGAGCACCCAAGGGTACACCCCTTGGGATTCGCGTATTTTGAATTTGATTTAAATTTAGGCACTTTTCTCGCTTTTCTCGCTTCCGCTCGCGCTCCCGGGCGGATCCGCTTGTCCTTCATTTGGGTCGCTGGTTATTAGAGATCCGTCTTCTGCACTGAAATGCAAAACATACAAAAAATAATAGAAAAATGCATGAGCTGCCTCCCATGTAGCTCTTGTTTAATGTCACTAGCTTGACGTTTGGATACTTCTCACGTTGTTGCAAATCGAAGAGGGGGCTAGAAATGAATCTCGTGTGCCTCTTCAATCTAGCCTTTTAGACTTTGCGAATCCACTTTAACACAGGTTTTGTCATTGTGATGCCATTCTTCACTTTCGTTGAACTTTTTCTTTCTTATGTGACATTCAACCCATGCCTTTATTCGTTCTTTGTATTCGGACATTCTCGTAGGCCTTCTTCATCCACTTCTTCTTTTTGGGTTGAAGCCTATTGTTTTCGCTTGCATATGTCCAATTGGGTGATGCTTCATCTGGTAGTTTTGCTTTTTGATTGGAAGTGGATCCGTTCGAAAGCAAAACCTTTCGTAGTTTGGACTTCAATACTTATCAGTGTCTGCAAAATTTGCAACCTTGACATCTCTCTTCTTTCATGTCCTGCGAATTATTCCCCTTAGAGTTTTCGATGCAATTTCTAAGAACTTGCCAAACTGTTTATCCAAGTTAGCCGTCAAAATTCTTTTGGGATATGGGATATACGTGGAAACCTCGTCTAGATTGAGTTTGAGTTTAGGAGTACTTCCATTCATTTCCTCTTGAGGCTCCTCCTCTTTCTGAGTTTGTGCTTCCTCTAATTGCTTCTTTGGTGGCTCTTCTTCAATGGCTCTTTCGTTCATCACTGTGATGACATGAAGTTTTTCTCTTGGATTCTTCTTGGTATTACTTGGGAGTTGACCTTCATTCCTACTTGACATCAAGCTAACAAGGTGCCCCACTTGAACCTCCGAATTTCCGATTGTTGCGTCTTGATTCTGGAACCTAGTGTTGGTCATGGTGATAAACGTGGAAAGCGTGTCGTCTAGATTGATCTTCTTTTCTTGGTTGTTGTTGTGGTTGGTGGTATCACGGTGGTCCTTGTTGTTGATTGTTACTCCACGAAAAGTTGGGGTGACTACGTTATCTAGGATTGTAGGTATTGGAGTACGGGTTGAAATTGGACCTACTACCATGAGAAACAAAGTTAGAATCTTCATAAATAGCACTTATGTTCCCTATCTTGAAGTCTTGATTTAAATGACCCATTTGACCACATGCACCACAAGGTTCTATGGGTGCAACATTCCACATTGCAGCTCCAAAATTGTCCATTCTCTACGTTAGAGCGGTCATCTGAGAGGATAATGAAGTCACGGTGTCAACTTGGTGGATGTCAACTACTCTTCGGTCTTGGCCATACGGGTATAAGCTAGATGTTATGTTGTTAAGGGTGGTTAATGCCTCTGATGGTAGTTTCCTCATGATAGTGCCACCTACAGCGGCATCAATTGTAGCCCGGTTAGCCAATGTCACAGTATTGGAGAATGTTTGTACTTATCTCCATACAGGTAGCTCATGATGAGGGCACTTTCTAAGCATGTCCCTAAATCGCCCCATGCATCATAAAATGTTTCCCTATCTAACTGCACAAAAGAAATAATATCATTCAACAACTTCGCAGTTTTAGATGGGGGAAAGTATTTAGCAAGGAAGTTTTATGTCAATTCTTGCCGAGTCGTGATACTACCAGCTGGTAATGACTAAAGTCAATCTTTAGCCTTATCACACAACGACAATGGAAAGAGCCTAAGTCTAACAGCATCATCACTAACACCATTAAACTTAAAGGTATCACAAATCTCAAGAAAATTAGAGAGGTGCTTATTAGGATTCTCGTCTAATAAACCGGAAAACTACACGCGTGCTTGGATCATCTGAATTATGGGTTGGCCTGATCTCAAAACTTTTGGCTTGGACCATGGGTTAGGCAATGTTGCATATCACCCCATCAACTGTCGGGAATGCGTATTCCATCATTGGCCTCTCTACGGCCCTTGTGTTTTCCATGGCTGGCTCTATGACAACAAGTTGATCCTCTATATCAGAATTTCCACTACTTTCGCCTCTTTGAATGGTGTTCTTTTGTTGGTGGAAGGTTCTCTTAATTTCTGGATTGAATTGTGCTACTCTCCACCACTGCTTCGTGTCATCAAACTATGAACCAAAGAAAGAGAATAAGTGAGGTAAAAATAAAAATAAAGCACAGAAAATCCAAATTTACAAAGATTAGTGAGTTATGATATTATTTCAAATTAAATCTCAGGAAACGACGATAAAAACTGATTGCAAAAATACACATAGGTTATTAGCAAGTGCACTAGCTATCAAGTAGTATAAAAGATATCGAACCCATGAGGATTTAACAAACTAATTACCACAACTATAACTAACCCCTAATTATTTGGATGATCAATTTGGATGATTTACGGTAACTATGAGAAATCTATAAAAGAAACTATGGCAGATTAACACGTCGGAGAGAAATGTAGATATAGAAAATGTGCTAAGGCTATAGGTCCACCTAATCGATACAATGAATGCAATATTAACTGATTATACATACGAGTATTTTCACATATTGAGTTTCTTCCTAATTTAATCCGATATACTCTTTTGATTTATACCAAACCTATTACTATCAAGGAATTAGTGGATCTCTCCTTTCTAAAACTCGTGACGATAATGCATTAGGATCTGTGAAAATCTATGTAGCCAGATGCATCATGCCTATGTATATATACATACCATTCAATCCACACCATGAATTATTCTATCCACTATGCTAAATTTCCTTTCGGTTCATCAACAGAATTAATAAAATCTAAGAGTTGGTCAAGCTCCCAAATAATAGCAATGAGCACAACAATTCATGGATATGTGAAAACAAAATAGACTAATCCGAAAAATACTTATAACATTATATTAATTAGGCTTTCAATAAGCCCTAGCGCAAAATAAATTAGTTCATACTAACTAGAACTAGGTTATTTGCGCTTCTGTCCAGTGGATTTCTGATAGCCCGTGGGTCATGGGCTAGTTTGTACACATCTCTACAGAATTCTTGGCTTTTTCTCCATATTTAGCTATTTGCTTGCATTTTTCTTTTGTCATGAAAGCTATTAGGGAACCCAACCAGCAGGTTGGATACGCATTCATTCCATTTATTTGGTGGATTACGTCTATTCTAAATAAAGGAGCTTTCTTTTGGAGTGAGAACAGTTAGCTCAATGACTCATTTCACGGATAATGCTTAGCTCCTGAGTAAAAAATAAGTGAATCTAGAAGTGACTCGCCCAATAGTTCTTATTTATACTAAAAGGCGGGAAAGCCTATCAAAGCTTAAAAGGAATAGAGGCTAGTAATCATACATCGATGGTCGTCAACTATCGATTAAAGCATTATCGAGGGCCAATGCATGAACATCTGTTGATAGCGTGTAATTGTTTAGTTGTAAGTCTATTGCGCGCTTTGGCACTACTTACTAGAGTCATTGTTTGAGTGAGTGAGCCCGCCGAAGATCGAGTAGGAAGAGAGCAGACGATCGTCTTCTCTCAATTCAATGGCTTCATTTCCTCCTTCTTCCTTGTTTGATCCTGATGGCTTGACAGAGTCGAGGACTAATGGGATCGGGACAGACAATGGTAATATATAAAGTGTTACCTCGGGGACTACAACCTTTAACACTCCAACTGCAGGCTTGACTTACCTTTATTCTACAATTGAAATTAGATTAGGGACTGAAACTGCTACAAGAGGGAATGCCCCTACCATGGCAAGATATAGCCCTATAACCAGGTTTTCAGGAGATTCTTATTAGTAAAAAATAGCCATAGCTAGATGTTAGAATAGGTGACCATGTAGCTAATTTTGGCAGGCGAAATGTAACCTATGTCTAGACAATTTCAATGATTTGATATATTATTAATGATAAAGAAGTGAAATTCATTTAGCATTACTTTGTTTGTGTTCACTTTATCTGCTTTATACATATCTGTTCACTACGCAAACAAAGCCCACGGACTGAAAATGTATTTCGGGGACTGGGACTATGGTTGGAGGTAGGTCCATGAAATCAGTCCCTCTGAATCAGTCCGGAAATCTCCAAGTCAAGGAATCTCGAAAATGGGTACCGAGATTCCCCTTGAGACTTGCACTAAGCATCTGCTGTCGTATTTCATCGACTAGTGACGAAGGTCGTCTAAGCAGTGTTATTGGGTTAGCCTGCTAGGGAGCGGCTGACTGAGGTGACTCGCAGGAACCGTCTTACGCAGGACCTTGAGTAGGGTCGGCTGGGTATGACGTGTATTCCCGGTTCCAACAGTACAGGTCAAGTCCTTTGACTTGAGGAACTGCTGAGTTTACCTGTATATCGGGTTGTATCTTAGATATGGTTAGAGATTGCCAAGATGCACTTGAGTAGTCATAAGCCATGTCTAGTGCACCTCTGGTGTACAGAGTGACAGTAATTTCCAAGAAAGGATCTGTCTCCTGTCAAAAGATATTAACAGATGAGTCTCACATATGCTCTATGTCTTGTCCCTAAAATCTATGGCCACAGTAACTGAATAGAAGGGAAGGTTTTCCTTGTGGCGTTTAGTAGGGACAGACTGACACTTAGGTCCAAAGTGGGTACCTGCAATTTCCGTGCCCTAGACCCTAAGTAGTGAGACCGAAGACGGAAGGACAAGTGTACTGTTAGAGCCTAAATGTTCATCCCCGAATATTCACCTAGTCTCTAGTGCCATTGACCGTTGCTAGATGGCCACCCATGGTAACGGGTGGATTCTAGGAATCCGACGAAGTCTAGCTGAAAGGTGAACGTAAAGAGTCACATACAATCCACACACATTAAGTATTTCATTTAGAATTAAATATTTGGAGAAATGGAATGATCAAATTGGATTTAATCGGGTCCATAATTTTCTTGGAAAGAGTTAATTCCTTTTTATTATATAAAAGGAATTAATCTAATAAATTAGATTTATTAGAAAATTAATTTAATGGGCCTAGAATAAATATTTATATTTATTATATATAAAGGAACACCCCTTGAACGTGTTCTTCATTTTTCGTAAAAGCATGTTTAAATTTCGTTATTTAAATTTATACCGCGCTTCCGCATTCGCGCTATTTCCCGGGATAATCCACAATCTTTTAGTAGTATCAGAGCCCGGTTTGGTGTATAGGCCTAGAGTTTTATGTGTGTTTTAAGCATGAAAACGTGATTTGGCATGTTTTAATTAATTCTTCATTTTATTATTATTAAAGCATGTCGTTTTTCTTGCTTTTAATTTGTATGATTTTTTGGTATTGTTGGATTTACTGTTTTTCTTGGGAAACGGGGGCAAGAAATGAACAAAATAGAAAAACGCAGCACGCGGCCTGCCGAAGGCTGCCCTGCGCACAGGCGAGGCAGACCCGCGCAGGCAGAGGAGCCTGCGCGCGGCCGCCTACGCCAGGTGCGCATCGCTGCGCGCAGTCAGCCTGCCGGATGGCGCGGCCGGGCGCGCGCGCAAACGGGCAGGGAAGCCCGCGCGCGCGCGCTGGGATGCTTGCGCGCCCGGACGCGCGGCCAGAGGGGCCGCGCACGAGCGCGCGCATGGGGCGGCGCCTCCAAGCACGCGCGCACGCTGACAGAGGAGCCTGCTGGCGCGCACGAGGAGGCGCCGCCAGGCGTGCGCGCGCGCGCCTGCGCAGGGCACACACACGACTGGCGGCTGACAGGCTAACGCGCGCGGGCAAGGGAGCCTGCGCGTGCGCCAGCAGGCAGCCTGTTGCCGACCAGACGCCTGCGCGCGCGCAGGGCTAGCAGGCTTGGCCTGCTGCCCTGCACGCGACGGCTGGCCGCGGCCGGTGGCGGCGGCTGGCTGCGGTGTTAGGGTTTCTTTTTCAATTTTAATTTTTTAATTAATTCTGAAAATTCGTTTGTGTTTAATTTTTGCCTATTTTGTAAGATATTATTTTAGGAGATTAAATTATGTTGGATTTTGAATCCCGGAGATAATTTACCTAGAAATAATGAGGAAGGGTCTTCCTAAAATGAAAAAAAATATTATTATTACCAACGATTATACGATATTTTTCATACGTTACGCATTTATTTTATCTTGGATAATTGTGATTGGTAATCATGTGATGTTAGCATGTATTTTATGTGATTGGATCATATGATTATATGCGTTGGATGGAAATGGATGATCACGAGCCCTAGATCGAATGTACGGTTTAATTTTCTGTTGGGCCTGTGTGCCTCTTTTACTGCTTCTCATTCTCCCTTTCTAGTTGCCTTGGAATAATAAGGCATTCTACCTCCCTCCTTATGTACTCCCCTCGGGTTTTCGCTGGGGTTTCTATTTTTAATATGTAATGAGAGTAGAATAAAAGTGAGGTTTTAATTTTATGTAATTGGTGGAGAAGAAGGAAGGTCCACATGGAGAGCCCAGACTGGAGGTTCTAAGGAGTTTCCATGAAGAGAAGAAAGAGAAAAGAGACCAAGGCCCATCAGAATGATGATTGGGTTACTATTAATGTAATAGTGTAGGACCAACCCTAGATTGACCATGGATCCACTGCGGGCTCAGTGGATCGCATAGGATTCGGGTTCGTGATCATCCAACAGGGGCGTGCTAGGCTTTAATTTTGCATGTTGTTATTATGATGGATGAATGGTGTTTTATTTATCATATAACTGCCATGGGATGCAATTTATTTACTACTCTCACATTGGTTGGACCAATTTCCAAATATTAGACCCTAGACAAAATGGACATGGACTCTAGGAGTTTGTCCATGCCTTCCAGTCCATGGCATAGTGAGGAAGCTAATTTAGGTCGATAGAGTGGTCTCACGAGTCGTGGCACGTCTATCGTACTTAAAAGAAGCTGCACTATGTCATGAACGGAAATTAGACCGCTGTTTACCTGTCTCACGAGTCGTGGAGGTAGCAGTGGGTCTATGGCTCGGTTGATTGGGTCAGGTCTAACGCCCGATTAGCATGATTCGCTTGCAGTCCTCGGGATCATGTAAAAGGGTGAGGCAATAATCTTGGGAATCTCGTGGAACGAGAATGGTATGGCATACCTCCCACAGAATTCTTCCCTTGCGAATCGTAAAAGCGGGGTATGGGAAAATTCACTGTGGATCCCAAGCCCATTAGGAAAAGGTTTCCCGAAAACAACATTTGAGAGTACCGTATTTTCGTATAAATAGTGGGAACATTAAATGACTAAAGACCAAGCATTTAATTATATATCAAACCTCCATCTTTTAAATTCTGCTGATCGCGGACTCTGTTTTTTAAATGTAGATTTAAAATGTCTAAGAACCCTTTATCAACCATTCTTTAGACCAAAAAATTAAATGGAACCAATTACAACGACTGGTTGCGCAATCTCAGGATAGTCCTGGATTACGAGAACCAAGGCTACGTCATGGACGAGCCTCTCCCTGGGACCTTACTGGAAGGATCCACGCCAGAAGAACGTGTGACGTTCGAGACTTGGCATAAGGATAACCGGAAGGTACGTAGCATCATAGTTGCTTCGATGACGAATGAGATTCAGAAGCAATATGAAAGGTTAGACGATATCCCTTCCATTATGGCTAGCCTTAAGGATTGCTATGCAGTCCCGGATCGGCATACCAGGTATGTCGCGACCAAGGTGTTCTTTGAAACTAAAATGACAGAAGGATCCTCTGTACAAGAACCCGGGGTTAAAATGCCTACCCTGGTGGAAAAGCTCGAGGACCTAAAGGCATGTCTTGATAATGAAACATACATAGATGTGATCCTTCAGTCACTCCCACCCTCCTTCGACCAATTTATTGTCAACTACAACATGAACGCACTCGAGAAGGGAATTCATGAGTTGATCAATATGTTGGTGCAATACGAGGCAACGGCCAAAAAGTCCACGCCTTCGGTATTGTTTGGAGGTGCTTCAACTTCCAAAACGAAAGGCAAGGGTGTCGGACGTTGGAAAAAAGAAGAAAGGGAAGGGACAAGCTGTCAAAGTAGCTACGAACACTAAGAGTGTTTCCTTCGCCAAAGAGGGGAAAGGCAAAGGAAAGGGAAAGGTTGTCACCAAGCAACAGTCGAGGGCATATGACATATGTATCAATTGCTGTGAGAAAGGGCATTGGGAGAGGGAGTGCCCCAAACTCTTCTCGAACCAAGGTATATTTGTGATTGAGCTCAATATGGTCACTAATTCTGCCTATTGGGTATTAGATACCGGCTGTGGAGCTCACATTTGCAATGATTTGCAGGTGCCGAAAAGAAGCAGAAACTGGGTAGCGGGGATATGATCCTGAAGCTTGGGAATAGCAAGGCCATCTCGAAAGAAGCAGTAGGATCCGCCACTCTAGTAGTTAGTGATCGTATTAGTATAGAATTAGAGCAAGTTTATTATGTACCTAGTATGATTAAAAACATCATTTCCATTTCATTGTTAGACAATAGTGGTTATGAGTTTATGATCAATAAAATTGCTTTTATTTGATGAGGTGTGGAATTGCTCATCTACTTGGTACACTTAATAATGGGCTCTATATCTTACAACAAACGAACTTCGTTCTTAACACACACATGTAAAATAGATAATAACGAAAACGCACGACTGTGGCACGCTAGGCTAGGTCACATATCCCAAGACAGGATGAAAAGATTGGTAGACTTAAAGAACCTAGAGGTAGGGGACTTGAGTGAGCTACCAACTTGTGAATCTTGTCTAAGAGGGAAAATGACCAAGAAGCCCTTTGTAGGACAAAGCAGGCTTGCCACAGGTCTGTTGGGCTTGGTCCATACAAACTTATGTGGACCACTAAGGACGCAGGCCCGAGGTGGATTCTCCTACATTATAACCTTTACCGATGATAATTCACGGTATGGTTATGTTTAGCTGATGAGGTACAAATCTGAAGCTCTTGAGAGGTTCAAAGAATTTAAACTTGAAGTGGAGAATCAAACCAACTGCAAAATTAAAGTCCTACGGTCAAACCGAGGCGGACAATACCTTAGTACCGAGTTCCTTAATTATTTAAAAGAAAATGGTATAATATCAGAATGGACACCTCCCGGGACACCATAATTGAATGGTGTCTCTGAAAGGAGGAATCGAACCCTGTTGGACATGGTTCGTTCCATGATGAGTTTACCAAATTGCCCTTGTCCTTTTGCGGCTATGCATTGTAAACGGCGGCCAAGTTGTTAAATTTGGCGCCAACCAGTGTATTGACCCAAACGCTATATGAGATATGGCACGGCAAGCCTGCATCCTACAACTACTTGAAAGTGTGGGGTAGCCCCGCATACGTCAAGAGGTTAGTAGGAGATAAGCTAGAATCCAGGTCTAGCTTATGCAGGTTCGTTGGATACCCTAAATAAACTGTGGGTTATTACTTTTATGACCCCTTGGAGCAAAAGGTATTTGTTTCAAGGAATGCAGTGTTCTTGGAACAAGGCTTTCCAGAGGATATCCAACCTGATGAACTGATCCTTGAGGAATCCAGTGATGGAAATTAGTCATCAGAGGAAGCTGCGGATTCGTCGCTTAGAGCATTCAGGATAGACACCCGAAGGGCTGACCGACCTCGAGAAGTGCAACATGCTAGGCATGAAGGACAGCCTCAGGAACAGCCAGCCCCAGTACCTGAACTGCCAGCTCCTATACAGTCAGCGCCCACAGCCACCACTAACGTTCCCGTTCTCCGTAGGTCAACTAGAGAGTCCAGACCTCCAATGAGATATGGCTTTCTATATACGACCAGTCTTTTGGATAACGATCCTAAGACATACGGAGAAGCGATGTCTGACATCGACTCCAGAAAATGGCTTGAGGCCATGAAAATCAAAATGAACTCCATGAGCGAGAACCAAGTCTGGAGACTTGTAGATCCACTGAAAGGTGTTAAGCCAGTTGGCTGTAAGTGGTTCTACAAGCGCAAACTTGGCGTTGATGGAGCTAGGCTAGTAGCTAAGGGGTACACTCAACGACTCGGGGCCGACATTGAGGACACCTACTCGCCGGTAGCCATGGCCAAATCCATTCGGATCCTGCTCGCCATAGCAGCATGGTATGACTATGAGATATGGGAGATGGACGTGAAAACGGCCTTCCTCAATGGTTTCGATGAGGAAGAGATCTATATGGATCAGCTGGAGGGTTTCACAGTCACTAGAGAAGAACAGAAGGTCTGTCGTCTCCAGAAGTCCATCTATGGCCTCAAACAAGCATCCCGAAGTTGGAACATTCGCTTTGATGAAGTGATACGGGGCTATGACTTCATCAAAAATGAATCTGACCCTTGTGTATACAAGAAGGTCAGTGGGAGCTCTATAGTGTTCCTAGTGCTTTATGTGGATGACATTCTACTCATAGGTAATGATGTTAGAATGTTGGGTGACACAAAACCATGGTTATCAACCCAGTTTTCCATGAAGGACTTGGGTGAAACCTCCTACATCCTAGGCATCCGGATTGTCAAGGACATATCTAAAAGGATGTTAGGGCTCACCCAAAACTCGTATATGGAGAAAGTCCTAAAGAGATATCGGATGGACAACTCCAAACGAGGATTCCTTCCCATGAGGCATGGGATCAAGTTATCCAAGAAAGAGTCCCCGCAGACTGATGAGGAACTTGAAACGATGAAAGTCATGCCCTATGCTTCTGCCGTAGGTAGCATCCAATATGCGGTCCACTGCACCCGGCCTAACATTGCTTACGCTTTGAGCGTGACAAGCAGATATCAGTCTTGTACAGGAGAGGCACATTGAATGCTGTTAAGGGCATCCTTAAGTACCGAAGGAGGACTAAGGAAATGTTCTTAGTCTATGGCAATGGAGAACTAATCCTGGAAGGCTTTAGCGACACTAGCTTCCAGTCTGATGACGATGATGCCTAGTCTCAATCGGGTTATGTATTCAGGCTTAATGGAGAAGCGGTGGCTTGGAAAAGTTCCAAGCAACCAACCACTGCTGACTCCACCACTGAGACCGAGTACATAGCAGCTTCAGAAGCTGTCAAGGAAGCGGTCTGGATGAGAAACTACATCCAAGAGTTGGGTGTGGTACCTTGCATCGCCGAGCCCGTTGTCATCTTTTGTAATAACAACGGTGCAATAGCGCAAGCAAAGGAAACCGGGATCTCATCACCGTTCGAAACATAATCTTAGATGCCACCATATTCTAAGAGAAATGGTAGGAAGAGGTGATGTTCGGATGGACCGAGTCAACTCAGCAGACAACACAACAGATCCGCTGACAAAGCCTATGTCGCAGAGCGCTCATACGCAACATCTTGAGAAGATGGGGATTAGACATATGGACGATTGGCTTTAAGGTCAAGTGGGAGATTGTTAGAATAGGTGACCATTTAGCCAATCTTGGCAGGCGAAATGTAACCTATGTCTAGACAATTTCAAGGATTTGATATATTATTAATGAATAAAGAAGTGAAATTCATTTGGCATTACTTTGTTTGTGTTCACTTTATCTGCTTTATACATATCTGTTCACTACGCAAACAAAGTCCACGGACTGAAAATGTATTTCGGGGACTGGGACTATGGTTGGAGGTAGGTCCATGAAATCAGTCCCTCTGAATCAGTCCGAAAATCTCCAAGTCAAGGAATCTCGAAAATGGGTACCGAGATTCCCCTTGAGACTTGCACTAAGCATCTGCTGTCGTATTTCATCGACGGGTGACGAAGGTCGTCTAAGCAGTGTTAGTGGGTTAGCCTGCTAGGGAGCGACTGACTGAGGTGACTCGCGGGAACCGTCTTACGGAGGACCTTGAGTAGGGTCGGCTAGGTATGACGTGTATTCCCGGTTCCAACAATACAGGTCAAGTCCTTTGACTTGAGGAACTGCTGAGTTTACCTGTATATCGGGGCTGTATCTTAGATATGGTGAGAGATTGCAAAGATGCACTTGAGAAGTCATAAGCCATGTCTAGTGCACCTCCGGTGTACAGAGTGACAGTAGTTTCCAAGAAAGGATCTGTCTCCTGTCAAAAGGCATTGACAGTTGAGTCTCACATATGCTCTATTTCTTGTCCCTAAAATCTGTGGCCACAGTAAACTGAACAGAAGGGTAGGTTTCCCTTGCGGCGTTTAGTAAATGACAGACCGGCACTTAGGTCCAGAATGGGTACCTGCAATTTTCGTGCCCTAGACCCGTAGTAGTGAGACCGAAGACGGAAGGACAAGTGTACTGTTAGAGCCTAAATGTTTATCCCCGAATATTCACCTAGTCTCTAGTGCCATGGACCGTTGCTAGATGGCCACCCATGGTAACGGGCGGATTCTAGGAATCCGATCAAGTCTAGCTGAAAGGTGAACCTAAAGAGTCACACACAATCCACACACATTAAGTATTTAATTTAGAATTAAATATTTGGAGAAATGAAATGATTAAATTGGATTTAATCGGGTCCTTAATTTTCTTGGAAAGAGTTAATTCCTTTTTATTATATAAAACGAATTAATATAATAAATTAGATTTATTAGAAAATTAATTTAATGGGCCTAGAATAAATATTTATATTTATTATATTTATTTATTGCCCTTTGGAATATTTAAAAAGGTTTTAAATATTCCATTAAATTAAATTAATGGTTGAGATTAAAAGGAGAGATGGATGGCTAGGATTAATTTGACTAGGTTAAATTACTACTTTGACTAGGACTTTGACTAGGTCAAAATCCTAGCCAAATTAGTCTTCTAAAGTTGGAGTTTGAAGAGGATTAAACTCCTCCTCTATAAATACTTCTAGCCTTTCACCTTTGGAAGGATGATGAATCTTGAAACACACACACACACACACTCTTCTCTCCCTCTCCTCTCTCGTCCGCCCTCTCTCTCTTTTCTCTCCAAGAAAATTATTTTTTCTTGTTCTTTTGTTCTTGGAACAATTGAACATAGGAGGATTAATCCCGTTAACCCAATAACGTGTGATTGATCCATCCTCTCCTAAATACTTGTTCGTTCGCTAGCACGACGTGCAAGATGTTAGAATAGGTGACCATGTAAGCCAATTTTGGCGGGTATATGTAACCTATGTCTAGACAATTATGGGTGTTTGATAAATCATTGATGAATAAAGAAGTGAATTTCATTTGGCATTACTTTGTTTGTGTTCACTTTTCTATATCTGTTCACTACGCAAACAAAGCCCACGGACTGAGAATCAATTTCGGGGACTGGGACTACGCTTGGAGGTAGGTCCATGGAATCAGTCTTCCCGAATCAGTCCGGAAATCTCCAAGTCAAGGAATCCCGAAAATGGGTACCGGGATTCCATTTGAGACTTGCACTAAGCACCTGCTGTCGTGTTTCATCGACGGGTGACGGGGGTCGTCTAAGCAGTGTTAGTGGGTTAGCATGCGAGGACGCAGCTGACTGAGGTGACTCGCGGGAACCGTCTTACGGAGGACCTTGAGTATGGTCAGCAAGGTATGACGTGTATTCCCGGTTCCAACGGTACAGGTCAAGTCCTTTGACTTGAGGAATTGCTGAGTTTACCTGTACATCAGGGCTGTATCTTAGATATGGTGAGAGATTGCCAGAATTCTCTTTGGTAGTCATAAGCCATGTCTAGTGCAGTTCTGGTGTGCAAAGTGACAGTAGTTTCCAAGAAAGGATCTGTCTCCTGTCAATAGGGTTTTGGCAGTTGAGTCTCATGTATACTCTAGGTCTTGTCCCTAAAACTGTGGCCGCAGTGACTGAACAGAAGGGAAGGATTCCCTTGCGGCGTTTAGTGAGGACAGACCGACACTTAGGTCCAAAATGGGTACCTGCATTTTCCGTGCCCTAGACTCTAAGTGATGAGACCGAAGACAGAAGGACAAGTGTACTGTTAGAGCCTAAATGTTCATCCCTGAATATTTCACCTAGTCTCTAGTGCCATGGACCGTTGCTAGATGGCCACCCATGGTAACGGAAGGATTCTAGGAATCCGACCAAGTCTAGCTGAAAGGTGAACCTAAAGAGTCACACACTATCCACACACATTTAGATATTTAATTAAGAATTAAATATTGGAGTGAAGGAATGATTAAATTGGATTTAATCGGGTCCTTTTATTTTTCTTGGAGAAATAATTCCTTCTATTAGATATAAGGAATTAAATTGATAAATTAGATTTATCAAAAGGATTTATTTAATGGGCTTAAATAATATTTATATTTATTTTAGCCTCTTGGAAATATTTAAATAGGTTTTAAATATTCCATTAAATTAAATTAAATCAACGGTTGAGATCAATGGGAGAGATGGATGGCTAGGATTGTTTTGACTAGGTCAAAACACTACTTTGACTAGGACTTTGACTAGGTCAAAATCCTAGTCAAATTAGAGTTCTTAAAAGAGGAGTTTAAAGAGGATTAAAACTCCTCTTCTATATAAACCCCTAGCATCCTACAAGTTGAAGGATGATGAAATTCCAACACACACAACACACACACACACTCGGCTCTCTCTCCCTCCATCTCGTCCGCCCTCTCTCTCTCTCTCTCACACTCCAAGAAATTATTTTCTTTGTTCTCTTGTTCTTGGAACATTAGAACTTGATGAATCAATACCGTTAATTCATAACGTGTTGTTGATTCATCCACTCCAACATATTAACTTGTTCGTTGCTAGCACGACGTGCAAGATACGTGGGTGGATTGTGTGTCACGATTTAGAGGGTCTCAAAGACGAGATCTTGGTGCAAAACGGGGAACAACGCGTGTAGCCGTTGAAGACGAAAACGACAACAGGTAGGTCTCGTTTATGATTTTCGTCCCTTTTAATTTTCTACCCTATGGCCTCCATGATATGTTATATGTGATTTATTCATGAGATACACCGAACACCCGGGAATTTCAAAGGCACACCCTTTGAAACGTGTTCTTTAATTTAAAGCATGTTTAAACTTCGCATTTATTTTTTAATTATACCGCGCTTCCGCATTCGCGCTTTTCCCGGGACGATCCACAATTCCTTTTCACAAGATACGTGGGTGGATTGTGTGTCACAATTTGGAGAGTCTCATATACGACATTTGGTGCAAATCGGGGAACAACGTGAGTACCGGTTAGAAGACCAAAACGACAATCGGTAGGTTCCGATTTATTTTTCGTCCCTCTTTTATTTTTAATCCTATGGCCTCCATGATTCTTGTATGCTTTTAATTCATGAGATACACCGAACACCCGGGAACTTCAAGGGAACACCCCTTGAACGTGTTCTTTATTTTTCGTAAAAGCATGTTTAAATTTCGTTATTTAAATTTATACCGCGCTTCCGCATTCGTGCTATTTCCCGGGACGATCCACAATCTTTCACTAGATTCACTCCCGGTGAAATAGCAGCTAGGCTCCTTGCTGTGGTGAGGTTGACCTTGCTTGGCTTCGCTTTCCCTTCTGACTATGTTTGTTCCCTAGTAGCTCAGAAATTGCTCAAAGCTTTTTTCTTATTCAGACAATTCTTTTGACTCTAATCCCCTAAGGCATTGATGGCAAAACTCATCAAGAAGTTCAGGAATGAGCTGAAAATTCTAGTATGAAGATGATTCGAAGAGCTCAAAGAACCGAAAAAGAAAAGTCCTAACTAACTGGAATCTTTTTCTCCTTCGTTGCTGATTCAATCAAGGTCAATCCCTTTGATCTTGTTGTTAATAATGTCCGCCACTATGGGGCACTACTGGGATTAAGCGTTTCGACTGCAAGGTAGGTGTAGGCACCTTAACCATATTCACTTTAATAGCTTTGTCCATCTAAAGCAGAAAGACATATATTGGAAATAAATCTTTTTTTAGGGTCATGTTAAAGCATCTAAAGGGATGGGCATCCGCCCTAAAGACTTCGGAAG
Organism: Sesamum alatum; assembly: GCA_034509735.1. Taxonomy (NCBI): domain Eukaryota; kingdom Viridiplantae; phylum Streptophyta; class Magnoliopsida; order Lamiales; family Pedaliaceae; genus Sesamum; species Sesamum alatum. The sequence goes on along the minus strand of JACGWO010000001.1, from coordinate 25,427,056 downwards.
CTTTTTTTGCTTTTTTGAAAGGGCAAAAAGCTCCCCAATAAAGAAGGAAATCGAGTTGTGCTAAGTAGGTCAAATGGTTCCAAAAGAGTACAAAAACCAAGCCGTGGAGAACAAAAGATAGTTCGATCATGGAAGTCGTCCCCAAGCAACTACATCTACCTGGTAGAACAAATGGGCTTAAAGACCAAAGAGAAGGACCTTAGACTGGAAGCAAACTACGTCCCTGTCATCCAGCGGATGGCAGAAAGGAAAGCACCTTGACTTCCAAAGCCCCTATCGATGTCGGAACCGCCCTGGCCCATAAGTCCCTTCCTTATGAAATTATGAAAAGAATGGGTCTCATTCTACCTTATGGGCTTTCCAAAAGGGTCTAATTCAGTTAGAGAGTTATATGTTAAATGATCTTCCTCAGCAGACAGATCTCTTTCCTTAGATGGACCAGCGCCAGCCAAAGATTCACCTAAAAACAAATATCACATCACGAGAATATAACGATATAAATAGAGAAATGTGTCCTGTGGGAGGGGAGGAGGTGGAGGGGCGACAGCGGTTGCAATGGCGGGCGAGAGGAGGGGGAACACAAAGAGAGAGAGAGAGAGTTGGGAGAGGAAGACGGGGAAAAGAATCTATTAAGTATCGCATATATAGTAAAATTTTGGAACGGTCCCCGTTTCAAAATGTAATAGTATGAATGTTCCAAAGGGCAAAACCAACATCATTTTGGACATAGGATGACACCATTTTGGAAAGCAAAACGACATCGTTTTAATTGTGGACCTTGTGTGCCCATATATAATACTGGTCTTATGATCGTTCCTAAAAGTTATGAACAATGACTGTTCCAATGACCGTTCCTATTTTTTATAAAATCGTTCCTAATAAAACTCTAAATAATTATTCTTTTATTAAGAAAATAAATAAAAATTAAGAAAAAGACATACCGGACACGTTAATGAGCGAAGGAAAGTATACAATGTGTGGATTAAGACAATTGAAAATAGAAAATAATATTCAGGAGATTGATACATGTTCACAATATGAAATATATTTGTATATTCAAATTTGCTATTATTACAAAGATGTAACTAATATTTTACATTCTTCCAGTTCGCACACCTACTAGAGAGAGAGAGGGGGGAGGAGAGAGAGAGACGAAAAAATGGTGTCGCTCATGCTTAGTGTCGCTCAAGCTACAAAAGCAGCTTGCCGCAAGCGTACTGAAGTGCGGTAAGGGCAAGGTTTGGCTCGACCCCAATGAAGGCAATGAAATCTCCATGGCTAACTCTCGACAAAATATTAGGAAACTGGTCAAGGATGGTTTCATTATCAGGAAGCCGACCAAGATTCATTCACGATCCCGTGCTCGTCAAATGAAGGAGGCCAAGAGAAAGGGAGGCCACTCTGGATATGGTAAGCGTAAGGGTACCAGGGAGGCAAGACTGCCCACTAAAGTGCTTTGGATGAGGAGAATGAGGGTGCTCAAGCGCTTGCTACGCAAGAATGGGGAGTCAAAGAAGATTGACAAGCACATGTACCATGGTATGTACATGAAGCTGAAGGGTAATGTTTTCAAGAACAAGCGTGTTTTGATGGAGAGCATCCACAAATCTAAGGCAGAGAAGGCTAGGGAGAAGACATTGTCTCATCAGTTTGAAGCCAAGAGAGCAAAGAACAAGGCTAGTATGGAAAGAAAGATTGCAAGGAGAAAAGAACGACTTGCTCAGGGACCAGGAGAAAAAGCAGCACCACCCGCTACAACAGCCCCTGCACCTACACAGCAAGCTCAGGGAACTAAGAAGTCTAAGAACTGATCCATGATGACCAGTTTCTGCAATCAGTTCCTCTATGTTGATTTAATGTTTTTGTTAGAATTGCACTCTAGCTTTTTTGATCGGTGTTGTCATCATCACATAACTATGTTGTTTAGTGAAAGGAGTATTGAAATTACACCCCTCTGTTTTAACTATAATATGTTAAATTATAAGTTGGTTTCTAAAAAAAAAAAAACTAACATTTTACTTTGTTGTACTGCATCACCTAATCAGATCATCAAAATTTTGATCAGGCTGTTAGATATGATTCAACACACAAAAGAATACATTCGATGAAGTTTTGAATAATTTTGGTCGGTTGACATCTAGATACATATCTGGTCCGTAATCTTATTTATTCAAAATGGTGCAACCTTCATTCAAGCCATGTAATTGTCAATCAGACCGTTAGATATGAAAGCTTTGATAGAATCTTATACATGTTTACATTTGGTGTTAAACCGGCTCACAAATGTTGAGATATCCGGAATGTACACTAGACATTCTTGGAACAGGATTTTGATTGGATGCTCATCAAATTTGGTAGGATTTGGAATAATTTAACCATTGGAATGGTTGGTGATACAATTAGGAATGGTTACCTAAAAATAATCTAGGAACAGGTTACTATAACTTAACCGTTCCAAGATTTAATTTGGTTGACTCCCACCTGAAGAGCCTAGTTGTCTCCCACCTGGAGGTCGACTTCCTCCTATCTCTTAATTCGACCATTGGATGCCTCTATGATCCTCACATCCTAGTTTGTGCTCACACAGATGACGCCACTTGATGTGATCACAAAATGCTTGTTAGATAAAGTCCAACTTGAGATCCTAGAATGGGAGACCTGCAAAAAACCAATTAGCACATTGACGCTCAAGCCAGTATGTGAATGAGGAAAAATCATTGAAATTAATCAATAGAAATGGTAAAACGGTATACTAATAGTGAGCCAATCCGAGTTCGAACTTCTCATGTGCTAGTGCCATTGAACGTGCCCCTCCTAGGACAAAGCGCTTAGTATTTATAGGCAACCTCCCCCACCCATTAGAAGGAGGCTAGACCTTCTTGACTCGGGGGGAGTAGCTACACACCCGTTGTCTGGTTCCCATCAATCTAGGGGGAATTGTTGGCTCCTCGTGGATAGGGTCATCTCCAGGAATAAAGGCAATCATCCAGCCAAGACTTTGCAGGGCTCGGGTGATCCTCATTGGCAATGTGCACCTCTCCAGATGAGGTGGCTTGTTGGGGCTTCTATCGCGTGGATACTCTGCAAGAGTGGGTGTGGGCCCAGCCACCAAGGCGAGGAGTGAAATAGGCGTGGACCTGGCCTTATGCCGGCTCTCCACCTGAGTCAAAGTCTTCGAGCAAGTTGAGAGCTTTTAGGCTTGGGCCTCCTCATTATCCCCTCGGACTGCTTGGGACTCTCTGTGTATCGCTTGAAAACCTTGTCGGGCCTTCATGTTTTTAGGGATAGTACTACTAAATAAATATTTTATTTAAATACACATTTAATTTTTTTAATTATATTTGACCACTTCACATTATTTTATTTTTGAATTTTTTTTCAGTTAGATGTTGGTACATTGTTTGCAAATGTTAAGCACTTCTAATCTTTTCACTTTAAGAAAACTCGTTGATTGTTTGAGCTACCAGAGGCACTATTACAAGCTACGAGTCTTTAATCCAGAATTTTAATAGACTTTTTACTGTATATTTTGTATTTATTTTTCCTATTTTAGCGGGATTATAATGATCCATAATTAATTGCAGTGCAGAAGGGCAATGATGACCAATGATGGTTAACTCATATGGCCATGGCTGTAGAATCAAGGATGAATGTCATGGAAAGGTGATAAAAGGTGAAGGGATATGATAGAGAGAATATGAAGAACGTCATGAATAAAGCAAGAGAATTTCTAATAGTTTGTTATATCTTGAAAGGGGATGAAAACCATCTTTAGATACAAGTAATCTCCCACCAATCTCAACTAATTCTGCTAACCAACTAACCACCTTAACCACCTAACAATCTGCTGACACGTGCTACACATGAACCAATCAGAGGCATAATAAAACAGTCAGCATTCTACAATAAGAAAAACACATTTCTATAAGTAAAACAAGTTTGTATGCTCTAGCTACCCTGCATTGAATATGTCGTTGTCTTCAGGAATGTCATGGTGATGAGGCTAACCCAAGAACTGTGTGAATGTGTTCCTAATAATTCCAACACCCCCTCCCCCCCCCCCCTACGCGCCACAAGATGGACTTGGGAGCATGGAGAACAAGTCCAGCTTGGACAATAAAGAGATAAACAAAGGACCTGACAGACTCTTTGTGAAAACATCAACAAGCTGCTCCTTGCTCCGAACCAATAAGGGTAAGCACAATTTGTATTGATTGCAAACAATATGACAATCGCATACAGTAGCACCCATGCTCTGATACTTAACCTTGGTAGAGGATCGAGACACAGTCGCCTACTTCTTGGTCTTCCAAGAAATGAGCGCATCGCCCAAGAATACACAAAAGCCGGTGAGAGATCATTGGGAATTAAGGCAAGAAGCGTAATCAGCATCACAGAAGGCTCGCAACTGGAAAAAGTTGGAGGAAGGGAAAAAGAGGCTTGTAGTTGGAGTGCCCTTCAGGTACCAGACAACATGTAAAGCAACATTCCAATGGCTATCACAAGGGTGCTGTAGGAGCTGGCTAAGTTGCTGGACCGCATGCGAAATGTCTGGACGATCAAACCCTAGATAAGGTAGCCCCACTCGAGGCCAACAGCTTGATTCCCTAAGGTGGAGGAGTAGTGAATGTCTTGGCCCCTCCCAGACCAATGTCCGTGACAATGTCAGCAATATACTTGGCCTGACTAAGGCTAATCCCACCAGTAGACTGGACAATCTGCAGCCCCATAAAGTAACATGCAGGACCCAAGTCCTTGATGTTGAATACATCATCAAGGTAGGTTTTAACTTCAACAATCAGTGGAGGAGAAGGGCCGGCAGGTAAAAAGTCATCAACACAAACAAGGAGAGGCATAAAGTGATCACCAGTCCCCTTGGTGAACAAGCAGTAATCGTAATTTGACTGGACGAAACGAAAAGAGAGCAACTTGGAGGTAAATTCCTAGTTCCATTGCCGGGATGCTTTCTTTAGGCCGAAAAAGAGAATGCTTCAAAAAAACCCACATGGCCAGGCTTGACATCATATCCCTCAGCCGGCACCATGAATATCTCCTCATCAAGATAACCGTGGAGGAATGTGTTGTTAATGTCAAGCTGCTGTAGGGACCAAGAAAATGCCAAAGAGATAGCCAAGAACATCCTAACCGTGATAGCTTTGGCAACCTAGGAGAAACAGCCACATAGTCTACCCCTTTGACTTGGTTGAAACCTGAAGGGAATTGTGGATCGTCCCGGGAAAAGCGCGAATGCGGAAGCGCGGTATAATTAAAAATAAATGCGAAATTTAAACATGCTTTAAATTAAAGAACACGTTTCAAAGGGTGTGCCTTTGAAATTCCCGGGTGTTCGGTGTATCTCATGAATAAATCATATATAACATATCATGGAGGCCATAGGGTAGAAAATTAAAAGGGACGAAAATCATAAACGAGACCTACCCGTTGTCGTTTTCGTCTTCAACGGCTACACGCGTTGTTCCCCGTTTTGCACCAAGATCTCGTCTTTGAGACCCTCTAAATCGTGACACACGATCCACCCACGTATCTTGCACGTCGTGCTAGCAACGAACAAGTTAATATGTTGGAGTGGATGAATCAACAACACGTTATGAATTAACGGTATTGATTCATCAAGTTCTAATGTTCCAAGAACAAGAGAACAAAGAAAATAATTTCTTGGAGTGTGAGAGAGAGAGAGAGGGCGGACGAGATGGAGGGAGAGAGAGCCGAGTGTGTGTGTGTGTTGTGTGTGTTGGAATTTCATCATCCTTCAACTTGTAGGATGCTAGGGGTTTATATAGAAGAGGAGTTTTAATCCTCTTTAAACTCCTCTTTTAAGAACTCTAATTTAACTAGGATTTTGACCTAGTCAAAGTCCTAGTCAAAGTAGTGTTTTGACCTAGTCAAAACAATCCTAGCCATCCATCTCTCCCATTGATCTCAACCGTTGATTTAATTTAATTTAATGGAATATTTAAAACCTATTTAAATATTTCCAAGAGGCTAAAATAAATATAAATATTATTTAAGCCCATTAAATAAATCCCTTTGATAAATCTAATTTATCAATTTAATTCCTTATATCTAATAGAAGGAATTATTTCTCCAAGAAAAATAAAGGACCCGATTAAATCCAATTTAATCATTCCTTCACTCCAGTATTTAATTCTTAATTAAATATCTAAATGTGTGTGGATAGTGTGTGACTCTTTAGGTTCACCTTTCAGCTAAACTTGGTCGGATTCCTAGAATCCTTCCGTTACCATGGGTGGCCATCTAGCAATGGTCCATGGCACTAGAGACTAGGTGAAATATTCAGGGATGAACATTTAGGCTCTAACAGTACACTTGTCCTTCTGTCTTCGGTCTCATCACTTAGAGTCTAGGGCACGGAAAATGCAGGTACCCATTTTGGACCTAAGTGTCGGTCTGTCCTCACTAAACGCCGCAAGGGAATCCTTCCCTTCTGTTCAGTCACTGTGGCCACAGTTTTAGGGACAAGACCTAGAGTATACATGAGACTCAACTGCCAAAACCTATTGACAGGAGACAGATCCTTTCTTGGAAACTACTGTCACTTTGCACACCAGAACTGCACTAGACATGGCTTATGACTACCAAAGAGAATTCTGGCAATCTCTCACCATATCTAAGATACAGCCCTGATGTACAGGTAAACTCAGCAATTCCTCAAGTCAAAGGACTTGACCTGTACCGTTGGAACCGGGAATACACGTCATACCTTGCTGACCATACTCAAGGTCCTCCGTAAGACGGTTCCCGCGAGTCACCTCAGTCAGCTGCGTCCTCGCATGCTAACCCACTAACACTGCTTAGACGACCCCCGTCACCCGTCGATGAAACACGACAGCAGGTGCTTAGTGCAAGTCTCAAATGGAATCCCGGTACCCATTTTCGGGATTCCTTGACTTGGAGATTTCCGGACTGATTCGGGAAGACTGATTCCATGGACCTACCTCCAAGCGTAGTCCCAGTCCCCGAAATTGATTCTCAGTCCGTGGGCTTTGTTTGCGTAGTGAACAGATATAGAAAAGTGAACACAAACAAAGTAATGCCAAATGAAATTCACTTCTTTATTCATCAATGATTTATCAAACACCCATAATTGTCTAGACATAGGTTACATATACCCGCCAAAATTGGCTTACATGGTCACCTATTCTAACAATCTCCCACTTGACCTTTAAAGCCAATCACCCATATGCCTAATCCCCATCTTCTCAAGATGTTGCGTATGAGCACTCTGCGACATAGGCTTTGTCAGCGGGTCTGCTGTGTTGTCTGCTGAGTTGACTCGGTCCATCCGAACGTCACCTCTTCCTACCATTTCTCTAAGAAGATGGTAGCGTCTAAGAATGTGTTTGGAACGGTGGTGAGATCTCGGTTCCTTCGCTTGCGCTATTGCACCATTGTTATCACAGAAGATGACAACGGGCTCGGCGATGCTAGGCACCACACCCAACTCTTGGATGTAGTTTCTCATCCAAACCGCTTCCTTAGCAGCTTCTGAAGCTGCTATGTATTCAGCCTCAGTGGTGGAGTCAGCAGTGGTTGCTTGCTTGGAACTTTTCCAAGCCACTACTCCTCCGTTGAGTTTGAATACATATCCCGATTGAGACTTGGCATCATCGTCATCAGACTGGAAGCTAGCGTCGCTAAAGCCTTCCAGAATAAGTTCTCCATTGCCATAGACCAAGAACATTTCCTTAGTCCTCCTAAGGTACTTAAGGATGCCCTTAACGGCATTCCAATGTGCCTCTCCTGCACAGGACTGATATCTGCTTGTCACGCTCAAAGCGTATGCAATGTCAGGCCTGGTGCAATGGACCGCATATTGGATGCTACCTACGGCAGAAGCATAGGGGATGACTTTCATCTTTTCAAGTTCCTCATCAGTCTGCGGGGACTGCTTCTTGGATAACTTGATCCCATGCCTCATTGGAAGGAATCCTCGTTTGGAGTTGTCCATTCGATATCTCTTTAGGACTTTCTCCATATACGAGTTTTGGGTGAGCCCTAAAACTTGGTTGACAACCATGCTTTTGTGTTTCCTAACATTCTGACGTCATTACCAATGAGCAGAATGTCATCCACGTAAAGCACTAGGAACACTATAGAGCTCCCACTGACCTTCTTGTATACACAAGGGTCGGATTCGTTTTTGATGAAGTCATATCCCCGTATTACTTCATCAAATCGAATGTTCCAACTTCGGGATGCTTGTTTGAGGCCATAGATGGACTTCTGGAGACGACAGACCTTCTGTTCTTCTCCAGTGACCGTGAAACCCTCCGGCTGATCCATATAGATCTCTTCTTCAACGAAACCATTGAGGAAGGCCGTTTTCACGTCCATCTGCCATATTTCATAGTCATACCATGCTGCTATGGCAAGCAGGATCCGAATGGACTTAGCCATGGCTACTGGCGAGTAGGTATCCTCAAAATCGACCCCGGGTCGTTGAGTGTATCCCTTAGCTACAAGCCTAGCCTTAAAGGTTGTGACTTCTCCATCAATGCCGAGTTTGCGCTTGTAGACCCACTTACAGCCCACTGGCTTAACACTTTTCGGTGGATCTACAAGTCTCCAAACTTGGTTCTCGCTCATGGAGTCCATTTCGGTCTTCATGGCCTCAAGCCATTTCCCGGAGTCGATGTCAGACATCGCTTCCCCGTATGTCTTAGGATCGTTATCCAGAAGATCGGTCGCACCTAGAAACCCATATCTCACTGGAGGTCTGGATTCTCTAGTGGACCTACGGAGGACGGGAACGTCAGTGGTGACTGTGGGCGCTGACTGTATCGGAGCCGGCGGTTCAGGGACCGGGACTGGCCTTTCTTGAGGTTGTCCTTCATGCCTAGCATGTTGGACTTCTCTAGGTTGGTCAGTCCTCCGTTCATTAATCCTGAATCCTCTTGGTGAGGTTTCCGCGGCTATTTCTGATGGCTGAGTTCCATCACTTGATTCCTCAAGGATCAGCTCATCAGGTTGGATATCCTCTGGGAAGCCTTGCTCCAAGAATACTGCATTCCTTGAAACAAATACCTTTTGTTCCAAAGGGTCATAAAAGTAATAACCCGCAGTTTCTTTAGGGTATCCAACGAACCTGCATAGGCTAGACCTGGATTCTAGCTTATCTCCCACTAACCTCTTGACGTATGCGGGGCTACCCCACACTTTCAAGTAGTTGTAGGATGCAGGCTTGCCGTGCCATATCTCATATGGCGTTTGGGTCAATGCACTGGTAGGCGCCAAATTCAACAACTTGGCTGCCGTTTCTAATGCATAACCCCAAAACGATAAGGGCAATTTGGTAAAACTCATCATGGACCGAACCATGTCCAACAGGGTTCGGTTCCTCCTTTCAGAGACGCCATTTAACTGTGGTATTCCGGGAGGTGTCCATTCCGATATTATACCATTTTCTTTTAGATAATCTAGGAATTCGGCACTAAGGTATTCACCGCCTCGGTCTGACCGTAGGACTTTAATTTTGCAGTTGGTCTGGTTCTCCACTTCAAGCCTGAATTCTTTAAACCTCTCAAGAGCTTCAGACTTGTACCTCATCAGGTAAACATAACCGTACCGTGAATGATCATCGGTGAAGGTTATGAAGTAGGAGAACCCACCTCGGGCCTGCGTCCTTAGTGGTCCACATACGTCTGTATGGACCAAGTCCAACAGACCTGTGGCAAGCCTGCTTTGTCCTACAAAGGGCTTTTTGGTCATTTTCCCTCTTAGACAAGACTCACAAGTTGGTAGATCACTCAAGTCCCCAACCTCTAGGTTCTTTGAGTCTACCAACCTTTTCATCCTATCTTGGGATATGTGACCTAGCCTAGCGTGCCACAGACGTGCGTTCCCGTTATTATCTAATTTCCGTTTGTGTTGAGCGTTAAGAACGAAATTCGTTTGTTGCAAGATATAGAGCCCGTTGTGCAATGTACCAAGTAGATGAGCAATTCCACACCTCATCAAATAAAAGCAATTTTTATTGATTCTGAACTCATAACCACTATTGTCCAACAATGGAATGGAAATGATATTCTTAATCATACTAGGTACAAAATAAACCTGCTCTAATTCTATGCTAATGGTATCACTAATTACTAAAGTGGCGGATCCTACTGCTTCTGCCGAGATGGCCTTGCCATTTCTGAGCTTCAAGATCATGTCCCCGCTACTTAGTTTTCTGCTTCTTTTCAGCACCTGCAAATCATTGCAAATGTGAGCTCCACAGCCGGTATCCAATACCCAAGAGGCAGAATTAGTGACCATGTTAACCTCAATCACATATATACCTTGGTTTGAGAAGAGTTTGGGGCACTCTCTCTTCCAATGCCCTTTCTCACGGCAGCTGATACATATGTCATATGCCTTTGACTGTTGCTTGGAGACAACCTTTCCCTTTCCTTTGCCTTTCCCCTCTTTGGCAATGGGAACACTCTGAGTGTTCGTAGCTGCTATGACGGCTTTTCCCTTCCCCTTCTTCTTTTTCCAACGTCCGGCACCCTTGCCTTTCGTCTTGGAAGTTGAAGCACCTCCAAACAATACCGAAGGCGTGGACTTCTTAGTCGTTGCCTCGTATTGCACCAACATATTGATCAACTCATGAATGCCCTTCTCAAGTGTATTCATGTTATAGTTGACGATAAATTGGTCGAAGGAGGGTGGGAGTGACTGAAGGATCACATCTATGTACGTTTCATTATCGAGACCTGCCTTTAGGTCCTCGAGCTTTTCCACTAGGGTAAGCATTTTAACCCCATGCTCTTGTACAGAGGATCCTTCTGTCATTTTAGTTCCAAAGAACGCCTTGGTCGCGACATACCTAGTATGCCGGTCCGGGACTGCATAGCAATCCTTAAGGCGAGCCATAATGGAAGGGACATCGTCTAGCCTTTCATATTGCTTCTGAATCTCATTGGTCATCGAAGCAAGTATGATGCTACGGACCTTCCGGTTATCCTTATGCCAAGTCTCGAACGTCTCACGTTCTTCTGGCGTGGATCCTTCCGGTAAGGTCCTAGGGAGAGGCTCGTCCATGACGTAGCCTTGGTTCTCGTAATCTAGGACTATCCTGAGATTGCGCAACCAGTCGTTGTAATTTGTTCCATTGAATTTGTTTGTCTCAAGAATGGTTGATAGTGGGTTCTTAGACATTTTAAAATCTACATTTAGAAAACAACGCGCAATCAGCAGAAAATAAAGACGGTGGTTTGATGAAATAATTAAATGCTTGGTCTTTAGTCATTTAATCCTCCCACTATTTATACGAAAACACGGTACTCTCAAACGTGATTTTCGGGAAATCCTTTCCTAGTGGGCTTGGGATCCACAGCGATTTTTCCCATACCCCGCTTTTACGATTCGCATGGAAAAGATCCTGTGGGAGGTATTCCATACCATTCTCGTTCCACGAGATTCCCAAGATTATTGCCTCACCCTTTTGCATGATCCCGAGGACTCCAAGCGAATCATGCTAATTGGGCGTTAGACCCGACCCAATCGACCGAGCCATGGACCCACTAGTACCCCCACGACTCGTGAGACAGGTAACAGCAGCCCATTTTTCGTTCATGACACAATGCAGCTTCTTTTAAGTACAATAACGTGCCACGACTCGTGAGACCACGCTATTGACCTAAAACAGCTTCCTCACTGTGCCATGGATTGGAAGGCATGGACAAACTCCTAGAGTTCATGTCCACTTTATCTAGGGTCTAAAATTTCAACATTGGTCCAACCAATGTGAGAGTAGTGAATGACCGAGATCTCATAATATATCCATACATTCATCCATAATGCATAAATAAAATCCATCCATAGCAGTTATATGATAAATAAAAGCCATTCATCCATCATAATAACCACATGCAAAATTAAAGCCTAGCACGCCCCTGTTGGATGATCACGAGCCCAAATCCTATGCGACCCACTGAGCCCGCAGTGGATCTATGGTCAATCTAGGGTTGGTCCTATACTATTACAATAATAGTAACCCAATCATCATGCTGATGGGCCTTGGTCTCTTTTTCTCTTTCTTCACTTCATGGAAAACGCCAAGGGACCTCCGGTCTGGGCTCTCCATGTGGTCCTTCCTTCTTCTCCATCAATTACAAAAAATGGAAACCCCACTCCTAGTCTACTCTCATTACATATTAAAAAGTAGAAACCCCAGCGAAAACCCGGGGGGAGTACATAAGGAGGGAGGTAGAAAGCCTTATTATTCCAAGGCACTAGAAAGAGAGAAGGAGAAAGCAGTTAAAGAGGCACACAGGCCCAACAGAAAATTAAACCATACATCCAGTCTAGGGCTCGTGATCATCCATTTCCATCCAACACACATAATCACATGATCCAATCACATAATTACAATATACCAATAATTCATGATTTCCAATCATAATAATCCAAAACAGAAATAAATGATCATGTGCGCAACGTGTGAAAAATAAAAACACAAATATTGGAAATAATATTTTTCTCGTTTTAGGAAAACCTTTCCTCATTATTTTAAGTAAAATAACCCCGGGATTCCAAATCCAATTTATTTTACTCCTAAAATAATGTCTTTAGGAATTTAGGCAAAATTGAACCCAAAAAATGAATTTTTCAGAATTAATTCAAAATTAAAACTGAAAAGTAAATAATAAATAAAAAAATAATAATGCTAGGGTTTCAAAAAACCCTAGCTGCAGCAGCCGCCGGCCGCCGCCACCGCAGCAGCCGGCAGGCCGTGCGCGCAGGGCAGCAGGCCCAGCCTGCCGCCCCTGCGCGCGCGCAGGCCCCTTGCCTGCGTGCGCGCGCGCCTGGCCGGCAGCGCGCTGCGCGGCCTGGTGTTCCGGCAGGCCGTCGCGCGCGCGCAGGCTCCTCTGCCTCGCGCGCGCCGGCCTGCTGGTCGCCAGCCGGGTGTCTGCGCTGCGCAGTGCCCGCGCGCGCAGACGCGCACCAGTAGACTGGACAATCTGCAGCCCCATAAAGTAACATGCAGGACCCAAGTCCTTGATGTTGAATACATCATCAAGGTAGGTTTTAACTTCAACAATCAGTGGAGGAGAAGGGCCGGCAGGTAAAAAGTCATCAACACAAACAAGGAGAGGCATAAAGTGATCACCAGTCCCCTTGGTGAACAAGCAGTAATCGTAATTTGACTGGACGAAACTGTTAGAATAGGTGACCATGTAAGCCAATTTTGGCGGGTATATGTAACCTATGTCTAGACAATTATGGGTGTTTGATAAATCATTGATGAATAAAGAAGTGAATTTCATTTGGCATTACTTTGTTTGTGTTCACTTTTCTATATCTGTTCACTACGCAAACAAAGCCCACGGACTGAGAATCAATTTCGGGGACTGGGACTACGCTTGGAGGTAGGTCCATGGAATCAGTCTTCCCGAATCAGTCCGGAAATCTCCAAGTCAAGGAATCCCGAAAATGGGAACCGGGATTCCATTTGAGACTTGCACTAAGCACCTGCTGTCGTGTTTCATCGACGGGTGACGAGGGTCGTCTAAGCAGTGTTAGTGGGTTAGCATGCGAGGACGCAGCTGACTGAGGTGACTCGCGGGAACCGTCTTACGGAGGACCTTGAGTATGGTCAGCAAGGTATGACGTGTATTCCCGGTTCCAACGGTACAGGTCAAGTCCTTTGACTTGAGGAATTGCTGAGTTTACCTGTACATCAGGGCTGTATCTTAGATATGGTGAGAGATTGCCAGAATTCTCTTTGGTAGTCATAAGCCATGTCTAGTGCAGTTCTGATGTGCAAAGTGACAGTAGTTTCCAAGAAAGGATCTGTCTCCTGTCAATAGGTTTTGGCAGTTGAGTCTCATATATACTCTAGGTCTTGTCCCTAAAACTGTGGCCACAGTGACTGAACAGAAGGGAAGGATTCCCTTGCGGCGTTTAGTGAGGACAGACCTGAAAGATTATGTGGATCGTCCGCCCCTCTCTCTCTCAAGAAAATAGTTTTCTTGATTCTTTTGTTCTTGGAACATTAGAATCTTGATGAATCAATACCATTAATTGATAATGTGTTATTGATTCATCCACTCCAAAATTATACACTTGTTCGTTGCTAGCACGACGTGCAAGATACGTGGGTGGATCGTGTGTCACGAATTAGAGGGTCTCAAAGACGGGATCTTGGTGCAAAACGGGGAACAACGCGTGTAGCCGTTGAAGACGAAAACGACAACGGGTAGGTCTCGTTTTAAATTTTCGTCCCTCTTTAATTTTCAACCCTATGGCCTCCATGATTTATTTTATGTTATACGTTCATGAGATACACCGAATGCCCGGGAAAATTTCAAAGGCACACCCTTTGAAACGTGTTTTTAATTTAAAAGCATGTTTAAATTCCGTTTTAATCTTTTATTATACCGCGCTTCCGCATTTGCGCTTTTCCCGGGACGATCCACATAATCTTTCAGGTCTGTCCTCACTAAACGCCGCAAGGGAAACCTTCCCTTCTGTTCAGTCACTGTGGCCACAGTTTTAGGGACAAGACCTAGAGCATACATGAGACTCAACTGTCAAAACCTATTGACAGGAGACAGATCCTTTCTTGGAAACTACTGTCACTTTGCACACCAGGACTGCACTAGACATGGCTTATGACTACCAAAGAGAATTCTGGCAATCTCTCACTATATCTAAGATACAGTTCTGATGTACAGGTAAACTCAGTAATTCCTCAAGTCAAAGGACTTGACCTATACCGTTGGAACCGGGAATACTCGTCATACCTTGCAGACCATACTCAAGGTCCTCCGTAAGACGGTTCCCACGAGTCACCTCAGTCAGCTGCGTCCTAGCAGGCTAACCCACTAACACTGCTTAGACGATCCTCGTCACCCGTCGATGAAACACGACAGCAGATGCTTAGTGCAAGTCTCAAATGGAATCCCGGTACCCATTTTCGGGATTCCTTGAATTGGAGATTTCCAGACTGATTCGGGAAGACTGATTTCATGGACCTACCTCCAAGCGTAGTCCCAGTCCCTGAAACCGAATCTCAGTCCGTGGGCTCTGTTTGCGTAGTGAACAGATATGGATAAATAGGTGCAAGTGAACACAAACAAAGTAATGCCAAATGAAAATTCACTTCTTTATTCATTAATGATTTATCAAAACACCTATAATTGTCTAGACATAGGTTACATATACCCGCCAAAATTGGCTTACATGGTCACCTATTCTAACAATCTCCCACTTGACCTTTAAAGCCAATCACCCATATGTCTAATCCCCATCTTCTCAAGATGTTGCGTATGAGCACTTTGCGACATAGGCTTTGTCAGCGGGTCTGCTGTGTTGTCTGCTGAGTTGACTCGGTCCATCCGAACGTCACCTCTTCCTACCATTTCTCTAAGAAGATGGTAGCGTCTAAGAATGTGTTTGGAACGGTGGTGAGATCTCGGTTCCTTCGCTTGCGCTATTGCACCGTTGTTATCACAGAAGATGACAACGGGCTCGGCGATGCTAGGCACCACACCCAACTCTTGGATGTAGTTTTCTCATCCAAACCGCTTCCTTGGCAGCTTCTGAAGCTGCTATGTATTCAGTCTCAGTGGTGGAGTCAGCAGTGGTTGCTTGCTTGGAACTTTTCCAAGCCACTATTCCTCCGTTGAGCTTGAATACATACCCCGATTGAGACTTGGCATCATCGTCATCAGACTGGAAGCTGGCGTCGCTAAAGCCTTCCAGAATTAGTTTTCCATTGCCATAGACTAAGAACATTTCCTTAGTCCTCCTTAGGTACTTAAGGATGCCCTTAACTGCATTCCAATGTGCCTCTCCTGCACAGGACTGATATCTGCTAGTCACGCTCAAAGCGTATGCAATGTCAGGCCTGGTGCAGTGGACCGCATATTGGATGCTACCTACGGCAGAAGCATAGGGGATGACTTTCATCTTTTCAAGTTCCTCATCAGTCTGCGGGGACTGTTTCTTGGACAACTTGATCCCATGCCTCATAGGAAGGAACCCTCGTTTGGAGTTGTCCATTCGATATCTCTTTAGGACTTTCTCCATATACGAGTTTTGGGTGAGCCCTAACATCCTTTTAGATCTGTCCCTGACAATCTGGATGCCTAGGATGTAGGATGCTTCACCCAAGTCCTTCATGGAAAACTTGGTTGACAGCCATGCTTTCGTGTTTCCTAACATTCTGACGTCATTTCCAATGAGCAGAATGTCATCCACGTAAAGCACTAGGAACACTATGGAGCTCCCACTGACCTTCTTGTATACACAAGGCTCGGATTCGTTTTTGATGAAGTCATAACCCCGTATTACTTCATCAAATCGAATGTTCCAACTCCGGGAAGCTTGTTTGAGGCCATAGATGGACTTCTGGAGACGACAGACCTTCTGTTCTTCTCCAGCGACCGTGAAACCCTCCGGCTGATCCATATAGATCTCTTCTTCAACGAAGCCGTTGAGGAAGGCCGTTTTCACGTCCATCTGCCATATTTCATAGTCATACCATGCTGCTATGGCAAGCAGGATCCGAATGGATTTAGCCATGGCTACTGGCGAGTAGGTATCCTCAAAATCGACCCCGGGTCGTTGAGTGTATCCCTTAGCTACAAGCCTAGCCTTGAGGGTAGTGACCTCTGTTGGAATAGGTGACCAGAAAGCCAATAGGTTTGGCAATTTGTAACCTATCCGACAACTTGATGTGAATGTAATATTATTATGTGATGAATAAGATGAGTATTCGTCACCAATGGTACCTTCTTTGTTGCGCTCATCTTACATTTGTTAAAATGGTGTTTAACTTATATCGCAACAAAGCCCACAGACCATAGATAACAACTCGTGCAGTTGGGCCACGCATTGGATGGTGGTCATGAAACCAACTGATTAAGAGTTGGGTCTGAAACGTTCCAAGTCGAGGACCTCGAGACAGGGCATCGAGAGTCCTATTGAGACTTGCATCAAGAGTCGTGTTCATTGGATGAGTGCCGTGTTTCATCGGCGACAGGCGTGGGACGCCTACACGATCTTGATGGGTTGGTCGACTGGGGTCGAGCCGACTGGACTGACTCGCGGGGATCATCATATGGAAGCCTTGGAGGCTTGGTCGGTATGATTGGATTCCCCGGTTCCGATAGTACGGGAGTAATCCTCAGACTTGAGGAATCATGGCAGTCACGTGCACAGGACGGCTGTATCTTGGATCTGGCGAGAGGTGATCATTCTGTAAGATGATCATTATAAGCCTTGTCCAGTGCAGTCGGAATGTGTAGCGAGGACGGTGGATTCCAAGAAGAGGATCCGTCCCCTGTCAGTATATGACAGAGGTATCTCCTATGCACTCGGAGACACGTACATGCTGTTTGAAGCTGTGGCCACAGTGGTTGGTCGAACAGGGAATGGTTTCCTGTGTCGATGCAATGAAGCATACGTAGTCTCGAGTATTAAGCATAGATGCCTAGTCAAGGATGGGAACCGACGCCCAATTCCATACCCTAGACTAAGGCCGGGAGACGGTAGACGGAAGGATCGTACCCGTACGGAATCGGCGCCTAAATGTTCACGCCAATTCACCTAGTCTCTAGTGCCATGGACCGTTGCTAGACGGCCACCCATGGTAACGGGCTCTTGTGGGACACGGGCCCAAGTCTAGCTGAGGGTGAACCTAAAGGGTCACACACAAATCACCGAGGAGGTTGAGAGATCAACTTGGAGTCAATCTCGAAGGATAAAATAAGTAATTGGATTACTTAAGGGAAAGTCCATTGGATGGACGGGCCGATATTGTATCGGGCTTTCATTTAATCGGTAAATTGGATTTTCGATTAAATATGGAAAGTTGAGATGCTGAGACGTTGGATCTTTTAATTGGATTAAAAGATCAACGGGAATAATTTAAGTGGACATTAAATTGTATTTAATATTGGGTTCGTCGTAATTGGATTACGATAAAACCCGGTCCGTTAAGTTATACCCGAGAGGAGAAATAATTCCTAATTTGGAATAGGAAGAAGTTGGACTTCTTCCCTTAATTAAATATGGCCGACATGCTCCCTTGGAGGAAGCAAAATCAGCCATGTTTCATGCTAGGTGGTATGTTGACTTGTCTCTTTTGGAAAGAGACAAATCAACTCCAATCAAGCTCTTCCCTTTTGGTATGATTTGATCATACCATAAATTTTGGTAGGCTTGATTGAAGAATTGATGGTGATTGATTGGAATGAATCTAGACATCCTTGGATGAACCTAGACACATTCCAATAATCACATTAATTATGTATATATATTAGAATATACAATACCTAGCATAAGTGATTCATTATTCATCTTTTTCTAGGAAAAAGAGAAGACAAAAATCCTCTCCTCTCTCTCAATTTTCGTGCTCCCTCCCTCTCTTACACTTGTGTTCTTCACTTGATTTTGAATCAAGAAGAAGAACAAAGTAAGTTTAAGAGAACACTAATTCATAGTGTTCTTCTCTTAAACCGATTCCTTCCTAAACCCGTTCTTTTCTAGCAAGAAGAACGCGTGTTTCTTCCGGTGTGGTGTGGATCACCTTTGGAGAATCCATACGTTTGGATTTCGTGAGCATTCCGGAGAAGGAACAACGCTAGTAGCCGGGAGCATACGCTAAACAATCAAAGGTAACGGTTTATTACGCTTTGATTGATTCCATTTATATATCTATGCCCTATGTGTTTAAATATATGTTTTAATATTTACACATCCTACATCGAACGCCCGGTTGAGCACCCAAGGGTACACCCCTTGGGATTCGCGTATTTTGAATTTTATTTAAATTTACGCACTTCCTCGCCTTTCTCGCTTCCGCTCGCGCTCCCGGGCGGATCCGCTTGTCCTTCAAGTGGTATCAGAGCCCGGTTCGATGTAAGGGGCATAGATCTATGTGTTTGGCATGATCTACTTGCTTTTTAAACGGCTTTATTGGCATGTTAGATTACATAAATATGTGAATAATATGATGATTCAATTGTTTGGATTTAATGGACTTTTGGCATGCTTAATTTTGTTAGATTGGATCTAAAATGGCATGCTTATTTTCAGAATAATATTAATTTTATTGTGCTGAAACAGTTTTGAAAAACAAAAAAAAAAAAAAAATTTGGTCGGGCCGGCAGTGGCCGCGCGCAGGCGGGCGCCTGCGCGCGCGCCATGCGCGCGGACGCTGCGCACAGGCGTGCGCGCGCGCTGTGCGCAGCCGGCCGCTGCTGGCCGAGGGCCAGCGCGCGCGCGCAGGGCGCGCAGGCTTGCTGCCTGCGCGCGCGCGCGCGCTGCCCTGTGCGCGAGGGCGGCCGGCCAGCACAACGGCTGGGCCGTTTTGTGCCGTTTTTCGACTTTTTCCGGAAAATTCGATTTTCTGTATTTTCTGCACAATATTCTGAAAATATGTTAATTTTGCATTTTTGATTTTGGAATAATTGGATTATTCCTTGGATTAAATTTGCTTAATTAATTTTTGATTAATACATGCATTGGATGCATTGTTTAAAATGTCCATTAAATTTAAAATTTGAATTTTGCATATTATTTATATATTTATGCTTTTGTGATGTTGGACATCACTTGGGTATTTGGAATATCCATTGGTTATTTATGCATGATTATTTGGAATAATTATGTTATATGTGAGTTGATGGAATCAACATGGGATGATCACAAAGCCCTAGACCTTGTGTATGGATGAATGAATGTTTATTTATTTTCTGTTGGGTGGGGCCTGCGTGCCTCTTGTTTTTGGGACTATCATTTCCCGTATTTTCAGCCTCATGATGTTAAGGCTTGTTTTCTTTATTACCGATGTATTACTTTCAGTTGTAATGAGAGTAGATAGGATTGGTGAGGTTTCAATTTTAACAAGCAATTGGAGTCGGAGACCCCAAGGAGGAGCATCAAGGCGTGCAACAAGTGCACTACAAGGCCTATTGGAATGACAATGGGTATATTACTATTGTAATAATTTAGGACCACCCTAGACAGACCATAGACTCACTGCGGGCTCAGTGGGTCGCATAGGTTGGGCTTGTGATCATCCTAATGTTCCAAGAACAAAAGAATCAAGAAAACTATTTTCTTGAGAGAGAGAGGGGCGGACGAGAGAGATGGGAGAGAGAGAGAAACCGTGTGTGTGTGTTGTGTGTGTGTGTTGGAGTTTCATCATCATGTAAATTGTAGGATGCTAGGGGTTTATATAGAAGAGGAGTTTAATCCTCTTTAAACTCCTCTTTTAAGAACTCTAATTTGATTAGGATTTTGACCTAGTCAAAGTCCTAGTCAAACTAGTGTTTTGACCTAGTCAAAACGATCCTAGCCATCCATCTCTCCCATTAATCTCAACCGTTGATTTAATTTAATTTAATGGAAATATTAAAACCTATTTAAATATTTCCAAGAGGCTAAAATAAATATAAATATTATTTAAGCCCATTAAATAAATCCTTTTGATAAATCCAATTTATCAATTTAATTCCTTCTATCAAATAGAAAGAATTATTTCTCCAAGAAAAATAAAGGTCCCGATTAAATCTAATTTAATCATTCCTTCACTCCAATATTTAATTCCAAATTAAATATTTAATTGTGTGTGGATAGTGTGTGACTCTTTAGGTTCACCATTCAGCTAGACTTGGTCGGATTCCTAGAATCCGTCCGTTACCATGGATGGCCGTCTAGCAACGGTCCATGGCACTAGAGACTAGGTGAAATATTCAGGGATGAACATTTAGGCTCTAACAGTACGCTTGTCCTTCTGTCTTCGTCTCATCACTTAGTGTCTAGGGCACGGATAACGCAGGCACCCATCTCGGACCTAAGTGTCGGTCTGTCCTCACTAAACGCCGCAAGGGAAACCTTCCCTTCTGTTCAGTCACTGTGGCCACAGTTTTAGGGACAAGACCTAGAGCATACATGAGACTCAACTGTCAAAACCTATTGACAGGAGACAGATCCTTTCTTGGAAACTACTGTCACTTTGCACACCAGGACTGCACTAGACATGGCTTATGACTACCAAAGAGAATTCTGGCAATCTCTCACCATATCTAAGATACAGTTCTGATGTACAGGTAAACTCAGTAATTCCTCAAGTCAAAGGACTTGACCTGTACCGTTGGAACCGGGAATACTCGTCATACCTTGCAGACCATACTCAAGGTCCTCCGTAAGACGGTTCCCACGAGTCACCTCAGTCAGCTGCGTCCTAGCAGGCTAACCCACTAACACTGCTTAGACGATCCTCGTCACCCGTCGATGAAACACGACAGCAGATGCTTAGTGCAAGTCTCAAATGGAATTCCGGTACCCATTTTCGGGATTCCTTGACTTGGAGATTTCCGGACTGATTCGGGAAGACTGATTTCATGGACCTACCTCCAAGCGTAGTCCCAGTCCCCGAAACCGAATCTCAGTCCGTGGGCTCTGTTTGCGTAGTGAACAGATATGGATAAATAGGTGCAAGTGAACACAAACAAAGTAATGCCAAATGAAAATTCACTTCTTTATTCATTAATGATTTATCAAAACACCTATAATTGTCTAGACATAGGTTACATATACCCGCCAAAATTGGCTTACATGGTCACCTATTCTAACAAGACCGACACTTAGGTCCAAAATGGGTACCTGCATTTTCCGTGCCCTAGACTCTAAGTGATGAGACCGAAGACAGAAGGACAAGTGTACTGTTAGAGCCTAAATGTTCATCCCTGAATATTTCACCTAGTCTCTAGTGCCATGGACCGTTGCTAGATGGCCACCCATGGTAACGGAAGGATTCTAGGAATCCGACCAAGTCTAGCTGAAAGGTGAACCTAAAGAGTCACACACTATCCACACACATTTAGATATTTAATTAAGAATTAAATATTGGAGTGAAGGAATGATTAATTGGATTTAATCGGGTCCTTTATTTTTCTTGGAGAAATAATTCCTTCTATTAGATATAAGGAATTAAAATTGATAAATTAGATTTATCAAAGGGATTTTATTTAATGGGCTTAAATAATATTTATATTTATTTTAGCCTCTTGGAAATATTTAAATAGGTTTTAAATATTCCATTAAATTAAATTAAATCAACGGTTGAGATCAATGGGAGAGATGGATGGCTAGGATTGTTTTGACTAGGTCAAAACACTACTTTGACTAGGACTTTGACTAGGTCAAAATCCTAGTCAAATTAGAGTTCTTAAAAGAGGAGTTTTAAAGAGGATTAAAACTCCTCTTCTATATAAACCCCTAGCATCCTACAAGATGAAGGATGATGAAATTCCAACACACACAACACACACACACAACTCGGCTCTCTCTCCCTCTATCTCGTCCGCCCTCTCTCTCTCACACACTCCAAAGAAAATTATTTTTCTTTGTTCTCTTGTTCTTGGAACATTAGAACTTGATGAATCAATACCGTTAATTCATAACGTGTCGTTGATTCATCCACTCCAAAAATAAAACTTGTTCGTTGCTAGCACGACGTGCAAGATACGTGGGTGGATCGTGTGTCACGATTTGGAGGGTCTCAAGAACGAGATCTTGGTGCAAAACGGGGAACAACGCGTGTAGCCGTTGAAAACGAAAACGACAACGGGTAGGTCTCGTTTTAGATTTTCGTCCTCTTTTATTTTTCAACCCTATGGCCTCCATGATATGTTATATGTGATTTATTCATGAGATACACCGAACACCCGGGAAATTTCAAAGGCACACCCTTTGAAACGTGTGTTTTAATTTAAAAGCATGTTTAAATTCCGCATTTATTTTTTTAATTATACCGCGCTTCCGCATTCGCGCTTTTCCCGGGACGATCCACAATTCCTTCCAGTGGTATCAGAGCCAGGTTCGGTGTATAGGCCTAGGGTTTATGTGCGTTTTAAGCATGAAACGTGTTTTGAGCATGTTTTAATTAAATCTTGATTTTCTTGATTATTAAAGCATGTTGTTTTATTGCTTTTAATTCGTGTGAAATTCTGAATATTGGTATTTTCTGTTTTTTCTTGGGAAACGGGAAAATTTGAACTGAAAAACGAGAAACGCCACAGCCGGCCAGCCGGGAAGGCTGGCCGCGCGCAGCCGAGCGCTGCCGGCAGGGCAGACGCGCGCAGGCAAGGGTAGCCTGCGCGCGCCCGCCCAGC
This sequence comes from Sesamum alatum, assembly GCA_034509735.1. Lineage (NCBI taxonomy): Eukaryota > Viridiplantae > Streptophyta > Magnoliopsida > Lamiales > Pedaliaceae > Sesamum > Sesamum alatum. Next base: position 25,403,897 of record JACGWO010000001.1, on the reverse strand, counting down.
CGGCCGCGCAGGGGCAGCGCGCGCGCAAGGGGCGCCTCCAGCCGCGCGCGCGGGCAGACGAGGGTGTCTGCGCGCGCGCGGCCGGTAGGCGCGCTCATGCGCGCGCGCGCGCGCAAGGCTGGCGGGCGGAGAGCCCGCGCGCGGACGGCACCAGGCGCGCTGCCAGGCGCGCGCGCACGCAGACGGAGGCGTCTGCGCGCGCGCGCCCGGCTGGCGACCAGCAGGCCGGCGCGCGCGAGGCAGAGGAGCCTGCGCGCGCGACGGCCTGCCGGAACACCAGGCCGCGCAGCGCGCTGCGGCCAGGCGCGCGCGCACGCAGGCAAGGGGCCTGCGCGCGCGCAAGGGCGGCAGCTGGGCCTGCTGCCCTGCGCGCACGGCCTGCCGGCTGCTGCCGGTGGCGGCGGCCGGCGGCTGCTGCAGCTAGGGTTTTTTGAAACCCTAGCATTATTATTTTTATTTATTATTATTTACTCTTCAGTTTTTATTTTGAATTAATTCTGAAAATTCGTTTTTGGGTTCCAATTTTGCCTAAATTCCTAAAAACATTATTTTAGGAGTACAATAAATTGGATTTGGAATCCCGGGATTATTTTACTTAAAATAATGAGGAAAGGTTTTCCTAAAATGAGGAAAAATATTATTACCAATATTTATGTTTTATTTTTCACACGTTGCGCACATGATCGTTTATTTCTGTTTTGGATTATTATGATTGGAAATCATGAATTATTGGTATATTGTAATTATGTGATTGGATCATGTGATTATGTGTGTTGGATGGAAATGGATGATCACGAGCCCTAGACCGGATGTATGGTTTTAATTTTCTGTTGGGCCTGTGTGCCTCTTTAACTGCTTTCTCCTTCTCTCTTTCTAGTGCCTTGGAATAATTAAGGCTTTCTACCTCCCTCCTTATGTACTCCCCCCCGGTTTTTTCGCTGGGGTTTCTATCTTTTAAATATGTAATGAGAGTAGACTAGGAGTGAGGTTTCCATTTTTGTAATTGGTGGAGAAGAAGGAAGGACCACATGGAGAGCCCAGACCGGAGGTCCCTTGGCGTTTTCCATGAAGTGAAGAAAGAGAAAAAGAGACCAAGGCCCATCAGCATGATGATTGGGTTACTATTATTGTAATAGTATATAGGACCAACCCTAGATTGACCATAGATCCACTGCGGGCTCAGTGGGTCGCATAGGATTTGGGCTCGTGATCATCCAACAGGGGCGTGCTAGGTTTTAATTTTGCATGTGGTTATTATGATGGATGAATGGCTTTTATTATCATATAACTGCTATGGATGGATTTTATTTATGCATTATGGATGAATGTATGGATATATTATGAGATCTCGGTCATTCACTACTCTCACATTGGTTGGACCAATGTTGAAATATTAGACCCTAGATAAAGTGGACATGAACTCTAGGAGTTTGTCCATGCCTTCCAATCCATGGCACAGTGAGGAAGCTGTTTTAGTCAATAGCGTGGTCTCACGAGTCGTGGCACGTTATTGTACTTAAAAGAAGCTGCATTGTGTCATGAACGAAAAATTGGGCTGCTGTTACCTGTCTCACGAGTCGTGGGGTACTAGTGGGTCCATGGCTCGGTCGATTGGGTCGGGTCTAACGCCCAATTAGCATGATTCGCTTGGAGTCCTCGGGATCATGCAAAAGGGTGAGGCAATAATCTTGGGAATCTCGTGGAACGAGAATGGTATGGAATACCTCCCACAGGATCTTTTCCATGCGAATTGTAAAAGCGGGGTATGGGAAAAATCGCTGTGGATCCCAAGCCCACTAGGAAAGGATTTCCCGAAAATCACGTTTGAGAGTACCGTGTTTTCGTATAAATAGTGGAGGATTAAATGACTAAAGACCAAGCATTTAATTATTTCATCAAAAACCACCGTCTTTATTTTCTGCTGATCGCGCGTTGTTTTCTAAATGTAGATTTTTAAAATGTCTAAGAACCCACTATCAACCATTCTTGAGACAAACAAATTCAATGGAACAAATTACAACGACTGGTTGCGCAATCTCAGGATAGTCCTAGATTACGAGAACCAAGGCTACGTCATGGACGAGCCTCTCCCTAGGACCTTACCGGAAGGATCCACGCCAGAAAGAACGTGAGACGTTCGAGACTTGGCATAAGGATAACCGGAAGGTCCGTAGCATCATACTTGCTTCGATGACCAATGAGATTCAGAAGCAATATGAAAGGCTAGACGATGTCCCTTCCATTATGGCTCGCCTTAAGGATTGCTATGCAGTCCCGGACCGGCATACTAGGTTGTCGCGACCAAGGCGTTCTTTGGAACTAAAATGACAGAAGGATCCTCTGTACAGAGCATGGGGTTAAAATGCTTACCCTAGTGGAAAAGCTCGAGGACCTAAAGGCAGGTCTCGATAATGAAACGTACATAGATGTGATCCTTCAGTCACTCCACCCCTCCTTCGACCAATTTATCGTCAACTATAACATGAATACACTTGAGAAGGGCATTCATGAGTTGATCAATATGTTGGTGCAATACGAGGCAACGACTAAGAAGTCCACGCCTTCGGTATTGTTTGGAGGTGCTTCAACTTCCAAGACGAAAGGCAAGGGTGCCGGACGTTGGAAAAAGAAGAAGGGGAAGGGAAAAGCTGTCATAGCAGCTACGAACACTCAGAGTGTTCCCATTGCCAAAGAGGGGAAAGGCAAAGGAAAGGGAAAGGTTGTCTCCAAGCAACAGTCAAAGGCATATGACATATGTATCAACTGCCGTGAGAAAGGGCATTGGAAGAGAGAGTGCCCCAAACTCTTCTCAAACCAAGGTATATATGTGATTGAGGTTAATATGGTCACTAATTCTGCCTCTTGGGTATTGGATACCGGCTGTGGAGCTCACATTTGCAATGATTTGCAGGTGCTGAAAAGAAGCAGAAAACTAAGTAGCGGGGACATGATCCTGAAGCTCGAAAATGGCAAGGCCATCTCGGCAGAAGCAGTAGGATCCGCCACTTTAGTAATTAGTGATACCATTAGCATAGAATTAGAGCAAGTTTATTTTTGTACCTAGTATGATTAAGAACATCATTTCCATTCCATTGTTGGACAATAGTGGTTATGAGTTCAGAATCAATAAAAATTGCTTTTATTTGATGAGGTGTGGAATTGCTCATCTACTTGGTACATTGCACAACGGGCTCTATATCTTGCAACAAAACGAATTTCGTTCTTAACGCTCAACACAAACGGAAATTAGATAATAACGGGAACGCACGTCTGTGGCACGCTAGGCTAGGTCACATATCCCAAGATAGGATGAAAAGGTTGGTAGTCTCAAAGAACCTAGAGGTTGGGGACTTGAGTGATCTACCAACTTGTGAGTCTTGTCTAAGAGGGAAAATGACCAAAAAGCCCTTTGTAGGACAAAGCAGGCTTGCCACAGGTCTGTTGGACTTGGTCCATACAGACGTATGTGGACCACTAAGGACGCAGGCCCGAGGTGGGTTCTCCTACTTCATAACCTTCACCGATGATCATTCACGGTACGGTTATGTTTACCTGATGAGGTACAAGTCTGAAGCTCTTGAGAGGTTTAAAGAATTCAGGCTTGAAGTGGAGAACCAGACCAACTGCAAAATTAAAGTCCTACGGTCAGACCGAGGCGGTGAATACCTTAGTGCCGAATTCCTAGATTATCTAAAAGAAAATGGTATAATATCGGAATGGACACCTCCCGGAACACCACAGTTAAATGGCGTCTCTGAAAGGAGGAACCGAACCCTGTTGGACATGGTTCGGTCCATGATGAGTTTTTACCAAATTGCCCTTATCGTTTTGGGGTTATGCATTAGAAACGGCAGCCAAGTTGTTGAATTTGGCGCCTACCAGTGCATTGACCCAAACGCCATATGAAATATGGCACGGCAAGCCTGCGTCCTACAACTACTTGAAAGTGTGGGGTAGCCCCGCATACGTCAAGAGGTTAGTGGGAGATAAGCTAGAATCCAGGTCTAGCCTATGCAGGTTCGTTGGATACCCTAAAGAAACTGCGGGTTATTACTTTTATGACCCTTTGGAACAAAAGGTATTTGTTTCAAGGAATGCAGTATTCTTGGAGCAAGGCTTCCCAGAGGATATCCAACCTGATGAGCTGATCCTTGAGGAATCAAGTGATGGAACTCAGCCATCAGAAATGAAAGAATCGGGTACGGCCCGGGAACGCAACGGAAGCGTAAAAAAACGTTAATTTAAAGCATAAATTTAAACGGGTTCAAAGGGGTGTTCCCTTTGAAGTTCCCGGGCGTTCGGTGTTTGTCAAAGCATAAAATAAAGAGGAGAAGAATGCTGGACATATGGCTAAAGGAAGTAAACAAAGATACATGAAAACATAAAGAAAACCAACCTTATGTTCGTTGCACGTAGAACCGGTTTGTTTCTATCGTTGTTCCCTTTCCGTTTCTCCTTCCGTTCACTTGAGGATCCAAATTAGAATCCCTCTAATTTGTCCACACCACACTATGGAATGTATATCTCTAATCTATTGCTAGATAGAAGTAGAGAAAAGAAGAAGAAAAAACAATCCAAAACAACACTATTGATTAGTGTTTTTTGGAATGTTTTAGTTCAAACCTTTCCAAAAGGTATGAACACAAAAAGGAGAAATTTTCAGAGGTTTTTGGAGAGTTTCTTGATGGAAAATTTCGTGCAAGACATAGCATGCAAGTTATGTGAATGGTTTTGTGTAAGTAGAGTTGTTGAATTCAAAATTCAACTTTCTTGTCAACTTCCAAAGTAACCTACATACACACACCATTATCTACATAACCATGCACCATTATAGCAAATAAAACCACCCACAAAATCATACAAAGGCTGGTCACATGTGCCTCACATGTGGAAGATTTTAATTCTTCCTTCATTTGCTATAAATTGAATTTTTCCATGGACTAGGACTACTAGTCTTAGACTTTTATTTAATCTAATTAAATTAAGTCCAAACAAAGTCCATTGGGCATTAATTAATCCAATTAATCTCAATCTAATTGATGCCCATAAGTTTATTTAATCCAATTAAATAAACATAAGTCCGAACTCTAATTAATTGATCCAATCAATTAATTAATCGAAACCCGATAAATTAATCCAATTAATTTAAAGGTTCTAAGTCCAAAAATTAACTAATCCAATTTAATTAATTCTTGGACCATCCATCAAATGGATTTCCCAATAAATGATCCAATCATTTATTTTTCTCCTTGAATTAATTTAATCCAATTAAATTAATTCGCTTCTTTCTAGAATTAATTCCAAATTAATTCTACCAATTCCATAGTGATTTGTGTGTGACTCTTTAGGTTCACCCTCAGCTAGACTTGGGCCTGTGTCCAACACAATTGGTTAAATCCAATTTAATTAACTATTTTCCAATTAACCATTAATCGGAAAACGCCCGTCACCATGGGTGGCCGTCTAGCAACGGTCCATGGCACTAGAGACTAGGTGAATGTTGGCGTGAACATTTAGGCTCTCGATTATCATACGAGTACGGTCCTTCCATCATCCGTCTCCCGGTCTAAGTCTAGGGCATGGAATTTGGCGTCGGTTCCCATCCTGGACTAGACAACTATGCTCAATAACTCGAGACGCGTTTGCTCTATTGATCGACGTAGGAAACCATTCCCTACTCGACCAATCGCTGTGGCCACAGACTTAAAGAGCTTAAACCGTCTCAGAGCGCATAGGAGACTCGACTGTCATATACTGACAGGTGACGGATCCTATCTTGGAATCCACCGTCCTCATACATATTCCGACTGCACTGGATGAGGCTTATGATGAACGTATCCCAGATACGGGCATCTCTTGCCAGACCCTAGATACAACCTTCATATGCATGTGACTGCCATGATTCCTCAAGTCCGAGGACTAATCTCGTACTATCGGAGCCGAGAATTCCAGTCATACCGACTAAGCCTCCAAGGCTTCCATATGACGATTCCCGCGAGTCAGTTCAGTCAGCTAACACCCACGTCAACTAACCCACTAATATTGCATAGACGTCCAACGTCTGTCGCCGATGAAAACACGGCACTCATCCAATGAATGCAATCCTTAGTGCAAGTCTCTGTAGGACCCTCGATGCCCTGTCTCGAGGTCCTCGACTTGGAACATTCCAGACCAACCCTCAGAAGTTGGTTTCATAGCTGCCATCCAATGCGCAGCCCAACTACATGGGTTATACAATTGGTCTGTGGGCATTTGTTGTGACGTTAAAACATCGTTTAACGTAATCAGTAAGCACAACAAACACATAGTGCCACGGATGAATACTTACTATATTCATCAAGTCAATAAAGATTGCTAAATAGTACCCAAAACCGCCAATCCAATTGGCTTTCTGGTCACCTATTCTAACAAGAAATAGCCGCGGAAACCTCACCAAGAGGATTCAGGATTAATGAACGGAGGACTGACCAACCTAGAGAAGTCCAACATGCTAGGCATGAAGGACAACCTCAAGAAAGGCCAGTCCCGGTCCCTGAACCGCCGGCTCCGATACAGTCAGCGCCCACAGTCACCACTGACGTTCCCGTCCTCCGTAGGTCCACTAGAGAATCCAGACCTCCAGTGAGATATGGGTTTCTAGGTGCGACCGATCTTCTGGATAACGATCCTAAGACATACGGGGAAGTGATGTCTGACATCGACTCCGGGAAATGGCTTGAGGCCATGAAGACCGAAATGGACTCCATGAGCGAGAACCAAGTTTGGAGACTCGTAGATCCACCGAAAAGTGTTAAGCCAGTGGGCTGTAAGTGGGTCTACAAGCGCAAACTCGGCGTTCATGGAGAAGTCACAACCTTTAAGGCTAGGCTTGTAGCTAAGGGATACACTCAACGACCCGGGGTCGATTTTGAGAATACCTACTCGCCAGTAGCCATGGCTAAGTCCATTCGGATCCTGCTTGCCATAGCAGCATGGTATGACTATGAAATATGGCAGATGGACGTGAAAAACGGCCTTCCTCAACGGTTTCGTTGAAGAAGAGATCTATATGGATCAGCCGGAGGGTTTCACGGTCACTGGAGAAGAACAGAAGGTCTGTCGTCTCCAGAAGTCCATCTATGGCCTCAAACAAGCATCCCGAAGTTGGAACATTCGATTTGATGAAGTAATACGGGGATATGACTTCATCAAAAACGAATCCGACCCTTGTGTATACAAGAAGGTCAGTGGGAGCTCTATAGTGTTCCTAGTGCTTTACGTGGATGACATTCTGCTCATTGGTAATGACGTCAGAATGCTAGGAAACACAAAAGCATGGTTGTCAACCAAGTTTTCCATGAAGGACTCGGGTGAAGCCTCCTACATCCTAGGCATCCAGATTGTCAGGGACAGATCTAAAAGGATGTTAGGGCTCACCCAAAACTCGTATATGGAGAAAGTCCTAAAGAGATATCGAATGGACAACTCCAAACGAGGATTCCTTCCAAGGAGGACTAAGGAAATGTTCTTGGTCTATGGCAATGGAGAACTTATTCTGGAAGGCTTTAGCGACGCTAGCTTCCAGTCCGATGACGATGATGCCAAGTCTCAATCGGGATATGTATTCAAACTCAACGGAGGAGTAGTGGCTTGGAAAAGTTCCAAGCAAGCAACCACTGCTGACTCCACCACTGAGGCTGAATACATAGCAGCTTCAGAAGCTGCTAAGGAAGCGGTTTGGATGAGAAACTACATCCAAGAGTTGGGTGTGGTGCCTAGCATCGCCGAGCCCGTTGTCATCTTCTGTGATAACAACGGTGCAATAGCGCAAGCAAAGGAACCGAGATCTCATCACCGTTCCAAACACATTCTTAGACGCTACCATCTTCTTAGAGAAATGGTAGGAAGAGGTGACGTTCGGATGGACCGAGTCAACTCAGCAGACAACACAGCAGACCCGCTGACAAAGCCTATGTCGCAGAGTGCTCATACGCAACATCTTGAGAAGATGGGGATTAGGCATATGGGTGATTGGCTTTAAAGGTCAAGTGGTTGATTGTTAGAATAGGTGACCATGTAAGCCAATTTTGGCGGGTATATGTAACTTATGTCTAGACAATTATGGGTGTTTGATAAATCATTGATGAATAAAGAAGTGAATTTCATTTGGCATTACTTTGTTTGTGTTCACTTTTCTATATCTGTTCACTACGCAAACAAAGCCCACGGACTGAGAATCAATTTCGGGAACTGGGACTACGCTTGGAGGTAGGTCCATGGAATCAGTCTTCCCGAATCAGTCCGGAAATCTCCAAGTCAAGGAATCCCGAAAATGGGAACCGGGATTCCATTTGAGACTTGCACTAAGCACCTGCTGTCGTGTTTCATCGACGGGTGACGAGGGTCGTCTAAGCAGTGTTAGTGGGTTAGCATGCGAGGACGCAGCTGACTGAGGTGACTCGCGGGAACCGTCTTACGGAGGACCTTGAGTATGGTCAGCAAGGTATGACGTGTATTCCCGGTTCCAACGGTACAGCTCAAGTCCTTTGACTTGAGGAATTGCTGAGATTACCTGTACATCAGGGCTGTATCTTAGATATGGTGAGAGATTGCCAGAATTCTCTTTGGTAGTCATAAGCCATGTCTAGTGCAGTTCTGATGTGCAAAGTGACAGTAGTTTCCAAGAAAGGATCTGTCTCCTGTCAATAGGTTTTGGCAGTTGAGTCTCATATATACTCTAGGTCTTGTCCCTAAAACTGTGGCCACAGTGACTGAACAGAAGGGAAGGATTCCCTTGCGGCGTTTAGTGAGGACAGACCGACACATAGGTCCAAAATGGGTACCTGCATTTTCCGTGCCCTAGACTCTAAGTGATGAGACCGAAGACAGAAGGACAAGTGTACTGTTAGAGCCTAAATGTTCATCCCTGAATATTTCACCTAGTCTCTAGTGCCATGGACCGTTGCTAGATGGCCACCCATGGTAACGGAAGGATTCTAGGAATCCGACCAAGTCTAGCTGAAAGGTGAACCTAAAGAGTCACACACTATCCACACACATTTAGATATTTAATTAAGAATTAAATATTGGAGTGAAGGAATGATTAAATTGGATTTAATCGGGTCCTTTATTTTTCTTGGAGAAATAATTCCTTCTATTAGATATAAGGAATTTAAAATTGATAAATTAGATTTATCAAAGGGATTTATTTAATGGGCTTAAATAATATTTATATTTATTTTAGCCTCTTGGAAATATTTAAATAGGTTTTAAATATTCCATTAAATTAAATTAAATCAACGGTTGAGATCAATGGGAGAGATGGATGGCTAGGATTGTTTTGACTAGGTCAAAACACTACTTTGACTAGGACTTTGACTAGGTCAAAATCCTAGTCAAATTAGAGTTCTTAAAAGAGGAGTTTAAAGAGGATTAAAAACTCCTCTTCTATATAAACCCCTAGCATCCTACAAGATGAAGGATGATGAAATTCCAACACACACAACACACACACACAACTCGGCTCTCTCTCCCTCTATCTCGTCCGCCCTCTCTCTCTCACACACTCCAAAGAAAATTATTTTCTTTGTTCTCTTGTTCTTGGAACATTAGAACTTGATGAATCAATACCGTTAATTCATAACGTGTCGTTGATTCATCCACTCCAAAAATAAAAACTTGTTCGTTGCTAGCACGACGTGCAAGATACGTGGGTGGATCGTGTGTCACGATTTGGAGGGTCTCAAGAACGAGATCTTGGTGCAAAACGGGGAACAACGCGTGTAGCCGTTGAAGACGAAAACGACAACGGGTAGGTCTCGTTTTAGATTTTCGTCCTCTTTATTTTTTCAACCCTATGGCCTCCATGATATGTTATATGTGATTTATTCATGAGATACACCGAACACCCGGGAAATTTCAAAGGCACACCCTTTGAAACGTGTTTTAATTTAAAAGCATGTTTAAATTCCGCATTTATTTTTTTAATTATACCGCGCTTCCGCGTTCGCGCTTTTCCCGGGACGATCCACAATTCCTTTCAGAAACGAAAAAGAGAGCAACTTGGAGGTAAATTCCTAGTTCCATTGCCGGGATGCCTTCTTTAGGCCGAAAAGAGAATGCTTCAAAAAACCCACATGGCCAGGCTTGACATCATATCCCTCAGCCGGCACCCATGAATATCTCCTCATCAAGATAACCGTGGAGGAATGTGTTGTTAATGTCAAGCTGCTGTAGGGACCAAGAAAATGCCAAAGAGATAGCCAAGAACATCCTAACCGTGATAGCTTTGGCAACCTAGGAGAAACAGCCACATAGTCTACCCCTTTGACTTGGTTGAAACCTGAAAGGAATTGTGGATCGTCCCGGGAAAAGCGCGAATGCGGAAGCGCGGTATAATTAAAAATAAATGCGAAATTTAAACATGCTTTAAATTAAAGAACACGTTTCAAAGGGTGTGCCTTTGAAATTCCTGGGTGTTCGGTGTATCTCATGAATAAATCACATATAACATATCATGGAGGCCATAGGGTAGAAAATTAAAAGGGACGAAAATCATAAACGAGACCTACCCGTTGTCGTTTTCGTCTTCAACGGCTACACGCGTTGTTCCCCGTTTTGCACCAAGATCTCGTCTTTGAGACCCTCTAAATCGTGACACACGATCGACCCACGTATCTTGCACGTCGTGCTAGCAACGAACAAGTTAATATGTTGGAGTGGATGAATCAACAACACGTTATGAATTAACGGTATTGATTCATCAAGTTCTAATGTTCCAAGAACAAGAGAACAAAGAAAATAATTTCTTGGAGTGTGAGAGAGAGAGAGAGGGCGGACGAGATGGAGGGAGAGAGAGCCGAGTGTGTGTGTGTGTTGTGTGTGTTGGAATTTCATCATCCTTCAACTTGTAGGATGCTAGGGGTTTATATAGAAGAGAAGTTTTAATCCTCTTTAAACTCCTCTTTTTAAGAACTCTAATTTGACTAGGATTTTGACCTAGTCAAAGTCCTAGTCAAAGTAGTGTTTTGACCTAGTCAAAACAATCCTAGCCATCCATCTCTCCCATTGATCTGAACCGTTGATTTAATTTAATTTAATGGAATATTTAAAACCTATTTAAATATTTCCAAGAGGCTAAAATAAATATAAATATTATTTAAGCCCATTAAATAAATCCCTTTGATAAATCTAATTTATCAATTTAATTCCTTATATCTAATAGAAGGAATTATTTCTCCAAGAAAAATAAAGGACCCGATTAAATCCAATTTAATCATTCCTTCACTCCAATATTTAATTCTTAATTAAATATCTAAATGTGTGTGGATAGTGTGTGACTCTTTAGGTTCACCTTTCAGCTAGACTTGGTCGGATTCCTAGAATCCTTCCGTTACCATGGGTGGCCATCTAGCAACGGTCCATGGCACTAGAGACTAGGTGAAATATTCAGGGATGAACATTTAGGCTCTAACAGTACACTTGTCCTTCTGTCTTCGGTCTCATCACTTAGAGTCTAGGGCACGGAAAATGCAGGTACCCATTTTGGACCTAAGTGTCGGTCTGTCCTCACTAAACGCCGCAAGGGAATCCTTCCCTTCTGTTCAGTCACTGTGGCCACAGTTTTAGGGACAAGACCTAGAGTATACATGAGACTCAACTGCCAAAACCTATTGATAGGAGACAGATCCTTTTCTTGGAAACTACTGTCACTTTGCACACCAGAACTGCACTAGACATGGCTTATGACTACCAAAGAGAAGTTTTGGCAATCTCTCACCATATCTAAGATACAGCCCTGATGTACAGGTAAACTCAGCAATTCCTCAAGTCAAAGGACTTGACCTGTACCGTTGGAACCGGGAATACACGTCATACCTTGCTGACCATACTCAAGGTCCTCCGTAAGACGGTTCCCGCGAGTCACCTCAGTCAGCTGCGTCCTCGCATGCTAACCCACTAACACTGCTTAGACGACCCCGTCACCCGTCGATGAAACACGACAGCAGGTGCTTTAGTGCAAGTCTCAAATGGAATCCCGGTACCCATTTTCGGGATTCCTTGACTTGGAGATTTCCGGACTGATTCGGGAAGACTGATTCCATGGACCTACCTCCAAGCGTAGTCCCAGTCCCCGAAATTGATTCTCAGTCCGTGGGCTTTGTTTGCGTAGTGAACAGATATAGAAAAGTGAACACAAACAAAGTAATGCCAAATGAAATTCACTTCTTTATTCATCAATGATTTATCAAACACCCATAATTGTCTAGACATAGGTTACATATACCCGCCAAAATTGGCTTACATGGTCACCTATTCTAACAAAACCCTTAGAAAACCAAACGCACCTTGCACCACTCAACCGACCCATCAGCCTTAAGGTTGAGTTTATAAACCCATTTGCAACCGATGGCTCTCTTTCCAGGAGGTAGGGTGGTAATCTCCCAAGTCTGGTTCTATTTAAGAGCACGGATCTCCTTATGGCCTCAACCCATTCAGGCCTCCTTACTACTTGTTTATAGGTTTATGGTTCCTGCAAATCAGTCAAAGGGGCTACAAAGAACTTGTATGCGGGAGTTATACATGATAGTGAGTGAACTAGAAGTGATGAAGAGGTGTGACAAACAAAATCATTGAGCTACTATGGCTTGGTAATGTGTCTGGTGGACTTCCAAAGTCCCTAAACTAGAGGAAGAGCATCTATGCTAGCAGATGGAGAGGATGAGGTAGAAGGAGAAGCAATAGGAAATGACATCTAAGCAGGAACTAGTGTATGAGGATCAGTTGAGGGATAAAAAATGGAGCAGGCGTAGAAGGTGAATTGAGAGGAATAGAGGCAACATCTTGAGTCTCTGGCACTATGGGCAAAGGACAACTGGGAGGACTAGTAGGGGATGCGTTACAGGAAAAGGGAAAGAGTTTCTCATAAAAGATGACATCTCAGGAGACTAGATAGGATTGCATGTCACAATCGAACAACCTAAATTCCTTTTGGCCAGGAGGATACCCAAGGAAGACACATTTGGAAGGTCATTTGTTGAACTTAGAGTTGTGAGGCTTGTTAGAATAGGTGACCATGTAGCCAATCTTGGCAGGAAAAATGTAACCTATGTCTACACAATTTCAAGGATTTGATAAATTATTAATGAATAAGAAGTGATATTCATTTGGCATTACTTTGTTTGTGTTCACTTTATCTGCTTTATATTATGTTCACTACGCAAACAAAGCCCACGGATTGAAAACACATTTCGGGGACTGGAACTATGCTTGGAGGTAGGTCCATGAAATCAGTCCTGCCGAATCAGTGCGAAAACTCCAAGTTAAGGAATCTCAAAAATGGGTACCGAGATTCCCCTGAGACTTGCACTAAGCATCTGCTGTCGTATTTCATCGATGGGTGACGAGGGTCGTCTAAGCAGTGTTAGTGGGTTAGCCCGCTAGCGAGCAGCTGACTGAGCAGACTCGCGGGAACCGTCTTACGGAGGACCTTGAGTAGGGTCGGTTAGGTATGACGTGTGTTTCCCGGTTCCAACAGTACAGGTCAAGTCCTTTGACTTGAGGAACTGCTGAGTTTACCTGTACATCAGGGCTGTATCCTAGATATGGTGAGACATTTCCAAGAAACACTTGAGTAGTCATAAACCATGTCTAGTGCGGCTCCAGCGTACAGAGTGACAATAATTTCCAAGAAAGGATCTGTCTCCTGTCAAAAGACATTGACAGTTGAGTCTCACAAATGCTCTGTATCTTGTCCCTAAAATCTGTGGCCATAGTAACTGAACAGAAGAGAAGGTTTCCCTTGCGGCGTTTAGTTAAGGACATACCGACACTTAGGTCCAAAATGGGTACCTGCATTTTCCGTGCACTAGACCCTAAGTGGTGAGACCGTAGACGGAAGGACAAGTGTACTGTTAGAGCCTAAATGTTCATCCCCGTATATTCACCTAGTCTCTAGTGTCATGGACCGTTACTAGATGGCCACCCATGGTAACGGGGTGAATTCTAGGAATCCGACCAAGTCTAGCTGAAAGTGAACCTAAAGAGTCACACACAATCTGCACACATAAAGTATTTAATTTAGAATTAAATATTTGGAGAAATGGAATGATTAAATTGGATTTAATCGGGTCCTTAATTTTCTTGGAAAGAATTCATTCCTTTTATTGGATAAAAGGGATTTATCTAATAAATTAGATTTATTAGAAAATTAATTTAATGGGCTTAGAATAAATATTTATATTTAATGTATTTATTTATTGCCCTCGAAATATTTAAATGGGTTTTAAATATTTCATTAAATTAAATTAATGGTTGAGATTAAAAGGAGAGATGGATGGCTAGGATTAATTTGACTAGGTCAAATTACTACTTTGACTAGGACTTTGACTAGGTCAAAATCCTAATCAAATTAGTCTTCTTAGAGTTGGAGTTTGAAGAGGATTAAACTCCTCCTCTATATATACTCCTAGCTCCTCACCTTAAGAGAGATGATGATTCTTCAATACACACACGCACACAAACCGTGTGCTCTCTGTCCCTCTCTCGTCCGCCTCTCTCCTCTCTTTCTCTCCAAGAATTGTTCTTGTTCTTTTGTGTTAACAATTGAACAAAAGGAGGATTAATCCCGTTAAATAATAATGTATGATTGATCCGTCCTCTCCAAATAAAATACTTGTTCGTTCGCTAGCACGAAGTACAAGATATGTGGGCGGATTGCGTGTCAATGATTTAGAGGATCTCACATACGAGATTTGAAGCAAATCGAGGAACAACGCGAGTACCGGTTAGAAGAGGAAAACGACGAACCGGTAGGTCTCTATTTACGTTTTCGTCCTCTTTTATTTTACAAATCCTATGGCCAAGCCAGCACGCTGGGGCGCCTGCGCGCCCGGACGCGCAGCCAGAGAGGGCCGCGCTCGAGCGCTCGCACGCATGCTGACGAAGGAGTCTGCGCGCGGCAGCCTGCCGGCGCGCGGCCGTGCAAAAAGCTGCCGACCAGGCGCGCTCGCACGTAGGCTGGGGCCTGCGCGCGCGCCCGGTCAGGCAGAGCCTGCACGCGCCGGCCGGCGGCAGTCGGTTGACGCCAACATCTTTCTCGTTATTTTCAGTTTTTTTTTTTAGTTTTTTGTGATTAATTCTAAAAATTCATTTTGTTTAATTTTGCTTATTTTCTAAAAACATTATTTTGGGAGGTTAAGTTTATTGGATTTGGAATCCCGGGGATAACTTACCTACAAATAATGAGGAAGGCTCTTCCTAAAACGGGAAATATTATTGCCAACGGTTGTACCATATTTTTCATACGTGGCACATTTATTTTATCTTGGACTTATATGATTGGTAATCATGGAATGTTAGCATATATTTATGTGATTGGATCATGTGATTATGTGCGTTGAATGGAAATGGATGATCACGAGCCCTAAACCGAATGTATGGTTTAATTTTATGTTGGGCCTGTGTGCCTCTTTTTCTGCTTTCTCCTTCTCCCCTTCTAGTTGCCTTGGAATAATAAGGCATTCTTCCTCCCTCCTAATGTACTCCCCCCGGGTTTTTCGCTGGGGTTTTTTTTTTAATATGTAATGAGAGTAGAATAGGAGTGAGGTTTTAATTTTTAATGTATTTGGTGGAGAAGAAGGAAGGTCCACATAGAGAGCCCAAAACGGAGGATCCAAGGCGTATCCATGAAGAAATGAAAGAGAAAAGAGACCAAGGCCCATCAGATTGATGATTGGGTTACTATTAATATAATAGTGTAGGACCAACCCTAGATTGACCATAGATCCACTGCGGGCTCAGTGGGTCGCATAGGATTCGGGCTCGTGATCATCCAACAGGGGCGTGCTAGGCTTTAATTTTGCATGTGGTTGTTATTATGGATGAATGGATTTTATTTATCATATAACTGCTATGGGATGCAATTTATTTATTTACGCATTATAGATGAATGTGTTTATATTTATACATATGAGATCTCGGTCATTTACTACTCTCACATTGGTTGGACCAATGTCCAAATATTAGGCCCTAGACAAAAATGGACATAGACTCTAGGAGTTTGTCCATGCCTTCCAGTCCATGGCATAGTGAGGAAGCTAATTGAGGTCGATAGTGTGGTCTCACGAGTCGTCGCATGTCTATCGTACTTAAAAGAAGCTGCACTGTGTCATGAACGAAAAGTAGACCACTGTTACCTGTCTCACGAGTCGTGGAGGTAGCAGGGGGTCTATGATTCGGTTGATTGGGCTGGGTCTAACGCCCGATTAGCATGATTCGCTTGGAGTCCTCGGGATCATGTAAAAGGGTGAGGCAATAATCTAGGGAATCTCGCGGAACGAGAATGGTATGGCATACCTCCCACAGGATTCTTCCCATGCGAATCGTAAAAGCGGGGTATGGAAAATTCGCTATGGATCCCAAGCCCACTAGGAAAGGATTTCCCAAAAATAGTGTTTGAGAGTACCGTGTTTTCGTATAACTAGTGGGAGCATTAAATGACTAAAGACCAAGCATTTAATTATATATCAAACCTCCGTCTTTTAAATTCTGCTGATCGCGAACTCTGTTTTTTAAATATAGATTTAAAATGTCTAAGAACCCTTTATCAACCATACTTGAGATCAACAAATTCAATGGAACCAATTACAACGACTGGTTGCGAAATCTCAGGATAGTCCTGGATTACGAGAACCAAGGCTACGTCATGGACAAGCCTCTCCCTAGGACCTTACCGGAAGGATCCACGCCAGAAGAACGTGAGACGTTCATGACTTGGCATAAGGATAACCACAAAGTCCGTACCGTCATACTTGTTTCAATGACGAATGAGATTCAGAAGCAAGATGAAAGGCTAGACGGTGTCCCTTCCATTATGGCCCGCCTTAAGGATTGCTATGCAGTCCCGGACCGGCATACTAGGTATGTCGCGACTAAGGCGTTCTTTGGAACTAAAATGACAGAAGGATCCTCTGTACAAGAGCACGGTGTTAATATGCTTACCATGGTGGAAAAGCTCGAGGACCTAAAGGCAGGCCTCGATAATGAGACGTACATAGATGTGATCCTTCAGTCTCTCCCACCCTCCTTCGACCAATTTATTGTTAACTATAACATGAACGCACTTGAGAAGGGCATTCATGAGTTGATCAATATGTTGGTGCAATATGACGCAACGACCAAAAAGTCCACGCCTTCGGTATTGTTTGGAGGTGCTTCAACCTCCAAAACAAAAGGCAAGGGTGTCGGATGTTGGAAAAGGAAGAAAGGGAAGGGAAAAAGCCGACAAAGCAACTACAAACACTAAGAGTGTTCCCATTGCCAAAGAGGAAAAAGACAAAGGAAAGGGAAAGGTTGTCTCCAAACAACAGTCGAGGGCATATGACATATGTATCAATCGCCGTGAGAAAGGGAATTGGAAGAGGGAGTGCCCCAAACTCCTCTCGAACCAAGGTATATTTGTGATTGAGGTTAATATGGTCACTAATTCTGCCTCTTGGGTATTAGATACCGGCTGTTGAGCTCACATTTGTAATGATTTACAGGTGCTGAAAAGAAGCAAAAAACTGGGTAGCGGGGATATGATCCTAAAGCTTGGGAATCGCAAGGCCATCTCGACAGAAGCAGTAGGATCTGCCACTCTAGTAGTTAGTGATCGTATTAGTATAGAATTAGAGCAAGTTTATTATGTACCTAGTATGATTAAAAATATCATTTCCATTTCATTGTTAGACAATAGTGGTTATGAGTTTATGATCAATAAAATTGCTTTTATTTGATGAGGTGTGGAATTGCTCATCTACTTGGTACACTTAATAATAGGCTCTATATCTTACAACAAACGAACTTCGTTCTTAACACACAAATGTAAAATAGATAATAACGAAAACGCACGACTGTGGCACGCTAGGCTAGGTCACATATCCCAAGACAGGATGAAAAGATTGGTATACTCAAAGAACCTAGAGGTAGGGGACTTGAGTGAGCTACTAACTTGTGAATCATATCTAAGAGGGAAAATGACCAAGAAGCCCTTTGTAGGACAAAGGAGGCTTGCCACAGGTCTGTTGGACTTGGTCCATTACAGACGTATGTGGACCACTAAGGACGCAGGCCCGAGGTGGGTTCTCCTACTTCATAACCTTCACCGATGATCATTCACGGTATGGTTATGTATACCTGATGAGGTACAAGTCTGAAGCTTTTGAAAGGTTTAAAGAATTCAGACTTGAAGTGGAGAACCAAACCAACTGCAAAATTAAAGTACTACTATCAGACCGGGCGGAGAATACCTTAGTACTGAGTTCCTTAATTATCTAAAAGAAAATGGTATAATATCTGAATGGACACCTCCCGGGACACCACAGTTGAATGGTGTCTCTGAAAAGAGGAATCGAACCCTGTTGGACATGGTTCGATCCATGATGAGTTTTACCAAATTGCCCTTGTCCTTTTTGGGCTACGCATTGGAAACAGCGGCCAAGTTGTTAAATTTGGCGCCAACTAATGTATTGACCCAAACGCCATATGAAATATGGCACGGCAAGCCTGCATCCTACAACTACTTGAAAGTGTGGGGTAGCCCCGCATACGTCAAGAGTTTAGTGGGAGATAAGCTAGAATCCAGGTCTAGCTTATGCAGGTTCATTGGATACCCTAAAGAAACTGCAGGTTATTATTTTTTATGACCCCTTTGAACAAAAGGTATTTGTTTCGAGGAACGCAGAATTCTTGGAACAAGGCTTTCCAAAGGATATCCAACCTGATGAACTGATCCTTAAGGAATCAGGTGATGGAAATCAGTCATCAGAGGTAGTTGCGGATTCCTCACTTAGAGGATTCAGGATATATACCCGACGGACTGACCAACCTCGAGAAGTCCAGCATGCTAGTACCTGAACCGCCAGCTCCTATACAGTCAGCGCCCACAGTCACCACTGACGTTCCCGTTCTCCGTAGGTCAACTAGAGAGTCCAGACCTCCAGTGAGATATGGCTTTCTAAATACGACCGGTCTATTGGATAACGATCCTAAGACATACGGAGAAGCGATTTCTGACATCAACTCCGGGAAATGGCTTGAGGCCATGAAAATCGAAATGGACTCCATGAGCGAGAACCAAGTCTGGAGACTTGTAGACCCACCGAAAGGTGTTAAGCCAGTTGCCTGTAAGTGGGTCTATAAGCGCAAACTTGGCGTTGATGGAGAAGTCACAACTTTTAAGGCTAGGCTAGTAGCTAAAGGATACACTCAACGACCCGGGGTCGATTTTGAGGACACCTACTCGCCGGTAGCCATGGGTAAATCCGTTCAGATCCTGCTTGCCATAGCAGCATGGTATGACTATGAGATATGGCAGATGGACGTGAAAACGGCCTTCCTCAATGGTTTCATTCAGGAAGAGATCTATAATGATCAGCCGGAGGGTTTCACGATCACTGGAGAAGAACAGAAGGTCTGTTGTCTCCAGAAGTCCATCTATGGCCTCAAACAAGCATCCCGAAGTTGGAACATTCGCTTTGATGAAGTGATACGAGGTTATGACTTCATCAAAAATGAATCCGACCCTTGGGTATACAAGAAGGTCAGTGGGAGCTCTATAGTGTTCCTAGCGCTTTATGTGGATGACATTCTACTCATTGGTAATGATGTAAGAATGTTATGTGACACAAAAGCATGGTTATCAACCCAGTTTTCCATGAAAGATTTGGGTGAAGCCTCCTACATCCTAGGCATCCAGATTGTCAGGGACAGATCTAAAAGGATGTTAGGGATCACCCAAAACTCGTATATGGAGAAAGTCCTGGAAAGATTTCGAATGGACAACTCCAAACGAGGATTCCTTCCCATGAGGCATGGGATCAAGTTATCCAAGAAACAGTCCCCGCAGACTGATGAGGAACTTGAAAGGATGAAGGTCATCCCCTATGCTTCTGTCGTAGGTAGCATCCAATATGCGAGTCACTGCACCAGACCTGACATTGCTTACGCTTTGAGTGTAACAAGCAGATATCAGTCTTGTGCAGGAGAGGCACATTGGAATGTTGTTAAGGGCATCCTTAAGTACCTGAGAAGGACTAAGGAAATGTTCTTTGTCTATGGCAATGGAGAAATGATCCTGGAAGGTTTTAGCGACGCTAGCTTCCAGCCTGATGACGATGATGCCAAGTCTCAATCGGGTTATGTATTCAGGCTCAATGGAGGAGTAGTGTATTGGAAAAGTTCCAAGCAAGCAACCACTGCTGATTCCACCACTGAGGCCGAATACATAGCAGCTTCAGAAGCTGCCAAGCAAGCGGTTTGGATGAGAAAACTACATCCAAGAGTTGGGTGTGATGCCTAGCATCGCCGAGCCCGTTGTCATCTTTTGTGATAACAACGGAGCAATAGCGCAAGCAAAGGAACCGAGATCTCATCGCCGTTCCAAACATATTCTTAGACGCTACCATCTTCTAAGAGAAATGGTAGGAAGAGGTGACGTTCGGATGGACCGAGTCAACTCAGCAGACAACACAGCAGATCCGCTGACAAAGCCTATGTCGCAGAGCGCTCATATGCAACATCTTGAGAAGATGGGGATTAGACATATGGGCGATTGGCTTTAAGGTCAAGTGGGAGATTGTTAGAATAGGTAACCATGTAGCCAATCTTGGCAGGAAAAATGTAACCTATGTCTAAACAATTTCAAGGATTTGATAAATTATTAATGAATAAGAAGTAATATTCATTTGGGATTACTTTGTTTGTGTTCACTTTATCTGCTTTATATTTCTGTTCACTACGCAAACAAAGCCCACGGACTGAAAACACATTTTCGGGGACTGGGACTACGCTTGGATTTAATCGGGTCCTTAATTTTCTTAGAACGAATTAATTCCTTTTATTGGATAAAAGGGATTTATCTAATAAATTAAATTTATTATAAAATTAATTTAATAGGCTTAGAATAAATATTTATATTTAATATATTTATTTATTGCCCTTGGAATATTTAAATGGGTTTTAAATATTTTATTAAATTAAATTAATGGTTGAGATTAAAAGGAGAGATGAATGGCTAGCATTAATTTGACTAGGTCAAATTACTACTTTGACTAGGTCAAAATCCTAGTCAAATTAGTTTTCTTAGAGTTGGAGTTTGAAGAGGATTAAACTCCTCCTCTATATATACTCCTAGCTCCTCACCTTAAGAGAGATGATGATTCTTCAACACACACACACACACAAACCGCGTGCTCTCTCTCCCTCTCTTGTCCGCCTCTCTCCTCTCTCTCTCCAAGAATTGTTCTTGTTCTTTTGTGTTAACAATTGAACAAAATGAGGATTAATCCCGTCAAATAATAACATGTGATTGGTCCATCCTCTCCAAATAAAATACTTGTTCGTTCGCTAGCACGAAGTACAAGATACGTGGGCGGATTGTGTATCATGATTTAGAGGATCTCACATACGAGATCTGGAGCAAATCGGGGGACAACGTGAGTACCGGTTAGAAGAAGGGAAAACGACGAACCGGTAGGTCTCTATTTACATTTTTGTCCTCTTTTATTTTACAAATCCTATAGCCTCCATGATTGCATGTATGTTCTTCATTCATGAGATACACCGAACACCCGGGAACTTCAAGGGCACACCCCTTGAACGTGTTTTTAATTTTATACGTATTATGCATGTTTAAATTCTGCAATTTATATTTATACAGCGCTTCCGCTGAAACATTGTGGATCGTCCCGGGAAAATAGCGCGAATGCGGAAGCGCGCGGTATAAATAAAATTGCGGAATTAAAACATGCTTTAATAGAAATTAAAGAACACGCTCAAGGGGTGTGCCCGTGAGATTCCTGGGTGTTCGGTGTATCTCATGACATAAACAACATACAATAATCATGGAGGCCATAGGATTAAAAAATAAAGAGGGATGAAAATCTTAAAACGAGACCTACCCGTTGTCGTTTTCGTCTTCAACGGCTACTCGCGTTGTTCCCCGTTTTGCACCAAGACCTCGTTCTTGAGATCCTCCAAATCGTGACACACGATCCACCCACGTATTCTTGCACGTCGTGCTAGCAACGAACAAGTATTAGTTTGGAGAGGATAGATCAACCGCGCGTTATGAATTAACGGGATCGATCTTCCTTAGTTCAATTGTTCCAAGAACAAAAGAACAAGAAAAAGTATTTTCTTGGTGAGAGAGTGAGAGGGGCGGACGAGAGAGGAGAGGAGAGAGTGTGTGTTGTGTGTGTGTTTTCAAGAATCATCATCCTCCAATTGTAGGAGGCTAGGGGTTTATATAGAGGGGGAGTTTAATCCTCTTCAAACTCCAACTCTAAGAACTCTATTTTGACTAGGATTTTGACCTAGTCAAAGTCCTAGTCAAAGTAGTATTTGACCAAGTCAAATCAATCCTAGCCACCCATCTCTCCTTTCCATCTCAACCGTTGATTTAATTTAATGGAATATTTAAAACCTATTCAAATATTCCAAGAGGCCAAATAAATATAAATATTTATTTTAAGCCCATTAAATAAATTCCCTTAATAAATCTAATTTATTAATATAATTCCTTTTATCAAATAGAAGGAATTAATTCCCCAAGAAAATAAAGGACCCGATTAAATCCAGTTTAATCATTCCTATTCTCCAATATTTAATTCTAAATTAAATACTAAATGTGTGTGTGGATAGTGTGTGACTCTTTAGGTTCACCTTTCAGCTAGACTTGGTCGGATTCCTAGAATCCGTCCGTTACCATGGGTGGTCATCTAGCAACGGTCCATGGCACTAGAGACTAGGTGAAATATTCGGGGATGAACATTTAGGTTCTAACAGTACACTTGTCCTTCTGTTTACGGTCTCACCACTTAGGGTCTAGGGCACGTAAAATGCAGGTACTCATTTTGGACCTAAGTGTCGGTCTGTCCTTACTAAACGCCGCAAGGGAATTCTTCCCTTCTGTTCAGTTACTGTGGCCACAGATTTTAGGCACAAGACACAGAGCATACGTGAGACTCAACTGTCAATGCCTTTTGACAGGAGACAGATCCTTTCTTGGAAACTACTGTCACTCTGTATACCAGAGCTGCACTAGACATGGCTTATGACTACTCAAGTGCTTCTTGGCAATCTCTCACCATATCTAAAATACAGACCTCACATACAGGTAAACTCAACAGTTTCTCAAGTCAAAGGACTTGACCTGTACCGTTGGAACTGGGAACACACGTCATACCTTGCTGACCATATTCAAGGTCCTCCGTAAGACGGTTCCCGCGAGTCACCTCAGTCAGCTGCTTCCTAGCAGGCTAACCCACTAACACTGCTTAGACGACCTCCGTCACCCGTCGATGAAACACGACAGCAGATGCTTAGTGCAAGTCTCAAAGGGAATCTCGATACCCATTTTCGAGATTTCTTGACTTGGAGATTTCCGGACTGATTCGGCAATACTGATTTCATGGACCTACCTCCGAGCATAGTCCCAGTCCTCGAAATAGATTCTCAGTCCGTGGGTTTTGTTTGCGTAGCGAGTAGATATGTAAAAAGCAAGTAGAAGTAAACGTAAACAAAGTAATGCCATATGAATTTCACTTCTTTATTCATAAATGATTTATCAAAACACACTGAAATTGTCTAGACATAGGTTACATTTCCCTGCCAAGATTGGCTACATAGTCTCCTATTCTAACAATCTCCCACTTGACCTTAAAGCCAATCGCCCATATGTCTAATCCCCATCTTCTCAAGATGTTGCGTATGAGCGCTCTACGACATAGGCTTTGTCAACGGATCTGATGTGTTGTGTGCTGAGTTAACTCGGTCCATCCGAACGTCACCTCTTCCTACCATTTCTCTAAGAAGATGGTAGCGTCTAAAAATGTGTTTGGAACGGTGATGAGATCTCGGTTCCTTTGCTTACGCTATTGCACCGTTGTTATCACAGAGGATGACAACAGGCTCGGCGATGCTACGCACCACACCCAACTCTTGGATGTAGTTTCTCATCCAAACCGCTTCCTTAGCAGCTTCTGAAGCTGCTATGTATTCAGCCTCTGTGGTGGAGTCAGCAGTGGTTGCTTGCTTGGAACTTTTCCAAGCCACTACCCCTCCATTGAGCTTGAATACGTAACTTGATTGAGACTTGGCATCATCATCATCAGACTGGAAGCTAGCGTCGCTAAAGCCTTCCAGGATCACCTCTCCATTGCCATAGACTAAGAACATTTCCTTGGTCCTCCTTAGGTACTTAATGATGTCCTTAACAGCATTCCAATGTGCCTCTCCCGCACAGGACTGATATCTGCTTGTCACGCTCAAAGCGTACGGAATGTCAGGCCTAGTGCAGTGGATCGTATCTTGGATGCTACCTACGGCAGATGCATAGGGGATGACTTTCATCCTTTCAAGTTCCTCATCAGTCTGTGGGGACTGCTTCTTGGACAACTTGATCCCATGCCTCATGGGAAGGAATCCTTGTCCATTCGATATCTCTTTAGGACTTTCTCCATATACTAGTTTTGGGTGAGCCCTAACATCCTTTTAGATCTGTCCCTGACAATCTGGATGCCTAGGATGTAGGAGGCTTCACCCAAGTCCTTCATGGAAAAACTGGGTTGACAACCATACTTTTGTGTCTCCTAACATTCTTACATCATTACCAATGAGTAGAATGTCATCCACATAAATCACTAGGAACACTATTGAGCTCCCACTGACCTTCTTATATACACAAGGGTCGGATTCGTTCTTGATGAAGTCATATCCCCGTATTACTTCATCAAAGTGAATGTTCCAACTTCGGGAGGCTTGCTTGAGGCCATAGATGGACTTCTGGAGACGACAGACCCTCTGTTCTTCTCCAGTGACCGTGAAACCCTCCGGCTGATCCATATAGATCTCTTCTTCAACGAAACCGTTGAGGAAGGCCGTTTTCACGTCCATCTGCCATATCTCATAGTCATCCCATGCTGCTATGGCAAACAAGATCCGAATGGACTTAGCCATGGCTACTGGCGAGTAGGTATCCTCAAAAATCGACCGCGGGTCGTTGAGTGTATCCCTTAGCTACAAGCCTAGCCTTAAAGGTTGTGACTTCTCCATCAACGCCAAGTTTGCGCTTGTAGACCCACTTACAGCCCACTGGCTTAACACCTTTCGGTGGATCTACAAGTCTCCAGACTTGGTTCTCGTTCATGGAGTCCATTTCGGTTTTCATGGCCTCAAGCCGTTTCCCGGAGTCGATGTCAGACATCGCTTCATCATATGTCTTAGGATCGTTATCCAAAGGACCGGTCGCACTTAGAAAGCCGTACCTCACTGGAGGTCTGGACTCTCTAGTAGACCTACGGAGAATGGGAACGTCAGTGGTGACTGTGGGCGCTGACTGTATCAGAGCCGACGGTTCAGGGACCGGGGCTGGCCGTTCCTGAGGCTGTCCTCCATGCCTAGCATGTTGGACTCCTCGAGGTTGGTCAGCCCTTCGGGTGTCTATCCTGAATCCTCTAAGTGAGGGTTCCACGGCTAGCTCTGATGGCTGGATTCCATCGCTTGATTCCTCAAGGATCAGCTCATCAGGTTGGACATCCTCTGGGAAGCCTTGTTCCAAGAATACTGCATTCCCTGAAACAAATACCTTTTGTTCCAAGGGGTCATAAAAGTAATAACCCGCAGTTTCTTTAGGGTATCCAACGAACCTGCATAAGCTAGACCTAGATTCTAGCTTATCTCCCACTAACCTCTTGACGTATGCGGGGCTACCCCACACTTTCAAGTAGTTATAGGATGCAGGCTTGCCGTGCCATATCTCATATGGTATTTGGGTCAATGCACTGGTAGGCGCCAAATTCAGTAAATTGGCCGTCGTTTCTAGTGCATAGCCCCAAAAGGATAAGGGCAATTTGGTAAAACTCATCATGGACAGAACCATGTCCAACAGGGTTCGATTCCTCCTTTCAAAGACACCATTCAATTGTGGTGTTCCGGGAGGTGTCCATTCTGATATTATACCATGTTCTTTTAGATAATCTAGGAACTCGGTACTAAGGTATTCACCACCTCGGTCTGACCGTAGGACTTCAATTTTGCAGTTGGTCTGGTTCTCCACTTCAAGTCTGAATTCTTTAAACCTTTCAAGAGCTTCAGACTTGTACCTCATTAGGTAAACATAACCATACCGTGAATGATCATCGGTAAAGGTTATGAAGTAGGAGAATCCACCTCGGGCCTGCGTCCTTAGTGGTCCACATACGTCTGTATGGACCAAGTCCAACAGACCTGTGGCAAGCCTGCTTTGTCCTACAAAGGGCTTCTTGGTCATTTTCCCTCTTAGACAAGATTCACAAGTTGGTAGCTCACTCAAGTCCACACCTCTAGGTTCTTTGAGTCTGCCAACTTTTTCATCCTATCTTAGGATATGTGACCTAGCCTAGCGTGCCACAGTCGTGTGTTCCCGTTATTATCTAATTTACGTTTATGTTGAGCGTTAAGAACGAAGTTCGTTTGTTGCAAGATATAGAGCCCGTTATTTAATGTACCAAGCAGATGAGCAATTCCACACCTCATCAAATAAAAGCAATTTTTATTGATTCTAAACTCATAACCACTATTGCCCAACAATGGAATGGAAATGATGTTTTTAATCATACTAGGTACAAAATAAAACTTGCTCTAATTCTATGCTAATGCTATCACTAATCACTAGAGTGGCGGATCCTACTGCTTCTGCCGAGATGGCCTTCCCATTCCCAAGCTTTAGGATCATTTCCCCGCTACCCAGTTTTCTGCTTCTTTTCAGCACCTGCAAGTTATTGCAAATGTGAGCTCCACAGCCGGTATCTAATACCCAAGAGGCAGAATTAGTGACCATGTTAACCTCAATCACAAAAATACCTTGGTTCGAGAAGAGTTTGGGGCACTCTCTTTTCCAATGCCCTTTCTCACGGCAGTTGATACATATGTCATATGCCTTTGACTGTTGCTTGGAGACAACATTTCCCTTTCCTTTGCCTTTCCCCTCTTTGACAATGGGAACACTCTTAGCGTTTGTAGCTGCTTTGACGGCCTTTCCCTTCCCTTTCTTCTTTTTCCAACGTCCGGCACCCTTGCCTTTCGTCTTGGAAGTCGAAGCACCTCCAAACAATACTGAAGGCGTGGACTTCTTAGTCGTTGCCTCGTATTGCACCAACATATTAATCAACTCATGAATGCCCTTCTCAAGTGCGTTCATGTTATAGTTGACGATAAATTGGTCGAAGGAGGGTGGGAGTGACTGAAGGATCACATCTATGTACGTTTCATTATCGAGACCTACCTTTAGGTCCTCGAGATTTTCCACCAGGGTAAGCATTTTAACCCCGTGCTCTTGTACAAAGGATCCTTCTGTCATTTTAGTTCCAAAGAACGCCTTGGTCGCGACATACCTAGTATGCCGGTCCGGGACTGCATAGCAATCCTTAAGGCGAGCCATAATGGAAGGGACATCGTCTAGCCTTTCATATTGCTTCTGAATTTCATTCGTCATTGAAGCAAGTATGACGCTACAGATCTTCCGGTTATCCTTATGCCAAGTCTCGAACGTCTCACGTTCTTCTGGCGTGGATCCTTCCGGTAAGGTCCTAGGGAGAGGCTCGTCCATGACGTAGCCTTGGTTCTCATAATCCAGGACTATCCTGAGATTGTGCAACCAGTCGTTGTAATTGGTTCCATTGAATTTGTTTGTCTCAAGAATGGTTGAAAGTGGGTTCTTAGACATTTTTTTTAAAATCTACATTTTAAAAACAGTACGCGATCAGCAGAAAATAAAGACGGTGGTTTGACAAAAATAATTAAATGCTTAGACTTTAGTCATTTAATCCTCCCACTATTTATATGAAAACACGGTACTCTCAAACGTGATTTTCGGGAAATCCTTTCCTAGTGGGCTTGGGATCCACAACGATTTTTCCCATACCCCGCTTTTACGATTCGCATGGAAAAGATCCTGTGGGAGGTATATCATACCATTCTCATTCCACGAGATTCCCAAGATTATTGCCTCACCCTTTCACATGATCCCGAGGACTCCAAGCGAATCATGCGAATCGGGCGTTAGACCCAACCCAATCGACCGAGTAACAGACCCACTGCTACCCCCACGACTCGTGAGACAGGTAATAGCAGCCTGTTTTTCGTTCATGACATAGTGCAGCTTCTTTTAAGTACAATAACGTGCCACGACTCGTGAGACCACGCTATTGACCTAAAACAGCTTCCTCACTATGCCATGGATAGGAAGGCATGAACAGACTCCTAGAGTTCATGTTCATTTTGTCTAGGGCCTAATATTTAAACATTGGTCCAACCAATGTGAGAGTAGTAAATGACCGAGATCTCATAATATAAAACATCCACATTCATCCATAATGCGTAAGTAAATCCATTCACAGCAGTTATATGATAAATAAAGCACCATTCATCCATCATAATAACCACATGCAAAATTAAAGCCTAGCACGCCCCTGTTGGATGATCACGAGCCCGAATCCTATGCGATCCACTGAGCCCGCAGTGGATCTATGGTCAATCTAGGGTTGGTCCTATACTATTACATTAATGGTAACCCAGTCATCATTCTGATGGGCCTTGGTCTCTTTTATCTTTTCTTCACTTCATGGAAACGCCTTGGAACCTCCAGTTTGGGCTCTCCATGTGGACCTTCCTTCTTCTCCATCAATTACATAAAATAAAACCTCACTCCTATTCTACTCTCATTACATATTAAAAAATAGAAACCCCAGCGAAAACCCGGCGGGAGTACATAAGGAGGGAGATAGAATGCCTTATTATTCCAAGGCAACTAGAAAGAGAAGAGGACAAAATAATAAAAGAGGCACACAGGCCCAACAGAAAATTAAACCATACATTCGGTCTAAGGCTCGTGATCATCCTTTTTCCATCCAACACACATAATCACATGATCTTATCACATAATTACAACATACCAATAATTCATGATATCCAATCATAATTATCAATTATAAAAATAAATAACCAAGTGCATAACGTGTGCAAAATATAGCATAATTGTTGGTAACAATATTTTTCTCGTTTTAGGAAATCCCTTCCTCATTATTTCTAAGTAAAATATCCCCGGGATTCCAAATCCAATATATTTTACTCCCCAAAATATTGTCTTGGAAATTTAGGCAAAATTGAACCAAAAAATGAATTTTCATAATTAATTAAAATTAAAAACTGAAAAATAAAATCAAAATAATACTAGGGTTAAGAAACCCTAGCAGCACCGGCCTTGCGCACGCGCGCGCGCATGAGCGCGCCTGCCTGGCGCGCGCGCGCAGACACCCTTGTCTGTGTGCGCGCGCGCCTGGAGGCGCTGCCCCCGCGCGGCCGGCTGGGCGGGCGCGCGCAGGCCTCCCTTGCCTGCGCGCATCTGCGCTGCCGGCAGCGTGCGGCTGCGTGCGGCCAGCCCTCCCGGCTGGCCGGCTGCGTCGTTTCTCGTTTTCCGTTCAATTTTCCACCCGGTTTCCCAAGAAAAACAGAAAATTACCAACATTTATAAATTCACACGAATTAAAAGCAATAAAATTGACATGCTTAAAATCAAGAATAATCAAGATTTAATATAAAACATGTCAATATCACGTATCATGCTTATAACGCACATAAACCCTAGGCCTATACACCGAACCGGGCTCTAATACCACTGAAAGAAATCCGGTGGATCGTCCCGGGAATTGCGCGAATGCGGAAGCGCGGTAAAAATAAATTTACAAAAATAAAAGGCATGCTTTTAATTTAAAGAACACGCTCAAGGGGTGTGCCCTTGAGGTTCCCGGGCGTTCGGTGTATCTCATGATCATAAAACAATTAAAGAAATCATGGAGGCCATAGAGTTAAAAAATAAAGAGGGACGAAAATCTTAAACGAGACCTACTCGTTGTCGTTTTCGTCTTCAACTGCTACTCGCATTGTTCCCCGTTTTGCACCAAGACCTCGTTCTTGAGATCCTCCAAATCGTGACACACGATCCACCCACGTATTCTTGTACGTCGTGCTAGGAAAGAACAAGTGTTATATTGGAGAGGATAGATCAACCACGCGTTATGAATTAACGGGATCGATCTTCCTTTGTTCAATTGTTCCAAGAACAAAAGAACAAGAAAATAATATTTTCTTGGTGAGAGAGAGAGAGAGGGGCGGACGAGAGAGGGGAGGAGAGAGTGTGTGTTTTGTGTGTGTTTTTCAAGAATCATCAATCTCACAAATGTTGGAAGCTAGAGGTTTATATAGAGGAAGAGTTTAATCCTCTTTAAACTCAAACTCTAAGTAACCTAATTTGACTAGGATTTTGACCTAGTCAAAGTCCTAGTCAAACTAGTGTTTGACCTAGTCAAACGAATCCTAGCCTTCCATCTCCCCTTTCCATCTCAACCGTTGATTTTAATTTAATGGAATATTTAAATCCTATTAAATATTCCAAAAGGCTAAAAGAATAAATATAATAAATAAATATTATAATTTATTCTAAGCCCATTAAATCAACCCCTTTTAATAAATCCTATTTATTAATTTAATTCCCTTTATCAAATAGAAGAAATTAATTTCTCCAAGAAAACATAGGACCCGATTAAATCTAATTTAATCATTCCTTTACTCCAATATTTAATTCTAAATTAAATACTAAGTGTGTGTGGATAGTGTGTGACTCTTTAGGTTCACCATTCAGCTAGACTTGGTCGGATTCCTAGAATCCGTCCGTTACCATGGGTGGCCATCTAGCAACGGTCCATGGCACTAGAGACTAGGTGAAATATTCGGGGATGAACATTTAGGCTCTAACAGTACACTTGTCCTTCTGTCTTCGGTCTCATCACTTAGAGTCTAGGGCACGGAAAATGCAGGTACCCATTTTGGACCTAAGTGTCGGTCTGTCCTCACTAAACGCCGCAAGGGAAACCTTTTCCCTTCTGTTCAGTCACTGTGGCGACAAATTTCAGGGACAAGACACAGAGCATATATGAGACTTAACTGTCAACACCTTTTGACAGGAGACAGATCCTTTCTTGGAAACTACTGTCACTTTGTACACCCGAGCTGCACTAGACATGGCTTATGACTACTCAAGAGTATTTTGGCAATCTCTCACCATATCTAAGATACAGACCTGATGCACAGGTAAACTCAGCAGTTCCTCAAGTCAAAGGACTTGGCCTGTACCGTTGGAACCGGGAATACACGTCATACCTTGCTGACCATACTCAATGTCCTCCGTAAGACGGTTCCCGCGAGTCACCTCAGTCAGCAGCTTCCTAGCACGCTGACCCACTAACACTGCTTAGACGACCTTCGTCACCCGTCGATGAAATACGACAGCAGATGCTTAGTGCAAGTCTCAAAGGGAATCCCGGTACCCATTTTCGGGATTCCTTGACTTGGAGATTTCCGGACTGATTCGGTAAGACTGATTTCATGGACCTACGTCCAAGCGTAGTCCCAGTCCCCGAAATCATTTCTTAGTCCGTGGGCTTTGTTTGCGTAGTGAACAGAAATGTAAACGCAGATAAGTGAACGTAAACAAAGTATTGCCATATGAATTTTCACTTCTTTATTCATAAATGTTTTATCAAATACCAAAGAATTGTCTAGACATAGGTTACATATTCCTACCAAAATTGGCTTACATGGTCACCTATTCTAACAATCTCCCACTTGACCTTTAAAGCCAATTGCCCATATGCTTAATCCCCATCTTCTCAAGATGTTGCGTATGAGCGCTCTGCGACATAGGCTTTGTCAGCGGGTCTGCTGTGTTGTCTGCCGAGTTGACTCGGTCCATCCGGACGTCACTTCTTCCTACCATTTCTCTAAGAAGATGGTAGCGTCTAAGAATATGTTTGGAACGGTGATGAGATCTCGGTTCCTTTGCTTGCGCTATAGCGCCGTTGTTATCACAGAAGATGACAACGGGCTCGGCGATGCTAGGCACCACACCCAACTCTTGGATGTAGTTTCTCATCCAAACCGCTTCCTTAGCAGCTTCTGTAGCTGCTATGTATTCAGCCTCTGTGGTGGAGTCAGCAATGGTTGCTTGCTTGGAACTTTTCCAAGCTACTACTCCTCCATTGAGTTTGAATACGTACCCCGATTGTGACTTGGCATCATCGTCATTAGACTGGAAGCTAGCGTCGCTAAAGCCTTCCAGAATTAGTTCTCCATTGCCATAGACTAGGAACATTTCCTTAGTCCTTCTTAGGTACTTAAGGATGCCCTTAACAGCATTCCAATGTGCCTCTCCTGCGCAGGACTGATATCTGCTTGTTACGCTCAAAGCGTATGCAATGTCAGGCCTAGTGCAGTGGACCACATGTTGTATGCTACCTACGGCGGAGGCATAGGGGATGACCTTCATCCTTTCAAGTTCCTCATCAGTCTGTGGGAACTGTTTCTTGGATAACTTGATCCCATGCCTCATTGGAAGGAATCCTCATTTGGAGTTGTCCATTCGATATCTCTTTAGGACTTTCTTCATATACGAGTTTTGGGTGAGTCCTAACATCCTTTTAGATCTGTCCCTGACAATCTGGATGCCTAGGATGTAGGAGGCTTCACCCAAGTCCTTCATGGAAAACTGGGTTGAAAATCATGCTTTTGTGTTTCCTAACATTCTGACGTCATTACCAATGAGCAGAATGTCATCCACATAAAGCACTAGGAACACTATTGAGCTCCCACTGACCTTCTTGTATACACAAGGGTCGGATTCGTTTTTGATGAAGTCATAACCTCATATTACTTCATCAAATCGAATGTTCCAACTTCGGGAGGCTTGTTTGAGGCCATAGATGGACTTCTGGAGGCGACAGACTTTCTGTTCTTCTCCGCCGGGCGCGCGCGCATAGACACCCTCGTCTGCGTGCGCGGGCGCCTGGAGGCGCGCGCCTACGCGCGGCCACCCTGGCGCGCAACCGGGCGTGCAAACTGCCTAAACGCTGGCCGTGGCGTGCGCGCGCGGGCTTCCCTACCCATTTGCACGCGCGCCAGGCCAGCAGCCTGTCTGAGGGACGAAAATCTTAAAACGAGACCTACCCATTGTCGTTTTCGTCTTCAACGGCTACTCGCGTTGTTCCCCGTTTTGCACCAAGACCTTGTTCTTGAGATCCTCCAAATCATGACCCACGATCCACCCACGTATTCTTGCACGTCGTGCTAGCAACGAACAAGTATTAGTTTGGAGAGGATAGATCAACCGCGCGTTATGAATTAACGGGATCGATCTTCCTTAGTTCAATTGTTCCAAGAACAAAAGAACAAGAAAAAGTATTTTCTTGGTGAGAGAGTGAGAGGGGCGGACGAGAGAGGAGAGGAGAGAGTGTGTGTTGTGTGTGTGTTTTCAAGAATCATCATCCTCCAATTGTAGGAGGCTAGGGGTGTATATAGAGGGGGAGTTTAATCCTCTTCAAACTCCAACTCTAAAAATTTTGACCTAGTCAAAGTCCTAGTCAAAGTAGCATTTGACCAAGTCAAATCAATCCTAGCCATCCATCTCTTCTTTCCATCTCAACCGTTGATTTAATTTAATGGAAAATTTAAATCCTATTCAAATATTCCAAGAGGCCAAATAAATATAAATATTTATTTTAAGCCCATTAAATAAATTCCCTTAATAAATCTAATTTATTAATATAATTCCTTTTATCAAATAGAAGGAATTAATTCTCCAAGAAAATAAAGGACCCGATTAAATCTAATTTAATCATTCCTATTCTCCAATATTTAATTCTAAATTAAATACTAAATGTGTGTGTGGATAGTGTGTGACTCTTTAGGTTCACCTTTCAGCTAGACTTGGTCGGATTCCTAGAATACGTCCTTTACCATGGGTGGCCATCTAGCAACGGTCCATGGCACTAGAGACTAGGTGAAATATTCGGGGATGAACATTTAGGTTCTAACAGTACACTTGTCATTCTGTCTATGGTCTCACCACGTAGGCTCTAGGGCACGGAATATGCAGGTACCCATTTTGGACCTAAGTGTCGGTCTGTCCTTACTAAACGCCGCAAGGGAATCCTTCCCTTCTGTTCAGTTACTGTGGCCACAGATTTTAGGGACAAGACAGAGCATACGTGAGACTCAACTGTCAATGCCTTTTGACAGGAGACAGATCCTTTCTTGGAAACTACTGTCACTCTGTATACCAGAGCTGCACTAGACATGGCTTATGACTACTCAAGTGCTTCTTGGCAATCTCTCACCATATCTAAGATACAGACCTGACATACAGGTAAACTCAGCAGTTCCTCAAGTCAAAGGACTTGACCTGTACCGTTGGAACCGGGAACACACGTCATACATTGCTGACCATACTCAAGGTCCTCCGTAAGACGGTTCCCACGAGTCACCTTAGTCAGCTGCTTCCTAGCAGGCTAACCCACTAACACTGCTTAGACGACCTTCGTCACCCGTCGATGAAACACGATAGTAGATGCTTAGTGCAAGTCTCAAAGGGAATCTCGATACCCATTTTCGAGATTCCTTGACTTGGAGATTTCCGAACTGATTCGCAAGACTGATTTCATGGACCTACCTCCAAGCGTAGTCCCAGTCCCCGAAATAGATTCTCAGTCCGTGGGTTTTGTTTGTGTAGCGAACAGATATGTAAAAAGCAAGTAGAAGTGAACGCAAACAAAGTAATGCCATATGAATTTCACTTCTTTATTCATAAATGATTTATCAAAACACACTGAAATTGTCTAGACATAGGTTACATTTCCCTGTCAAGATTGGCTACATGGTCACCTATTCTAACATCCGCATTCGCACTATTCTCGGGATGATCCACACGCCCATCCCAGGCTTTCAAGGCTTGGTGTTGGTTGCATAATAGAGACACCCGAATGCTCTCAAATGATCATATGTATGTGGTTTATCATGTAATAGTTTATAGGGAGTAAGCCAGTTTAGAACTTGAGATGGGGTACAATTAATGAGTTATGTGACAGTTAACACACAATCCCCTAAGAATTTATCTGGAAGGGATGCCTGAAATAGTAGGTACCTTGCCACAGAGAGCAAGTGTTTGTGCTTATGCTCCAACATGTTATTTTATTGTGGGGTGTAGACGCATAATTTTGGATGGATAATACCATGGCCATTCAGTAGAGATTGACATTTGGAGCTAAGGAATTTGAACCATGGTCAGTTCTTATGATTTTGATTGGTTTACTGAATTGTGTATGGGTGAGTTTGATGAAGGATTGAAGGTAATCGATAGCTTGGGACTTGTATTTCAAGAGGAAGGTCTATGTGGACCAAATGTAATTATCCACTATGGTGAGAAAGTGAAAATGTTATGTGGATCGACCCGGGAGATGAACGCGTATAGCGGAAGCGCGAAACATAGCATAATAAAAATTCCAAAGTATAATTAAATGGAATTTAAACCATGCATAACATACATAAATGAATCAAGGGTGTTCCCTTGATTCTCCCGGGCGTTCGGTGTATCTCAGGTTCAACAAAACACAACATGGAGGCTATAGAATTTAAACCGAAAAACATAATTAAAGAACCTACCCGGTTGTAATTTTGTCTTCGTTCAGCTACATGCATTGTTCCTCGTTTTGCACCAAGATCTCAAGAAAGAGACCCTCTAAATCATCTCACTCGCTACACCCGAAAGCAAAGAACCCTTGTGCTAGCAAGAAATTATTTGGGGAGAAGAGACATCGATACACGCTATCAATTAACGCAATCGACGTCTCTTATGTTCTGACTTGAATAAATCAAGAAGAACAAAGTAGAAATCTTGAAGAGTGAAGAAGAGGGATGGATGAAATTCTTGAGAGAGAATTGAGAGATGAGAGTTCTAGAGATTAGTAGGTGTGTGTGTGTGTGTGTGTGTGTGTGTGTTTTAGATTTTATAGAAAATAGAATTTTCTATTCCTACTCAAACTCTTCTAAAGAGGCACACTTGACTAGGATTTTGACCTAGTCAAATCCTAGTCAAACTAGGCTTTGATTAAGTCAAATTAATCATGACCCTTCATCTCATCAATCCCTTGATCAAATCTTGTCCATCCATTTTGATGGGCTTTATGGAATGGGCCTATTTAATTCTAAATTAAATAGTCCCATGGACTTTATATTAAAATCCTATTTAATATCCAAGCCCATTAATTAATTAATAGAATGGACTTTATTTAATTCTAAATTAAATAGTCCCATGGACTTTATATTGAATCCTCTTTTAATATACCATGCCCATTAACTAATTCACCCTTTTAATCTTATTAAAAGGGAAGCCCATGCTTTACAAAATTCATAAATCCAATTTATGAACTCAAGCCCGATTATTCCAAATACTCCATCCAGGCTTGAATCTCCAAGAAGTATAATTTAATTTCATTAAATTAATACTTCTCCCGGAATTAATTCCAAATTAATATCCTTTCATTTGGTGTAGCGGGTGTGACTCTTTAGGTTCACCTTTCAACTAGACTTGGACCTACTTCTTGTTATTTCATAACCAAAGTAGTCCGTCACCATGGGTGGCCATCTAGCAACGGTCCATGGCACTAGAGACTAGGTGAGTATGTGGTGTGAACATTTAGGCTCTGAGTTACATGCAGGAACAGTCCTACCATCGCTCGATACGTACGGGTACGATCCTACTGTCGCCTGTCTCCCGGCCTGTAGTCTAGGGCATGGAATTAGGATGTCGGTTCCCATCCTTGACTTAGGTATCTATGCTTAATGCTCGAAATAGGTTAACTCTATGCAGGAAATCCTTTCCCACTAGATCAAGTGTTATGGCCATAGACTTTGTGAGTCTAAACCTGTTAGAATAGGGTGACCGAAAAGCCAATTAGATTGGTCTTGATGTAATCTATTTCTGACAATGTCATCCCCTATGCTTCTGCCGTAGGTAGCATCCAATATGCGGTCCACTGCACTAGGCCTGATATTGCATACGCTTTGAGCGTAACAAGCAGATATCAGTCCTGCGCTGGAGAGGCACATTGAAATGCTGTTAAGGGCATCCTTAAGTACCTAAGGAGGACTAAGGAAATGTTCCTAGTCTATGGCAATGGAGAACTAATTCTGGAAGGCTTTAGCGACGCTAGCTTCCAGTCTGATGACGATGATGCCAAGTCTCAATCGCGTTACGTATTCAAACTCAATGGAGGAGTAGTAGCTTGGAAAAGTTCCAAGCAAGCAACCATTGCTGACTCCACCACAGAGGCTGAATACATAGCAGCTTCAGAAGCTGCTAAGGAAGCGGTTTGGATGAGAAACTACATCCAAGAGTTGGGTGTGGTGCCTAGCATTGCCGAGCATGTTGTCATCTTCTGTGATAACAACGGAGCAATAGCGCAAGCAAAGGAACCGAGATCTCATCATCGTTCCAAACACATTCTTAGACGCTACCATCTTCTTAGAGAAATGGTAGGAAGAGGTGACGTCCGGATGGACCGAGTCAACTCAGCAGACAACACAGCAGATCCGCTGACAAAGCCTATGTCGCAGAGCGCTCATACGCAACATCTTGAGAAGATGGGGATTAGACATATGGGAGATTGGCTTTAAAGGTCAAGTGGGAGATTGTTAGAATAGGTGACCATGTAAGCAAATTTTGGCAGGAATATGTAACCTATGTCTAGACAATTTCTGGTGTTTGATAAAAAACATTTATGAATAAAGAAGTGAAAATTCATATGGCAATACTTTGTTTACGTTCACTTATATCGGCATTTACATTTCTGTTCACTACGCAAACAAAGCCCACGGATTGAGAATCGATTTCGGGGACTGGGACTACGCTTGGAGGTAGGTCCATGAAATCAATCTTACCGAATCAGTCCGAAAATATCCAAGTCAAGGAATCCCGAAAATGGGTACCGGGATTCCCTTTGAGACTTGCACTAAGCATCTACTGTCGTATTTCATCAACGGGTGACGAAGGTCGTCTAAGCAGTGTTAGTGGGTCAGCATGCTAGGAAGCAGCTGACTGAGGTGACTCATGGGAACCGTCTTACGGAGGACCTTGAGTATGGTCTGCAAGGTATGACGTGTATTCCCGGTTCCAACGGTACAGGCCAAGTCCTTTGACTTGAGGAACTGCTGAGTTCACCTGTGCATCAGGTCTGTATCTTAGATATGGTGAGAGATTGCCAAAATACTCTTGAGTAGTCATAAGCCATGTCTAGTGCAGCTCGGGTGTACAGAGTGACAGTATTTTCCAAGAAAGGATCTGTCTCCTGTCAAAAGGTATTGACAGTTGAGTCTCATGTACGCTCTGTGTCTTGTCCCTAAAATTTGTGGCCACAGTAACTGAACAGAAGGGAAGGTTTCCCTTGCGGCGTTTAGTAAGGACAGACCGACACTTAGGTCCAAAATGGGTACCTGCTTTTTCCGTGCCCTAGACTCTAAGTGATGAGACCGAAGACAGAAGGACAAGTGTACTGTTAGAGCCTAAATGTTCATCCCCAATTATTTCACCTAGTCTCTAGTGCCATGGACCGTTGCTAGATGGCCACCCATGGTAACGGACGGATTCTAGGAATCCGACCAAGTCTAGCTGAAAGGTGAACCTAAAGAGTCACACACTATCCACACACACTTAGTATTTAATTTGGAATTAAATATTGGAGTAAAGGAATGATTAAATTAGATTTAATCAGGTCCTATATTTTCTTGGAGAAATTAATTTCTTCTATTTGATAAAGGGAATTAAATTAATAAATAGGATTTATTAAAGGGTTGATTTAATGGGCTTAGAATAAATATTAATATTTATTTATTATATTTATTTTTAGCCTTTTGGAATATTTTATGGGATTTAAATATTCCATTAAATTAAAATCAACGGTTGAGATGGAAAGAGGAGATGGAAGGCTAGGATTTGTTTGACTAGGTCAAACACTAGTTTGACTAGGACTTTGACTAGGTCAAAATCCTAGACAAATTAGAGTTCTTAGAGTAGGAGTTTAAAGAGGATTAAACTCCTCCTCTATAAATACCTCGAGCTTCCAACTTTTTGAAGGATGATGAAATTCCAACACACACACAACACACACATAATTTCGGCCTCTCTCCCCTCTCTCTCGTCCGCCCTCTCTCTCTCCACTCTCCAAGAAAAATATTTTCTAGTTCTTTTGTTCTTGGAACATTAGAACGTAGATGAATCAATACCGTTAATTGATAACGTGTTGTTGATTCATCCACTCCAAAATATACACTTGTTCGTTGCTAGCACGACGTGCAAGATACGTGGGTGGATCGTGTGTCACGATTTGGAGGGTCTCAAGAACGAGATCTCGGTGCAAAACGAGGAACAACGCGTGTAGCCGTTGAAGACGAAAACAACAACGGGTAGGTCTCGTTTTATTTTTCGTCTCTCTTTATTTTCAACTCTATGGCCTCCATGATTTCTTTACATGTTGTTTAATCATGAGATACACCGAACACCGGGAATCTCAAGGGTACACCCGTTGAGCGTGTTCTTTTATTATTAAAAGCATGCTTTAATTTTTGTATGTTATTTTATATCGCGCTTCCGCATTCACGCAATTCCCGGGACGATCCACCGATTTCTTTCAGTTTAAGGTCTGAACATACATGCTTTGGCGCCAACCAGTGTATTGACCCAAACGCCATATGAAATATGGCACGGCAAGCCTGCGTCCTACAACTACTTGAAAGTGTGGGTAGCCCTGCATACGTCAAGAAGCTAGTGGGAGATAATCTAGAATCGAAGTCTAGTTTATGCAGGTTCGTTGGATACCCCAAGGAAACTGCAGGTTATTATTTCTATGACCCCTTGGAACAAAAGGTATTTGTTTCAAGGAATGCAGTGTTCTTGGAACAAGGCTTTCCAGAGGATATCCAACCTGATGAACTGATCCTTGAGGAGTCAAGTGATGGAAACCAGTCATCAGTGGAAGTCGCGGATTCCTCACTTAGAGGATTCAGGATAGATACCCAGAGGGCTGACCAACCTCGAGAAGTCCAGCAGGCTAGGCATGAAGGACGACCTCAAGAAGGGCCAGCCTCGGTACCTGAACCGCCGGCTCCAATACAGTCAGTGCCCACAGTCACCACTGACGTTCCCGTTCTCCGTAGGTCAACTAGAGAGTCACGACCTCCGGTGAGATACGGCTTTCTGAACACGACTAGTCTATTGGATAAGGATCCTAAGACATACGGGGAAGCGATGTTTGACATCGACTCCGGGAGATGGCTTGAGGCCATGAAAATCGAAATGGACTCCATGAATGAGAACCAAGTCTGGACACTTGTAGACCCGCCCAAAGGGGTTAAGCCAGTTGGCTATAAATGGGTCTATAAGCGCAAACTTGGCATTGATGGAGAAGTCACAAACTTCAAGGCTAGGCTAGTAGCAAAAGGGTACACTCAACGACCCGGGGTCAATTTTGAGGACACCTACTCACCAGTAGCCATGGCTAAATCCATTCGGATCCTGCTTGCGATAGCAGCATGGTATGACTATGAGGATATGGCA
This sequence comes from Sesamum alatum, assembly GCA_034509735.1. NCBI lineage: Eukaryota > Viridiplantae > Streptophyta > Magnoliopsida > Lamiales > Pedaliaceae > Sesamum > Sesamum alatum. Next base: position 25,363,402 of record JACGWO010000001.1, on the reverse strand, counting down.
TATGGACGTGAAAACGGCCTTCCTCAATGGTTTCGTTGAGGAAGAGATCTACATGGATCAGCCGGAGGGTTTCACGGTTGCCGGAGAAGAATAAAAGGTCTATCGTCTCCAAAAGTCCATCTATGGCCTCAAACAAGCATCCAGAAGTTGGAACATTCGCTTTGACGAAGTCATACGGGGTTATGATTTCATCAAAAATAAATCCGACCCTTGTGTATACAAGAAGGTCAGTGGGAGCTCTATAGTGTTCCTAGTGCTTTATGTGGATGACATTCTACTCATAGGAAATAACGTGAGAATGTTGGGTGACACAAAAACATGGTTATCAACTCAGTTTTTCACGAAGGATTTGGGTAAAGCCTCCTACATTCTAGGCATCCAGATTGTCAGGGACAGATCTAATAGAATGTTAGGACTAACCCAAAACTCGTATATGGAGAAAGTCCTGAAAAGGTTTCGGATGGAAACTCCAAACGAGGATTCCTTCCCATTGGGCATGGGATCAAGTTGTCCAAGAAACAATCTCCGCAGACTAATGAGGAACTTGAAAAGATGAAAGTCGTTCCCTATGCTTCTGCCATAGGAAGCATCCAATATGCGGTCCACTGCACAAGACCTGACATCGCTTACGCTTTGAGTGTAACGAGCAGATATCAGTCCTATGCAGGAGAGGCACATTGGAATGCGGTCAAGGGCATCCTTAAGTACCTAAGGAGGACTAAGGAAATGTTCCTAGTCTATGGCAATGAAGAACTGATCCTGGAAAGCTTTAGCGATGCTAGCTTCCAAGCAGATGACAATGATGTCAAGTCTCAATCAGGTTATGTATTCAGGCTCAATGGAGGAGTGGTAGCACGGAAAAGTTCCAAGCAATCAACCACTGTTGATTCCACCACCGAGATCGAATACATAGCAGCTTCAGAAGCTGCTAAAGAAGCGGTTTGGATGAGAAACTACATCCAAGAGTTGGGTGTGGTGCCTAGCATCGCCGAGCCCGTTGTCATCTTCTGTGATAACAACGGAGCCATAGCGCAAGCGAAGGAACCGAGATCTCATCACAGATCCAAACACATTCTTAGACGCTACCACCTTCTAAGAGAGATGGTAGGAAGAGGTGACGTTCGGATGGACCGAGTCAACTTAACAGACAACACAGCAGATCCGCTGACAAAGCCTATGTTGCAGAGCGCTCATACGCAACATCTTGAGAAGATGGGGATTAGGCATATGGGTGATTGGCTTTAAAGGTCAAGTGGGAGATTTTTAGAATAGGTGACCATGTAGCCAATCTTGGTAGGCGAATTGTAACTTATGTCTGAACAATTTCGAAGTTTTTTGGTAAAACACTAATGAATAAGAAAGTAAAATTCATTTGGCGTATACTTTGTTTGTGTTCACTTTATCTGATTTATAATTGTTCGCTACACAAACAAAGCACACAGACTGGAATCGCATTTTGGGGACTGGGACTACGCTTGGAGGTAGGTCCATGAAATCAGTTCCCCCGAATCAGTCTAGAAATCTCCAAGTCAAGGAATCTCAAAAATGGGTACCGAGATTCCCCTTGAGACTTGCACTAAGCATCTACTATCGTGTTTCATCGACGGCTGACGAGGGTCGTCTAAGCAGTGTTAGTGGCTCGGCCTGCTGGGGAGCGGCCGACTGAGGTGACTCGCGGGAACCGTCTTACGGAGGACCTTGAGTAGGGTCGGCTAGGTATGACGTGAGTTCCCGGATCCAACGGTACAGGTCAAGTCCTTTGACTTGAGGAATTGTTGAGTTTGCCTGTACATCGGGACTGTATCTTAGGTATGGTGAGAGATTGCCAACATGCACTTGAGTAGTCATAAGCCATATCTAGTGCAGCCATGGTGTACAATGTGACAGTAGTTTCCAAAAAAAGGATCTGTCTCCTGTCAGGGGTGTTGACAGTTGTGTCTCACTATACTCTGTGTCTTGTCTCTAAAATCTGTGGCCACAGTAACTGAACAGAAGGGAAGGATTCCCTTGCGGCGTTTGGTAAAGGACAGACCGACACTTAGGTCCAAAATGGGTACTTGCATAATCCATGCCCTAGACCCTAAGTGGTGAGACCATAGACGGAAGGATAGATGTACTGTAGAGCCTAAATGTTCATCCCTGTATATTCACCTAGTCTCTAGTGCCATGGACCGTTGCTAGACGGCCACCCATGGTGACGGGCGGATTCTAGGAATCCAACCAAGTTTAGCTGAAGGTGAACCTAAAGAGTCACACACAATCCGCACACATAACATATTTAATTTAGAACTAAATATTTGGAGAAATGGAGCGATTAAATTGAATTTAATTGGGTCCTTCTTCTCTTGGGAAGAAATTAATTCCTTTTATTAGATATAGGGAATTTATCTAATAAATTGGATTTATTAGAAATTAATTTAATGGGCTTGAATAAATATTTATATTTGATATATTTATTTATTTCCTTTAGGATTATTTAAATGAGATTTAAATATTCCATTAAATTAATCAATGGTTGAGATTAAAGAGAGAAATCTATAGCTTAGATTGGTTTGACCAAGAAAGCTAGATGTTGACTAGGATTTGACTAGGTCAAATCCTATTCAAGAAGGAGTCTTCAAACTGTAGGGATTTGAAGAGGAATAGGATTCCTCCTCTATAAATACTCCTAAGTATCCACTTTGAAGAAGATGATGAAATTTGAAACACACACACACACACTACTCGGCTCCTCTCTCTCTCTCTCGGCCGCGTCTCTCTCTCCCTTTCTTCCAAGTTTTTTTTGTGTTGACAATTGAACTAAGGAGGTTTGATCTCGTTAATAATAGCGTTTGATCATTCCGTCCCCTCCAAATATATATACTTGTTCTATCCCTAGCACGAGGAGCAAGATACGTGGGCGGATTGCGTGTACGAATTATAGGGTCTCCTACACGAGATCTTGGAGCAAAACAGAGAACAACGCGAGTAGTGGTTTGAAGACGAAAACGACAATCGGTAGGTTTTCGATTTACAATTTTCGTCCCTCTTTATGAAGGAATATGTGGATCGTCCCGGGAAATTGCGCGAATGCGGAAGCATGATATAAAATAAAATACAAAAATTTAAAGCATGCTTTAATCAAATTAAAGAACACGCTCAAGGGGTGTACCCTTGAGATTCCCGGGTGTTCAGTGTATCTCATGAGTAAACAACATGTAAATGATCATGGAGGCCATAGGGTAGAAAATTAAAGAGGACAAAAATATTAAACGAGACCTACCCATTGTCGTTTTCGTCTTCAACAGCTACACGCGTTGTTCCCCGTTTTGCACCGAGATCTCGTGCTTGAGACCCTCCAAATCGTGACACACGATCCACCCACGTATCTTGCACGTCGTGCTAGCAACGAACAAGTGTATATTTTGGAGTGGATGAATCAACAACACGTTATGAATTAACGGTATTGATTCATCTAAGTTCTAATGTTCCAAGAACAAGAGAACTAGAAAAGAATTTCTTGGAGAGAGTGGAGAGAGAGGGCGGACGAGAGAGAGGGGAGAGAGAGCCGAAAATGAGTGTGTGTTGTGTGTGTGTTGGAATTTCATCATCCTTCAAAAGGTGCAAGGCTAGGGGTTTATATAGAGGAAGAGTTTAATCCTCTTTTAAACTCCACCTCTTTAGAAGCTTAATTTGACTAGGATTTGACCTAGTCAAAGTCCTAGTCAAAGTAGAATTTGACCTTGTCAAATTCAATCCTAGCCTTTGATCTCTCCCATTAAATCTCAACCATTAATTTAATTTAATGGAATATTTAAATCCTATTAAATATTCCAAAAGGCCAAATAAATATTTATTGTAGGCCCATTAAATTAATTCCCTTAATAAATCCAATTTATTAATTTAATTCCCTTTATCAAATAGAAGGAATTATTTTCTCCAAGAAAATATAGGACCCGATTAAATCCAATTTAATCATTCCTTTACTCCAATATTTAATTCCAAATTAAATACTAAGTGTGTGTGGATAGTGTGTGACTCTTTAGGTTCACCTTTCAGCTAGACTTGGTCAGATTCCTAGAATCCGTCCGTTACCATGGGTGGTCATCTAGCAACGGTCCATGGCACTAGAGACTAGGTGAAATAATCGGGGATGAACATTTAGGCTCTAACAGTACACTTGTCCTTCTGTCTTCGGTCTCATCACTTAGAGTCTAGGGCGCGGAAAATGCAGGTACCCATTTTGGACCTAAGTGTCGGTCTGTCCTTACTAAACGCCGCAAGGGAAACCTTCCCTTCTGTTCAGTTACTGTGGCCACAGATTTTAGGGACAAGACACAGAGCATACATGAGACTCAACTGTCAATGTCTTTTGACAGGAGACAGATCCTTTCTTGGAAACTACTGTCATTCTGTACACCCGAGCTGCACTAGACATGGCTTATGACTACTCAAGAGTATTTTGGCAATCTCTCACCATATCTAAGATACAGACCTGATGTATAGGTAAACTCAACAGTTCCTCAAGTCAAAGGACTTGACCTGTACCGTTGGAACCGGGAACTCACGTCATACCTTGCTGACCATACTCAAGGTCCTCCGTAAGACGGTTCCCGCGAGTCACCTCAGTCAGCTGCTTCCTAGCATGCTGACCCACTAACACTGCTTAGACGACCTTCGTCACCCGTCGATGAAATACGACAGCAGATGCTTAGTGCAAGTCTCAAAGGAAATCCCGGTACCCATTTTCGAGATTCCTTGACTTGGAGATTTTCGGACTGATTCGGTAAGACTGATTTCATGGACCTACCTCCAAACGTAGTCCCAGTCTCCGAAATCGATTCTCAGTCCGTGGGCTTTGTTTGCGTAGTGAACAGATATGTAATAGCAGATATAAGTGAACGTAAACAAAGTGTTGCCATATGAATCTTCACTTCTTTATTCATAAATGTTTTATCAAACACCTGAAATTGTCTAGACATAGGTGACATATTCCTGCCAAAATTGGCTTACATGGTCACCTATTCTAACACTTTATTTCAAATCCTATGGCCTCCATGATTATTTTATATGCTATTATTGTTCATGAGATACACCGAAGGCCCGGGAGTTTCAAGGGAACACCCCTTGAACGTGTTTTACATATATTGTATATGCATGTTTAAATTCTTGTAATCTTTTATTATACTACGCTTCCGCATTCGCACTACTCCCGGGACGATCCACACGCCTTTCCCAGGCTTTCAAGTAGGTCCTAGGAGAGGATTCATCTCCTGTTAGAAGGCTGACAGTAATATCTCACTTTACTCTAAAACTCGTCCGAAGAGAGAAAAGGAGGAGGGGGGGGAGAAATGTTGTGCTGAAATGAGGAAGGGGGAAGGGGGAGAGGGGGAGAAGAGGGAGGGAAAGGGGGGGGGGAAATTAGGGTTGAAAATAGAGAAGGGAAAGGGGGGGAAAATTAGGGTGTGAAAATGGGGAGGGAAAGTGTATAGTAAAAAGTTAAATTATTTTTAAAATTAATAATTTTATTTAAAATTAAATGAGATATACTATTCAATTAGTAAATCAAAAATAATAATTTTAAATAATAATTATTTTTAAAATTAAATGGGATAAATGATTTAAGATATATTTTTAATTAATAAATAAAATAAAATATTTTATAATTAATAAATGGGATAAATGATTTAAGATATAGTTTAAATTAATAAATAAAATAAAATATTTTATAATTAATAAATATTTTTAAAATGATATGAGATAAATGATTTAAGATTTACTCTTCAATTAGTAAATGAGATAAAATATCATGACAAAAATCATCAATACATTATGTTCAATTAATAATCATCTTCTTCTTCATCATCAGTCGTTTCATATTCTTCAAAACTTTCTTCTTCCTCTTCATCATCTTTCGTTTCATTATCCTCATTAACAAAAATGCTTATGCTGTCATCTAGAGGTTGAATTTCATTCTCAATAGTAACCACTGGAACGGATTCGACTTCATCCTCCTGAAATGCAGCATCAATCCACCTTGACTCAATAGTTCGTCTAGCTTTTGTTCTACATACAGCCATCCAAACAACTTTATCTTTTCTTAAACTAGGATATTGAGCGTAGTACACTTTGATAGCTTGTTGTGCTAGGATAAACGGCTCATCTTTCTGGTACAAACGTTTGTAATTTACATCAACCAAGTGATACTTTGGGTGAATCTTCACTCCTTTGGTAGGATCAACCCACCTACACTTGAACAAAACAACATGCACATTTTGATGTTCAAATTCGTATTCAAACTGTATTACCTCATCCAACCATCCAAAAAAATCAGTATCAGAGTCTGTGTAACTAGAGCTTCTCACACAAATCCTGTTGTTCATAGTATTCTTCCCTTCTCCATAGGTTAAAATGTGGAAATTGTATCTATTGACAAAATAAGCTGGCCATGTAAGTACTCGTTGTGACGGACCCCATGCAAGCATCTTCAAAATTCGATCAGTAATTTGATTACTAGGATTTGTAACCTATTACATTAAAAAAAAAGTGAACATATGGGCCGTTTCTGATGGATGATTATAAAATGTGTGAACTAGAATGAGGGTTTTCCTATATATATTTCGGATTTTGCAACAGACTTTGCAACGAAATGATATTACCGTTGCAAAATCCGTTGCAAAACATATAGAATTTTAAAATAGTGGGTTACAGCTGTCACAAATATATTGCAACGGACAAATCCGTTGCAAAAATCTTTGCAAATTCAACGGCTCAATAATTAATACTTACAGCTGTATGTACGGATTGCAACGACTTCAAAGGTCGTTGCAACTCCGTTGCAAAATTATCGGCAAGTTGTGCAACGGACAATGTGTCGTCGCTAAATCCGTTGCAATTCACAATATTCAAATTGCAACGACACGGGTTCGTTACAAATTTCGTTGCAAATATTTTGCAACAGATTTAACTAGAATCTTCGTTGCATACGTTGCAAAAATCGTTGGAAGTTTGCAACGGAATGTGTCGTTGCAATATTTTGCCACGACTTTTGCAACGACTTATGTTGAATGTAGGACATCTTAAAGTTGACCAAATTTTGCAACGGAATGTTGCCATGGATAGTCCGTTGCAAAATATCATTGTCAATTTGCCACGAAAGTTGCAACGAAAATATAAAAAAAATCAAAATCCGTTGCAAATTCGTAGCAAAGGTCGTTGCAAATTTGCAACGAATTGATCCGTTGCAAAATGTCCGTTGCTATAGCCCTATTTTTTTTGTAGTGTATCAATATTACATCATTTATATATAATGCAAAAGTTCTAAATAAATAAACTCTTTGGACAAACATTTGTCCATATACGTGTAGTAGAAAAAATGTACAAATATGATAATTGAACTATCAGAAAGAAATCATGATAAAATATATATAACGGAAGAAAAGATACAACAAACCAAATAGTTTACAGTTCTAAAAGAAGTAAAGAACTATATTTTTTAAAATGTAAAATAATCCAACAATTTTTTAAAGGAAAAGATCAATATTCTTTTTTGGTAAGTGAAAAAATTCATCAAATATCAAAACTTACCCTTTTCTTCAAAAGATACAAAACATATGATTCTAAGTAATTTAAAAAAAATCTAGAAATGAAATATGACTATGGTCAAACATGCCCAAAAAGAAACATATATGTTCTACCGAATATGATGCATGCCCAATATGTGAAAAAATGAAAATTTGACTATTAAAAAGGTTGATATATATATATAGTACATATTGAAATAAATAAATAGAGGACAATAAGTTTGCAATTATAGGAATTAAAAATACAAAATAGGAGCATTGAAGGCAAAATTTAATGTTAACAAATAATAACATATTAACTAGCGTGTGATCCGTGCTATGCACGGGTTTAATTTAATTCAAGTTAATATTATATTTTATAATATTTTTCAAATTAATTAAATGTCAAATGAAGAGCATTTCTAAATAAGATAATTTTTTCTTTTCTAATTATAGTGCATTATAGAAATTTCGTGTTACAAAAATTGTAAAACATTTACAATCATAAGAAATACATACAAACAATGATAAATATTAAGATACTGGAATAAGTTAGAGATTCAAAAGTTTTATTAAAAATTATGCGCACAAGTACAACATGCCACAGTTTTTAGTTTATTATAATAAAAAAAAAAATTCGCCGGGGTTCGAACTCATAATCTTTAGAAATATTTATTATAATAAAAATAATTCGCAGGGATTCGAACTCATTACCTCTATGAATATTTATTAGGGTTAGTTACACCTAGACCCCCTCTGAGATGCAAAATTACACTTTCCCCCAAAGAGTTTTGAAATTACACTTACACCCCCTCTAAAAATTCTCTATTTACACTTGACCCCCTTTCATTAGAATTTAGATAAAAAAATATTGACGTTAGCAAAAAAAAATTACATAAGTTTTTAATTTTGCCAATCAGTTAACATTCTCATGTATATTTTTGTATTGATGAGAAGATAAATGTAATGTATATATATGGAGTGAGGTTAATATTATTTCATTTTTTTTTATAAGTGCAAAATTATTACATGAGAATGTTAAATGAAGGGTAAAATTGAAAACTTATATAATTTTTTTGCTAACATCAACATTTTTCATCTAAATCTAACGAAAGATGGTCAAGTGTAAACAGAGAATTTTCAGAGGGGGTGTAAGTGTAATTTCAAAACTTCTTTGGGGGAAAGTGTAATTGTGCATTCTCAGAGGGGGTCTATGTGTAATTAACCCTATTTATTATAATAAAAAGAATTCACAGGGGATCAAATCCATAACCTCTAGGAATATTTATTATAATAAAAACAATCCGCAAGGATTCGAACCCATGACCTTTAGGAATATTTATTATAACAAAGAAAATTCGCAGGGGTTTGAACCGATGACATCTAGGAATATTTATTATAATGAAAAGAATTAACAGGGGTTCGAATCCATAACTTCTAAGAATATCTATTATAATAAAGGAATTTGCACCGGTTCGAACCCATGACCTTTAGGAATATTTATTATAATAAAAAAAATTTAAAATTCTGAAAAATTAGAATTTGGGTCAAAATTGAAGGATCTGGTCAAAAGACCGCCTTCAAATATATATATATATATATATATATATATACTAGCAGCTACCGCACGCGATCCTCGCGTGCATAATTTTTTAAATGTAAGTCAAAGCAAATATAGAAAATTTTCTAATTGTAAACAAAATTAGACTGTATATCCGTAACTTTTAAATATTCTAATGGATTCATCCATTCATAGATATAATGAGTTCACATAAAAGCATCGACTTTCTATATATCATTTTGTGTTGTTGGTGAACAATCAGTGGTTTTTCTAATTTGATTTTTTCTTCGTAATTCTATTTTTGTTTCTTGAATAAAAATCAAAGATAATTTTTTTTGTTTACTTTCTTTCTCTTAATCATTTTCTCAACTTTCTTCAGTCGATTGAGGAGATAGAGGAAATTGATTCAAAATAAAAGTCAAAGAATTTGAGTTTAAGCTAGCAGCAATAGAAATTGAGGGTAAAAGCTTTCATTTTGCAAAATATTTAGTAGAAGTAAAGGATAATTGCAGAGAGAATACTAATAGAAATTTGATAGATATAAAAATATAATTTTCGGATAAAAGGAAAAATAAAAGTGCTGATTAGAAAGGGGAAAAATGTACGGGATTAAAGGATTTTATTCAACTTTATTTTGTTTAGAATTATAAGAATTTATATACTTGCCCTGACTTACACTTAAAAATTGCGCATGGGAGGACCGCACGCGTTAGTTGGTATTATCTACGAATTGATAAATTTAATCACAACATTTAGGCACAAATTAAATGTCAAAACTGTGAAAAACCTCTACAAATGAACTATTATTACCAACGACAAACATAATCTACAAAATTGATAAGGAAAAGAAAAAAAAAATGGACAAAGCAAAATTTTTCACATTTTAATTGCAACTCCTTGAAATTTAAAGGTAGAAGAAACCAAATTTGAGAATGCCTCACTGCCATTCAAATCGCATAACTTGAATAATTAAAAATACATTTATGAAGAAACAATTTATCATATGAAAGTGGTAATGAACATAATCTTGTTCAAAAAATAGGTAAATTAAAAATAACTTTTAGTTTATAATCGTATTAACAATTACATCTATTAATTTTATCTATAACAATTATAACAAAAAAACATATAAAATTTTATCAAAATTAATTTAAAAGTAACCTTAATAGATGTAATTGCTAAATCTATTAATAGATATAAATTGTTAAAATTTGTTATAATTAAATATTGTTAACGACTATTAATTAAAAAATTCTAACATAATAGTTATATTATTAAAAGTCCTAATAGTATTTTCTTAATTAATAGAGGAGATAAGTGGTTCATCTAACATAAAATATGAGTTTTTTTTTCCTTTTCTTTGTTTAAGAATGATGGTTAATGAAAACATGGAAGTTAATAAGGGTATATTAGGTAGTTTGAAATTTGGTATGAGAACTACCACTATTATGTTGAATTTCTATTTTTGCCCTCCACAAATTATAGATTTCACTTAGCAAAAAGAAATGTGAAAATGAATTATGCAAAAGTGAAGGGTAAATTTGGTAAAATGCCTAAAATAACTTCCATTCTAGACACAAAAGAGCCTTTCTTTTTATAATTAGTATTTATAATTAGTATAGATTAGTATAGATATATATTAATAGATAGATGTTTATTTAATTTGTATATATAATGAATATTAAATATATTTATTTTATATATAATGAATATCAATAGAAAATACTTATATGTGTCTTATTACTATAAAGCTATATATAACATGAAACAATTTAAGAATTTTTTACTATTTATGCAATGCTATATAAACTCATTTACATGCTTATACAAATTTACCATATCAATTTTTTACTGAAACTATATATTAAATAGACAAATAAATTTGTAATTGATCCTTTTTGAATATGCAATTGATTTTTTTTTTTAACTACCTCTAAATAGCATCTTATATCAATATTAAATAACAAAATTCTATGATTTGGATCTTGAGTTCAATTGTCATCAATCCTGCATGTAAAGATGACATATAATTATGATGGAAAAATTATTATTCTGTCAAAACTATACATTTGATATTCAAAATGTATCTTGGTATACTTTTTTATTATTTTATTGATATTCATATTTTTACAATTTTGTGGATGACATTTATTTTCTTGATTTATCTGGAATTATTTAATTCGTTGTGCGCATAACTTTTGTCAACTAAATGTATATATTTCTATCATGATATTTTTTTATAATTTAATATTTTTGTGATGAAGTCTTATGGGTGACAAATCATTAAATAATTATAACAATTAATAATACCAAAGTCATTTTGAATAATTTTGATGGGTTCAGATTTTTATAAAAATATTAGAAGAGAAAAATATATATCACTTGAAAATCAAGTTGGTGTTTACAATATCTTTTAAAGTTGTTTTCCGGATATAAAGTGACTGAGAGAAGAATTTTTATTTGATAGTTTTTTCAGAAAAAAATAAAAAATTATTTCTTTTCCAATAATATAAATTAAAAATAATAAATATGACCGAAATTAATTTTATGCAAAAAGTTTGTCACCGTGCAACGCACGGGCAAAATGCAAGTTATTATAATAATGAACGTTACATACAAATTAAATGTATGATATAATGGGGCAAATGCTAGTTATTATAAAAATGAACATTATATACAAATTAAATGTATAGTATAATTATTACATTTTAGGTCACTTGTGAGAATCAGTTTTTGGTTTGAGATAAATAAAATAATTAGCATGATTAAATATTAAATTCTTCTTGTTGGCAAATTATGCTTGTAAAAAAAATAGATCTAATTATGAGATTGATAGAAAATTAGCTAATTTAATATGACAATGGAAAACATCACAAAATATTTTTAAGCTTTAACTAACAACTACATCTTATTATGAAAAATTTATCTTACTATATACACACACACATATATATATATATATATATATTACTAGAATTAATACATAAAAAATTACATATACATGAACTACAATATAAAATAAGATAATAGAAAACTAAAAGATCAACTAATAGAAAAAATTTCATATCTGCTTGAGTAAATTTTTTTTTTTTTTTTTTTTTGTGTTTCTTATGGACTTGAAGATCTTATTAATACAGAAAAACAAATATACATGGACTATAAGAATTCGCAGGGGATCAAACCCATAACCTCTAGGAATATCTATACTATTATAAATTGAAGGGGTTTTATAGACACAAAGTGAAAAATTTTATACCGCTACACCAAGTTATTGTAATACCAAAAATGCCCTTCAATTTCCCAACTCTATTCAATTAAGTTCCTTTGAAAAATTAATTCCATGCAATTACATGTACTCAAAAATTAAATTTACTCCAATTTTATTTAAGTTTATTGTTAATTGAATAAAAATAACATATTAGTATGTGTGTTGCATATAATTATAATCGTCATTATCAATATAACAAATATTCTATAAAGTTTTAATTTTTAATTTAATTTGAGTGCAATATTGTATTCATAATTAATGCATTAGAAAACATTATCGAACAGTTTTTATATGTGAAGTCGTAAAGTAATGATAAATTTTAATATATTGGAATAAGTTATGTCATTCAATAAAATAAAAGTTTTATTAAAAATTATGCGCGCATGTACTGCGTGCTATAGTTTCTTGTATATTATAATAAAAGGATTTCGCAGGGGTTCGAACTCATGACCTCTTGGAATATTTATTATAATAAAAAGAATTCCCAAGGGTTCGAAATCATAACCTTTAGGAATATCTATTATAATAAAAGGAATTGGCAGGAATTCAAACACATGACCTTTAAAAATATTTATTATAATAAAAAGAATTCGTAAGGGTTCGTACCCATGACTTCTAGGAATATTTATTATAATAAAAAAAATTCAAAATTCTAGAAAATTAGAATTTTGGTCAAAATTAAAAGATTTGATCAAAAGACCGCCTTCAAATATATATACTAATAGATATATATTTTGGTTGACCAGGAGCTGTGTGATTCATTTTTCGTAACATAGGAGTGATTTTTTATATTAAAATTTTCATAGGTGGGTTTTTGATATTTTTCCATATCACAAGAGGTGAAAATGAATTTAACCCATTTTCGAAACTTTAAACTATTACATATATATTGATTAGAAAATACTAAATCAACATTTGATTCCTATTCAGTTAATCGATAATCAAAACAGAAATCGAATTACAGTATCAAAATTTTAGAATAAATGGAATACCAACCGAAATTTGATTCGTTACAATTCGATCGATTTATCTAATTGTGCTCGTCCCTAAATATAACTTGTTTTGGTGACAAATAATTAGGTTGTCCTCAAGTTGATGTCACTTTTTTGGAAAATAATTTTCTAATAAAATATAAACAATTAAATTTGGAAAAATGAGAGAGTAGTGGTTCTGAAAATTGTGTTCAGATATGTTCTTTATGCAAGTTTCTGGAGAGACTTTTCCGTAAGTACCCGATCATTGTTTGTTTTTCTTTGTGGCTCATTCGGAGATGGGCCGAATCATGCTCAATATCTGGACTCATACCAGGTATATCTTATTTTGGTGTTTTTAGTTCATTTAGCCCGTTTTCAAATGCAAGTCAAACACTCATAAATATAAAACAGTAATATATATGTAAAATCTTTATAAATTAATAATGTTGGGATCAAATAATTTTATCATTTAAAGAGGTATTAATAGATAAATTAATAATTTATTAATTTAAAGAGATTTTTTCGATTCAACGAGCCTCATTAAATATTATTCATGAATAAAACATATATATTATATCGACTAATTGAATGATGTTCATGTACAATGTGAATAATTAAATATAATATATCCCCCTAAAGAAACAAAGTTCATTATGGTACGTAGTACTGATTAAAACTTAATGCAAGTTCATGTATGGTAAAGAAATCAACCACTATACAAACAAAATCAAACGTTTTTAATTAGTCAATCCAAATCAAAAGCATACAATCATGGCTTCTCATCTAAAAGGTGTCCAAAAATTAATCATGACAGATCAAATACGTAAAGCACTATATGGGTATAAGAGATATCACACCACATAAACTCAAAAAGATTTCCAACAATGGATTGATGAAAATTTTTATTTTAAAGTTAGTCAAGATACAATACCGAATACACTCAAGCGATCATCTAAGTACCTTTCGGCCAACTTACAAAAAGGAGGGAATACCAAACTAGATTTAAATTTTAAGAAGAAATAAACAACAATAGAACCATATTTTATTAAGTTGTCCTAATTATATTGTAATCTTATAGAATTATTAATTTATAATATCGAAGGACCATAAATTTACATAAGGGTCTTCTAAAAAATTATTATCTTATTTAATTTATTGAAGTCACTAGAACAAAATAAAACAAAACACTTCAAAAATAAAACATTGATATTTTTTAGAAGAATTTGTGTTGAAGGCAATTCACCATAACCCTACTTTCTAGATGCCACGTCATTCCCACAAATAGGAGTTTCCTTCGACAGCCGTCAAGGGTGGCTGACATGGTCAAAAACAATAGTATTCCAATGTTGTCGAGAAACATGAACCGTCAAATATCTGTACCTTTATATCCGATTAGAAGTATGCGTCACACTCAATGTGTGTAAATATTTTTAATTAATTTTTTTATAAATAAAATAAAATAAATATAATATCTATTAATATATATATATTTAGAGGCGGTCTTTGACCAAAAATCTTCAATTTTGACCAAAAATTCTAATTTTTAGAATTTTGAATTTTTTTTATTATGATAAATATTCTTAGAGGTCATGAGTTCGAAACCCTGCGAATTCTTTTTATGTTAATAAATATTCAAAGAGGTCATGTGTTCGAACCCCTGCAAATTCCTTTTATGTTAATAAATATCCAAGAGGTCATGGGTTCGAACCCCTATGAATTCCTTTTATTATGATAAATATTCCTAGATCTAGTAATATCTATTAATATATATATATATTAGAAGGCGGTCTTTGACCAAAACCTCCAATTTTGACCAAAATTCTAATTTTCTAGAATTTTGAATTTCTTTTAATATGATAAATATTCTTAGAGGTCAGGGGTTCGAATACCTGCGAGTCCTTTTTATGTTAATAAATATTCCAAGAGGTCATGGGTTCGAACCCCTGCAAATTCCTTTTATGTTAATAAATATCCAAGAGGTCATGGGTTCGAACCCTTACGAATTCCTTTTATTATGATAAATATTCGTAGAGGTCAGGGGTTCTAACCCTTATGAACTCTTTTTATGTTAATAAATATTCCAAGAGGTCATGGGTTCGAACCCCTGCGAATTCCTGTTCTGCTAATAAATAATCCTAGAGGTCAGGGGTTCAAACCCTTGCAGATTCTTTTTATGTTAATAAATATCCAAGAGGTCATGGTGAAAGATTATGTGGATCGTCCCGGGAAAAGCGCGAATGCGGAAGCGCGGTATAATTAAAAATTAAAACGGAATTTAAACATGCTTTTAAATTAAAACACGTTTCAAAGGGTGTGCCTTTGAAATTTCCCGGGCATTCGGTGTATCTCATGAACGTATAACATTAAAATAAATCATGGAGGCCATAGGGTTGAAAATTAAAGAGGGACGAAAATTTAAAACGAGACCTACCCGTTGTCGTTTTCGTCTTCAACGGCTACACGCGTTGTTCCCCGTTTTGCACCAAGATCCCGTCTTTGAGACCCTCTAATTCGTGACACACGATCCACCCACGTATCTTGCACGTCGTGCTAGCAACGAACAAGTGTATAATTTTGGAGTGGATGAATCAATAACACATTATCAATTAATGGTATTGATTCATCAAGATTCTAATGTTCCAAGAACAAAAGAATCAAGAAAATAATTTTCTTGAGAGAGAGAGAGGGCGGACGAGAGAGATGGGAGAGAGAGATCCGTGTGTGTGTGTTGTAGTGTGTGTGTTGGAGATTCATCATCATGTAAATTGTAGGATGCTAGGGGTTTTTATAGAAGAGGAGTTTAATCCTCTTTAAACTCCTCTTTTAAGAACTCTAATTTGATTAGGATTTTGACCTAGTCAAAGTCCTAGTCAAACTAGTGTTTTGACCTAGTCAAAAACGATCCTAGCCATCCA
This sequence comes from Sesamum alatum, assembly GCA_034509735.1. NCBI lineage: Eukaryota > Viridiplantae > Streptophyta > Magnoliopsida > Lamiales > Pedaliaceae > Sesamum > Sesamum alatum. The sequence goes on along the minus strand of JACGWO010000001.1, from coordinate 25,347,143 downwards.
TCTCTCCCATTGATCTCAACCGTTGATTTAATTTAATTTAATGGAATATTTAAAACCTATTTAAATATTTCCAAGAGGCTAAAATAAATATAAATATTATTTAAGCCCATTAAATAAATTCCTTTGATAAATCCAATTTATCAATTTAATTCCTTCTATCAAATAGAAAGAATTATTTTCTCCAAGAAAAATAAAGGTTCCGATTAAATCTAATTTAATCATTCCTTCACTCCAATATTTAATTCCAAATTAAATATTTAATTGTGTGTGGATAGTGTGTGACTCTTTAGGTTCACCATTCAGCTAGACTTGGTCGGATTCCTAGAATCCGTCCGTTACCATGGGTGGCCATCTAGCAACGGTCCATGGCACTAGAGACTAGGTGAAATATTCAGGGATGAACATTTAGGCTCTAACAGTACGCTTGTCCTTCTGTCTTCGGTCTCATCACTTAGTGTCTAGGGCACGGATAACGCAGGTACCCATCTTGGACCTAAGTGTCGGTCTGTCCTCACTAAACGCCGCAAGGGAAACCTTCCCTTCTGTTCAGTCACTGTGGCCACAGTTTTAGGGACAAGACCTAGAGCATACATGAGACTCAACTGTCAAAACCTACTGACAGGAGACAGATCCTTTCTTGGAAACTACTGTCACTTTGCACACCAGGACTGCACTAGACATGGCTTATGACTACCAAAGAGAATTCTGGCAATCTCTCACCATATCTAAGATACAGTTCTGATGTACAGGTAAACTCAGTAATTCCTCAAGTCAAAGGACTTGACCTGTACCGTTGGAACCGGGAATACTCGTCATACCTTGCAGACCATACTCAAGGTCCTCCGTAAGACGGTTCCCACGAGTCACCTCAGTCAGCTGCATCCTAGCAGGCTAACCCACTAACACTGCTTAGACGATCCTCGTCACCCGTCGATGAAACACGACAGCAGATGCTTAGTGCAAGTCTCAAATGGAATCCCGGTACCCATTTTCGGGATTCCTTGACTTGGAGATTTCCGGACTGATTCGGGAAGACTGATTTCATGGACCTACCTCCAAGCGTAGTCCCAGTCCCTGAAATTGATGCTCAGTCCGTGGGCTTTGTTTGCGTAGTGAACAGATATAGAAAAATGGGTGCAAGTGAACACAAACAAAGTAATGCCAAATGAAAATTCACTTCTTTATTCATTAATGATTCATCAAAACACTTATAATTGTCCAGACATAGGTTACATATACCCGCCAAAAATTGGCTTACATGGTCACCTATTCTAACAATCTCCCACTTGACCTTTAAAGCCAATCACCCATATGCCTAATCCCCATCTTCTCAAGATGTTGCGTATGAGCACTTTGCGACATAGGCTTTGTCAGCGGGTCTGCTGTGTTGTCTGCTGAGTTGACTCGGTCCATCCGAACGTCACCTCTTCTTACCATTTCTCTAAGAAGATGGTAGCGTCTAAGAATGTGTTTGGAACGGTGGTGAGATCTCGGTTCCTTCGCTTGCGCTATTGCACCGTTGTTATCACAGAAGATGACAACGGGCTCGGCGATGCTAGGCACCACACCCAACTCTTGGATGTAGTTTCTCATCCAAACCGCTTCCTTAGCAGCTTCTGAAGCTGCTATGTATTCAGCCTCAGTGGTGGAGTCAGCAGTGGTTGCTTGCTTGGAACTTTTCCAAGCCACTACTCCTCCGTTGAGCTTGAATACATACCCTGATTGAGACCTGGCATCATCGTCATCAGACTGGAAGCTGGCGTCGCTAAAGCCTTCCAGAATTAGTTTTCCATTGCCATAGACTAAGAACATTTCCTTAGTCCTCCTTAGGTATTTAAGGATGCCCTTAACTGCATTCCAATGTGCCTCTCCTGCACAGGACTGATATCTGCTAGTCACGCTCAAAGCGTATGCAATGTCAGGCCTGGTGTAGTGGACCGCATATTGGATGCTACCTACGGCAGAAGCATAGGGGATGACTTTCATCTTTTCAAGTTCCTCATCAGTCTGCGGGGACTGTTTCTTGGACAACTTGATCCCATGCCTCATAGGAAGGAACCCTCGTTTGGAGTTGTCCATTCGATATCTCTTTAGGACTTTCTCCATATACGAGTTTTGGGTGAGCCCTAACATCCTTTTAGATCTGTCCCTGACAATCTGGATGCCTAGGATGTAGGATGCTTCACCCAAGTCCTTCATGGAAAACTTGGTTGACAGCCATGCTTTCGTGTTTCCTAACATTCTGACGTCATTTCCAATGAGCAGAATGTCATCCACGTAAAGCACTAGGAACACTATGGAGCTCCCACTGACCTTCTTGTATACACAAGGGTCGGATTCGTTTTTGATGAAGTCATAACCCCGTATTACCTCATCAAATCGAATGTTCCAACTCCGGGAAGCTTGTTTGAGGCCATAGATGGACTTCTGGAGACGACAGACTTTCTGTTCTTCTCCAGCGACCGTGAAACCCTCCGGCTGATCCATATAGATCTCTTCTTCAACGAAGCCGTTGAGGAAGGCCGTTTTCACGTCCATCTGCCATATTTCATAGTCATACCATGCTGCTATGGCAAGCAGGATCCGAATGGATTTAGCCATGGCTACTGGCGAGTAGGTATCCTCAAAATCGACCCCGGGTCGTTGAGTGTATCCCTTAGCTACAAGCCTAGCCTTGAAGGTAGTGACCTCTCCATCAACACCGAGTTTGCGCTTGTAGACCCACTTACAGCCCACTGGCTTAACACCTTTCGGTGGATCTACAAGTCTCCAAACTTGGTTCTCGCTCATGGAGTCCATTTCGGTTTTCATGGCCTCAAGCCATTTCCCAGAGTCGATGTCTGACATCGCTTCCCCGTATGTCTTAGGATCGTTATCCAGAAGATCGGTCGCACCTAGAAATCCATATCTCACTGGAGGTCTGGATTCTCTAGTGGACCTTCGGAGAACGGGAACGTTAGTGGTAACTGTGGGCGCTGACTGTATCGGAGCCGGCGGTTCAGGGGCCGGGGCTGGCCTGCCTTGAGGTTGTCCTTCATGCCTAGCATGTTGGACTTCTCTAGGTAGGTCAGTCCTCCTAGTGTCTATCCTGAATCCTCTAGGTGAGGTTTCCGCGACTGTTTCTGATGACTGAGTTCCATCACTTGATTCCTCAAGGATCAGCTCATCAGGTTGGATATCCTCCGGGAAGCCTTGCTCCAAGAATACTGCATTCCTTGAAACAAATACCTTTTGTTCCAAAGGGTCATAAAAGTAATAACCCGCAGTTTCTTTAGGGTATCCAACGAACCTGCATAGACTAGACCTGGATTCTAGCTTATCTCCCACTAACCTCTTGACGTATGCGGGGCTACCCCACACTTTCAAGTAGTTGTAGGATGCAGGCTTGCCGTGCCATATCTCATATGGCGTCTGGGTCACTACACTAGTAGGCGCCAAATTCAATAACTTGGCTGCCGTTTCTAATGCATAACCCCAAAACGATAGGGGCAATTTTGGTAAAACTCATCATGGAACGAACCATGTCCAACAGGGTTCGGTTCCTCCTTTCAGAGACGCCATTTAACTGTGGTGTTCCGGGAGGTGTCCATTCTGATATTATACCATGTTCCTTTAGATAATCTAGGAATTCGGCACTAAGGTATTCACCGCCTCGGTCTGACCGTAGGACTTTAATTTTGCAGTTGGTCTGGTTCTCCACTTCAAGTCTGAATTCTTTAAACCTCTCAAGAGCTTCAGACTTGTACCTCATTAGGTAAACATAACCATACCGTGAATGATCATCGGTGAAGGTTATGAAGTAGGAGAACCCACCTCGGGCCTGCGTCCTTAGTGGTCCACACATGTCTGTATGGACCAAGTCCAACAGACCTGTGGCAAGCCTGCTTTGTCCTACAAAGGGCTTCTTGGTCATTTTCCCTCTTAGACAAGATTCACAAGTTGGTAGATTACTCAAGTCCCCAACCTCTAGGTTCTTTGAGTCTACCAACCTTTTCATCCTATCTTGGGATATGTGACCTAGCCTAGCGTGCCACAGACGTGCGTTCCCGTTATTATCTAATTTCCGTTTGTGTTGAGCGTTAAGAACGAAATTCGTTTGTTGCAAGATATAGAGCCCATTATGTAATGTACCAAGTAGATGAGCAATTCCACACCTCATCAAATAAAAGCAATTTTTATTGATTTTAAACTCATAACCATTATTGTCTAACAATGGAATGGAAATGATGTTTTTAATCATACTGGGTACAAAATAAACTTGCTCTAATTCTATGCTAATGGTATCACTAATAACTAAAGTGGCGGATCCTACTGCTTCTGCCGAGATGGCCTTGCCATTTCCGAGCTTCAGGATCATGTCCCCGCTACTTAGTTTTCTGCTTCTTTTCAACACCTGCAGATCATTGCAAATGTGAGCTCCACAGCCGGTATCCAATACCCAAGAGGCCGAATTAGTGACCATGTTAACCTCAATCACAAATATACCTTGGTTTGAGAAGAGTTTGGGGCACTCTCTCTTCCAATGCCCTTTCTCACGGCAGTTGATACATATGTCATATGCCTTCCACTGTTGCTTGGAGACAACCTTTCCCTTTCCTTTGCCTTTCCCCTCTTTGGCAATGGGAACACTCTGAGTGTTCGTAGCTGCTATGACTGCCTTTCCCTTCCCTTTCTTCCTTTTCCAACGTCCGGCGCCCTTGCCTTTCGTCTTGGAAGTAGAAGCACCTCCAAACAATACCGAAGGCGTGGACTTCTTAGTCGTTGCCTCGTATTGCACCAACATATTGATCAACTCATGAATACCCTTCTCAAGTGCATTCATGTTGTAGTTGACAATAAATTGATCAAAGGAGGGTGGGAGTGACTGAAGGATCACATCTATGTACGTTTCGTTATCGAGACCTGCCTTTAGGTCCTCGAGCTTTTCCACTAGGGTAAGCATTTTAACCCCATGTTCTTGTACAGAGGATCCTTCTGTCATTTTAGTTCCAAAGAACGCCTTGGTCGCGACATACCTAGTATGCCGGTCCGGGACTGCATAGCAATCCTTAAGGCGAGCCATTATGGAAGGGACATCGTCTAGCCTTTCATATTGCTTTTGAATCTCATTGGTCATCGAAGCAAGTATGATGCTACGAACCTTCCGGTTATCCTTATGCCAAGTCTCGAACGTCTCACGTTCCTCTGGCGTGGATCCTTCCGGTAAGGTCCTAGGGAGAGGCTCGTCCATGACGTAGCCTTGGTTCTCATAATCCAGGACTATCCTGAGATTGCGCAACCAGTCGTTGTAGTTGGTTCCATTAAATTTGTTTGTCTCAAGAATGGTTGAAAGTGGGTTCTTAGACATTTTAAAATCTACATGTTGAAAAACAACGCGCGATCAGCAGAAAGTAAAGACGGTGGTTTGATAAAAATAATTAAATGCTTGGTCTTTAGTCATTTAATCCTCCCACTATTTATACGAAAACACGGTACTCTCAAACGTAGTTTTCGGGAAATCCTTTCCTAGTGGGCTTGGGATCCACAGCGATTTTTCCCATACCCCGCTTTTACGATTCGCATGGAAAAGATCCTGTGGGAGGTATTCCATACCATTCTCGTTCCACGAGATTCCCAAGATTATTGCCTCACCCTTTTGCATGATCCCGAGGACTCCAAGCGAATCATGCTAATTAGGCGTTAGACCCGACCCAATCGACCGAGCCATGGACCCACTAGTACCCCCACGACTCGTGAGACAGGTAGCAGCAGCCCATTTTTCGTTCATGACATAGTGCAGCTTCTTTTAAGTACAATAACGTGCCACGACTCGTGAGACCACGCTATTGACCTAAAACAGCTTCCTCACTATGCCACGGATTGGAAGGCATGGACGAACTCCTAGAGTTCATGTCCACTTTATCTAGGGTCTAATATTTTAACATTGGTCCAACCAATGTGAGAGTAATAATGACCGAGATCTCATACTATATCCATACATTTATCCAAAAATGCATAAATGAAATTCATCCATAGCAGTTATACATGATAAATAAAACCCATTCATCCATCACAATAACCACATGCAAAATTAAAGCCTAGCACGCCCCTGTTGGATGATCACAAGCCCGAATCCTATGCGATCCACTGAGCCCGCAGTGGATCTATGGTCAATCTAGGGTTGGTCCTATACTATTACAATAATAGTAACCCAATCATCATTCTGATGGGCCTTGGTCTCTTTTTCTCTTTCTTCACTTCATGGAAAACGCCAAGGGACCTCCGGTCTGTGCTCTCCATGTGGTCCTTCCTTCTTCTCCACCAATTACAAGAATGGAAACCTCACTCCTAGTCTACTCTCATTACATATAAAAAAATTAGAAACCCCAGCGAAACCCCGGGGGAGTACATAAGGAGGGAGGTAGAAAGCCTTATTATTCCAAGGCACTAGAAAGAGAGAAGGAGAAAGCAGTTAAAGAGGCACACAGGCCCAACAGTAAATTAAACCATACATTCGGTCTAGGGCTCGTGATCATCCATTTCCATCCAACACACATAATTACATGATCCAATCACATAATCATAATATTCCAACAACACATGATTTCCAATCACATCAATCCAAGATGAAAATAAATGAACATGTGCGCAACGTGTGAAAAAATAAAACACAAATATTGGTAATAATATTTTTTCTCGTTTTAGGAAAACCTTTCCTCATTATTTTAAGTAAAATAACCCCGGGATTCCAAATCCATTTATTTTACTCCTAAAATAATGTCTTTAGGAATTTAGGAAAAATTGAACCCAAAAAACGAATTTTCAGAATTAATTCAAAATTAAAACTGAAAATAAATTTAAAAATAAAATAATAATGCTAGGGTTTCAAAAAAACCCTAGCTGCAGCAGCCGCCGGCCGCCGCCACCGGCAGCAGCCGGCAGGCCGTGCGCGCAGGGCAGCAGGCCCAGCCTGCCGCCCCTGCGCGCGCAGGCACTGCCTGGCCGGGCGAGCGCGCGCAGGCCACTTGCCTGCGTGCGCGCGCGCCTGGCCGGCAGCGCCCTGCGCGGCCTGGTGTTCCGGCAGGCCGACGCGCGCGCAGGCTCCTTTGCCTGTGCGCGCGCGCTGGCCTGCTGGCCACCGGCCGCATCCCTGCGTCGCGCGCAGAGCGCGCGCGCAGACGCGCACTGGGCGTGCTTGCCGGGCGCGCGCGCGCAGACGCCTCCGTCTGCGTGCGCGCGCGCCTGGCGGCGCGCCTGGTGCCCGTCCGCGCGCGAGCTCCTCCGCCCGCCAGCCTTGCGCGCGCGCGCGCATGGGCGCGCCTGCCGGGCGCGCGCGCGCAGACACCTCTGTCTGCCCGCGCGCGCGCCTGGAGGCGTTTCCATGCGCGCACGCCCGCGCGCAGCCAACCCGGCTGCGCGCTGCCCTTGCGCGGCCGGCAGCGCGCGCGCGCGCGCAGGCTTCCCATGCCTGCGTGCGTCTGCCCTGCCGGCAGCGCTCGGCTGCGCGCGGCCAGCCTTCCCGGCTGGCCGGCTGTGACGTTTTCTCGTTTTTCAGATTAATTCCCATCCCGATTCCCAAGAAAAACAGAAAATACCAATATTCAGCAATTCACACGAATTAAAAGCAATAAAATAACATGCTTCAAGAATCAAGAAATTCAAGATTTAATAACAACATGCTATTTCACGTTTCATGCTTAAAACGCACATAAACCCTAGGCCTATACACCGAACCGGGCTCTGATACCACTGAAAGATTATGTGGATCGTCCCGGGAAAAGCGCGAATGCGGAAGCGCGGTATAATTAAAAATTAAAACGGAATTTAAACATGCTTTTAAATTAAAACACGTTTCAAAGGGTGTGCCTTTGAAATTTCCCGGGCATTCGGTGTATCTCATGAACGTATAACATTAAAATAAATCATGGAGGCCATAGGGTTGAAAATTAAAGAGGGACGAAAAATTTAAAACGAGACCTACCCGTTGTCGTTTTCGTCTTCAACGGCTACACGCGTTGTTCCCCGTTTTGCACCAAGATCCCGTCTTTGAGACCCTCTAATTCGTGACACACGATCCACCCACGTATCTTGCACGTCGTGCTAGCAACGAACAAGTGTATAATTTTGGAGTGGATGAATCAATAACACATTATCAATTAATGGTATTGATTCATCAAGATTCTAATGTTCCAAGAACAAAAGAATCAAGAAAATAATTTTCTTGAGAGAGAGAGAGGGCGGACGAGAGAGATGGGAGAGAGAGAGATCCGTGTGTGTGTGTTGTAGTGTGTGTGTTGGAGATTCATCATCATGTAAATTGTAGGATGCTAGGGGTTTTTATAGAAGAGGAGTTTAATCCTCTTTAAACTCCTCTTTTAAGAACTCTAATTTGATTAGGATTTTGACCTAGTCAAAGTCCTAGTCAAACTAGTGTTTTGACCTAGTCAAAACGATCCTAGCCATCCATCTCTCCCATTGATCTCAACCGTTGATTTAATTTAATTTAATGGAATATTTAAAACCTATTTAAATATTTCCAAGAGGCTAAAATAAATATAAATATTATTTAAGCCCATTAAATAAATTCCTTTGATAAATCCAATTTATCAATTTAATTCCTTCTATCAAATAGAAAGAATTATTTCTCCAAGAAAAATAAAGGTTCCGATTAAATCTAATTTAATCATTCCTTCACTCCAATATTTAATTCCAAATTAAATATTTAATTGTGTGTGGATAGTGTGTGACTCTTTAGGTTCACCATTCAGCTAGACTTGGTCGGATTCCTAGAATCCGTCCGTTACCATGGGTGGCCATCTAGCAACGGTCCATGGCACTAGAGACTAGGTGAAATATTCAGGGATGAACATTTAGGCTCTAACAGTACGCTTGTCCTTCTGTCTTCGGTCTCATCACTTAGTGTCTAGGGCACGGATAACGCAGGTACCCATCTTGGACCTAAGTGTTGGTCTGTCCTCACTAAACGCCGCAAGGGAAACCTTCCCTTCTGTTCAGTCACTGTGGCCACAGTTTTAGGGACAAGACCTAGAGCATACATGAGACTCAACTGTCAAAACCTACTGACAGGAGACAGATCCTTTCTTGGAAACTACTGTCACTTTGCACACCAGGACTGCACTAGACATGGCTTATGACTACCAAAGAGAATTCTGGCAATCTCTCACCATATCTAAGATACAGTTCTGATGTACAGGTAAACTCAGTAATTCCTCAAGTCAAAGGACTTGACCTGTACCGTTGGAACCGGGAATACTCGTCATACCTTGCAGACCATACTCAAGGTCCTCCGTAAGACGGTTCCCACGAGTCACCTCAGTCAGCTGCATCCTAGCAGGCTAACCCACTAACACTGCTTAGACGATCCTCGTCACCCGTCGATGAAACACGACAGCAGATGCTTAGTGCAAGTCTCAAATGGAATCCCGGTACCCATTTTCGGGATTCCTTGACTTGGAGATTTCCGGACTGATTCGGGAAGACTGATTTCATGGACCTACCTCCAAGCGTAGTCCCAGTCCCTGAAATTGATGCTCAGTCCGTGGGCTTTGTTTGCGTAGTGAACAGATATAGAAAAATGGGTGCAAGTGAACACAAACAAAGTAATGCCAAATGAAAATTCACTTCTTTATTCATTAATGATTCATCAAAACACTTATAATTGTCCAGACATAGGTTACATATACCCGCCAAAAATTGGCTTACATGGTCACCTATTCTAACACATGGGTTCAAACCCTGCGAATTCTTTTTATTATAATAAATATTCCTGAAGATCATGAGTTCGAACCCCTGCGAATTCTTTTTATTATAATAAATATTCCTGGAGGTCATGGGTTTGAATCCCTGCGAATTCTTTTTATTATAACTAGAAACTGTGGCACGCAGTACCTGTGCGCATAATTATTTTAGTAATGCTTTTTATTTTATTGAAACTCATAATTTATTCCTATATATTAAAATTTATGAATTCTTTACAACTTCATATACAAAAACTCTCTGATAACTTTTTTCTAATGCGTTAATTATCAATACATATTTACTCGAATTAATTTAACAATTAAAACTTTGTACAGTGTATCGTATATTGATAGCAATTATTATATATACATGTAACACAAATACTAATTAATATGTTATCTCTATTTCAATTAATATAAATTTTTGATATGGTAAATTTGTATAAGTATGTAAATGACTTTATATAGCATTGCATTAATAGTGAAATTCTTAAAATATTTTCATGTTATATATAGCTTTATATTAATAAGACACATATAAGTATTTTCTATTGATATTCATTATATATACAAATTAAATAAACATCTATCTATCTATTAATCTATTAATATATATATATATATTTGAAGGCGGTCTTTGACCAAAACCTTCAATTTTGACCAAAATTCTAATTTTTTAGAATTTTGAATTTTTTTAATATGATAAATATTCCTAGAGGTCAGGGGTTCGAACCCCTGTGAATTCTTTTTATTATAATATATATTCTTAGAGGTCATGGGTTCGAACCCATGTGAATTCTTTTTATTATAATAAATATTTTCTAGAGGTCAAGGGTTCGAACCCCTGCAAATTCCTTTTATTATAATAAATATTTCATAGAGGTCAGGGGTTCGAACCCCTGTGAATTCTTTTTATTATAATATATATTCTTAGAGTTCATGGGTTCGAACCCCTGCAAATTCCTTTTATTATAATAAATATTTCTAGAGATAATAGGTTCGAACCCCAACGAATTCATTTTATCATAATAAATATTCTTAAAGGTCATGGGTTCGAACCCCTTCGAATTTTTTTTATTATAATAAATATTCGTAGACGTCATGGATTCGAACCCCTGCGAACTCCTTTTATTATAATAAATTTTTCCTAAAGGTCATGGGTTCGAACCCCTGAGAATTGTTTTCCTAATTTTAATAAATATTCCTAGAGGTCATGGGTTCGAACCCCTGCAAACTCCTTTTATTATAATAAATATTCATAAAAGGTTATGGGTTCGAACCCCTGCGAACTCCTTTTATTATAATAAATATTCCTAAAGGTTATGGGTTCGAACCCTTGCGAATTCTTTTTATTATAATAATTATTCCTAAAGATCATGGGTTCAAACCCCTGCGAATTCTTTTTATTATAATAAATGTTATTAGAAGTCATGGATTCGAACTCCTGCAAATTTCTTTTATTATAATAAATATTTCTAGAGGTCAAGGGTTCGAAACCCTACGAGTTCTATTTATTTTAATAAATATTCGAAGAGGTCATGGGTTCGAACCCCTGGAAATTCATTTGATGTTAATAAATATTCCTACAGATCATGTGTTCGAACCCCTGCGAATTCTTTTTATTATAATAAACATTCCTAGAGGTTAGGGGTTCGAACCCTGCGAATTCTTTTTATGTTAATAAATATTTCAAGAGGTCATGGGTTCCAACCCTTACGAATTTCTTTTATGTTAATAAATATTCCTAGAGGCCAGGTGTTCGAACCCTTGTGGGATCTTCTTATGTTAATAAATATTCCAAGAGATCATGCGTTCGAACCCCTGTGAATTCCTTTTATTATAATAACTATTCCTAGAGGTCATGGGTTCGAAGCCCTGCAAATTCTTTTTATGTTAATAAATATTCTTACAGATCATGTGTTTGAACCCCTACGAGTTCTTTTTATTATAATAAATATTCCTACAGGTCATGGGTTCGAACCCCTGCGAAATCTTTTTGTTATAATAAACATTCCTGGAGGTCATGGGTTCCAATCCCTGCAAATTCTTTTTATTATAATAAACATTTCTAGAGGTCATGGGTTCGAATCTCTGCAAATCTATTTATTATAATAACATTTCTACAGGTCATGGGTTCGAACCCCTGTGAAGTTTCTTTATTATAATACATATTCCTAGAAGTCATGGGTTCGAACCCCTGGCAATTCTTTTTATTATAATAAATAATCCTAAAGGTCATGGTTCGAACCCGTGTGAATTTCTTTTATTATAATAGTAATTTTATTATTTTTAAATTATTTATAATTAAGTAATGTATATATCTATAGTAAAATAAGTTTATCATAATAAGCTGTTGTTGTTAGTTTTAAAACTTAAAAATCTTTTGTGATCTTTTTCATTGTCATATTAATTAGCTAATTTCCTATCAATCTCACAATTAGATGTATTTCGTTACAAACATAATTTGCCAGCAAGAAGAATTCAATATTCAATAATGTTAATTATTTTATTTTAATCAAACCAAAAATTGGTTGTCACAAGTTACCTAAAATATAATAATTATACCATATATTTAATTTGTATGTAATGTTTATTATTATAATAACTAGCATTTTCCCCGTTCGTTGCACCATGACAAACTTTTTGCATAAAACTAATTCGGTCATATTTATCATTTTTAATTTATATTATGAGATAAGAAATACTTCTTGAGTTTTTCTGAAAAAACCTATCAATTAAAAAGCTCTTCTCTCACTCACATTATATCCGAAAAATAGCTTTAAAAGATATTGTAAACACCAATTGATTTTCCAGTGAGATATATTTTTCTCTTCTAATAATTTTATAAAAATCTGAACCCATGAAAATTATTTAAAATTAATTTGGTATCATTAATTGTTATAATAATTTAATGATTTGTCACCCATAAAATTTCATCACAAAAATATTAAATTATAAATATAAAGATCATCATAGAAATACATAAATTTAGTTGACAAAAGTTATGCGCACAACAAATTAAATAATTCGGGATAAATCAAGAAAATATAAATGTCATCCATAAATAGTGAAATTCTTAAATTATTTTTATGTTATATATATAGCTTTATATTAACAAGACACATATAAGTATTTCCATTGATATTCATTATATATAAAATAAATACATTTAATATTCATCATATATACAAATTAAATAAACATATAAATATATTTGAGGACATACATATTGATATTTATGTTATTAGTAATCACTTTTGTATTGAAAAAATGCAATACAACTTATGGCGTCATCAGTCAATTTGATAGATATCCCTTTGTATATATTTGTTATGATTGTAAATATTTTACAATTTTTATAACAGAAAATTGCTATAATGCACTATAATTGAAAAACAAAAGATAATTTTATTTAAAAGTATTTTTCATTTGACATTCACTTAGATTAATTTTTTTATAAAATATAATTTTAATTAGAATTAAACTAAACCGTGCATAGCACGGGTCACACGCTAGTTAAAATATATTTAAGAGATTAAATAAATATTAAGACAAAGTAATAATATAAAAATGACTGAAGTAAAAATATATAATCTTGAAAGAGAAAATTTTGAAATGAGAGAAAGAAAACCAAAAATAGCTAACACTAAATAATTATTTACATAGGTAGTTTATAGTTGGAAATAGTGGGGTGGGGGTTTTGAAGAGTGGGTGGATGGGAAGTTAATAAATAAATTAATAAATTAAGTTAAATATTAAAATTAACATGCCAAAATAATTGAGACACCAATTCACCCCTCTTCAATTATATATAGTACTAGTAAGTGTGGCACATTATATGTATGTGCATAAATTTTAAAAAATATTTTGAATAAAATATATTGATAAATTATATTATTTTATTTTTTGTTGAGTGAAAAATTACCTAATATATATTTATAAGATAATATATATAAGATAAGAATGCATGAGAAAGAAAAAACTAGCAAAAGGTAGTTATTCAATAAGTGAAGAAGTTAAAAATAATCGTTAATATATTTTTTTTAAAAAAATGACAAACCAATTAATTTGAATACCAAATTGGCCCTCTCCAACAATACATAGTATAGATAGATAGATGCCTATGGTTTGTCAATTTTATGATCAGTCATTTTTTTTATATTTTATTTATTCTCTTTTCTCAACTTCTCATTTTCTCCCTTCAACTTACTATTTTTTCTCTTCTCAAGGACTTCGGGACCGTTTGTGGTAGCGATTTATGGGTTGGTCAGATAAATTTCGATCTTGTGTTGGTAAGGAAGTACTAATAAGGGATGTTATTCAAGCACTTCCCAATTATTTCATGCAGTGTTTTCTTCTTCCAGCATCTGTGATTCGCGAGATCCAGTCAGCATGTGCGGCATTTTGGTGGAGCTCTCCTAAACACCGTCGTATACACTGGGTGGCATGGGACCGACTTTGTTTAACCAAACGAAGGGGGGGATTGGGTTTCCGGATGTTACGACAATTCAACCTTGCTCTTTTAGCCAAGCAAGCTTGGAGAATTATCACTAAACCGGATAGTTTGTTGGCTTGTGTTTTCAAAGCTCGTTATTTCCCTCGTTCTTCGTTTGAGGAAGCTACACTTGGTTATAACCCTTTGGCCACGTGGAGGAGTATTTATGCCGCTAAATTTATCACTGATGCGGGATGCCGCTGGCAAGTTGGTGACGGGAATTCGATTCGGATCTGGAGGGATTGCTGGCTTCCACGACCGTTCCTCTTTCGACCGATACAACAACTTCACTCTGTTGATGCAGATGTAAGAGTCTCATCCCTCATTAATATCAATGGAACTGATTGGAATCTAGCCTCCCTACATGATACTTTCTGTGATGTGGATATTGATTGTATCAAATCCATTCCGCTGCCTTCTTCGCCGATGTCGGATCGCCTTGTCTGGCACTTCACGCAGAATGGCTCGTTCACGGTTAAGAGTGCTTACCGCCTGGTTCTTCGAGAGCAGGCTCGACTTCAAGGTACGTTGGCTGAACCGTTTTGCTCAAATCATGCCCCTCATTGGTTGTTTCTTTGGCATTTGCATGTCCCTCCTAAAATCATTCATTTCTGCTGGAGATTATGTCATGGTTCCTTACCTCTTCTACTCAACCTTTTGCGATGTCGAATAAAAATTGATTCTCTTTGCCCAATGTGTGGTTTGGCTGAAGAGGATGAAAAACATGTATTAGTTTTCTGTGACTTTGCTCGTCAATGTTGGGCTCTTAGTGATGTGCCTTGGAATATTGTTTCAGATTGGTCTGCCTCTGCTCTCGATTGGTTGAAATTCTTATCTCACCATCTGCAGCCCCAACAATTCTGTTTTGTGGCTGTTGTATTATGGGCAATTTGGGGTAACAAAAATTCTTTGGTTTTTGAGGGAAAGTCTCGGTCTCCGATGGCGCTTATCATCTTCACTGGTCTTACTTGTCTTTCTTTCATCAGGCGAATTTGCAGGCGAAGGAGCTTATTTTGTAGCAACTTGGTTCTTCTTATCTATGATTTTTTATTTCCCTGTTGCTATTTTTGTTTGTTGGCTAAAAACTCTGTAATGTTGGTTTTTGGGTATATGAAAGTTTATGTTTCCAGTCAAAAAAAAAAAAAACTTTCTCATCCCCTTTTCTTCTTTTAAAATTTTTCAATATTCTTGTCATAATTTTTTTCACATTTTTTAAATATTTTATTTATCTAATAAATATATTTTGAAATTATAATTATTTTTAAAAATTTTGAACCAATTGTGCTTACACATTTGAATGTGCCATATATACTAGTCTATTCTATTAATATATATATATATATATATATATATTTGAAGGAGGTTTCTTTAAATTTGGAAAGTTAATAACTGTTTTTTAATACATAAGTTAAATTAATTTAGACAATAAATATTAATTGTTGATTATGTTACCATAATTTCATTATTCATTCTATATTAATTATTGATTGTGTTGCAATCAACAAGTGTCCTTATTTTTCAGACTCCATCTTTCTAATTTTCAAACTTTGAGTATTTAGTTTTCAGAATTTATTCATTGTTAATATATTTATGATAAATACCAATGCTTAATAAAGAAGAGTGATGTATTTTTAAGAAAAATATAAGATATCTTGCTCTTTTCTTATTTTTTAAATTCTAAATTTGGTGCTTTATTAATGTCTTTTCATTATATTAGGTTTATGCAATATATATATATATATTATTTTATTTCATGCTTTGTTAGGTGGGTGGAAATTAATCTTATATGAACATATAGGCAATATATGAAGAAAAGGAGACTTTCATAAGCCAAGGTATGGGAGAATCTGCCGTCTCTTTTTAATGTTTATATTATTATTTATTTTATTTCATGAGTTTATGAATATACTATCATATTTTTATGGCTAATCAAATTTCTTATGCCCGATTTTTTTTCAGTGCTATTTAATTTCTTTATTATAATTTTTTTGTTTATTCATGAGTTCATGAAATATATGATTTATGTGTTAATTATAATCATTTTTGGACACTTGTAGAAATCGAAGAAACTTAGCGATGAATTCCCCTCTCAATCCTTTCCCTTCGTCTCTACCCCTCGAATCATGCCACCCACCCAAACCACCTTGGCAAGAAAAACCCATTAATCCTCAACCAGATATGTCCTTAGCTTCACGAAGGCCGGAAAGGGATAACACCTTGGAAAAGCACAGCGCAAATTACTGCCTCAGATCTAGGAGATGACTACTATGTTATCCAGGTTGGTTCACTAGAAGATTATTTCACTGCACTTGATGGGGGTTCTTGGTTTTTATTCAACCACTATCTGCATGTTCAACCATAAAAACCTAATTTCAAACCATCATCCTTCCCACCAACCCTCTGTATTTGAATTCAACTCCCTAATTTACCTATAGAATACTACGGTTTTAACGCCCTTTACCATATAGCTCGTCTTATTGGTCTACCGATTAAGATGGATTCACACACCCATCAACACGCTCGCTATAAATTCACCTGTTCATGTGTGGAAGTTGATATTTCAGAACCTTTGCCCAGATTCATTTGTATTCAAAAGCATTATCAAGCAATGAAATATGAACTTAATACCTTGTTTTGTTTTTGTTGTGGTACGGTGGGTCATACTCAACATGATTATCCATACCCATCCCCCTGTCTTCTCCCTCTACTTATCTAAATGTAAACCAAAATAATCCCGATAACCCACCTTCGTCGGACAACCCACCTTCCTCCAGCAAGCATACGACCACTCAATGGGATATTGTACAATCTCGACCCAGACAGAAAAAACCTTATCAACCTGCAAATTCTCTGAACAATAACCCACCAGGAAATAGCTCAAGCTTCAATAATCAGTCAAGAGGGGATAGTACAATTATGAAATGGGTTTAGAAAAAAGCATCACCGCAAAAACCTCACTCAAACTTGCCTAACCAAGTTACCCTAAAAAACCAGTTCATGTTACGTAACTCAAACACCAAGATGAAGAGGAAGAAAGAGAAAGATATGACGTCACAGGGATTCTACAGGAAGAAAATATGGAGGTAATGATTCAACCTACAAAACAACAAAGAATAGCTACAGGTAAGCCAACTACTTCTCTGGCAAAACTAAATACACAAGTTACGCAAGAAGAGGGACACCAAATCATACCACCAGATGAGGTGGTTGAAGTAAAAACAGCCCCTAGTTTTGAACTTACACCATGGTCTCAAGATCAAACAATGCAACCATGTGTCAACATGAGGAGGAGACAACGGAAGCACATGTGGTGGACATTTTCTTGCCAAGTGGAGGAATGCATACAAATTACCACGGCGAAGAAATTACCGCTTGTATTCACGGCAAATCCTGAAGAAGATTCTACAGCCTTAATACCAAGAGTAGGGACCAGCTCACAACCACTTTGCAATTACAAAATCTTACATTTTCCTATGGAACATATATACTCCGACCCCTACTACCTAGATATGCCCCACGGAGCCCACCAGTTACCCCATTCCGCTCCAACTGGGCCAACTTCTCCAGTGCAGATGGGGCACTATCAACCCCCTCACCGCCCAATTTCCCGTCGTGCTTTAACTTCAGTGCCATTAAGATCATTTCAGCCAAGCCCAATGCACGACCTCCCTCTCCCCAACATCATAGATCATATCCACCTGAACCCACTGGCACCACTGCCCCCGACTGCCAGAATCAGAAACCATCTCATTCCCTTGGGCCTAAAAAATTTTTTGGTTCAACCTTTTCATACAGTACCTCATCTTTGTCGGCCCACCTTTCGCAAATAGTTTGATTCTGGAAGTCGAACAAGAACGAGAGGGATTTGCAAGAGAGAAGAAAGCTCAATTCAAACTACTTTTGCACCCACTAGAAAGAGATCTGCACTCATCCCTAATCAACTCCCCATTTCCAAATGACCTTGTGAATCCCATGGAACTTCACATGCATGCGTTCTCAAACCTTACCTCACCCCCCACAACTCATTCCATGAAGATCCTAAGTTGGAATTGTAGGGGTGCAGCCAGGCCTGAATTTGTGATTGCGGCGAGAGACTTGATTCATTGTTACCAACCTCATGTGTTCATTATTATGGACGAGAGACTTCAACACGAAAGAGCACAGGCTGTTATACGTCGTTTACCTTTTACTGTATCTATGCTAATACCAGCTGCAGGTATGGCAGGAGGTATTTGGATTCTCTGGCAAGCATAAGAACTTACTATAAGATAACTACACCAGGGACCTCGTATGATACACATGGAAGTAGAATTCAACAATCTGGCTACCCCTTTTATGATGACGGCCTTGTACAACTACCCTCAGGCACACATGCAAAACCAGGTATGGGAAAAATTAAAATCTTTGCATGATAATATTCATAATGATCCTTGGTTTATAGTGGGTGATTTCAATAATATACTAGCGCCGCATGAGAAAATTGGGGGTCGTTACTTTCAAAAAAAAAAAAGGCAGATTTTTCACAATGCATGCAAAAATGTGAAATGATAGACCTAGGGTTTACTGGACACCCATTCACATGGAGTAACAAAAGATACAGTAAAGCTTATATTTGTGAAAGATTAGATAGATGTTTTGCTAATCTAGCATTGCACAATTTTTTCCCTCATGCAACAGTTACACATATTACTAATGTTTTCCCGGATCATTCTCCATTACTTATCAGTTTAACTCCGAATAATATTCAAAAGAAAGATTTCTTTCGGTTCGAAAACTATTGGACTACACATGCATAATATCAGGACATTGTAAATCATTCATGGACATGTTTTAATGCTTGCTTGCATGATTTGGGATATGAGTACAATTGCATGACTTTAGCTAAAAATTCTATACAGTGGAAATGTAAAGTCCTTGGAAATTTTGATACTGAGATCAATAGAATTACTAAGGATATTGAAAAGGTTCAACACTTAATTGTTTGTAACCCTTCAAATAATAATGTTAATAAAGAAATTGATCTGCACAAAAAATTACAAAATTATTTATTAATAAAGATACTTTTTGGAAACAAAGAGCCAAAACACATTGGGTGCTAGAAGGTGATCAAAATACTAAATATTTTCACTCCTTTGCTAGCCATAGAAGTAGGATAAATCTCATACAAGGTATTAAAGACTGTAATAAAACTGGATTCTGAATCAAAGGACATTGTGGACTCCTTCAGAATCTTCTTTTCAAATATTAATTCTACTGATAATAATAATATTAGTAACTGGGCTGAATTTCAATTGTTGGATACCCCACTCCCAACCTTATCCCATGCACAAAAAAATGAACTTACAAAACCTGTTTTGGACTCGAAAATTTTTAATGGGCTTAGAAAAATTGGGCCTAATAAATCACCTGGACCAGATGATTTTAACTCACACTTCTTCATTTCATATTGAAAAATAGTAGGCCCACAAATAACACAAATAGTCAGGAATTTCTTTATGAAAGGTCAATTGCCGCATAACCTTAATGAGACTATTCTTGTTGTAATCCCTAAAAGAATACACCCTTCCTTACATAAACATTATTGACCCATTAGTTTATGTAACACGATCTACAAAATTATTTCAAATATTTTAGTTGCCAGATTAAATTTTTTTTATGGATGATCTTATATCCCCTTACCAAAATGCTTTTGTTTTTAGTAGACTAATTTCTGATAATACGGTTATTGCCCATGAGATGCTACATTCCATAAAATCGAAAAAAGCTAAGCAATACTATATGGCCTTGAAACTTGATTGGGAAAAAGGCTTATGACAAAATTAGTTGGGATTTTATTAAGAAAATACTTTACAAATACAATTTTCCGGTAAATTTTATTGATTGGATATATAAATGCATCTCAATAGTGACTTATTCTGTTCGTATTAATGGAATGCAATCTGAAGCATGGAAGCCTAATAGAGGTCTTCGGCAGGGAGACCCTTTATCTCCCTATTTATTCATCTTGTGTCTTGAGTCGTTAATACAACAGATTATGCATGATGCAAAGCATAATAAAGTTGATGCTATGAAAAGTAGTAGAAAAGGACCTCAAATTTCGATTCTTTGTTATGTAGATGACTGCCTCATTTTCTTAAAAGCAAACCATAAATCAATCTCCTATATTCAGAATCTTTCATATTTTTTCAACAATCTCGGGGCTATCAATTTGTTGGGAAAAATCAATGTTTTTAGTTTCTCCTAATACACTGAACAGATTAAAATATGATATTGTTGATGCTCTTCATATTCAGTATGGTACTAATAATGATAAATACTTAGGACTACCATATGTTATGGGTCGTATGTCTAAATCAGATTTCTATTCTATTATTGAAAAGGTAGAGGGACGTTTAAATGCATGGTACAATAAGTCTCTATCTTATGCAGGACGAAATATTCTTATCAAACATGTTATTAGCACTATGCCATTATATTACATGAATTCCTTCAAAATACCAGTTAGCATTATTGATAGGATTGAGAAGCTTTGTAAACATTTCTTATGGAATGGAAAGAAAAATATTACTAAATCAAGTCTGGTAAACAGGCAAACTGCATGTGCACCTACTGCTTTGGGAGGTCTAGGGATCAGAAATTTAAGGATTTTAAACACGGCTTATATTATGAAACTAGGTTGGCGCCTACACATCAAAGACTAGTCATTATGCTATCAAGTGCTAAAGGGTAAGTACTTTCACTCTGAACAATTCATGGATTCTACTTGTAAACAGCATCATAGTTACATATGGAAGAATATTCATAACCTTATTCCATTCATGAAAATGGCTTCGTACTGGGTGGTGGGAGATGGAACTTCCATCAATTTCTGGTATAACATTTGGTGTGATTCATTCTCTATTGCATCACAAGTTCCTTATATCCCCACATCTTTGCAAAATCTACAGGTTAGTGACATCATATCTTCAAATTAAAGCTGGGATCTGAACATAGTGGAACAATACTTACCTCAATTTATCATCCAAAAAATACACTCTCTTCCAATTTCTATTACAAACCACCCTGACTATATTATTTGGAACTGGGAAAAGACCGGAAAATTTTCTGTCAAGTCTGCTTACTCATGGCTATTTCAATCGCAACTTCTCATTCAAAATCCTCCTCTACCATGGTGTACCCAATGGACTCTTCCTGTCATTCCAAAAGTAAAATTTTTCATATGGCTTCTAGCGCATGAAAGCATTCCAACCTCACTATTTTTATTTAAAAGATCAAAACTTCCTTCAGCGATATGCTCCTTATGCAATTCTTGTGTAGAAGACATTGACCATATCTTTAACAAATGTAAGTTTCTTTCAGGCATCTCACGTATGTGTCTACCTGAAATTCAAGAATTGCAAAACACAAACATACTTACAATCCTTCAAAAACTTCAGTACAATACCTTCAACAAGCTCTAGTTGCTAATGCCCTATGGATTATATGGACAAACAGAAACAATGCTATCTTTCAAAACGCATCCATAAATCTTTTTAATATGTGGAGACAGGCTAAAACTATGACTTATGAACTTCCTTATTTTTCTAAACATAAGATTAAACAGAAGTATGAAGTCCTGTGTAAATGGAGCCCGCCTACAGTTGGGTGGTATAAACTTAATATTGACGGATCATCACTTGGTAATCTAGGACATGTAGGCTGCGGAGGTATGTTACGAAATTCGGAAGGCGGATATATCGCAACGTTCTCAGAATACTTAGGACAACATACTAATAATTTTGCAGAACTTTGGGCTTTACGGGATGGATTATTATTAGCAAAGAATAAAAATATTACAAGATTGATCATTGAAACCAATTCTCAATTCCTTCTTTCTCTTATTCGCAGGAAGGAACAAGTTCCGAGGTGCTCAACCCTTTACTCAGGGACTGCTTGAAGACCTTAACTGAATTTCGTTCAGTTAAGGCAGTTGTTTGCTACAGGGAGGCTAACAGAGCTGCAAATATTTATGCACGGACTGCAACAGGATCTTTAACGCCATATCAGCTGTTTGAAGATATACCTACTTTTGCCGAAGAAATTGTTATGACTGATGTATCTTTTATTTCGATTAGGCATACAACCTCCCCTAATGTAATATGCTTTGACTTATATTAATATATAAAATATGTTTTATCCTTTAGGAAAAATATAATCATTTTTGTTTAATTTGTATTATCTATCATTTTCAAATAATAAAAGATATTCTAAATCCACAATAAACAGAAAAAAAAAGATCACAAGTCATGGTATTATTTTTTTTCTTTCCTTGATTTTTAATATTTTTTTATTATCAATTATTTTATTTTATGAGTTCATGAATATGTGATTTTTTGTGTTAATTATATAATTTTTATTTAATTTATATTTATTATTTTACGCATTTTGACTATTTTATTAATAATCTTTGATAGAGATTGTAGACAAACAAAATTTTACCCTCCAATCAAATTGAGACAAATAATTTTGATATTTATCTCTTTAGAAAAATACAAAAATTAAAGAGATAATATCGAAATTGACCAATCATGTCTTCCCAAATATTTCATGTATTTACTTTTTAAATTAAAATAAAGAGATAATACAAAATAAGTGTTCAAGTTCACCACAACTCTACCTCTTTGACAGCTATATAAAGGAGTTCTTGGAACTCATTCAAGACACACACATACAATTGAAGACACAAGTAAGAGAGCATTCAAGAAGTCCCGAAATCCTCTCAAGTACAAATCAAGGAAGATCCACGGCGTTCTAGGCAAGATTCAAGGCGTTCGTCGCGGAAATCGTCCGAAGTCAGCGTTTAATTCGACAAGAAGTCTGAGTACCGGGGAATTAACGTTATCAAGACGGAAATCCACCTTGGCGGAAGATCAAAGTCTCAAATTCACCAAGAAATATCCAAATTCAAGTCAAATATCTTCAAGTTCATAGTGTTTAATCCGGGAACAAGTCAACGACCTCCGAATTAACGTCATTCAAAGTCAACGTCAAAGGAGATCAAGCGTCGAGTTTCACCTTCGAAGTTGCCGACGTCAAAGATCACGTTCTTGAAGGGAACAATCAGAGGTTTCAAGCGAAAATTTCGCACCCAAAAATATTCAATCAATTCAAGAAATTTATTTGTAATATTTTCTTGTTTCGATAAATTCAAAGGAAAATAAAAATTTATTTACAAATTTTGGCACGCCCAGTGGGACCGCTCTACCTCTCATCTCTTCCCCTCAACAAAGTCCGAATTATTTTGATGGACACTCAAGGAAAAGCTTTGAAGACGGTGAATTTCAAACTCGCCACGTCAAGGTCTTCAAGTTCAAGTATTAAGAGTCTTGATGTTACTACAAGAAGCATGTCAAAGAAACTTAAAGAATCTTCCTAGATGACTCCTCCCATTGAGTCTGCTCAGAAGGACATCTTCATACCTAGCCATGCAAGCGAAGATGACGAAGATAAATCTCCTCCATCCTCCCCTCGCTCCGAGTCTAGCTACTCCTTCACAACAAATGTGGCTCTGGTCATGGTGACGAATGCCACAACCTTAAAAGAGCAAATTGCAAGCCTAACAAGAGCTATCGAGGGACTCACCAAGCATGTCCAAGAGCAAGATGCCCAAATCGCCAGGTTGTCAATAGGCCAGACAACGTTGAGACAAACCATATTCGGGGGAAACAAGTCGAGGCTCACGATGAAGAAGAGGCATCCGCAAAGCAGCATTATACCGAGAAGGATAAGTCTGCCAAAGAGCTTGCATCTGATGGACTGATTCCAGTGGACCGACTCAAAGAATTCATTGAAGGAACCATCAGAAGCAAGATCGAGGGAACCTCAAGGTCGTCCTTTACTTACACAAAGCCATACACTCAAAGAGTTGATCATCTGAAGATGCCAATCGACTATCAACCTCCCAAGTTCCAGCAATTTGATGGCAAAGGCAATCCTAAGCAACACGTGGCTCACTTTGTGGAAACGTGCAACAACGCTGGAACATATGGGGATCACCTCGTCAAATAATTTGTTCGATCTTTGAAAGAAAATGTGTTTGATTGGTACACCGACTTGGAAGCCAACTTAGTTGACAGTTGGGGGCAATTAGAACATGAGTTTCTCATGTTTTTACAGTACCAGAAGAACAGTCAACATGATCGAGCTTACGAACTCACACTAGTGGAAAGAAGAGCCTGTCATTGATTATATCAATCGCCGGAAAAATTTGAGTTTGAATTGCAAAGATCGATTGTCCGAGACTTCAGCAACTGAAATGTGTATCCAAGGAATGCATTGGGAACCTTGCTATATTCTTCAAGCAATAAAACCAAAAACTTTTGAAGAGCTAGCGACTCGTGCACATGGAATTGAAATGAGCTTCAATTGCAAAGAAGACGAATACTCAAATGATATCAATGATGATGTTGATGATGATGCAACACCATGAAAGTTTTGAATGCTCCTGGATATGAGCATAAACTATCTACTGTCCTAAAAAAAAAATCTCAATGCTCCTGGATATGAGCATAAACTATCTGATGTCCCAAAAAAATCTTAGTGCTCCTGGATATAAGCATAAACTATCGAATGTCAAGAAAAAGAAAATCTCAATGCTCCTAGATATGAGCATAAACTATCTAATGTCCAAAAAAAATGAAAAAGAAATCTAGAGTGCTCTTGGATATGAGCATAAACTATCAAATGTCCAAAAAAAATTTCAATACTCCTTGATACGAGTATAAACTATCTACAAATTTACTTGAAGAACTCCTTGATATGAGTATAAACTATCTACAAATTCAAGTTGAAGAACTCCTTGATACGAGTATAAACTATATACAAAATTACTTGAAGAACTCCTTGATATGAGTATAAACTATCTACAAATTTAAGTCAAATATAAACTATCTACAAATTCAAGTTGAAGAACTCCTTGATACGAGTATAAACTATATACAAAATTACTTGAAGAACTCCTTGATATGAGTATAAACTATCTACAAATTTAAGTCAAAGAGCTCCTTGATACGAGTATAAACTATCTACAATTTACTTGAACAACTCCTTGATATGAGTATAAACTATCGATACATTCAAGTCGAAAACTCCTTGACATGAGTATAAACTATCTACAAGGTAAAGAACTCCTTGATATGAGTATAAACTATCTACAAATTCAAGTTGAAGACTCCTTGATATGAGAATAAATTATCAACAAATTCAAATAAGTTCAAGTCAAGAACTCCTTGATATGAGTATAAACTATCTACAAAGTCAAGTTTGAAGACTTCTTCATATGAGAATAATTCAAGTGAACTACGTTATGACTTCATCATCCCATAGAGGTACATAGGCAGCTTGAACAATGTTTTCAAGTCCAACCACATGTTTAAAAAAAAAAAAAAAGAAGAAGAAGAAGAAGAACATATGGAGAAGAATCAATTTCAAGACATGTTCACTCCTTCACTCCGTTGCAGTAGATGTTCGTGAACAAGTCTCGAGGGGGCATTTGTAGACAAACAAAATTTCACGCTCCAATCAAATTGAGACAAATAATTTTGATATTTATCACTTTAAAAAAATACAAAAAATAAAGAGATAATATCGAAATTGACCAATCATGTCTTCCCAAATATTTCATGTATTTATATTTTTAAATTAAAATAAAGAGATAATACAAAATAAGTGTTCAAGTTCACCACAACTCTACCTCTTTGACAGCTATATAAAGGGGTCCTTGGAACTCATTCTAGACGCACACATACAATTGAAGACACAAGCAAGAGAGCCTTCAAGAAGTCCCGAAATCCTCTCAAGCGCAAATCAAGGAAGATCCATGGCGTTCTAGGCAAGATTCAAGGCGTTCATCGCGGAAATCGTCCAAAGTCAGCGTTTAATTCGATAAGAAGTCTGAAGACAGGTGAATTAACGTTATCAAGACGGAAATTCACCTTGGCAGAAGATCAAAGTCTCAAATCCACCAAGAAATATCCCAAATTCAAGTCAAATATCTTCAAGTTCATTGCGTTTAATCCGGGAACAAGTCAACGACCTCCGGATTAACGTCATTCAAAGTCAAAGTCAACGTCAAAGGAGATCAAGCATCGAGTTTCACCTTTGAAGTTGCCGACGTCAAAGATCACGTTCTTGAAGAGAAGAATCAGAGGTTTCAAGTGGAGATTTCGCACCCACAAATATTCAATCAATTCGAGAAATTTATTTATAGTATTTTCTTGTTTCGATAAATTCAAATGAACACAAAAATTTATTTACAGAGATATTGGATTTTGCATAAGTTTTTCACTCTGAGAATCAATATTATCATTGCAATTATAATTTTGTTATTATCAATTGTTTCATTATTTGAGTTCATGGATGATGTGATATATATATATATATACACAATTGCTTTAGAATTGAAACGAAAAATAAAAACTTAAAAGTATTATTTTTGTTAAAAAAGTTTGATCAATTCAAAATTTGTACTTATCTATGTTGCACGTGAAAGTTGAAATAATTAAAAAAATAAGAAAAGATCGAAGGTTTGAACAATTGTTTTTCATTGAATTTTTATTGTTTTATTATCAATTATTTTATTTCATGAGTTAATCATGTGTTAATTATAACCTTATTCTGTTACTTAATTCATATTTCTATCATGTTTGTTATTTTGTTGATAACTTTGGGTAGAGATGTCGAATCTTGCTAATACTCATTTGTGAGTATTCATTATTTTGTATCTTTTTTTTCTAAATATTTTTTAATGTATATAATGAGAAAAATATTTTTTTATTTTTATGAAAAACCTATCAAATGAAAAATTCTTCTCTTATTCACATTACATTAGAAAAATAAATTTAAAAGATACTATAAATGTCAACTTGAATTTCAAAAGGAATAGATTTTTCTCTTCTAATATTTTATAAAAATCTGAACCCATCAAAATTATTCAAAATTACTTTGGTATCAATTGTTATTATTATTTTTTCACCCATAAAAATTCATCACAAAAATATAAAATGATAAATACAAAATATCATGACAGATATATATAAATTTACTTGACAAAAGTTATGCTCACAATAAAATTGTAAAAATCTGAATATCAGTAATAATAAAAAAGCATACTAAGATACATTTTGAATAAAAAAAAAATTGTACACTATTTATTTAAGACTTATTCAATGGAAATAAAATTGCAAAAAATAGTATCGAATGCGATCATTTTGCAAATGTAATTTAAAATATTAAGAATAAAGTTTACACGATAATAAATAAGCTAACGATTATCAAGGAAAAATTTAGATAACGACAGTATAGATAAGGCGTTGCAAGTGTTCGAGAAGAACTTTTATAGAACTATTATTTTGCTACGTACTTTTGGATCTAATTTATTAAAAGTAGTTTCTTAATGTATTTTAATTTATCGCAAATGAAATATTATATATTGCAATTAGACAAAATCAAATTTGGCTAATTATTCAGTGAGTAAATAATGAAAGAGAGGTGCAAATAAAATTTTCATAAAAACTAATTAATAACATAAAACAAAAATTGAATACCAATTAAATTATCATAAAGTTTGTTTTAAAATAGACTTTATAATTTTAATGCATTATATCAATAATGAGAACACATATATGGAAAATATCATACATGAAAATATAAACAAAAAGCAACTCATGATCCACATGAGAGACAGAGAGAGAGAAAATCATGATAAGCATATCGGCATATAACAAAAAAAAAATTAAAATACGAGATAAATCATTATAATCTAATAAACAAAAAAT
Source organism: Sesamum alatum (assembly GCA_034509735.1). NCBI lineage: Eukaryota > Viridiplantae > Streptophyta > Magnoliopsida > Lamiales > Pedaliaceae > Sesamum > Sesamum alatum. The sequence continues at coordinate 25,319,097 of JACGWO010000001.1, read as the reverse complement.
AGGATAAAACAATTTCTAAAAGGATGAATAGAAACTTTATATTTTTAATAATATAGGGCATCTATTAATTGATATCAAAACAAAAGATTTTTGATATATTTTTTGAATAAATGTACAATTCTGTTAAGGCATTGCAAATATTAGAGAACTTTTATAAAATGCATTTGTTAGTTTTGGATCTAAATTGATTAAAAAGTTTTGTTAATGCATTTTCTTCATAGTTCGTATCATGCAATTTTCTCTTCATTTATGTTTAAATTTTTTCATGTTCATGTTCATGTTCAAAATTCATTAATTATGCAATTTTTACAAGAATTATGGAAGTTTTTTCTTATTTGATATAATTTTGTAATTTCTAAATTATTTTTCTATGATTCTGTAGTTAGTGTTAATTTTTTTGACTAAATTCCAAGCCCATAACAAATAAAGAGGAAGAATATCACATATCAATAAGACTTAACAATTAATCAAGAATTTAGTTTTATTGGATGTGAAAGAAATCGGTGGATCGTCCCGGGAGATTAACGCGAATAGCGGAAGCGCGAAATAGTGCGTAATAAAAAATTACAAAGCATAATTAAATGGAATTTAAATCATGCATAATATACATAAACGAATCAAGGGGTGTGCCCTTGATTCTCCCGGGCGTTCGGTGTATCTCATGTTCAATAAAGCACAACATGGAGGCCATAGAATTGAAACCGAAAAACGAAATTAAAGAACCTACCCGGTTGTAGTTTTGTCTTCGTTCGGCTACATGCATTGTTCCCCGTTTTGCACCAAGATCTCAAGAAGAGACCCTCTAAATCATCTCACTCGCTCCACCGGAAAGCAAACAACCCTTGTGCTAGCAAGAAATAATTTGGGGAGAAGAGACATCGGTACACGCTATGAATTAACGCAACCGGCGTCTCTTATGTTCTACCTTGAATAAATCAAGAAGAACAAAATAGAAATCTTGGAGAAAAGAAGAGGGGATGGACGAAAATCTTGAGAGTGATGAGAGATGAGAGTTGTAGAGAATACTAGGTGTAAGTGTGTGTTTTTTAAGTATTTATAGAAGATGGAATTCCTATTCCTTCTCAAACTCTTCCAAAGAGACACACTTTGACTAGGATTTTGACCTAGTCAAATCCTAGTCAAATTAGGCTTTGATTAAGTCAAATTAATCATGGCCCTTCATCTCATCATTCTCTAGATCAAATCTTGTCCATCCATTTTGATGGGCTTTATGGAATGGGCCTATTTAATTCTAAATTAAATATTCCCATGAACTTTATATTAAAATCCTATTTAATATACTAAGCCCATTAATTAATTAATGGAATGGACTTCATTTAATTCCAAATTAAATAGTCCATGGACTTTATATTAAATCCTATTTAATACCAAGCCCATTAATTAATTAATTCACCCTTTTAATCTAATTAAAAGGAAAGCCCATGCATGTAAAATTCATAAATCTAGTTTATGAACTCAAGCCCGATTATTCCAAATAATACATCGAGGCTTGTATCTCCAAGAAGTATAATTTAATTCCATTAAATTAAACCTTCTCCCGAAATTAATTCCAAATTAATTCCCTTTCATTTGGTGTAGCGGGTGTGACTCTTTAGGTTCACCTTTCAGCTAGACTCGGACCCACTTTTCGTTATTTCATAACTAAAGTAGTCCGTTACCATGGGTGGCCATCTAGCAACGGTCCATGGCACTAGAGACTAGGTGAATTTATGGTGTGAACATTTAGGCTCCGAGTTATACGCAGGTGCGGTCCTACCGACGCTCGATACGTACGGGTACGGTCCTACTGTCGCCTGTCTCCCGGCCTTTAGTCTAGGGGTCGGTTCCCATCGTTGACTAGGCAACTATGCATAATGCTCGAGATAGGTTTAACTCGACGTAGGAAATCCTTTCCCACTACATCAAGTGCTATGGCCATAGACTTTGTGAGTCTAAACCATCTCCGAGCGCATAGGAGATCTTGCTGTCATATCCTTTGACAGGGGACAGATCCTATCTTGGAATTCACCGTTCTTACATACTCCGACTGCACTGGACGAGGCTTATGATGACCATGTGATATAATCGGTCAAATTTCACCAGATCCAAGATACAGCCTTAGTATGTAGGGGACTGCCGTGATCCTCAAGTCCGAGGACTAATCCCGTACTATCGGAACCGGGAATACGAGTCATACCGACCAAGCCCGAGTAGCTTCTATATGACGATTCCCGCGAGTCACCTCAGTCGGCCGCTCCCCAGCAGGCCGACCCACTAACACTGCTTAGACGATCCTCGTCACCCGTCGATGAAACACGACAGCAGATGCTTAGTGCAAGTCTCAAATGGATTCTCGATGCCCTGTCTCGAGATTCCTTTGACTTGGAGTATTTCAGACTGATTCGGCGAAAGTGATTTCATGAACCTACCTCCAAGCGTAGTTCCAATTTCCCGAAATGTTATTTCAGTCTGTGGGCGTTTGTTGTGACATCGTAACGATGCAAGCAGTAAGTACAACAAACTCATGCCTATGAATCCTTACTGCATTCATTAACATAATATTACTTGTTCACAGATTGACGAATGGTTCTCAGAACAGCCAATACCATTGACTTTCTGGTCACCTATTCTAACAGGATGTATATCTCTTCATTCTTCTTTTAAGATTGTAAACTTCTGTAAAGTTTATTCATATTGATGCATTGTAATTTGGAGAAAAAATAATTTTATATTATTGATCTCATTAAAAAAAAAATCCTTAACTAACTTTCACATAATTTATAAATTTTGTAAGATATAATTTTAATCATAATTACATTACAACCGTGGCACACGCTAGTAATGTACTAATAATAGCCGAGATGTTATAGAAATATTACTCATATGGTCTGCTCGGGGAATTGGACTTTCTATTATACTTTTTATTTCATTTCATATACATTGAAACATACATATTATATCTATAAAGATCACATTATCAATTTAATTTAAAAAAATATTTTATATATACATATGAAGTGTATATGTGTAATTGAATAAACGATACAATAGAAAATTCAAACTACTGATCGGGTACGTAATCCGCTTCATCATTTCTTGTACACGTTATTTTCCATATATAAAAAGAATATAGAAAATATGGAAAATAAAATATAAAAATTTTAATATCATCATATCGGTAAAATTATAAAATTTATTACTATTAAATCATTCAAATTATCTGAAAAGCCTAAGTAACAACTTTGGATGTAAGAACCTAAAAAATAAATTTAGAAAGATAGATTTGAATTAGAAATATTATAATAAAGGTAAAGTGATACAAAATTTTGAATTAGAATTATGTTTAAGAAAAATTAAATCAGTTAGAAGCACCTTGTAATTTTTGACTCGGAAGTACTTTTGTATATCTTTTTCAGCACTCCAAAACGGGAAATTTAAATAAATAATGTAATTAAAAAAAATTAACGAAATGGGGTATTTCTACCCCATTTAATATATTAGGCGACCCCGACTTCAGTCCTCGTTTTCCAAACATGCACGGAACCCGGGGTCAAAACCCCGAGTTCCGTGAGTGATGCAGAAGCCGGGGTCAGCGACCCCGGTTTCTACGCATGTTGCTTTTGCTTTTGCATGCATGCAAAAGCAAATGGGGACGCGTGCGCTGCATGCATGCGTCCCTTCATGCATGCTGCTCATGCATGCACTGCAAAGAAACCGATATTTTTAACATCGGTTTCTTTGTGTATAAATACCTCCTTCTGCGTTTCACATATGCAGTTCAAATTGCACACAGATTAATTTTTTTCCCTTTCCTTTCTCCTTCAGTTTTGGTGGAAAAGGTGCACGAAAATCTCTATAATTCTTGCACGTTCGAAACATAAGTTATCTTTACTGATACTGATTATATTTATGCTTTTATTTGTATTTGTTGTGATGTTTTTTTTTTTTGAAGACATGGCAGATAAAAATAATATTATGATTGTTATATTTTATGGAGGTCAACGAATTGATTCATATGATTGCGTGGGATATGATCGTCCTGAAGTTGGATTTAAACGAATATGTCGTAGTACTACGTTTGTTGAACTCGAGTCAATTTTATTTGAAGTACTTGGCCTCCGTAGGGGTGAGTTTAAGTTACATATATTTTTTAAATACACAACATGTAATGTTGGTCGATGGCGAGAGACGATATTACATATTAAGAATGACGGAGAATTGCAGTATTTTTTCAATCCGGTATATGGCTATTCGACCGTTGATATTTTTGTGGAAGCAGAAACAGTGTATGAAAATATTGTAGCTGATGACCCGTTTGTTGGTGATTGAGGAACCTACATGTCTATGTTAACACAAGATTCAGCATAATTGCCAGTAATTACTCAAGCGATGGGCAGGGTTGGGGTTAATGAAGATTTTGCAAGTCCATCAACATACAATGTTGGGATTAATGAAAATTTTGTGGGTCCATTTACATATAACGATGAAGAGAATTACGATATGAACATCGAGCCAAAAGCCGATAGTTTCTTAAATAATGATCCAGTAAACTCAGAACCAGATGAGGTTGAAATGGAGGGTGAAGATGATGGTATTCTTGAAAATAATGATGAAGTCAGCATCCCAGTTATGTTGGAAGTCCTCGGAGGTGATATGAATGAGTCCAGTGGTCAACAACAACAGGCATTTGACTTGAACATGCCTGCAACATCGGAGCCGCCTTCTCTATATCCTGTTATTCCTTTTTTCAGTACAACACATCCGAAGGTGCCATTCGACTCCGTCGATATACCTATTGGTCGTTGGGGTAATTTTTACAACTCAAACACTGGAGAGCTGGAAAGTGGAATGGTTTTCAAGAGTAAAGAAAACTTAATTGCAAGTGTACAAGATTTCTCGGTGCGCTTTGCAAGAAGAGAATTCCGTGTTCTAGAGAGTAAACCAAAACTGTGGAAGGTGGTATGCAAATACGATGAAGAAACTGGGGGCCCTTGGATGCTAAGAGGAATACTAAAGGCTAACATGGGATTATTTATGATTACGAAGTATGCGGGACCACATACATGCCTCTTGAATGAGATTTCTGTGGATCATCGAAATTTGGGCAAGAGTTGGATTGCAACACATTTGTTGGGTATGGTTCGACAAGATCCAACATATGATATCAAATATGTCCAACAGAATGTTAAAGATCGGTTTGGTCTTGAAATTTCTTATCATAAGGCTTGGCATGCTTTGAAGGCCGCAAGAGAACAAGTGTATGGGACGTGGGAGAGCTCCGTGCAGAAGTTGCCTATGTACATGGCTGCATTGCAGAAATGGAACCCAGGGACGGTCGTTGAGTGGTTGCATATGGATACCGACAGGCCTGGAGTAAAGATGTTGAACTATGTATTTTGGGCTTTCAGGCTGATTCTTGAGGGATTCTGTTATTGTCGTCGGGTTATAAGTGTAGATGGGACCTATCTGTACACAAAGTACAGACATAAGTTGTTGATGGCAGTAATGTTAGATGCAAATCAACAGGTCCTCCCGTTGGCATATACACTCGTTGATGAAGAATCATTGCCGTCGTGGCGATGGTTCTTACAGATGCTTTCCAAACATCTACTCCGTGGCGATGAGAAAATTTGTCTAATTTCAGATCGACATGGCGGATTGATCAGTGTCATTAATTATGTTCCAGCCTTCAAATTTCCTCGTGGGGTTCACAGATTCTGTTTACGGCACGTCTGTTCAAACTTTAATAAGAGATTCAACAACGTCCAGTTGAAGGATCTTTGCTGGAAAACCGGTGCAGAGCAAACTACTCGGAAATTTGTAAGAGTCATGGAGGAAATGAAGGGCTTGAATGAGGATGCATTTAATTGGTTGGAGGCCATCGACAAGTCACAATGGACACTATCCCATGATGGTGGTTGGCGAACAGGCATCCTTACGACAAATATGTCTAAATGTCTTAATGGAGTCCTTAAGGGAGCCAAACGCTTACCAATCACGGCAATTGTACAAGTAACGTTCACAAGGTCTGTACAATACTTTTTGGAGCGCACCACTCGTGGCCACAGAATGATGAGTGCAAACCAGCCGTTCGCTGATTATGCTTTCAAGTTGTTTGAGTCTAGACAAAGAGAGGTCGTACTTCACATTGTGCAAAAATTTAACTACAAACAGCAATCTGCCTTCGTACTGACGGTAAGCTTGACCGGTCAAGGTTCCCATACGTATGTGGTCAAATTGAAGAATCATCAGTGTTCGTGCCGGAAATGGGGTAATGACGGAATACCATGTTCTCATGCAATCCAGGCATCCCGGCATTTTGGTGTAAATGCTTCAAACTTTATCCCCGCGTATTATATTACTCAAGCATACAATCAGACGTATCAGGGAAGGTTTGAACCATTATGGGGTGAAGAGTATTAGGATCCAGTCAATTTTGTACTTGTGCATAACCCAGCGTTACGATATCTGCAGACGGGTAATTTGATGGTACCAGTTCATATAATCTGGCATTGTGGAACGCCCACTTCCGATCGAAGGTTTCTCTACCCATAGTGCTTCCAAGTCATTCCACTGAGCAACATAATCTCAATGGAACCATGCCCAATCCGTGTCCTAACGTCCCCGTCAATCGAATGTGTGTAAGCGTCTTTCACTTACTAAGGGGTTCGGGGGAATGTCTTGGACCATTTCAAACTGACGGAGCACCCGTTCTGGGTGATGCATCTCCACAATAGCGTAATGTATCAATGGGCATGTTATGTTCCATGGCGTGCGAAAAGCATACCAGTGTTGGAATAGGTGACCAGAAAGCCAATAGGTTTGGCAATTTGTAACCTATCCGACAACTTGATGTGAATGTAATATTATTATGTGATGAATAAGATGAGTGTTCGTCACCAATGGTACCTTCTTTGTTGCGCTCATCTTACATTTGTTAAAATGGTGTTTAACTTATATCGCAACAAAGCCCACAGACCATGGATAACAACTCGTGCAGTTGGGCCACGCATTGGATGGTGGTCATGAAACCAACTGATCAAGAGTTGGGTCTGAAACGTTCCAAGTCGAGGACCTCGAGACAGGGCATCGAGAGTCCTATTGAGACTTGCATCAAGAGTCGTGTTCATTGGATGAGTGCCGTGTTTCATCGGCGACAGGCGTGGGACGCCTACACGGTCTTGATGGGTTGGTCGACTGGGGTCGAGCCGACTGGACTGACTCGCGGGGATCATCATATGGAAGCCTTGGAGGCTTGGTCGGTATGATTGGATTCCCCGGTTCCGATAGTACGGGAGTAATCCTCAGACTTGAGGAATCATGGCAGTCACGTGCACAGGACGGCTGTATCTTGGATCTGGCGAGAGGTGATCATTCTGTAAGATGATCATTATAAGCCTTGTCCAGTGCAGTCGGAATGTGTAGCGAGGACGGTGGATTCCAAGAAGAGGATCCGTCCCCTGTCAGTATGTGACAGAGGTATCTCCTATGCACTCGGAGACACGTTCATGCTGTTTGAAGCTGTGGCCACAGTGGTTGGTCGAACAGGGAATGGTTTCCTGTGTCGACGCAATGAAGCATACGTGGTCTCGAGTATTAAGCATGGATGCCTAGTCAAGGATGGGAACCGACGCCCAATTCCATACCCTAGACTAAGGCCGGGAGACGGTAGACGGAAGGATCGTACCCGTACGGAATCGGCGCCTAAATGTTCACGCCAATTCATCTAGTCTCTAGTGCCATGGACCGTTGCTAGACGGCCACCCATGGTAACGGGCCCTTGTGGGACACGGGCCCAAGTCTAGCTGAGGGTGAACCTAAAGGGTCACACACAAATCACCGAGGAGGTTGAGAGATCAACTTGGAGTCAATCTCGAAGGATAAAATAAGTAATTGGATTACTTAAGGGAAAGTCCATTGGATGGACGGGCCGATATTGTATCGGGCTTTCATTTAATCGGTAAATTGGATTTTCGATTAAATATGGAAAGTTGAGATGTTGAGACGTTGGATCTTTTAATTGGATTAAAAGATCAACGGAAATAATTTAAGTGGACATTAAATTGGATTTAATATTGGGTTCGTCGTAATTGGATTACGATAAAACCCGGTCCGTTAAATTATACCCGAGAGGAGAAATAATTCCTAATTTGGAATAGGAAGAAGTTGGACTTCTTCCCTTAATTAAACATAGCCGACATGCTCCCTTGGAGGAAGCAAAATCAGCCATGTTGCATGCTAGGTGGTATGTTGACTTGTCTCTTTTGGAAAGAGACAAATCAACTCCAATCAAGCTCTTCCCTTTTGGTATGATTTGATCATACCATAAATTTTGGTAGGCTTGATTGAAGAATTGATGGTGATTGATTGGAATGAATCTAGACATCCTTGGATGAACCTAGACACATTCCAATAATCACATTAATTATGTATATATATTAGAATATACAACACCTAGCATAAGTGATTCATTATTCATCTTTTTCTAGGAAAAAGAGAAGAAAAAAAAATCCTCTCCTCTCTCTCAATTTTCGTGCTCCCTCCCTCTCTTACACTTGTGTTCTTCACTTGATTTTGAATCAAGAAGAAGAACAAAATAAGTTTAAGAGAACACTAATTCATAGTGTTCTTCTCTTAAACCGATTCCTTCCTAAACCCGTTCTTTTCTAGCAAGAAGAACGCGTGTTTCTTCCGGTGTGGTGTGGATCACCTTTGGAGAATCCATACGTTTGGATTTCGTGAGCATTCCGGAGAAGGAACAACGCTAGTAGCCGGGAGCATACGCTAAACAATCAAAGGTAACGGTTTATTACGCTTTGATTGATTCCATTTATATATCTATGCCCTATGTGTTTAAATATATGTTTTAATATTTACACATCCTACATCGTTTGCCCGGTTGAGCACCCAAGGGTACACCCCTTGGGATTCGCGTATTTTGAATTTTATTTAAATTTACGCACTTATTCCACGCTTTCTCGCTTCCGCTCGCGCTCCCGGGCGGATCCGCTTGTCCTTCAAGTGGTATCAGAGCCCGGTTCGATGTAAGGGGCATAGATCTATGTGTTTGGCATGATCTACTTGCTTTTAAACGGCTTTATTGGCATGTTAGATTACATAAATATATGAACAATATGATGATTCAATTGTTTGGATTTAATGGACTTTTGGCATGCTTAATTTTGTTAGATTGGATCTAAAATTGCATGCTTATTTTCAGAATAATATTAATTTTATTGTGCTGAAACAGTTTTGAAAAAAAAAAAAAAAAAAAAAATTTGGTCGGGCCGGCAGTGGCCGCGCGCAGGCGGGCGCGCAGGCTTGCTGCCTGCGCGCGCGCGCGCGCTGCCCTGTGCGCGCGGGCGGCCGGCCAGCACAACGGCTGGGCCGTTTTGTGCCGTTTTTTCGACTTTTTCCGGAAAATTCGATTTTCTGTATTTTCTGCACAATATTCTGAAAATATGTTAGTTTTGCATTTTTGATTTTGGGATAATTGGATTATTCCTTGAATTAAATTTGCTTAATTAATTTGGGATTAATACATACATTGGATGCATTGTGTAAAATGTCCATTAAATTTAAAATTTGAATTTTGCATATTATTTATATATTTATGCTTTTGTGATGTTGGACATCACTTGGATATTTGGAATATCCATTGATTATTTATGCATGATTATTTGGAATAATTATGTTATATGTGAGTTGATGGAATCAACATGGGATGATCACAAAGCCCTAGACCTTGTGTATGGATGAATGAATGTTTATTTATTTTCTGTTGGGTGGGGCCTGCGTGCCTCTTGTTTTTGGGACTATCATCTCTCGTATTTTCAGCCTCATGATGTTAAGGCTTGTTTTCCTTATTACCAATGTATTACTTTCAGTTGTAATGAGAGTAGATAGGATTGGTGAGGTTTCAATTTTAACAAGCAATTGGAGTCGGAGACCCCAAGGAGGAGCATCAAGGCGTGAAACAAGAGCACTACAAGGCCCATTGGAATGACAATGGGTATATTACTATTGTAATAATTTAGGACCACCCTAGACAGACCATAGACTCACTGCGGGCTCAGTGGGTCGCATAGGTTGGGCTTGTGATCATCCTAACAGGGGTATGCTATGTTTTCTGCATGCGGCGTATTTATTTATCGCTTTAAATATTGGATATTTATGCATGCTAAAACACAATAATGTGATGAGGTCTCGGTCATACACAAACTCTCATTTGGTTGGACCAAATTAAATATTAGGCCCATAACGGACTTGGATCAAAATGGTATTTTGGTATGTCCGAGCCTTCCATCCACAGCAATGTGGTGAGGAAGCTACCACTACCCAAGTGTGGTCTCACGAGTCGTGGCACACTTGGACTAGGGGAAAGCTGCACTATTGTTGTGAACAAAAAGACTGCGCTCGCTGTTTCCCTGTCTCACGAGTCGTGGGGGGCGACAGTTTGAGGCATGATTTGGTTGATGGGTCGGGCCTAACACTGAGTAACATGGTTCGCTTGGAGTCCTCGGAACCATGCGAATAGGTGAGGCAAAATATCTTGGGAATCTCATTGGATGAGAATGATATTGGATATCTCCCACGAGGTCTTCTTCATGTGAATCGTAAAAGCGGGGCATGGAGATTACGCTTGTGGATCCCAAGCCCACTAGGAAATGGTTTCCCGAAACTCCGCTTGAGAGTGGCGGACTTTCGTATAAATAGTGGGAGGGTTAAAGACTAAAAGACCAAGTCTTCAACTTGAACAATAATATTACCATCATCTGCTAATTTCTGCTTTACATTTTCATTAATGTAGATATGTCTAAGAACCCGTTAACCATGATTCTTGAGACTAACAAATTCAACGGAACGAACTACTCGGACTGGCTGAGAAACCTGAGGATTGTCCTCGGTTTCGAGAACCAAGGCTACGTCTTGGACGAGCCGCCACCGAGCAACTTACCGGAGGGGTCCATGCCTGAAGAACGTTTGACGTTCGAGAAATGGCATGAGGACAACCGGAAAGTACGCAGTATCATACTGGCTTCAATGTCTAACGACATCCAGAAGCAGTATGAGAGGCTGGACAACGTCTCCGCCATAATGCTCCGCATGAACGAGGTTTATACGGTTCCGGATAGGCATATTAGATATGCCGCCACAAAAGCATTCTTTGGCACCAAGCTTGCTGAAGGAGCGTCTGTACAGAGTCATGGGGTCAAGATGCTCTCCCTAGTGGAGAAACTCGAGGACCTTAAAGCTGGGCTTAACAATGACACGTACATTGACGTGATCCTCCAGTCGCTTCCTCCATCCTATGACCCGTTTGTTGTAAACTACAACATGAACGGACTTGAGAAGTCCATTCATGAGTTGATCAACATGCTGGTCCAATACGAGGCAACGACCCACAAGTCGGCGCCGGCGGTATTGATAGGAGAGGCTTCGACCTCCAAGGTGAATGGCAAGAGGGCCGGACGCTGGAAGAGGAAGAAGGGCAAAGGGAAGACGGTTGCGGCCCCTGCTCGCGCTCCGGGCGTCCCTGTTGCTCCGGTTGGACCGAGCAAAGGGAAAGGGAAGGCCCATGGTTCTCAGCGGTCCAAGGCAAATGATGTCTGCATGCATTGCCAAGGGAAAGGGCATTGGAAGAGGGAGTGCCCACAACTCCTCTCCAACCCAGGTGTGTTTGTGGTTGAAGTTAATATGATTACTAATTCTGCTTCATGGGTATTGGATACCGGGTGTGGTGCTCACATCTGCAATGATTTGCAGGCACTGCAAAGAAGCAGAAGGCTAACCAAGGATGAGATGATCCTGAGGCTAGGCGATGGCAAGGCCGTTGCTGCGGAGGCCGTAGGATCACTAGAGTTAGCCATTAGTAGTCATGTTGGGATTGTACTGAATGACTGTTTCTATGTACCTAGCATGATTAAAAACATTGTTTCCATCCCGGTCCTTGATAAGGAGGGATATGAATTTACCATCAATAAAAACGGTTTTTTCATTATCAAAGATGGTATTTCTCATTTGCTTGGTACATTGGTCAACGGTCTGTACATACTTCAACAGTCTAATTGGATTATGACTGCAGAACACAAACGAAAACGTGATGATCATAATAACGCACAGATATGGCATGCGAGGTTAGGTCATATCTCTAAAGATAGGATAAGAAGGTTGGTGGACTCAAAGAGTCTAGAAATAGACGATTTGGACAACCTACCGACCTGCGAATCCTGTCTAAAGGGAAAGATGACCAAGAAACCCTTTGTTGGACAAAGTACGCTGGCCAGTGGTCTGTTGGATTTGATCCATACAGATGTCTGTGGTCCACTAAGTACTCAGGCTAGAGGTGGGTACTCGTACTTCATAACCTTTACCGATGATCACTCACGGTATGGTTATGTTTACCTGATGAGGTACAAGTCTGAAGCCTTTGGAAGGTTTAAGGAATACAGACTTGAAGTAGAGAACCAAACCGGTCGAAAGATCAAAGCCCTTCGGTCGGACCGAGGTGGAGAGTATTTGAGTGGTGAGTTTACTGATTATCTAAAAGAGAATGAGATTCTCTCTCAGTGGACCCCTCCTGGAACACCGCAACTTAACGGTGTGTCTGAAAGGAGGAATCGGACCTTGTTGGACATGGTCCGATCCATGATGAGTTTTACCGAACTACCAGCTTTCCTTCTGGGGATACACTCTTGAGACGGCGGCCAAAGTTTTGAACTTGGCGCCATCTAAAAGGGTATCCCAGACGCCATATGAGATATGGCATGGCAAGCCTGCCTCCTACAAACACTTGAAAGTGTGGGGTTGCCCCGCATATGTCAAGAGATTAGTGGGAGATAAACTGGACTCGAGGTCTAGTTTATGCAGGTTTATCGGCTATCCGAAAGAAACTGCGGGGTATTATTTCTATGATCCCTCCGAGCAAAAGGTTTTTGTCTCGCGAAACGCAGTGTTCTTGGAAAAAGGTTTTCCATCGGATAGTCGACGTGATGAGGTACTCCTTGAGGAATCAAGTGAGGTACCCCATGAGGCGGCAGTGACATCTGAGCCAGTGGTTCCCACTGATATTGTTCCAGTCCTCCGTAGGTCGGCCAGAGTATCCCATGAACCTGATAGGTATGGATTTCTGGGCCTGACCGGTCAGTTGGATAATGATCCAAAGACGTACGGAGAAGCGATGTCGGACATCGATTCGGACAAGTGGCTTGAGGCCATGAAATCCGAGATGGACTCGATGGGTACAAACAAGGTTTGGACCCTAGCAGATCCACCAAAAGGGGTTAAACCCGAAGCTGGAACATACGTTTGGATGAAGTCATACGGGGATATGATTTCATCAAGAACGAGTCCGATCCTTGTGTATACAAGAAGATCAGTGGGAGCTCAGTTGCGTTTTTGGTGCTTTTACGTGGATGACATCTTGCTCATTGGGAATGATGCTAAGATGTTGGGTACCACTAAAGCTTGGTTGTCAACACAATTCTCCATGAAGGATATGGGCGAGGCATCCTACATCCTTGGCATCAAGATCTACAGGGATAGATCTAAAAGGATGTTAGGAATGGCCCAGTCCTCGTACATTGAGAAAGTCTTGAAGAGATTCAAGATGGAGAACTCAAAACGAGGATCCCTTCCTATGAGGCATGGAATTAAGTTATCCAAGAAGCAGTCTCCTAAGACTGATGAGGTGCTTAAACGGATGTTGGACATCCCCTATGCTTCAGCCGTAGGCAGCATACAGTATGTTGTTCAGTGCACTAGACCTGATGTGGCTTTCGCTTTGAGCGTAACTAGCCGATATCACTGGAGTGCAGTCAAGACTATCCTGAAGTACCTGAAAAAGGACTAAGGACATGTTCTTGATCTAAGGCGGTAGAGAGTTGATACTGGAAGGCTAATAGCGACACTAGCTCCCAGTCGGATGACGAAGATGCCAAGTCTCAATTCGGTTTTTGTATTCAGACTTAATGGTGGCGTGGTTACTTGGAAGGGTTCCAAGTAGGCTACCACGACGGACTCCACCATAGAGTTCTGAATACATAGGGGCTTTGGAAGCTGCTAAGGAGTGGTTTGGTTGATGAGCTACATCCAAGGGTTGGATGTAGTACCTAGCATTGCTAAGCCTGTAATTATCTTTTATGATAACAACGGGACGATAGCGCTAGCAAAGGAACCGAGATCTCATCACGATCCAAGCATATTCTTAGACGCTACCATCTACTCAGAGAGATGGATAGCAGGACTGACGTTCGGTTGGACCGAGTCAGCTCCGCAGAAAACATAGCAGATCCACTTGCTAAGCCCATGTCGCAAGTTGCCCATACTCACCATCTGAATAAGAGGTTCGAGGTCAATGGGTGATTGGCTTTAGGTCAAGTGGGAGATTGTTGGAATAGGTGACCAGAAAGCCAATAGGTTTGGCAATTTGTAACCTATCCGACAACTTGATGTGAATGTAATATTATTATGTGATGAATAAGATGAGTGTTCGTCACCAATGGTACCTTCTTTGTTGCGCTCATCTTACATTTGTTAAAATGGTGTTTAACTTATATCGCAAAAAAGCCCACAGTCCATGGATAACAACTCGTGCAGTTGGGCCACGCATTGGATGGTGGTCATGAAACCAACTGATCAAGAGTTGGGTCTGAAACGTTCCAAGTCGAGGACCTCGAGACAGGGCATCGAGAGTCCTATTGAGACTTGCATCAAGAGTCGTGTTCATTGGATGAGTGCCGTGTTTCATCGGCGACAGGCGTGGGACGCCTACACGGTCTTGATGGGTTGGTCGACTGGGGTCGAGCCGACTGGACTGACTCGCGGGGATCATCATATGGAAGCCTTGGAGGCTTGGTCGGTATGATTGGATTCCCCGGTTCCGATAGTACGGGAGTAATCCTCAGACTTGAGGAATCATGGCAGTCACGTGCACAGGACGGCTGTATCTTGGATCTGGCGAGAGGTGATCATTCTGTAAGATGATCATTATAAGCCTTGTCCAGTGCAGTCGGAATGTGTAGCGAGGACGGTGGATTCCAAGAAGAGGATCCGTCCCCTGTCAGTATGTGACAGAGGTATCTCCTATGCACTCGGAGACACGTTCATGCTGTTTGAAGCTGTGGCCACAGTGGTTGGTCGAACAAGGAATGGTTTCCTGTGTCGACGCAATGAAGCATACGTGGTCTCGAGTATTAAGCATAGATGCCTAGTCAAGGATGGGAACCGACGCCCAATTCCATACCCTAGACTAAGGCCGGGAGACGGTAGACGGAAGGATCGTACCCGTACGGAATCGGCGCCTAAATGTTCACGCCAATTCACCTAGTCTCTAGTGCCATGGACCGTTGCTAGACGGCCACCCATGGTAACGGGCCCTTGTGGGACACGGGCCCAAGTCTAGCTGAGGGTGAACCTAAAGGGTCACACACAAATCACCGAGGAGGTTGAGAGATCAACTTGGAGTCAATCTCGAAGGATAAAATAA
Source organism: Sesamum alatum (assembly GCA_034509735.1). Taxonomy (NCBI): domain Eukaryota; kingdom Viridiplantae; phylum Streptophyta; class Magnoliopsida; order Lamiales; family Pedaliaceae; genus Sesamum; species Sesamum alatum. Next base: position 25,303,610 of record JACGWO010000001.1, on the reverse strand, counting down.
GTAATTGGATTACTTAAGGGAAAGTCCATTGGATGGACGGGCCGATATTGTATCGGGCTTTCATTTAATCGGTAAATTGGATTTTCGATTAAATATGGAAAGTTGAGATGTTGAGACGTTGGATCTTTTAATTGGATTAAAAGATCAACGGAAATAATTTAAGTGGACATTAAATTGGATTTAATATTGGGTTCGTCGTAATTGGATTACGATAAAACCCGGTCCGTTAAATTATACCCGAGAGGAGAAATAATTCCTAATTTGGAATAGGAAGAAGTTGGACTTCTTCCCTTAATTAAACATAGCCGACATGCTCCCTTGGAGGAAGCAAAATCAGCCATGTTGCATGCTAGGTGGTATGTTGACTTGTCTCTTTTGGAAAGAGACAAATCAACTCCAATCAAGCTCTTCCCTTTTGGTATGATTTGATCATACCATAAATTTTGGTAGGCTTGATTGAAGAATTGATGGTGATTGATTGGAATGAATCTAGACATCCTTGGATGAACCTAGACACATTCCAATAATCACATTAATTATGTATATATATTAGAATATACAACACCTAGCATAAGTGATTCATTATTCATCTTTTTCTAGGAAAAAGAGAAGAAAAAAAAATCCTCTCCTCTCTCTCAATTTTCGTGCTCCCTCCCTCTCTTACACTTGTGTTCTTCACTTGATTTTGAATCAAGAAGAAGAACAAAATAAGTTTAAGAGAACACTAATTCATAGTGTTCTTCTCTTAAACCGATTCCTTCCTAAACCCGTTCTTTTCTAGCAAGAAGAACGCGTGTTTCTTCCGGTGTGGTGTGGATCACCTTTGGAGAATCCATACGTTTGGATTTCGTGAGCATTCCGGAGAAGGAACAACGCTAGTAGCCGGGAGCATACGCTAAACAATCAAAGGTAACGGTTTATTACGCTTTGATTGATTCCATTTATATATCTATGCCCTATGTGTTTAAATATATGTTTTAATATTTACACATCCTACATCGAGGTACTGCATTGGCATTCTAAGCAGCGTTCCCCGGTAGCTGAGGAAGCCCCTTCTACTCTACATTCTCAAAGCCCGTACCCGTACCGAAGAGACCAGACCTTGGGAAGGCATCACTTATGCTAGAAGGCTTCACAGTCCTCCTTACTAGCGAACGCCCGGTTGAGCACCCAAGGGTACACCCCTTGGGATTCGCGTATTTTGAATTTTATTTAAATTTACGCACTTATTCCACGCTTTCTCGCTTCCGCTCGCGCTCCCGGGCGGATCCGCTTGTCCTTCAACCAGGGTATAGCACCGACTTCCGGTATATTCCCCTTATATGGTGACCAGACAAACTGCATCATTAAAACCACTTCATTAACATACTCATAATCTATATTCAAGATCAATACTAATAATGCCCATAATGATTAATACATCATTTTCTTGCTTTCGGTCAAATATATCCCGAATGATACGCAACGCATTGTGTGCCATATGCGTCCGGGAAACATGACATGACCACCTAAAACAATGGACAAATACAAAGTATTTAGACAAAATTTCAAGTTATATGATTACATATACGTAAAATGACAGTATCCCTGCGGCAAGTGGAGGCATCGGTAGAACGTTTTCATCATCAATTATTTGAGGGCGTATATCTAATTCTGTACTAGACCGAATTGGCGCTATAGTGGTAATATGAGCCCAGACCCATATTTGGAGCAACTGCATAGCCCCACCTATATTTGCTTTCCCTTTTTGCGATGCTGTACACAACTCCCTGTACATGTATGCCAACACCGTTGTACCCCAATTTGAGGTACCACCTTCATGGATGTCCTCCATATGTCGCAAATACAATAACGACACCGAGTTACCATTAGGATCGGGAAAGTACATACCACCAACGAGACACAGAGCATATACTCGTGCCTCTTGCAGCACTTCCTCCAAAGGGTTGTCGTCATCACACGTGTTGGCAATCAACCAGTTATGCAAGACTGGTAGATTTAGCCGGGAGCCCTTAAATGCATCAGCCGCCGGAATAAATCCTAACATCTCGGCGCAGTATTGTTGCCATTCTGTAGTACTTCGTCGTGTATCTACTCCTGTGATTAGAGGCCCCTCAATCGGAAGGGTCCACAAAATGGCAATATCCTGTAGTGTAACAGTCACCTCACCAACGGGAAAATGGAAAGTATGGATCTCGGGTCTCCATCTTTCCACTAACACGGTGATAAGGTGTTGGTCAATCTCAATATGACCACAACGCACAACACCTAATAAACCCATATTTTGTAATACTTGTAATACTCGAATATGACATGGGACCAGCTGGAGAACCTGAAAAAATGAAATATCACCATGCCTTATATTTAAAATGTTGTCCGGCTCTCTACACACATCTTCAGAATGATGTTTACTCTGCCCGTATAGCACACTACTATCGCGTGGACCCAAATGTGCCATATTATATTTGCAATAATTTTTCAAAATAATGGTTAAAAATGAGAGGAGTGAAAAATATGGAAGTTTTTGAGTGAAGTGTTGGATGAAAAATTTGAGGTAAAATGTTGAAGGAGTTTGGGGAGGGGAAGATATGATTGAGTGGTTGATGAGGGATGTATTATATAGAAGTAGTTGGGGGATGTCTCGGATGGGTCTTCAAAATTGAGAGGGGGGGTTTTTTAAAATGGGTCTCGGGGGGTAAAATGGGATGCAACATCTGCGTCTGCTGAGGCCGGGGTCAAACACCCCGGTTTCAGCAGGCACAGAAGCCGGGGTGGTTGACCCCGGCTTCTGAAATTTGTAAAAAACGAGGGCTGTTGACCCCGGCTTCGCCTAATATATTAAATGGGGTAGAAATACCCCATTTTGTTAATTTTTTTTTTACATTTTTTATTTAAATTTCCCCTCCGAAACACTCAAAAAAAGAACATCAGCTTTTTATAATTGTTGCAAAACATTACCACCGTCGCTTTCGGCTTCCCGTAGTCCTTTCCTTTGCTATAAAAGTATAATTTTAAAATTTATGATTATTTTATAATATTATTCGTAAATAATTGTAATGTTACGGCATTAAATCTTAATTTTAACGAGCTATATCATTTTACTTTAACTTTTTCCACAAAATTATTACAAAAGAAAAATTATAAAACAATATATTATAGGGTGAATTACAATGGCCGCCCCTGAGTTTGGCATAATTAGGATACTCCCTCGTTGTTTTAAAAATTACAAACACTCCTGAGATTTATAATGTTTAACCAAGGGCATGAAATGGTTAATTTTGCTTTTTTTTTTTCAATTGTACAAGAATCAGCCGAGGCAAATTACGTTATTGTTTATTTGTGTAAAAAATATAAGAAACATCTCCCTACGTATTTTGTCCAATTTTTTTTAAAATATTAAAAAATAATTTAATTTGCATAAGAGCATTTTTGGTTAGTTGGTCCATAAAAAATAGATGAAAATGAATTATTTGTTAGACGGTAACAGACCTCGGGGGAGTATTTATAATTTTTAAAATAACGAGAAAAATATTCATAATTATGCTAAATATCAGAAGAGGTCATTGTAATTGACTCTATATTATATATATTCAAAAGTTTATAAAAGTAGGACAAATCGTTGAAGTCAGCCTAAATTGTGGGTAAAATGATTTAAAAAATGCAAAAAAAAAAATTGAAAATAGGATTATTTTAAAATATTTATAAAATATGCGAAGACGAGACTTCAAGTTCCGTCTTGAGGAAGCATTCCTGCAATAAAAGGATTATTCATTTAATCGGCATAATATCCTGCAATTTTTTGGTGATACAACAAATTTGCTATCCAAATATTTTTTATGCGATAATGATAAGACATGTCTGCATTTGGATGTTGAATAAGAATTTCCGAAATAATTTTTTTTCTCTCCTCAATCTTTTTTCTTATTATTCTCTGAATTCTTTTAAGTCGTGCCTTATATTCAATAGGCTCATCCCAAAATTCAAACCTATATACAGGCCATTTTAGTCCATTCATCCAATAACTTTCTCCTTCAATCCTATCTTCAACCCAATAATCTGGGATTTTAGAGGAGGTACTTACTCCTATAAAGAATTCTCCTCCAATCCAGTTAAATTTACCAATGTCTGTGTTCATTTAGATATTCTCTTGATAAGAAGTCAGGAAGACTATTAGTCTTTCCTTTAATATGTTCTATTGTAAAATTAAATGGAGCTAAATGTGCTTGCCATCTAGCAAACATTTGTTTAGAAACATCATGCTTAAAGTCTTTGTTAAACATAAACTTAGCAGCAGAACAATCTGTTCTGATAATAAATTCTTGGTTTAATAAGTCATCTTGGAATTTTAAAACACATTTAACAATAGTAAGAACTTCTTTAGCCACTGTAGCATAATTTAATTGGGCTGCTTTCCATTTTCCAGAATGGAATCTAACTAAATATTCTTGTTTATTATTATCGATTTGTTTTAATATTCCTCCAAATCCTATTTCAGAAGCATCTGTTTCTATTATTTTCTTCCAATTAGGATTTGCTAGTGTTAGACATGGTAATGATTTAACCTTCTGTTTTATTAGCCTAACTGCTTTAGTGTGATCTTCTGTCCATTCCAATGGATTTTTCTTGAGCCTATCATATAATAATGCCGTGTCTTGTGCAAGATTTTTGTAATATGGAGCTATATAATTTAGGCTTCCTAAAAATCTCTGTAATTGAGTTCTATCAATAATTTTATCCGGAAATTTATCTGCAAATTCTATGCATCTGTTAATGGGAATTATTTCTCCTTTTTCGATATTGTGACCTAAAAATCTTATCTTAGTTTGGAAGATACTCATTTTCGGTTTAGATATTACTAATCCATTTTGAATGACTATCGTTTTTAAACATTTCTAAATGTTTAAAGTGGTCTTCTATGTTATTGGAGAAGACTAAGATGTCATCAATATAAACAATAATAAAGTTCGAGAATTGGTTAAAAAATATCATTCATGATATTTTGGAATTCTGAAGGTGCATTTTTCAGACCAAAAGGCATAACATTCCACTCATAATGGCCAAAAGGAACTGTAAATGCAGTTTTATATCTATCTGATTCACTTATCTGAATCTGCCAATATCCTGATTTTAAGTCAAATTTTGAAAAAAATTATTGCCTTATGCAATCTATCTAAAAGATCTTTTTTATTGGGGATTGGATACCTTATCCATTTTAAAACTTTATTGAGGGGCTTATAATTGATAACAAGTCTAGGTCTCCCTCTTTCCTGTTCTGCATGTTTATTAACATAAAAAGCAGTACATGACCAAGGTGATTTAGAGGATCTAATTAGTTTTTTATCTACTAATCCCTTAATCTCCTCTTTGCATAACTCTAGATATTCGGAATTCATCTGACAAGGTCTCGCCTTAGTGGGAATATTTTTTTCTAAAAACTCATTTTCATATGGGAGGCTTACAATATGTTTCTTTCTATGCCAAAATGCATTAGGGTGTCCATTACATGTCTCAAGTTCGAATTTATTTTGAACCATTTTAATTTTTGCTTGTAATTTTGGATTTTGAAGTAATTCATCTATCTGTAAAGAATTGATTTCTTCTTTTATAAAACAGATTTGATTTGTTTTAGAAATTATTAAATCTCTTATTTCATTAATAACTTTATCCATTGGTTGAGTAATAAATTCAAATTTTTATTATCTCATCTTCAAATGTTCCTATTATACCTTTGTCATTAATGTTTTTTATTGGGAAAATCTTTTTTAGAAAGGGTGTTCCTAAGATTATATCATTTGTTAAATCCTTAATTAGTAGGAAACTCATAGGGATACATTTTTTATTATTACATATATAAGCTTTTGGGATTTTAAAACTTATGTTTAATTTTTGCCCATTGGCAGAGGATAATGAATGAGTTGTTTTTTCAAAGTATTTGGTTGGTATTAATCCTTCTTTTATACAATTAATATCTGCCCCACTATCTACTAGAGCAGTAAATGTTTTTCTAAAATTATTACTTATCAATAAGTCAATCTTTATATTCCATTTTTGACTGGTCACTACCTCTAATGTAGATAGGAAATTATCCTCAATTTTCTCTTTACTTAATTCAATGAATTTGTTATTTTTGTCTATTTCTAATATTTCTATTCTAGTAGTAAGAGTCTGATTATATTTCTTAATATTTTTTATTTCTTCTTTTAATTTTTCAACTTCTAATTTTAGATCTTCTGCAGTGGAAGGGTTATCTTTAATGGTTTGTTTTTCTCTGAGTATTTTTTTAACTTCAGTAATTGTATAGGGTTCAAATGGTTTACTAATTAAGTTTTCATATGTCTGATTTGACTCAGAAGATGAACCTCTATTGTTATCCATTTTACTAAGGATAATATTTCTTATTTCAGGGTCCTTAATTTCCCTGAGCAACTCAACTATATGATTATCTGTAAGGACATTTACTGTTGACAAATCTTTGAATTGTGCCATTAATTCATAAAATTCATCATCTGATTCTTCTTCATTAGTCCCTTGTTTACATGGACAAGAAGAATCTTCTTCTTCATTTGATTCATCCGAGGTTGATAAATTCTCAGGATTCTCTTCTATATTTCCTAATTCATCTTGATTATTTTCTTCTAATTCTTCAGATTCGGAAGATTCTTTTCCTTCAGAAAATATTGTATTTATTATATTTTCTTTTTCTTGGTCTTCTAATTTAAGACTATTAATCTTCTTTTTTAATCTTTTAGCTCTTTTATTTCTACATCTATTTGCAAGGTGGTCTGTTTCACCGCAAATGTAACATCTTCTTATCTTTTTTGTTACATTATTTTTAGTTTTCCATTCATCTTTTCTGGTTATGTTTCTTTGTTTATTTTTTTCTTTTCTATCACTCCGTTTTTTATGTCTTTTCTTTTTTCCCTCTGGGGTCCTATATTTGGGAATCTTTTGTCTATCTGACGGCATCATTTCTATTCCAAATTGAGCACAAAATTCTCCTAGTTGTTTCTTCTCTGTTAAATTTTGTCTTTTAATTTGTTTATTTAATCTAATTTCATTGCATAGATTTAAACCTTCTTGAATGCAAGTTCCAATTAACTTCCCATAAGTATATTGATTATAATTTATTGCTACCCCTCCATTTCTGAGATTCTTCCTAACCCTTTCAGCGAATAGGTGAGGAAGTCCATCGATGAATCTAGATTTCCAATGAGCATCATTGGATTCTGGGAGTTCCATTACTCTAGTAAGGAAGACATCTTTGTAAAACCTAAAGGATGTTAGAGTTTTACATTGGAAATTCTGTAATAGGGTTCTAATATTTTCACTATTATCGGACCATCTCCCTGTAAAATGTTCTACTATATTAATGGCAAGTGTATAGACTGCTTGTTCTTCCATATTTTCTGGTTTGACTGTACTCAAAATTTCATTTCTGTCCATCGGGCTAAGATAATTATCCCACCAGCCTTTTAATTGTCCTGTAAAACCTGCTATAATCATTTTAGCAATAGCCTTATCTGTATTATTATTTCCTTTACAGACAGTACTATACATCATCATTCTGTGAATAGTATTGTAGATTTGTCTTTCTGTATAACCATCAATATTCCATTCATAAATTTGTTTCCCATTATAGCTATGCTGGTCATAAATCTCTTGTTCCTCATATAGTATGTCTTGAGGTGTGGGCCTAGGATAATAAAATTTTGTTTGCATAGGCTTCCTAGCATATTTCTCTATTTTTTTATTTATTCCTTCTGGCAAATTTTTTTCTACTATTTTCAGTTGTCATGTCATCACTTAAGGTGTTTAATTTTAAGTCCCTAAATTTTTGATCCAATAATTTTTCTAATTCTCCTAAGGGTTTTAAATGGAAATCTTCAATTTCAGGAGGCGGTTGGATTGATGATTTTGCTATGATTTCTTTATTTAGTCCACCAATTACTGTATTTTTAGAATTAATTTCCTGCTGCCAATTAGATATTTTATCTATTTTTTTATTTAGTTCGGTAATTTGTTCTCCTATAATATTTAAATACAAATTTGTATAATTTTGTTTTTTCATTAACTCATTAATTTGGGCCATTGTAATTATTAGGGTATCATCTTCAATTAATTTTGAAAATGCTTTAAAATTAATTTCTATTTCATTCGAGTTCATTTTAAATGATTGTTGAGGGGGAAATATGTTATTAACAATTTTTCCATTATCTAAAAAAATACTTTCTCTCTAGTACATTTAAATATTGTTCTGAATATTTGATGAGAAACCAGGGAACAAAAGCAACTATTTTATTCCTTATAGTTAATTCTTTATAAAATTGTTGAGAGATTATTTTTTGGTTTGCTATATTAAAGTTTTCAAAGAACCATTTCCTAAATGGTTTCCATCTTTCTTCCTTGAATTCTTTCTGAATTTCTTTTCTAACTAGAGATCCAGGACTAAAATCTATTATTTTAGAATAGTCTACTAATGGGATCTCTGTTTCTAAATCAATTAGATTTAAATTATTCATTTATAAACAAAAATTTGTTTCTGAAGTTAATTCTTCATTTAATCTTGGATCTTTATATATCCCTTTAGCAATATTATTAGACTGAATCCTTATTTGTTCAACTTTATTTTCTCTTATATCTTCTTGGCTATTTTCTTCTCTATTTTGTGAAGTGGATGCTCTAGATGGAGTCATAATTTCAACTGGTGAAAAATATGATATTGTAGAATATCTTGAAGAATTGCTTCTTAAACATTTTGGTTGGTTATTAATAAAGTCTATTCTAACATTTCCTTCTGGATTTTGAACAATACTAGCATAATTACTTTCTATATGACTTAAAATTGGAACTTCTTTCTCAATTATCCAACTTTCTGGGAATTCTATTTCACTCCATTTTATTTGCCTTCTAGTATTAATTCTAGAACTATGTAAATTTGTTTCAAAAAATATAGTTTGTTCTAATGACTTATTATCTTGTATTCTACAGTTAGGATTAAGGGTATGAAGAAGTTTATAATATATTCTATAACATACACATATTAATTCAGATCCGGGTGTATAATTATACCCATGAGTTTTAACATTTAATGTTAAAGCATCTAATATATTTGCATCCGATAAGGACAATTGTAAATTCGGATAGACATTAAAAAATACCGGCCCGTGAGCTAGGCTGGATTGTATTATCCCAATCAAAGATTTTTTTCCAATCTAAATTCCTTGCATCTCTAAGAGCAGCTAAAAAAACTTTCGGGTAAACCTTCTAATGTTAAGGGTTTAAAAGCAATTTGTACTAATCCTATATGTAAAAATTTATATTCATCCTGATAATGCCCTATATCCATAGCATCTAAAAGTTTTATTACTCTTTCTTCATTATCAAGGGCTATTGATTCCTCACTAGTCTTTACAATCTGTTTTGTCTTCCAAAAATCAAATCGGCCGAAATTATAAATTAATCTAGGATTTACCTTAGGAATTGTCCATTTATTTAATTGACTTAAATTCTTAGGAATTTCATATTCTTCCTTTTTGGAATTTTTAACAGTATTTATATCTGAAACAGATAAATATTGCATATTAAGCAATATATAAAACAAGTACTGTTGAATTATCCAATACAACTTCAATAACATGGCTCTGATACCATAAGGAGCCATGGCGACATGCCATGGAGGGATCGGGAATATACAATACAAAACCTCGCCGTAAAATCCGACCATGTAGGCGGAATATAAATCCGGCCATGTAGGCGGAAGACGAGAGATACCAAAAATATACAAAAATCGCCAAAAATCCGACCATGTAGGCGGAATGTAAATCCGACCATGTAGGCGAAAGGCGATCAAAATAAAGGAGTATCTTAAATTGTGATCTATATAAAGAGAATTTAAATGAATAGGAATAGAGTAAATTTGGGAACCTTTTACGCTCCGTTAAATTAATAAGTACGAATTCAGTCTTAAAACACCACCAAAAGGCCCACACAACGCCATATTTGGCAAAACCGGGCAGCAGTGGTAAAACAGACTTCCTTCATCCTCATAATTTAAGGGAACGACCCAAAGGGTCTCCTTTCCATATTCATTTATTTTCCCCGTATATTTATCATAAATTTAAAATACTTTTTTTTTTTTTTTTTTTTTTAGAACCTTGCCATCTTCGTTGTCATGGATAATTCAACAGTATGAACTTAGCCTTCCATTAGGCTAAAAGCAAAATTAAAATGAATACAAATACAATAAATAAATACAATAATTTAAAGTAAAAAACTTACAGAAGTGTAAACTCGTACACAAAGCTGAAATCTTATTTAGTGAGGGACAAAGAAGGTGATATACATGTACAAGGGTGTTTTCGGTCTACCTCTAATGATCTAAGAGGGGGTATTTATAGGGAGGCCGGATCTGAAAGTATTATTTCAAATCCGTCTGTGATTGACAGGTGTCTTATGCATTAAGACACATGGCTGGAGTCATCTCCAGACGTATTACATGAATGACACGTGTTGCTGTATGTGTGACACGTGTTGCTTTGACTCGGTCAAAAATTTTCGACTTTGTTTTCTTCCGGCATTATGCTGTCTGCTTTCATTTCTTCATTATTTTGGAGAAATTACTTTCTTCCGATTCTTCTTCGGATCTTTTGTGGTAATCTATCCTTTGTTCCTCTGAAGATTCAGAAGTCCCAACTTTTGATTTTGCTTTCAAAGCAGTCCTGATTCCCTGAAATAGTTGATCAAGGATAATTTCGTGGTTGGATTCTTCAAATGGGTCTTGTGATTCCCCTGCTAAACAAGAATACTTATTTTCTTCATCTTTGGAAGAGGTTTCCATTGGGGACTCTGCTCCTGTCAGATTTCGTTTGAGGTCTTTCTGGACTTGATTGAGATATTCCTCAATCATTTGTTCTTTAGAGATAATACCTCTCTTGCTCCTGATTCTTTGCGATATTTGCTCGAATGGGCTAGGAGTCTGATTTTCTTCCTTCTCCAGGAGTGCTTTGTATTCTTGGAGTTTTTCCTCCATTTCATCAAGTGCTTCTTGACAAAAATATTTTTTTGTTTCCGGATTGATGAGCATTAATTTACTCCAGAATTTAGAACAAGATTTCCTTTTAATACAAGGAATTTTTTGTAAGGTCATTCCTACTTCAGGTAGCCATTTCCAAATCCATGGAAGTGAGAATTCCATAAAAAAGAAGAATGACGCCATTCCTTCAATCTATTTCTGTGATTTTTCCGCCTGGATAATTTTTGGCGAACAATTGATCCGTTCCGTATAATAACCCTGGAAAATTTCAGGGAGTATAGAAATTGGAGGACCATAATTTAACCACCATTGAAATACCCAATTTGGTACTTCTTGTTGGAAAACTAATGGACAAATTTTGAAAAACCATGTGTGTTTTCTCTTATAATTTTCATAGAGAAAAGTTTTGTTGAATGCTTCAACATAGTCCCAATAATTAAATTTTATTGGGGATTTAGACTCTGGATGAATATATTCTTTTTCACCTAATGGGTTAATTCCCCATTCAACAGCAGTAATGAATTTTTTTATTACTGCTTTTGAGTAATTAAATTCTTTTCCATTATTGGAATAAGTGTGAGTAATTTCAACACTTTGCATTGCTTTCAGGATACACTCATAATGAGCCCTTGGTTTATATGAACCTGCTGTGAATGCTGTCACATTCAGATATCTTTTCATTAGATACCATGGATCTTTTTCCCACCTTAAATCCTCATTTTCCAGAAGTATAATTACTTCCTGATGTTCACTAAATTTATAGTTTACTAACTCATCTTCTTCTTCCAATATTTTAGCATAAGATACTGAAGAAGATGATACTTCTTCGGCGGCGATTTTTTCTGCTCCTTTTTAAATATGAGGAATTGCTGGAAGAGCTCATTTTCTTCCTCAGAGACTTTATTGTATCTTCCTATTCCGGAAATGTTGTCTTTAATTAATGATCTGTTACCTTGGCGTATAATTTCGCCTGGTCTAAATCTACCTCCTCTCTGATTGGAGGAGTTTCTGCCTCTTCCTCTTTGAGGAAGCATTCCTGCAATAAAAGGATTATTCATTTTTTTTTTTTTTTTTTTTTTTTTACACAAAGCTGAAATCTTATTTAGTGAGGGACAAAGAAGGTGATATACATGTACAAGGGTGTTTTCGGTCTACCTCTAATGATCTAAGAGGGGGTATTTATAGGGAGGCCGGATCTGAAAGTATTATTTCAAATCCGTCTGTGATTGACAGGTGTCTTATGCATTAAGACACATGGCTGGAGTCATCTCCAGACGTATTACATGAATGACACGTGTTGCTGTATGTGTGACACGTGTTGCTTTGACTCGGTCAAAAATTTTCGACTTTGTTTTCTTCCGGCATTATGCTGTCTGCTTTCATTTCTTCATTATTTTGGAGAAATTACTTTCTTCCGATTCTTCTTCGGATCTTTTGTGGTAATCTATCCTTTGTTCCTCTGAAGATTCAGAAGTCCCAACTTTTGATTTTGCTTTCAAAGCAGTCCTGATTCCCTGAAATAGTTGATCAAGGATAATTTCGTGGTTGGATTCTTCAAATGGGTCTTGTGATTCCCCTGCTAAACAAGAATACTTATTTTCTTCATCTTTGGAAGAGGTTTCCATTGGGGACTCTGCTCCTGTCAAATTTCGTTTGAGGTCTTTCTGGACTTGATTGAGATATTCCTCAATCATTTGTTCTTTAGAGATAATACCTCTCTTGCTCCTGATTCTTTGCGATATTTGCTCGAATGGGCTAGGAGTCTGATTTTCTTCCTTCTCCAGGAGTGCTTTGTATTCTTGGAGTTTTTCCTCCATTTCATCAAGTGCTTCTTGACAAAAATATTTTTTTGTTTCCGGATTGATGAGCATTAATTTACTCCAGAATTTAGAACAAGATTTCCTTTTAATACAAGGAATTTTTTGTAAGGTCATTCCTACTTCAGGTAGCCATTTCCAAATCCATGGAAGTGAGAATTCCATAAAAAAGAAGAATGAGGCCATTCCTTCAATCCATTTCTGTGATTTTTCCGCCTGGATAATTTTTGGCGAACAATTGATCCATTCCGTATAATAACCCTGGAAAATTTCAGGGAGTATAGAAATTGGAGGACCATAATTTAACCACCATTGAAATACCCAATTTGGTACTTCTTGTTGGAAAACTAATGGACAAATTTTGAAAAACCATGTGTGTTTTCTCTTATAATTTTCATAGAGAAAAGTTTTGTTGAATGCTTCAACATAGTCCCAATAATTAAATTTTATTGGGGATTTAGACTCTGGATGAATATATTCTTTTTCATTATTGGAATAAGTGTGAGTAATTTCAACACTTTGCATTGCTTTCAGGATACACTCATAATGAGCCCTTGGTTTATATGAACCTGCTGTGAATGCTGTCACATCCAGATATCTTTTCATTAGATACCATGGATCTTTTTCCCACCTTAAATCCTCATTTTCCAGAAGTATAATTACTTCCTGATGTTCACTAAATTTATAGTTTACTAACTCATCTTCTTCTTCCAATATTTTAGCATAAGATACTGAAGAAGATGATACTTCTTCGGCGGCGATTTTTTTTCTGCTCCTTTTTAAATATGAGGAATTGCTGGAAGAGCTCATTTTCTTCCTCAGAGACTTTATTGTATCTTCCTATTCCGGAAATGTTGTCTTAAATTAATGATCTGTTACCTTGGCGTATAATTTCGCCTGGTCTAAATCTACCTCCTCTCTGATTGGAGGAGTTTTCTGCCTCTTCCTCTTTGAGGAAGCATTCCTGCAATAAAAGGATTATTCATTTAACCGGCATAATATCCTGCAATTTTTTGGTGATACAACAAATTTGCTATCCAAATATTTTTTTATGCGATAATGATAAGACATGTCTGCATTTGGATGTTGAATAAGAATTTCCGAAATAATTTTTTTTCTCTCCTCAATCTTTTTTCTTATTATTCTCTGAATTCTTTTAAGTCGTGCCTTATATTCAATAGGCTCATCCCAAAATTCAAACCTATATACAGGCCATTTTAGTCCATTCATCCAATAACTTTCTCCTTCAATCCTATCTTCAACCCAATAATCTGGGATTTTAGAGGAGGTACTTACTCCTATAAAGAATTCTCCTCCAATCCAGTTAAATTTACCAATGTCTGTGTTCATTTAGATATTCTCTTGATAAGAAGTCAGGAAGACTATTAGTCTTTCCTTTAATATGTTCTATTGTAAAATTAAATGGAGCTAAATGTGCTTGCCATCTAGCAAACATTTGTTTAGAAACATCATGCTTAAAGTCTTTGTTAAACATAAACTTAGCAGCAGAACAATCTGTTCTGATAATAAATTCTTGGTTTAATAAGTCATCTTGGAATTTTAAAACACATTTAACAATAGCAAGAACTTCTTTAGCCACTGTAGCATAATTTTAATTGGGCTGCTTTCCATTTTCCAGAATGGAATCTAACTAAATATTCTTGTTTATTATTATCGATTTGTTTTAATATTCCTCCAAATCCTATTTCAGAAGCATCTGTTTCTATTATTTTCTTCCAATTAGGATTTGCTAGTGTTAGACATGGTAATGATTTAACCTTCTGTTTTATTAGCCTAACTGCTTTAGTGTGATCTTCTGTCCATTCCAATGGATTTTTCTTGAGCCTATCATATAATAATGCTGTGTCTTGTGCAAGATTTTTGTAATATGGAGCTATATAATTTAGGCTTCCTAAAAATCTCTGTAATTGAGTTCTATCAATAATTTTATCCGGAAATTTATCTGCAAATTCTATGCATCTGTTAATGGGAATTATTTCTCCTTTTTCGATATTGTGACCTAAAAATCTTATCTTAGTTTGGAAGATACTCATTTTTGGTTTAGATATTACTAATCCATTTTGAATGACTATCGTTTTAAACATTTCTAAATGTTTAAAGTGGTCTTCTATGTTATTGGAGAAGACTAAGATGTCATCAATATAAACAATAATAAAGTTCGAGAATTGGTTAAAAATATCATTCATGATATTTTGGAATTCTGAAGGTGCATTTTTCAGACCAAAAGGCATAACATTCCACTCATAATGGCCAAAAGGAACTGTAAATGCAGTTTTATATCTATCTGATTCACTTATCTGAATCTGCCAATATCCTGATTTTAAGTCAAATTTTGAAAAAATTATTGCCTTATGCAATCTATCTAAAAGATCTTTTTTATTGGGGATTGGATACCTTATCCATTTTAAAACTTTATTGAGGGGCTTATAATTGATAACAAGTCTAGGTCTCCCTCTTTCCTGTTCTGCATGTTTATTAACATAAAAAGCAGTACATGACCAAGGTGATTTAGAGGATCTAATTAGTTTTTTTATCTACTAATCCCTTAATCTCCTCTTTGCATAACTCTAGATATTCGGAATTCATCTGACAAGGTCTCGCCTTAGTGGGAATATTTTTTTCTAAAAACTCATTTTCATATGGGAGGCTTACAATATGTTTCTTTCTATGCCAAAATGCATTAGGGTGTCCATTACATGTCTCAAGTTCGAATTTATTTTGAACCATTTTAATTTTTGCTTGTAATTTTGGATTTTGAAGTAATTCATCTATCTGTAAAGAATTGATTTCTTCTTTTATAAAACAGATTTGATTTGTTTTAGAAATTATTAAATCTCTTATTTCATTAATAACTTTATCCATTGGTTGAGTAATAAATTCAAATTTTATTATCTCATCTTCAAATGTTCCTATTATACCTTTGTCATTAATGTTTTTTATTGGGAAAATCTTTTTTAGAAAGGGTGTTCCTAAGATTATATCATTTGTTAAATCCTTAATTAGTAGGAAACTCATAGGGATACATTTTTTATTATTACATATATAAGCTTTTGGGATTTTAAAACTTATGTTTAATTTTTGCCCATTGGCAGAGGATAATGAATGAGTTGTTTTTTCAAAGTATTTGGTTGGTATTAATCCTTCTTTTATACAATTAATATCTGCCCCACTATCTACTAGAGCAGTAAATGTTTTTCTAAAATTATTACTTATCAATAAGTCAATCTTTATATTCCATTTTTGACTGGTCACTACCTCTAATGTAGATAGGAAATTATCCTCAATTTTCTCTTTACTTAATTCAATGAATTTGTTATTTTTGTCTATTTCTAATATTTCTATTCTAGTAGTAAGAGTCTGATTATATTTCTTAATATTTTTTATTTCTTCTTTTAATTTTTCAACTTCTAATTTAGATCTTCTGCAGTGGAAGGGTTATCTTTAATGGTTTGTTTTTCTCTGAGTATTTTTTTTAACTTCAGTAATTGTATAGGGTTCAAATGGTTTACTAATTAAGTTTTCATATGTCTGATTTGACTCAGAAGATGAACCTCTATTGTTATCCATTTTACTAAGGATAATATTTCTTATTTCAGGGTCCTTAATTTCCCTGAGCAACTCAACTATATGATTATCTGTAAGGACATTTACTGTTGACAAATCTTTGAATTGTGCCATTAATTCATAAAATTCATCATCTGATTCTTCTTCATTAGTCCCTTGTTTACATGGACAAGAAGAATCTTCTTCTTCATTTGATTCATCCGAGGTTGATAAATTCTCAGGATTCTCTTCTATATTTCCTAATTCATCTTGATTATTTTCTTCTAATTCTTCAGATTCGGAAGATTCTTTTCCTTCAGAAAATATTGTATTTATTATATTTTCTTTTTCTTGGTCTTCTAATTTAAGACTATTAATCTTCTTTTTTAATCTTTTAGCTCTTTTATTTCTACATCTATTTGCAAGGTGGTCTGTTTCACCGCAAATGTAACATCTTCTTATCTTTTTTGTTACATTATTTTTAGTTTTCCATTCATCTTTTCTGGTTATGTTTCTTTGTTTATTTTTTTCTTTTCTATCACTCCGTTTTTTTATGTCTTTTCTTTTTTCCCTCTGGGGTCCTATATTTGGGAATCTTTTGTCTATCTGACGGCATCATTTCTATTCCAAATTGAGCACAAAATTCTCCTAGTTGTTTCTTCTCTGTTAAATTTTGTCTTTTAATTTGTTTATTTAATCTAATTTCATTGCATAGATTTAAACCTTCTTGAATGCAAGTTCCAATTAACTTCCCATAAGTATATTGATTATAATTTATTGCTACCCCTCCATTTCTGAGATTCTTCCTAACCCTTTCAGCGAATAGGTGAGGAAGTCCATCAATGAATCTAGATTTCCAATGAGCATCATTGGATTCTGGGAGTTCCATTACTCTAGTAAGGAAGACATCTTTGTAAAACCTAAAGGATGTTAGAGTTTTACATTGGAAATTCTGTAATAGGGTTCTAATATTTTCACTATTATCGGACCATCTCCCTGTAAAATGTTCTACTATATTAATGGCAAGTGTATAGACTGCTTGTTCTTCCATATTTTCTGGTTTGACTGTACTCAAAATTTCATTTCTGTCCATCGGGCTAAGATAATTATCCCACCAGCCTTTTAATTGTCCTGTAAAACCTGCTATAATCATTTTAGCAATAGCCTTATCTGTATTATTATTTCCTTTACAGACAGTACTATACATCATCATTCTGTGAATAGTATTGTAGATTTGTCTTTCTGTATAACCATCAATATTCCATTCATAAATTTGTTTCCCATTATAGCTATGCTGGTCATAAATCTCTTGTTCCTCATATAGTATGTCTTGAGGTGTGGGCCTAGGATAATAAAATTTTGTTTGCATAGGCTTCCTAGCATATTTCTCTATTTTATTTATTCCTTCTGGCAAATTTTTTCTACTATTTTCAGTTGTCATGTCATCACTTAAGGTGTTTAATTTTAAGTCCCTAAATTTTTGATCCAATAATTTTTCTAATTCTCCTAAGGGTTTTAAATGGAAATCTTCAATTTCAGGAGGCGGTTGGATTGATGATTTTGCTATGATTTCTTTATTTAGTCCACCAATTACTGTATTTTTAGAATTAATTTCCTGCTGCCAATTAGATATTTTATCTATTTTTTTATTTAGTTCGGTAATTTGTTCTCCTATAATATTTAAATACAAATTTGTATAATTTTGTTTTTTCATTAACTCATTAATTTGGGCCATTGTAATTATTAGGGTATCATCTTCAATTAATTTTGAAAATGCTTTAAAATTAATTTCTATTTCATTCGAGTTCATTTTAAATGATTGTTGAGGGGGAAATATGTTATTAACAATTTTTCCATTATCTAAAAAATACTTTCTCTCTAGTACATTTAAATATTGTTCTGAATATTTGATGAGAAACCAGGGAACAAAAGCAACTATTTTATTCCTTATAGTTAATTCTTTATAAAATTGTTGAGAGATTATTTTTTGGTTTGCTATATTAAAGTTTTCAAAGAACCATTTCCTAAATGGTTTCCATCTTTCTTCCTTGAATTCTTTCTGAATTTCTTTTCTAACTAGAGATCCAGGACTAAAATCTATTATTTTAGAATAGTCTACTAATGGGATCTCTGTTTCTAAATCAATTAGATTTAAATTATTCATTTATAAACAAAAATTTGTTTCTGAAGTTAATTCTTCATTTAATCTTGGATCTTTATATATCCCTTTAGCAATATTATTAGACTGAATCCTTATTTGTTCAACTTTATTTTCTCTTATATCTTCTTGGCTATTTTCTTCTCTATTTTGTGAAGTGGATGCTCTAGATGGAGTCATAATTTCAACTGGTGAAAAATATGATATTGTAGAATATCTTGAAGAATTGCTTCTTAAACATTTTGGTTGGTTATTAATAAAGTCTATTCTAACATTTCCTTCTGGATTTTGAACAATACTAGCATAATTACTTTCTATATGACTTAAAATTGGAACTTCTTTCTCAATTATCCAACTTTCTGGGAATTCTATTTCACTCCATTTTATTTGCCTTCTAGTATTAATTCTAGAACTATGTAAATTTGTTTCAAAAAATATAGTTTTGTTCTAATGACTTATTATCTTGTATTCTACAGTTAGGATTAAGGGTATGACGAAGTTTATAATATATTCTATAACATACACATATTAATTCAGATCCGGGTGTATAATTATACCCATGAGTTTTAACATTTAATGTTAAAGCATCTAATATATTTGCATCCGATAAGGACAATTGTAAATTCGGATAGACATTAAAAAATTTTGAGTACAGTCAAACCAGAAAATATGGAAGAACAAGCAGTCTATACACTTGCCATTAATATAGTAGAACATTTTACAGGGAGATGGTCCGATAATAGTGAAAATATTAGAACCCTATTACAGAATTTCCAATGTAAAACTCTAACATCCTTTAGGTTTTACAAAGATGTCTTCCTTACTAGAGTAATGGAACTCCCAGAATCCAATGATGCTCATTGGAAATCTAGATTCATCGATGGACTTCCTCACCTATTCGCTGAAAGGGTTAGGAAGAATCTCAGAAATGGAGGGGTAGCAATAAATTATAATCAATATACTTATGGGAAGTTAATTGGAACTTGCATTCAAGAAGGTTTAAATCTATGCAATGAAATTAGATTAAATAAACAAATTAAAAGACAAAATTTAACAGAGAAGAAACAACTAGGAGAATTTTGTGCTCAATTTGGAATAGAAATGATGCCGTCAGATAGACAAAAAGATTCCCAAATATAGGACCCCAGAGGGAAAAAAGAAAAGACATAAAAAACGGAGTGATAGAAAAGAAAAAAATAAACAAAGAAACATAACCAGAAAAGATGAATGGAAAACTAAAAATAATGTAACAAAAAAGATAAGAAGATGTTACATTTGCGGTGAAACAGACCACCTTGCAAATAGATGTAGAAATAAAAGAGCTAAAAGATTAAAAAAGAAGATTAATAGTCTTAAATTAGAAGACCAAGAAAAAGAAAATATAATAAATACAATATTTTCTGAAGGAAAAGAATCTTCCGAATCTGAAGAATTAGAAGAAAATAATCAAGATGAATTAGGAAAATATAGAAGAGAATCCTGAGAATTTATCAACCTCGGATGAATCAAATGAAGAAGAAGATTCTTCTTGTCCATGTAAACAAGGGACTAATGAAGAAGAATCAGATGATGAATTTTATGAATTAATGGCACAATTCAAAGATTTGTCAACAGTAAATGTCCTTACAGATAATCATATAGTTGAGTTGCTCAGGGAAATTAAGGACCCTGAAATAAGAAATATTATCCTTAGTAAAATGGATAACAATAGAGGTTCATCTTCTGAGTCAAATCAGACATATGAAAACTTAATTAGTAAACCATTTGAACCCTATACAATTACTGAAGTTAAAAAAATACTCAGAGAAAAACAAACCATTAAAGATAACCCTTCCACTGCAGAAGATCTAAAATTAGAAGTTGAAAAATTAAAAGAAGAAATAGAAATATTAGAAATAGACAAAAATAACAAATTCATTGAATTAAGTAAAGAGAAAATTGAGGATAATTTCCTATCTACATTAGAGGTAGTGACCAGTCAAAAATGGAATATAAAGATTGACTTATTGATAAGTAATAATTTTAGAAAAACATTTACTGCTCTAGTAGATAGTGGGGCAGATATTAATTGTATAAAAGAAGGATTAATACCAACCAAATACTTTGAAAAAACAACTCATTCATTATCCTCTGCCAATGGGCAAAAATTAAACATAAGTTTTAAAATCCCAAAAGCTTATATATGTAATAATAAAAAATGTATCCCTATGAGTTTCCTACTAATTAAGGATTTAACAAATGATATAATCTTAGGAACACCCTTTCTAAAAAAGATTTTCCCAATAAAAAACATTAATGACAAAGGTATAATAGGAACATTTGAAGATGAGATAATAAAATTTGAATTTATTACTCAACCAATGGATAAAGTTATTAATGAAATAAGAGATTTAATAATTTCTAAAACAAATCAAATCTGTTTTATAAAAGAAGAAATCAATTCTTTACAGATAGATGAATTACTTCAAAATCCAAAATTACAAGCAAAAATTAAAATGGTTCAAAATAAATTCGAACTTGAGACATGTAATGAACACCCTAATGCATTTTGGCATAGAAAGAAACATATTGTAAGCCTCCCATATGAAAATGAGTTTTTAGAAAAAAATATTCCCACTAAGGCGAGACCTTGTCAGATGAATTTCGAATATCTAGAGTTATGCAAAGAGGAGATTAAGGGATTAGTAGATAAAAAACTAATTAGATCCTCTAAATCACCTTGGTCATGTACTGCTTTTTATGTTAATAAACATGCAGAACAGGAAAGAGGGAGACCTAGACTTGTTATCAATTATAAGCCCCTCAATAAAGTTTTAAAATGGATAAGGTATCCAATCCCCAATAAAAAGATCTTTTAGATAGATTGCATAAGGCAATAATTTTTTCAAAATTTGACTTAAAAATCAGGATATTGGCAGATTCAGATAAGTGAATCAGATAGATATAAAACTGCATTTACAGTTCCTTTTGGCCATTATGAGTGGAATGTTATGCCTTTTGGTCTGAAAAAATGCACCTTCAGAATTCCAAAATATCATGAATGATATTTTTAACCAATTCTCGAACTTTATTATTGTTTATATTGATGACATCTTAGTCTTCTCCAATAACATAGAAGACCACTTTAAACATTTAGAAATGTTTAAAACGATAGTCATTCAAAATGGATTAGTAATATCTAAACCAAAAATGAGTATCTTCCAAACTAAGATAAGATTTTTAGGTCACAATATCGAAAAAGGAGAAATAATTCCCATTAACAGATGCATAGAATTTGCAGATAAATTTCGGATAAAATTATTGATAGAACTCAATTACAGAGATTTTTAGGAAGCCTAAATTATATAGCTCCATATTACAAAAATCTTGCACAAGACACAGCATTATTATATGATAGGCTCAAGAAAAATCCATTGGAATGGACAGAAGATCACACTAAAGCAGTTAGGCTAATAAAACAGAAGGTTAAATCATTACCATGTCTAACACTAGCAAATCCTAATTGGAAGAAAATAATAGAAACAGATGCTTCTGAAATAGGATTTGGAGGAATATTAAAACAAATCGATAATAATAAACAAGAATATTTAGTTAGATTCCATTCTGGAAAATGGAAAGCAGCCCAATTAAATTATGCTACAGTGGCTAAAGAAGTTCTTGCTATTGTTAAATGTGTTTTAAAATTCCAAGATGACTTATTAAACCAAGAATTTATTATCAGAACAGATTGTTCTGCTGCTAAGTTTATGTTTAACAAAGACTTTAAGCATGATGTTTCTAAACAAATGTTTGCTAGATGGCAAGCACATTTAGCTCCATTTAATTTTACAATAGAACATATTAAAGGAAAGACTAATAGTCTTCCTGACTTCTTATCAAGAGAATATCTAAATGAACACAGACATTGGTAAATTTAACTGGATTGGAGGAGAATTCTTTATAGGAGTAAGTACCTCCTCTAAAATCCCAGATTATTGGGTTGAAGATAGGATTGAAGGAGAAAGTTATTGGATGAATGGACTAAAATGGCCTGTATATAGGTTTGAATTTTGGGATGAGCCTATTGAATATAAGGCACGACTTAAAAGAATTCAGAGAATAATAAGAAAAAAGATTGAGGAGAGAAAAAAAATTATTTCGGAAATTCTTATTCAACATCCAAATGCAGAAATGTCTTATCATTATCGCATAAAAAATATTTGGATAGCAAATTTGTTGTATCACCAAAAAATTGCAGGATATTATGCCGGTTAAATGAATAATCCTTTTATTGCAGGAATGCTTCCTCAAAGAGGAAGAGGCAGAAACTCCTCCAATCAGAGAGGAGGTAGATTTAGACCAGGCGAAATTATACGCCAAGGTAACAGATCATTAATTAAAGACAACATTTCCGGAATAGGAAGATACAATAAAGTCTCTGAGGAAGAAAATGAGCTCTTCCAGCAATTCCTCATATTTAAAAAGGAGCAGAAAAAAATCGCCGCCGAAGAAGTATCATCTTCTTCAGTATCTTATGCTAAAATATTGGAAGAAGAAGATGAGTTAGTAAACTATAAATTTAGTGAACATCAGGAAGTAATTATACTTCTGGAAAATGAGGATTTAAGGTGGGAAAAAGATCCATGGTATCTAATGAAAAGATATCTGGATGTGACAGCATTCACAGCAGGTTCATATAAACCAAGGGCTCATTATGAGTGTATCCTGAAAGCAATGCAAAGTGTTGAAATTACTCACACTTATTCCAATAATGAAAAAGAATATATTCATCCAGAGTCTAAATCCCCAATAAAATTTAATTATTGGGACTATGTTGAAGCATTCAACAAAACTTTTCTCTATGAAAATTATAAGAGAAAACACACATGGTTTTTCAAAATTTGTCCATTAGTTTTCCAACAAGAAGTACCAAATTGGGTATTTCAATGGTGGTTAAATTATGGTCCTCCAATTTCTATACTCCCTGAAATTTTCCAGGGTTATTATACGGAATGGATCAATTGTTCGCCAAAAATTATCCAGGCGGAAAAATCACAGAAATGGATTGAAGGAATGGCCTCATTCTTCTTTTTTATGGAATTCTCACTTCCATGGATTTGGAAATGGCTACCTGAAGTAGGAATGACCTTACAAAAAATTCCTTGTATTAAAAGGAAATCTTGTTCTAAATTCTGGAGTAAATTAATGCTCATCAATCCGGAAACAAAAAAATATTTTTGTCAAGAAGCACTTGATGAAATGGAGGAAAAACTCCAAGAATACAAAGCACTCCTGGAGAAGGAAGAAAATCAGACTCCTAGCCCATTCGAGCAAATATCGCAAAGAATCAGGAGCAAGAGAGGTATTATCTCTAAAGAACAAATGATTGAGGAATATCTCAATCAAGTCCAGAAAGACCTCAAACGAAATCTGACAGGAGCAGAGTCCCCAATGGAAACCTCTTCCAAAGATGAAGAAAATAAGTATTCTTGTTTAGCAGGGGAATCACAAGACCCATTTGAAGAATCCAACCACGAAATTATCCTTGATCAACTATTTCAGGGAATCAGGACTGCTTTGAAAGCAAAATCAAAAGTTGGGACTTCTGAATCTTCAGAGGAACAAAGGATAGATTACCACAAAAGATCCGAAGAAGAATCGGAAGAAAGTAATTTCTCCAAAATAATGAAGAAATGAAAGCAGACAGCATAATGCCGGAAGAAAACAAAGTCGAAAATTTTTGACCGAGTCAAAGCAACACGTGTCACACATACAGCAACACGTGTCATTCATGTATACGTCTGGAGATGACTCCAGCCATGTGTCTTAATGCATAAGACACCTGTCAATCACAGACGGATTTGAAATAATACTTTCAGATCCGGCCTCCCTATAAATACCCCCTCTTAGATCATTAGAGGTAGACCGAAAACACCCTTGTACATGTATATCACCTTCTTTGTCCCTCACTAAATAAGATTTCAGCTTTGTGTACGAGTTTACACTTCTGTAAGTTTTTTACTTTAAATTATTGTATTTATTTATTGTATTTGTATTCATTTTAATTTTGCTTTTAGCCTAATGGAAGGATAAGTTTTAGCCTAATGGAAGGCTAAGTTCATACTGTTGAATTATCCATGACAACGAAGATGGCAAGGTTCTAAAAAAAAAAAAAAAAAAAAAAAAAAAAAAAAAAGTATTTTAAATTTATGATAAATATACGGGGAAAATAAATGAATATGGAAAGGAGACCCTTTGGGTCGTTCCCTTAAATTATGAGGATGAAGGAAGTCTGTTTTACCACTGCTGCCCGGTTTTGCCAAATATGGCGTTGTGTGGGCCTTTTGGTGGTATTTTAAGACTGAATTCGTACTTATTAATTTAACGGAGCGTAAAAGGTTCCCAAATTTACTCTATTCCTATTCATTTAAATTCTCTTTATATAGATCACAATTTAAGATACTCCTTTATTTTGATCGCCTTTCGCCTACATGGTCGGATTTACATTCCGCCTACATGGTCGGATTTTTGGCGATTTTTGTATATTTTTGGTATCTCTCGTCTTCCGCCTACATGGCCGGATTTATATTCCGCCTACATGGTCGGATTTTACGGCGAGGTTTTGTATTGTATATTCCCGATCCCTCCATGGCATGTACTATTATCGGACCATCTCCCTGTAAAAGTTCTACTATATTAATGGCAAGTGTATAGACTGCTTGTTCTTCCATATTTTCTGGTTTGTCATTTCTGTCCAAAGATAATTATCCCACCAGCCTTTTAATTGTCCTGTAAAACCTGCTATAATCATTTTAGCAATAGCCTTATCTGTATTATTATTTCCTTTACAGACAGTACTATACATCATCATTCATAGTATTTAGATTTGTCTTTCTGTATATCAAATATTCCATTCATAAATTTGTAGCTAATAAATCTCTTGTTCCTCATATAGTAAGGTGTGGGCCTAGGATAATAAAATTTTGTTTGCATAAGCATATTTCTCTATTTTATTTATTCCTTCTGGCAAATTTTTTCTACTATTTTCAGTTGTCATGTCATCACTTAAGGTGTTTAATTTTAAGTCCCTAAATTTTTGATCAATAATTTTTTCTAAAAGGGTTTTAAATGGAAATCTTCAATTTCAGGAGGTTATTGATGATTTTTGCTATGATTTCTTTAATTTAGTCCACCAATTACTGTATTTTTAGAAATTAATTTCTGCTGCCAATTAGATATTTTATCTATTTTATTTAGTTCGGTAAGTTCTCCTATATATTTAAATACAAATTTGTATAATTTTGTTTTTTTCATTAACTCATTAATTTGGGCCATTGTAATTATTAGGGTATCATCTTCAATTAATTTTGAAAATGCTTTAAAAATTAATTTCTATTTCATTCGAGTTCATTTTAAATGATTGTTGAGGGGGAAATATGTTATAAAATTTTTACATTATCTAAAAAAACTTTCTCTTAGTACAATATTGTTCTGAATATTTGATGAGAAACCAGGAACAAAAGCAACTATTTTATTCCTTATAGTTAATTCTTTATAAAATTGAGAGATTAGGTGCTATATTAAAGTTTTCAAAGAACCATTTCCTAAATGGTTTCCATCTTTCTTCCTTGAATTCTTTCTGAATCTAACTAGAGATCCAGGACTAAAATCTATTATTTTAGAATATACTAATGGGATCTCTGTTTCTAAATCAATTAGAAAAAAAATTTGTTTCTGAATTTTTCATTTAATCTTGGATCTATCCCTTTAGCAATATTATTAGACTGAATCCTTATTTGTTCAACTTTATTTCTCTTATATCTTCTTGGCTATCTATTTGTGAAGTGGATGCAAATATATTAGATTGCTTTTAAACATTAAATGGTCATGGGTTATTAATAAAGTCTATTCTAACATTTCCCTGGATCTGAACAATACTAGTATATGACTTAAAATGGAACTTATTATAAACTTCTTCCATATTTGCCTTCTAATTAATCTAGAACTATGTAAATTTGTTTCAAAAAATATATAATATAGTCAGTTAGGATTAGAAGAGTTTTATAATATATTCTATTATATTTTTGTATAAAACCCATGAATTTACATTTATGTTTCTAATATATTTGCATCCGATAAGGACAATTGAAGGCAAATACCGGCCCGTGAGCTATGGAGTGAAATAGCTAAAAAATTCCCAGAAAGTTGGATAATTGAGAAAGAAGTTCCAATTTTAAGTCATATAGAAAGTAATTATGCTAGTATTGTTCAAAATCCAGAAGGAAATGTTAGAATAGACTTTATTAATAACCAACCAAAATGTTTAAGAAGCAATTCTTCAAGATATTCTACAATATCATATTTTCACCAGTTGAAATTATGACTCCATCTAGAGCATCCACTTCACAAAATAGAGAAGAAAATAGCCAAGAAGATATAAGAGAAAATAAAGTTGAACAAATAAGGATTCAGTCTAATAATATTGCTAAAGGGATATATAAAGATCCAAGATTAAATGAAGAATTAACTTCAGAAACAAATTTTTGTTTATAAATGAATAATTTTAAATCTAATTGATTTAGAAACAGAGATCCCATTAGTAGACTATTCTAAAATAATAGATTTTAGTCCTGGATCTCTAGTTAGAAAAAGAAATTCAGAAAGAATTCAAGGAAGAAAGATGGAAACCATTTAGGAAATGGTTCTTTGAAAACTTTAATATAGCAAACCAAAAAATAATCTCTCAACAATTTTATAAAGAATTAACTATAAGGAATAAAATAGTTGCTTTTGTTCCCTGGTTTCTCATCAAATATTCAGAACAATATTTAAATGTACTAGAGAGAAAGTATTTTTTAGATAATGGAAAAATTGTTAATAACATATTTCCCCCTCAACAATCATTTAAAATGAACTCGAATGAAATAGAAATTAATTTTAAAGCATTTTCAAAATTAATTGAAGATGATACCCTAATAATTACAATGGCCCAAATTAATGAGTTAATGAAAAAAAACAAAATTATACAAATTTGTATTTAAATATTATAGGAGAACAAATTACCGAACTAAATAAAAAAATAGATAAAATATCTAATTGGCAGCAGGAAATTAATTCTAAAAATACAGTAATTGGTGGACTAAATAAAGAAATCATAGCAAAATCATCAATCCAACCGCCTCCTGAAATTGAAGATTTCCATTTAAAACCCTTAGGAGAATTAGAAAAATTATTGGATCAAAAATTTAGGGACTTAAAATTAAACACCTTAAGTGATGACATGACAACTGAAAATAGTAGAAAAAATTTGCCAGAAGGAATAAATAAAATAGAGAAATATGCTAGGAAGCCTATGCAAACAAAATTTTTATTATCCTAGGCCCACACCTCAAGACATACTATATGAGGAACAAGAGATTTATGACCAGCATAGCTATAATGGGAAACAAATTTATGAATGGAATATTGATGGTTATACAGAAAGACAAATCTACAATACTATTCACAGAATGATGATGTATAGTACTGTCTGTAAAGGAAATAATAATACAGATAAGGCTATTGCTAAAATGATTATAGCAGGTTTTACAGGACAATTAAAAGGCTGGTGGGATAATTATCTTAGCCCGATGGACAGAAATGAAATTTTGAGTACAGTCAAACCAGAAAATATGGAAGAACAAGCAGTCTATACACTTGCCATTAATATAGTAGAACATTTTACAGGGAGATGGTCCGATAATAGTGAAAATATTAGAACCCTATTACAGAATTTCCAATGTAAAACTCTAACATCCTTTAGGTTTTACAAAGATGTCTTCCTTACTAGAGTAATGGAACTCCCAGAATCCAATGATGCTCATTGGAAATCTAGATTCATCGATGGACTTCCTCACCTATTCGCTGAAAGGGTTAGGAAGAATCTCAGAAATGGAGGGGTAGCAATAAATTATAATCAATATACTTATGGGAAGTTAATTGGAACTTGCATTCAAGAAGGTTTAAATCTATGCAATGAAATTAGATTAAATAAACAAATTAAAAGACAAAATTAACAGAGAAGAAACAACTAGGAGAATTTTGTGCTCAATTTGGAATAGAAATGATGCCGTCAGATAGACAAAAAATTCCCAAATATAGGACCCCAGAGGGAAAAAAGAAAAGACATAAAAAACGGAGTGATAGAAAAGAAAAAAATAAACAAAGAAACATAACCAGAAAAGATGAATGGAAAACTAAAAATAATGTAACAAAAAAGATAAGAAGATGTTACATTTGCGGTGAAACAGACCACCTTGCAAATAGATGTAGAAATAAAAGAGCTAAAAGATTAAAAAAGAAGATTAATAGTCTTAAATTAGAAGACCAAGAAAAAGAAAATATAATAAATACAATATTTTCTGAAGGAAAAGAATCTTCCGAATCTGAAGAATTAGAAGAAAATAATCAAGATGAATTAGGAAATATAGAAGAGAATCCTGAGAATTTATCAACCTCGGATGAATCAAATGAAGAAGAAGATTCTTCTTGTCCATGTAAAACAAGGGACTAATGAAGAAGAATCAGATGATGAATTTTATGAATTAATGGCACAATTCAAAGATTTGTCAACAGTAAATGTCCTTACAGATAATCATTATAGTTGAGTTGCTCAGGGAAATTAAGGACCCTGAAATAAGAAATATTATCCTTAGTAAAATGGATAACAATAGAGGTTCATCTTCTGAGTCAAATCAGACATATGAAAACTTAATTAGTAAACCATTTTGAACCCTATACAATTACTGAAGTTAAAAAAATACTCAGAGAAAAACAAACCATTAAAGATAACCCTTCCACTGCAGAAGATCTAAAATTAGAAGTTGAAAAATTAAAAGAAGAAATAAAAAATATTAAGAAATATAATCAGACTCTTACTACTAGAATAGAAATATTAGAAATAGACAAAAATAACAAATTCATTGAATTAAGTAAAGAGAAAATTGAGGATAATTTCCTATCTACATTAGAGGTAGTGACCAGTCAAAATGGAATATAAAGATTGACTTATTGATAAGTAATAATTTTAGAAAAACATTTACTGCTCTAGTAGATAGTGGGCAGATATTAATTGTATAAAAGAAGGATTAATACCAACCAAATACTTTGAAAAAACACACTCATTCATTATCCTCTGCCAATGGCAAAAATTAAACATAAGTTTTTAAAATCCCAAAAGCTTATATATGTAATAATAAAAAATGTATCCCTATGAGTTTCCTACTAATTAAGGATTTAACAAATGATATAATCTTAGGAACACCCTTTCTAAAAAAAGATTTTCCCAATAAAAAAACATTAATGACAAAGGTATAATAGGAACATTTGAAGATGAGATAATAAAATTTTGAATTTATTACTCAACCAATGGATAAAGTTATTAATGAAATAAGAGATTTAATAATTTCTAAAACAAATCAAATCTGTTTTATAAAAGAAGAAATCAATTCTTTACAGATAGATGAATTACTTCAAAATCCAAAATTACAAGCAAAAATTAAAAATGGTTCAAAATAAATTCGAACTTGAGACATGTAATGAACACCCTAATGCATTTTGGCATTAGAAAGAAACATATTGTAAGCCTCCCATATGAAAATGAGTTTTTAGAAAAAAATATTCCCACTAAGGCGAGACCTTGTCAGATGAATTCCGAATATCTAGAGTTATGCAAAGAGGAGATTAAGGGATTAGTAGATAAAAAACTAATTAGATCCTCTAAATCACCTTGGTCATGTACTGCTTTTTATGTTAATAAACATGCAGAACAGGAAAGAGGGAGACCTAGACTTGTTATCAATTATAAGCCCCTCAATAAAGTTTTAAAATGGATAAGGTATCCAATCCCCAATAAAAAAGATCTTTTAGATAGATTGCATAAGGCAATAATTTTTTCAAAATTTGACTTAAAATCAGGATATTGGCAGATTCAGATAAGTGAATCAGATAGATATAAAACTGCATTTACAGTTCCTTTTGGCCATTATGAGTGGAATGTTATGCCTTTTGGTCTGAAAAATGCACCTTCAGAATTCCAAAATATCATGAATGATATTTTTAACCAATTCTCGAACTTTATTATTGTTTATATTGATGACATCTTAGTCTTCTCCAATAACATAGAAGACCACTTTAAACATTTAGAAATGTTTTAAAACGATAGTCATTCAAAATGGATTAGTAATATCTAAACCAAAAATGAGTATCTTCCAAACTAAGATAAGATTTTAGGTCACAATATCGAAAAAGGAGAAAATAATTCCCATTAACAGATGCATAGAATTTGCAGATAAATTTCCGGATAAAATTATTGATAGAACTCAATTACAGAGATTTTTAGGAAGCCTAAATTATATAGCTCCATATTACAAAAATCTTGCACAAGACACAGGCATTATTATATGATAGGCTCAAGAAAAATCCATTGGAATGGACAGAAGATCACACTAAAGCAGTTAGGCTAATAAAACAGAAGGTTAAATCATTACCATGTCTAACACTAGCAAATCCTAATTGGAAGAAAATAATAGAAACAGATGCTTCTGAAATAGGATTTGGAGGAATATTAAAACAAATCGATAATAATAAACAAGAATATTTAGTTA